>OU963908.1:6250000-7500000 GCA_902850365.2 Chilo suppressalis
GTTATACCTATTACTACATTGATTTCTTTTACTTTGTATTCAATGGAAAATATCTTAAAGTTTACATTTTAGGAATGTGGTTTTTGAAACTATTCGAGATGGCAATCTCTAATATCATACGGTGCATGTATATCTGCGAAATATTTGCAATAGAAAATTTAAACTTTGGAATCAGAACTTCTGCTGATTTAAAATGGTTTTAAAGTAAACGTTGTCTTCTTCTCTTGTCGGGGAATCTTATCTGTCCTGTTGGCCACTCTAGATGTATCGGGTCCGCATCCCGTTAAGGATGGTCATTGGAGTCAACCCCTCTCTCTCTACGTTTTCACACATCGCCCTCGGCGCGGTCAAGCCCTCGCAGATGAGACCCGTGAGGGAGGCTCACTGAGCGACCTGAGAGCGATCCATCGCCCGCTAGACCCTTATGGTGTCTACCCCCGGGGTAGACACCATCGTGGCGTCAAAATCATATGTGACTCGCGGCGATGTTATCTCGATCGATTGAGCTAAAACGCCTGGCCAGCTCCTCTTCCGTAAGCGGGGCAAGGCATTGACGTAGCGGGGGCTACACCTGCGTGATCCTGGCCGAACAGCGCCTTACGACGCGCTCAAGACCTACAGCTGGGTGCGCGGCAGCCTCCGCTGGGTCGGAATGGCGCAGGCAGTCCAAGACAAAAGGACTTGCAGCTTCTTGCTCGGAAAACTTGAGGGTAGCTGGGATACGTGCTCTGCGGCGTAGTGCGATCCTGATTTTAAAGTAAACCCTCGGGAATTACTAGACGAAACGAACCACTTAAATACCAACCATTTTCTTTCTTTCCAACCAATCACTCCAATGGCAAGCAACTAGACGTTTGTGCTAACAGAGTATCTCTTGCGCTGTTGACTACCTTGACCTTGTGGAGCCCTTAAACCTTTAGTGATATTTCATAAAAGGCTTCCATAAGGTGGAGTTTACTTCCCCTGATGGGCTCATAGCGAGTTTTCGGTTTGAATTGGAATTCGAACGGAAAATCCGCTATGACATACCTCTTTTTTTTTGGGTCTGGAAAATGCCTTACGCATCCTTCAACCACTAGGGGAACGAGAAGAAGGTATGTGGGACTCCTCCCTGTCCTCTTCAGCCAGCCCTGGAGATCGCTGATGTGAACAGGGCGGAACCCGTCTCCGAATGGCCGCGCTGCTATGACATACCTCCCATCGCACCATTTTCACACAACTGTGTTATAATATGTGTTAAATATAATACGGCATCCTTCAAGCGTATCTTTGGAAACAATTACGTTTACAGATTTATTGAAGAGCGCATAATCAAGATCAATGATGTCTGATCCTCGAAGACAAGAGAACTCTATGTAAGGAATTTTGAGCAACCTTTTACCCATAGCTCCACCACTTCTTGGTTTTGCACTCCTAGGTTCATTATAGAAAACGAAGTTATCCATTTTTTTAAGGTTACAGATATCCATTGTTACTACTTCTTAACAAAGCAATATGAACACATCACCAGCCTATTAATCTCCCCACTGCTGGGGCACAAGCCTTTCCTACGACTGGAATAGGGAGATTGGGCCGCCGTGACTCACCACGCAGGCCCAGTGCGGATTGATAGCTGCTAACGACTGCAGATGCAGCCAGGATCAACGGCTTTACGTGCCTTCTGAAGCACGGAGGGGCTCATGATCATAACTTTTTGGTCACCCATCCAGTGACCGACCATTGCGAAATTTGCTTCACTTCCACGATTGCAGGCCATACACGCTTACCACCTGCGCCTAATATGCATATAATATCTATAATAATAGCATAAGCTGCTTGTCCTGAAAGAAGAAAAGCATCCAAACTTAAAAACATGAATAATGGTAATTATTACAGAAGCCGAAATTCCATTTATATTCACGTACAATATAAACGAGTCGAGTAACAAAGTCGACATGGAACACATTAGTACGCGAAATTCGTACATTCGTGTGATTTTAATAAAGAACTGGAACAATCCTAACTTTGAATGTGTTCATTTTCAGGGAAGTTTCGGGGAAACGCGTATCCCAATGGGAGGCACTCATGAGAAAATTCTCACAAGCGCACAAAGAAGAATGCAAGTAAGTTATATTGTACATGTCTTGCTAACACATTCTGAAGTGTTAATCGTTATTCCTACAGTACAGTGAATAAGATAGTGGTAACGCTTCTGACATAGTAGCAACACACGTGTCGGCAGCACTTTATCAAAAATCTCCCTTTAGAATGAGTACTAATGTAATATTTTTTCAATTAACTATTTTATCCGTTATAATTAATTTAGGTAGGTACGAGTATAATACGTTCAATGTAACGAATATTACTAGAAGAAATCTACTCCACCCAGGCTGGAATTTTTGCTTGTAAAAGTTTCTCTAAATATTGAAATAAGGAGCTCGATGGCGCTAGTGGTTAGCGCGTTCGGCTGCGATCGTTGAAGTTAAGCAACTTTCGCAGTGGTCGGTCATCGAATGGTGACCAAAATTTACTATCTCGAGCTCCTTCGCGCTTCGGAAGGCAAGTTAAGCCGTTGGTCCCAGCTCCATCTGCAGTCGTTAGCACCCACAAATCCGCACTGGGCCTGCGTGGTGGGTCATGGCCCAGACTACCTAAGCCATCCATAGGGAAGGCCTGTGCCCCAGCAGTGGGGACATTAATAGGCTGATGATGATTGAAATTGAATTAACTATAACAGTTTAATACCTAAAAATATTACAAACGTCTAATATCGAAATATACAATATTTTAAGAACAGAAACGAGTTTATTAAATACGCCTAAGTCAACTTGGCAAAAATAATGCTGGAGACAATGTGGTTTAATAATTTCAACGACACTTGCCTTATTTAAAGGGGATAATAAAGTCAGAACGAGTAATTGAGAGTAAGACAAATGTTTTAATCAGACCCTAATTAAGGTGCGTAAAATTAGGGAACATGACATACAATTTAACCTTTTCTAAGATAATAAGAGACCTAATTATTATATTTAACTTTGAATCCTGTCACAAAACCTTTCAATTTGATCTTGGAAAGAAGCTTATACTTTGCAAATGTGTCATATTCATAAAAGAAGTTGTAGTTTCCCATTGTATAAAACTATATTTTAATCTGAATCCATTTAGCTGTTCTGACATTATTGAGAAAGAAACACATAAACATCCATATGAAAACATTATTTACATACATAGTTGACGATGACAGCAAAGGAAACGGCAGTTAGGGGAAATGATTATATCTAAATATTAGGTTGGGGAAAAAGTTTCATCGTATTTTATATGAAAATTCAAAACAATTTTTAATAAAGTTTATTTAAATTTTACTAAAGTATGTAGGTATCAATTTGTTCGATAACTTTTTGCCATCTTGTAGGTAGGCGGAAATTATCCCACTGCTATAGAAATTTTGGAGCTTCAGTACCCTTAGTACGAGTTTGAGCTCACGAAAACTATCATAGTTTTCGTAATTGTAAATTATGTTTCTATGTCCATTTTGTTGAAAAAAGCCGCAAAGGATTTAATGATATTATTTAAACACTGTTTATATGTATTGAAACGAAAACAATAAAATCAGTACGAGTGTGAGTTCACGAAAACTATCTTAGTAATAATTGTAAAACTCGTACTAAGGGCACTGATCGAAAAACCGCCACAAGTGGTTTTGGCAGCCCTCTGGTTATGTTAACCTGACACTGCCCAAATAATTCTAAAGAGACCTAATGTCGAAACAGGTGGAAATCTGAAGGTGCCAGGTCAGGACTATGCCGCGGGTGTATTAACACCTCCCAGTCAAACTGTATTAATTTTTGCTGAGTGGCTAAAGATATGTGAGGTCTAACGTTATCATGATGAAAAACCACACCCCTTCTGTTGATTAATTCCGGCCGCTTTCTCTCAACTTCTTGCTTTAATCTCATCAGTAGTTCGCAGTAAAGTTCAAAATCGATGGTCCTGCCTGGCGGTAACAGCTCATAATGAATAATGCCATTCCAATCCCACCATACACACAGCATCACCTCGTTGCGAGTTAACCCGGGTTTCGCCATTCTGTGAAGCCCGGCGGCCGGCCTTTGACCACGACCTTTTTCACAGGTTTTTGTCGTAAGTGATCCACTTTTCATCACCAGTTATGAGCGTTTTCAATAATGGTTCGGTTTCATTACGTCGTAATAAAGAATCAGAAATGAGTATACGGTTCATTAGGTTTCTTTCAATGAGTTCGTGAGGCACCCAAATATCGAGCTTTTATGTGTACCCAGTACTCAGCTTTTTTCTAATACGTCAAAACTGTTTTGTGGTCAATTCCCATTTCTTCAGCTACTACGTAACCACTTGCATGCCGATCTTGCTCCACTTTTTCAAAAATGGTTCAAACTTAGAGCGAGTCCACAACACTGCGTCCACGACGTCGCAACGTCGCATCGCAAAAAACGACGTTGCATTGCAATACGAGCCAGCAGCGCTTCGATAATTCCGCGATGCGTTTTACGACATCGTAGATTTTTACGGAGCGACGCCACAACGCAGTGATGTGTCTTCACCCTTGTGCTCTTACAAATACTTACGTTAAGTAAATAAATTGTCTGGTCGAGAATTAAATTAAACTTTACAATAAATTAATTTCACAGAAACGCTTTAACAATCCAATATTCAAATATGCTCCTAACCTTAAATAAGATGTCGATTTATTGAACACTTACGCAGAAGGTTTCGGTTTTCTGTAAAATATTTTGTTATATTGAGCAAAATAATAAAGTGGTAAATAACTTTTTCCCTAAAACATGAAAATGTTTCTTTTAATCATAGAATTATGTTGGTAAGTGGTTATATTTGAAGACGCAATGACAAGGCTCGATTAAAGGAAAGCTCCTTACTCCTCTCTCACCTTTTTGCTTTAAAAGGAAACATAGCCCTTAAGTGAACTCCCAAGTTTATTTTAGCATCTTGAAAAATCGTGAGACGTTCGCTCTATATACAAGTAGAATTGTCATAAATCACAACCTCACCTAAAGAACTTACAAACGAGATTGTGAAAGAGAACGTGACTGAAATATATATAGTGGAAGCTCGTAGCAAAAGTATCATATACACTTACAAAGTTACTATATGATATACACAAACAAGTATACACTTACCAAGTATTTTATACAAGCTGTTGTTTTAGTTAAGTAGGAAGTTAAGGTACAAACTTAATTAGTGGATGAAAATATAAAACAAAATACTATTGTTTCACGTCTTTTTCTTGACAAATAAGTTTATTACACATGGATTTTTATCAACAGTAATTTGAGTATTCCACATTTTTTTTTGATTGCGATGTGGCTGTATAACTTGTTTCAAAGTGATAAAATTAGTTTTCTAAACAAGTGAAAATATAGGTAGAAGACGCGTAGAATTTAAAGTAGAATACTAAACATTTTCCACAATTACGATTTTATTTATTTTTTAAGCATTTAACTGCTAGATGTTTAAAACTAAAGAAATTTTCCACAATTTTTACATTACGATAGGACTGCATCTGTGGATATTCCTCGGGTACAACGCTCAATGAAGCTGTTTCCTACGGGATCCAAATACGAAGGCACCTGGGATGTATTAGGGATGAGTGGCTATGGCACCTACGTTTTTCCTAATGGTAATGCACTTTAAAATTAATATTATTGCATTTTTACCCTAATCCATAAATAATTACATATCTCATTGAGTAATTGTTATCGTACATAGTTTTACTTGAAATGTACTGTATTCATATATGAACCTAATTTTTGTATGAGTACATGGTAATAATCTTTTAACTACACTGAAAATCTCGCTTAGGTTTTCTCATAATAAAAAAGCTCTTAACCTGTAAGAATACAAGCCAAACACAGAAGTACCTTAAGTTGCTGAATTATAGAAGATTTATAAAGGTGAAATAGTTATTTATTATACAAGAGTGGAAAGTTCCTTTTTAACCGCGTGCTCGATTTGGATGACCGAGCAAGCGAAGGATTCTAAAGTTGAATCACGAGCGCAGCGAGTGATTCTAAATTAGAATCCTGAGCGTCAGCGAGGGAAACAAACGAGCACAAGGTGAAAAATCTTTTCACTCGAGTGCAATACGTAACTTTTCATCCCACCTCAGCGAGGAAATGACAAAATGAAAAAGAAAACAATTTATAATGACAAAATATTTAAGCAATAAAACGTGAAAAACTAGAATGGCGCGAAGCACGCAAATAAAACAAAGAAACCAAGAAGGTTCCAAATTTAAATTTTTTCACAATTTAAAAAGTTCTAATCATAAATTTGGCACCATAGAGGTTACATTAAATAGGTTTAATGACGTTTTGAATTTACAATTATATTGAGTACTCATTATATGTGATGTTCTAAATTCAAATCTACTTTGCCGCTCAAGCGAATAAAATAGAATTTTCCAGCCAGATTTCGAAGCGCAAAATTACACTTTCCGAGGTGGTGGGATGAAAATGAAATTTTCGTGTTGATTTAGCTAGTGACGTAAGCTTTATTTATCACAGACGTTATCTACGAGGGAGAGTTCAATGACGGTATGTTTCACGGCAGCGGCGAACTGCGATACCCGTGTGGCGCCATCTTGCAGGGCAAATGGCAGCGAGGTTTACTCATAGAAAGGACCCTGATATTCGCCGACGGCCTGGAGTACAGTGAAACGGACTGGAAGTATTGCAAGATGCCTGATAGACGGTAATATGTACTCATCAGCGTATTAATGAGAGTATACGTCACCAATTATGTAGTACTTGTGGCGCCATCTTGTGGGACAAACAGCGGCGGGGCTTGCTTATCAAGAAGACTCTGGTTTTCGCCGATGTTTGGAGAACAGTCAAACAGATTGGAAGTATTGCAACCATTTGTCAAAATTTCACACATTTACTGGTTATTTTAAGTAGCATTAACTATAATCAAATTTTACTATCGATGAAACAATGCGACCTTTGTAAAATCACACTTAAGGGGCCGTTCATAAAATACGTTCGCATACAAGGGGGGGGAGGGGTCTTGCTACGTGTGACAAGATGTGACAAGGGGGGACGGGGGGTCTACGGCAACGTGACGTTCGTCGTTCATTAAAATTTTTTAAATTAGTATTTCTTTCAACTATTTTTCTTTCTCAATTTTCATCAAGATAGAAAATCATTTATTTCGTATTTAGTAAACATATAGACATTCAAACGTATATAGTTTTATTATACAATAAATTGTAACTTGATATATTTACTCATAAAGAAAAGTTTTACTAGAAAAAAATCCACGCGGACCAGGCAGCGGGTTCGAGTCCCGTCCGCTGCCTGGTCCGCGTGGATTTTTTTTCTAGTAAAAACTTTTCTTTAGTTATGTATATATCAGAGTACAATCATTCTCCTTCTATACTTTTTAATAATATTAATTTGATGCTGAATTTGGCCTTACCTCGTGAAATTTTAAAAGGTTTCAGCATTAGATAACAGAGGTGTGTCCTACTATCCTATTCTGGCAAGCAAATTGTAACCGAAAGTTTGACCATGAATTACGTATTCGATACATACATAATAAATCAGGAAAAATCAAAGTACTGCTAACTTTTTGCTAAACTCAATTCATTCTGTGTAAGTTAAGGGTTTGATCCCCATTTCAAGTTGAGGCTGCCTCTGAACCCTTCATTATTTATACTGATTAGAATACGCAAAAATAAACATTTTGAAATGTTTGAAACGAAATGTTAATTATATTTTTTAGGCAACTCGCGCACAAGACGGCCACGACCACGAATAGTGGCCGTAACGACCAGATTAAAAAAAGATCCGTTTCGGATAACCACCATGATAAAGACTATAGAATGATTTATCATTTCATTACTATTTGAACAAAGCTACATCGAATTGAAAATCGAAAACGATCGCGAGAAGTTGAAACGTATTCAAAACATCGATAAATAGTACAAAGTTGGAGCAATTTTACACATGCTGACTAATACTATTAAACACATTATTATCTGAGCTTACTTTAAAGCTGTTTTGCCAGCATTGCTTTAATTCAAACAAAGCCTGTTATTTTTCATGCTGAAAGTGGTGATACTTCTCTGGAACTTAAGTATGTAGGTGGTGCCTTAAGAAGGATAGGAAAATTAAAATGAATAAACCTTATTTATTTTTTAAGCATTTTATTTTTTTTATAAAAAAAATTAACTAACAAAATTTTCTTTACATTTGAATAAACCTTGTCAAAAATACTCAGGATATTGCTTAAATTCTCCTCTTCGTTATTGGAGGCTCGCAATTTAGATGCATTTTCTTGTGTGAAATGCATATATAGTTCTCAACTCAATTTGTACCTATTACTTATATATACTGATAGGATTCGCACGAAAACACAACATAACTAAAGGGCTCGCATTTATAAGTTAATTATATGTTTTGTTCAGGCAATTCACTCAAATACATTTAATATTTTCGCAGTGAATGGGCTCAAAATATATTTTCAAAGAGCTATATGACGTCAGATACAGACGGGTGCATTTGATAGCATAATGTCCACCGAGAATTTGAATGAAAACGAAACTAAACCCAACAGTATTATGTGGAAAGGCTGAGTGCGGTAATATTAATTCATTTCGTCGGCCATAAATCCAGCGGGGCATATTTTGTAGACTCCACTAAAAGGTGGAAAAGCAGTGTTGTTTCCTAAATGGAGAATTGTTGTGACTTCTATGTGATCTATATTACTGATTTAAATATATAACTTACATAGCTACCTCAAAAACACACAAATAAGAATTGCCGAAATTCCTCACCAATGAAGTCGGATGCACATCAAGCACCATCTAAGCACTCGTACAATCCATTAAATCGCTACAGGGAAAATTACTTTTCCTGTCAAGGATTCTTATTGAATGTTCAAACGCGAGCAATGATGCAAATTTTCTCATCTCGCTGCCTTCATTTGTAAGAGTAAATACTTTATACTTTGTAGGAATCACACCTTATTGCGTCTGCTCGTAAAAGTGGGCAGGTATGAATAGGTGCGCACCCAAACACTTTTAGACCCATTTTTTATTCGTCTGACTAATCACTGTTTTTCCTCCTACAGTTTACGTAGCAAATGGGCCTCATCAAAAATATCTTTCCGACATTACCATCGCTTAGGTGATGTGGTACATTTATTCCACTCTCTCATTAGATGCTGTTATCTTACCAAAATCGACGATATTCTTTTACTTAAATCATATTAAGCAAAAATATATAATATTTTAATTGCTGTCGATTTTTTATGCTTTCATAAATAGTAAAATTTTTAACTATATAATATTAAGTATAATTTTTTTTTTACTCTGCGCCATTTGGATTTTGAAAAATCTGAAGAAAAAGCTCTTAGTATTGAAAGATTATTTTCCACTTTTACCACCACCGCCGAACTTTCATTACGTCATTATTTTAATTTCGAATATACATATATATAAAAAAAACAAGTATCAATATTTTTACAAATATTGGGCTTTTATAGGACCATCGGTTCGCAGATCTACAGCTGTCTTATACTGAGAAGAAGCGGCAAGAAACTCAGCAAGGGCTGCTTTTTTCTCCCTGTTTTATTTCATACAGTGTCGTAAAATTTAAAGCTGACATCAAATTTATAAACATTGTATTGAGGTCAACTTCCATCACATAGCGTAAAATAGGTAACAATAAATACACAAAAGCCCCGAAGTATCTAGTTATCAATTTTCTAAACTGATGAAAGGGACTTAGTGCAAGGTTCTCTTCAATACTCCTTTTGAGGAGACAAGTTTAAAACTACTTTGAAAATTATCTGAAGGTAAAGGCCAAATTACGACTTAGCGGTTTTATCATGAAAGTATTGTTTAAAAGTATAAATATCCTTTCTTAAACAAGCAATTTTTAATGTATGTTTTAAATTAATTTAGAGTCAAATCAAGAATATCATTTGGAATCTTATTATAGAAATAGACACCTTACACCCATAAATGATCGATGAAAAATTCAAAATTTAATTTCGTTTAATCAGTCTAGTCTAGTCTTTATACAAGCACTTGTGAATGTCGAAAAGCTACGCATTCGGTTCGCAAATCTACGGCAGGAGACCTTGTACTGAGAAGAACCGGCAAGAAACTCACCAAGGACTGTTTTCTTCCCCCTGTATTGTATACAGAGTCGTCAAATTGAAAAATGACTTCAATATGACTCATGAAGTCACATGACTTCAATATGAGATAACTCGTGAACTTTATGTAACCTGTAGAATGGTAACCTAAGTTTGTTTTTATTCCTTGTATTAAAACTATGTATGAACTTCACTATGTTTAGGATAGAAGTTATATAGTATCTCTTCTATTACATATCCTCATAGTGTCAGGTAGGAGAAACATTGTACTGTAAATCAACAGAATTAGGCAAAATGCTGATAAAACTATAGTACAGGTTATCTTATTTTAGGTACCTACTCGCAATAATACTTATATGTGATACAAATATTAGTTTATAGCATGAACTTAATATTACATGTTTTTGAGATAATAATAAAAAATCGATCCTATGTAATGTTTCAGATTCACTATTGAATACAAGAAAGGCATTCAACCAGCTGGCCAGTCGTTCTTGACCGCCGACCAGCCTACTCGGGAAATACCACTAGGGTTCTACGACACTGTGGACGGTTTCTACGACCCTAAGACGAAAGTCGTTTACAAGCCTAATGACCTGACAGCGATACTGAGGTTTGTTTAACATTCTCTATGAAGAATATCACAGTGGAGGTTAAGTCATGCCTGCCTTGCGTTCAACCATCTGGCCAGTCTATTTTGACTAGAGACGAGCCTACTCTGAATATACCACTAGAGTTCTACAATACTGTGGACGGCTTCTTCCATCACCAAGACGAAAGTCGTCTACAGGCTAGATGATCTGACAACGATACTGAAGATTATTTCAAATTCCCTATGAAGAAGATTACTCGTGGTGGTCGGTTGATGCCTGTCATGCGTTCAACCAGCTAGTCAGTCCTCCTTGACTGCCAACCAACCTACTCGGGATATACCACTAGGGTTCTACGAAACAGTGGACGGCTTCTACGAGCCAAGACGAAAGTCATCTAGAAGCCGGATGACCAGTCAGTAATACTGACGTTTGTTTTATGTGATGTCATAAATGGAATGCAAGCCTAGGGCGGGATTTGATGCTTATGACTGCAGATGCAGCTGAGGATTAAGGTGTGTTTGAATGCATGGGAGAGCTGGAGATAGTAAACTTTTGGTCAGCTACCAATAACAGGCGTTATGAAAATTTCCTGCACCATCGAGGTCCTCGTCAGCTATACAAGTATATTCATTTGATATTGTAATTTTTTTTTATATTTTCAATAAGTACCACAAGTTTAAAGGAGATCATAATTTAAGGGCTCCCACACAAAACTGCGATGCGATGCGATACGACGTCGCAGGAACTTACGATGCGATTTCATGCGGCAAGGATTTGGTTAAGGTGACCATACCTTTAACGGTAATAAGCCGTATTGGACATGTTTTAGTAATTGTGACATGGATCACAAAATTATTATTGCACTGCGGTTATTGTTAAATAAATATAGAAGAAGAAAAAGATTTTGTGTTCAATCATTTATTACGATTATGAACGCTGATGAAGACGTTTTCTTTATTATTTTAAAATGAGCATATCTTTATTTAAACAGCTTTTGAATTTATTATCACCGTGTCTACAAAAATGATCGTACAAGGGAAGTCTCAGAGCGGACTAAAAAGGTGTCACCAAGTGTCGTCACACTATCTCAGAAATTTATGTGATGCTAATCAAATCGGAAGTTATCGTACGAGCTCGCAGATATTTACGATGCGGTGCGAATTCGCAGTTATGTGTGGGAGCACTTACAGCAACGTCAGTCGACTAAGTTAAGGTACCTTCCCTTTTGGTCCAAATATACTAATTAGGGTAATTGATACAAATATATTAATAAGGGTATTTCCTTGTCTATCTATGAGAGTAACTCCTCGATATAAAATTAATTCAAACAAGAAAGAGTCGTCAAAATAAGTTCAAAAATGGCAAAATTAAGTGCGAGCGACAATAAAAATATACAGTCGTGTTAAGAACCGCCTCATTTCAGTAGTCGCTTAAAAAACCTTTAGGATTTATTATAGAGAATTGAGTGAATTTAAAAAAAATACAAGGTACTGTTTGTTACTAAATTTCAGAGTCTTACTTTATTTAATGGAGCACTCAAAAAGGAACCTAAGGCCATTTATTTTAATTTGCATATATGTTTTTGCTTTGGTAGCGACTTTGAGTATTTCATAATTTTAGAAATTCTAAGTCGTTGATTTTAGTTAGTTTAATCTCTACTCTTTTCATTTACAAAAAAAGTTTATTATAAAATTGATATAATCCTACATTCGTTTAGCCGTTTCGACGTGGTACGTACAAAAAAAAACGCATGCATACTTAAGAGCGAATACTCAGAACTCATGTTCAAAGTAGGTAGGTATTTCATTCGTAGGATCCTATCTTACGAATATTTTAAAAAAGTTTGAAAGTATACTATTTAATCTCGCAAAATCGGCTGAACATAATGGGGTGAAATTTTGCACACATATAGTTTATTACCTGGTGTACAGGATATTTTTTTTCTCGGAAAAATGTTAGGTTCCCGAGGTATTCTCATAAAATTAAAGTTAACACGGACGAAGTTATTCCTTCCACACAGAAGGTCTGCGCCCCAGCAATGGGGATATAATAGGTTGATTGTGATGATGACGATGAGGGTTATGTAAAAATGCATTTTGTGCACTTTACATATGAGGAGCTCCATGCGCTGGACAGACCAGATCCGCGACAACTCCAAAAGCTCTCATCCGTCTTATGAAAGTTATAGCTCAATCACACTCAATCGTTAGCCAGTATTCGGGTGCACGAAAGACATTACCCGAATTTTCAGGCAACCGAAGCAATATTTACACTGGAATACGGGCTGGACGTTGACGACGACGGACGACGGTGTAGGGTAACAAAAACGAAAACTACCCGAATACGGGCGTACTCGACTCCATTCATTTACACTTAGTCGTTTATCCGAATTCCAGTGGCACTCGTATTCGGGCTAAGGATCAAGTGTAATCGAGCCATTACGTTATGCTATTGGTCCCGACTGAACCTGCAGTCATTAGCATCCACCAATCAGCAAAAGGGCCTGCGTGGGAGTCAAGGCTTAATCTCCCTATTCCATCCACAGGGAAGGCCTGAGTCCCAGTAGTTGAGACATTAATACGCTGATGATTATGATGATGACTTTGCGTTTAAACCAAGTTAGTATTATACCATTAACGAAAAGCTGAAAAGAAACAAGTCATAGGTAAATATACATACAGGGCCGCGGAGTCGGCATGGATTTAATTAGTGAGTCGTCGAAACTCCGTAATTGCTGTGTTAATTGACACGCTGATTGCTGCCTCGGCCCTTACTGCATCATAATCAACGAACACGACAGTATATAAACTCGGTACAAAAAATGTGCCAGCTGCTTACTGGATGAAGAAATAATTTATAGAAAAACTTTATTGAAATGAGTTGGCAAAGTTTCTTTTCAGGCAAGATAACCAAATCTAATCTCTTATGTTATTTGGCTCGATTGTGATACATTTTCGATAAAAAACTTTTATTTGGTACACTCGCGGAAAAACCCGTTCTGTCACTCATAATGCCATAATCGCTTGCGGTAGCGGAGTAGTAAAAAATCATTCGTAAACATAATTATCGCCGTCTTACTTTTTCGTATAGCGCTGTCGCGATCACGATGCGGATAACAAATTGCAACTAAAACAAATGCAATTCAATTCATTATTCAATCAATGAAATGCTCTCTGTCTTACTTTTGTGCGGCTTCCCGGATAGACGCGTCCGACGCGAAAGCGGGGCGTAGTAAAAACTACTGTAGAAAACCGTTAAAAGCATTTTGTTCGCCAAGTGACAGAGCGCAAAATTCCGCGATAGTACAAGTACTACTATTACCTACCAAATGTATTATCTAATATAAAAATATTGTATAGAAATAATATGAAAAACCTTTTTTACTAAAGTCTTTAACTTAGCCATTAAAATAGGATACATAACCTTCTGTACTCATAAATATTGACTATGTAATCTTTTCATCGCGATAGCGTGTTTATAGATGTCGCCCAATTCCCAGTGGAGTATGGGTTCACTTTTATTCGGAAAAAGTAGACAAAAGAAGTTAGTTGTTTACCGGTCTACAATAATAGGAAAGATTCTCAAGGCCAACCAGTCCCTCGCTTGATATAATCGCTCTAAAAACTTTCTTACTAGTTCTGTGACACCTGTGTCTGTACACAGCAATTGTGCTATTACAATCAGCCTAGATCTTTGATTATATCGTAGTACTACCATACTTCACTTATATAAAAATGGCGAGGTATTACGAGGATAAATAGGTTTCAGACCGGAAAGTTGAACTGAAAGTTGATGATTTCGTATCATTATTAATTTCCGATTTATACTCTCAAATCGTATAACAACATCTTGTTAGCAAGTGATTCCATCCCATCGGATGGTTTATTTTTAATGATCTCGAAACTGTAAATAATGACCTGCGCAGACGACGGAATTTTGTCCGCGGAGGACTTCTATCATGAAAAAAAAATTACCCACCGAGGGCTTGTCACGGACTCAACGCACACGGTGTGCGGATATTTGTTGCTCAGAAAAGTCAAGCGCACGCTATGAAAGCAATATCCTGAGATTACGTTGAATTATAATAAAATATGATGTTTATGAAAAAGAGAAGAAGTTTTAAAAAAGTTTTCCGGGCCCTTCCCTTTATATCAGATTGATTATTTATTTGTATTGTTGAGATTATTTATTATTCACTATTAATATTTACTATTAATTTGAATAGAAACGATGTTTCATGATCTTCCTAAAAGATAATTAAATATACATTGTTTAAGCAAAAAGAGATGCAAAACATACAAACAGCATACTTGAAGTTGATTTAACACTTAAAATAGCAGGCTCAAAAGACATGACGCCAAGCCACAAAAAAATGGGTTTACTAAATAATTACTCAATTGTATTTCCTTAATATTGAGTTTTTAATTCCAGACTTAAATTATAAATAACCACGTCTATATAATAAATCCGTTAAGATTATTTTATTAGCATTTCTGATGATGAAATCTATAGACGCTAAAGAATCAACAAATATTTCGCCATTGTGTTTTCGGTCGTGATACTCTTTTTTGGTGTATATAAAGAAGTTCTTTTTCCATGTTAAGGGGCACGTATTAAATTATTTCAGCACGCCTTTATTCTACCGTTTCAAACAGGCAAATATCGATCATTACGACCAATCGTTTCGTGTATGACGTGGCATTTTGAAACAGATTGAACGAAATGACGAATCGTACCGTATATAGGGGCCCTTAAAAGTTCCTTTTTTTTTCTACTTATTTTATAGAAAAACAAATACAATCGATTTCATGCGCCATTGTGCATACTTACATCACTCTCAAGCACGCAAGGCGGACTATAATTCATTGTGTGCGTTGCCGCCTTTTTTTTCGATGACTCTTGTGTTCTTTTTTCCTGTCTGGTCCCATGACGTCCGCGGTAGTTCGAAGGACTTTTTGACCGCGTTATTTTAAATTCGTCGTGTGCGTTACTCGATGCAGTTATAAGCGATGTATTACGGCGGACGGCATAAGACCTAAAAGTCCTCCGCACACAAAAATCCTCCGCAGACAAAAGTCCCTAGTCCGCACAGGATATTTGTTTAGCTTAAGATATCGGACACCATACGGTTCACGTAGATATCTATCTTGATAGTCATTTTGTTCTTTTGAAGCAATTAGAACGTCAGGCTTGTTCGAAAGTCGACTAAAATACCTTCAGACCGTACGACCATCATTTACTCAAAAAAATATTCGGAAATGAAATATCCCTTTAATCCTACCTGTCAAAAGGATTGATGAGAAGATTTTTTTTAAAATCTTCTCCTACTTTCTTTACCACAGATCGCCTTCCGAGCGCGAGCAGAAATGGATCATGGAAAACTGTCGCAAAGCGCCTGAGAAGCCACTTGGCCCACGGCCGGATTTATACGAGGTGTGGTTGCCTCCCAAAGTTGAGCCGGAGCAGCAACCAGACCATACAATGGTGACCCGCACTCCAGCTTCCCATCCATCCACGGCCGGCGGCAGAATGAAAACTGAAGAGGTTAAAAGTGCTTTCGCCTACACTCCACGGCATAGTTATAATCCAGGAGTCCAAGTCGAGTCAGATGATAGCCAAACATCCAGCTCCTCCTCAACTGAAACATCTTTAATACTAAAATCTTTCTACCCTTCTGAAGGGGATCTGGGGGACATTAGCTCTTTGAGTATTTATCCCACTAGTAAAAAAGCTGCTAAACGTTAAAACGAAAGTAGAATGCGATTTTAAAATATGTAGTTATGTTATACAGTATTGAGGCGATATTAAGTTTAATTTTGACAAGATAGTCCAGTTTTTAGTTATTTAATGAATTTAAGACGATGTGGGGAGCTTAATAGAGTAGAAAGTTGACCTTCAAAGTTTTTAAGCAAGGCAAGATTATGGTATATCATTTTGGAAGATATTATTAATACCTTAAATTAAGTAAACTCTGTTCGTGTCTGGTGAATGAATTGTTTAAAATATTTTATTTTAAACCAATGTTGAGTGGCCTTATGCTCTCTATCCCTTTGGGTAGGTACCCTTACGCTATTTTAAAAGATCAAATAGCAAAAATTAAAGACAATCATGACGTCTCTGTGGGATAAAATAGCCTACAGGACTATAAATACGTTATAGACGAAACGTGTAATTATTGGCAATGGCTCAATATTAACAAAGTATCAGTCTTAGAATTGGCATCGTATCTTCTATGCGAGTGCCAACTCCCAAGTAGGGATATTATTGCAGAAGGAATACAATATACTACACAACACAGATATTACGAGCCATTACCGCCGACTTATCCTAAGCGACATTGGTGCCGATTCTGGCATAATTCTAGCATAAGGTATAATTCTCTAAACTTAAAACTAAATTTAACGTCGGTCTCTCGTTTTCACTCTGTTTGAGATTTTCATTAGTGATTCTTTTTAAGTATAATTTTAGATGTTTCTTGAGATAGTTTGAACCAAGGTACAAAATTGGGCATAAATCGGAAGTCGCCTTTTGTATTTAGTATATTAACTATACATTTTTTTTATATGTTAATTTAATAAGTACCCATTTATTTATAAAAAAATATTCATTATCATAGTGTGGTATCTCTAATGCCCAGAATGAAAAATAGTCGGTTCGTTTCATACAGAAAAAAAAGGCCAAAAAAGCCTCAAAACCTATTGTTTAAAGGATAATGGGGAAAATGTATGAACGCTGCACCGACGTCCGCCACGGCCTAAACTGCATTTGTTTGAAAGGTATTATAGTCATGATCATCTGTGTCAAAGCGCATCAAATTCCATCCCAGGGGTCTTTAGTTATTTTAAATTAAATAGGTACAAGTACTATAACGAACGAACATTAATGAAACAAGGGAACTTATTTAGTTACTTAGTTCGATCCTACATAGGGGACTCAGGTATTATGGGAGTACTTCACAAAGAGCAAGGGTTCCCCCTTATGTTATTCTGCCGCGACAGAGTAAATCCAAAAATTTTGGGGTTTTTTCAAACATTGTTGGTTCTATGTAAAACGGAGCGAACACAAATCACACAAACTTGTCCACGCTTCGGAGAAAACATGATTCCAGTTCATCCATACTAATTAACAAAACCGATAATCGTGTTCCAATGTCCAAAGCGTGTTAGATAAAAATCAATCAAGTGACAGCGAGCGCACAAACGAGTGTACCATTTGCAACTGCAAGTCCTTCAACCCCCGTAAACCGTTTTGAGGTGTCTCAGTAAGTGCAAGCGCAGGATGGTCAGCGGGTTTTGTAGTATATCTGGTTATATAGTACGATATGGCATATTATTATGGTTACTAATAATATAAAATGAAGGTACTATAAAATGAATTCATTTAGCTACTTAAATATGCCCATGTGTCATATCTTTTGACTACCAGGATATTTTTTTACGGTGTCATAAAAAAGGCTAGTTTTTCATAGATCTTTCGATTCATACTAATTACATTGTTGGCGGAGCTGGGTGTGTTTTGCCCATTGTCCTTTCAATTAAATAGCGCAATTATTAGAAAAAATATTTAAAAACAAGATCTGTAAAATTTGGTTTTTGTCGGTTACACTTCGCCCGCGGTAATGGCTCGATTAAAGCATGAATTTTGATTAAGTTCAGAGTAGCTAATATAGGCATGTAAGACTCAGTAGATATTTAGATAGTAGCTGCAGCTACTAAAATATAACCGGATGAGTTGACAATACTTACTTACTGTAAAGTAGTGTCAAAGCATTTGTTATTAGTTCGAAAGCAATGTTTGCATTTTTTTTTGGGTTGAAATTCAGCTACATAATAGAAAGCACTAATGGTCTTATTTGAGCATTAAGCCCGGGGTGATAATATGCTGAATTTATTTATAGTGTTTCGATTTATAGTTTTAGTTTTTAATTAATACTTATCGAGGTAGCTTAGGCACTACTCAAAACATCATCTTTAATACCATCCCAATTGAGATATGCAATATACCTTAGTATACCTTTATTTAAAAGACTTTTTAATTGTTAGTTTAAAAAGTAGGCTTGCCTTGTTGCTTGATAGATAATAAAATAATATTGAACATATATGAACTTGGTTTCTTTATTAAATTTGTCAAGAATCTAAATTAAAAGTCAATATTTATAAAGTTTCTGATTAACAATTGTAATTGTGGGAGACTAAATTTGCAATAATATATTATGGATTTACACAATGACCGAAATAAAATATAAGCAGCAATCCTGCCGTGTCGGGTTCGATTCTCATTTCTCTTGTAAAGTTATAGTCAAGCTAATTATAGTTTAAATTGATCCGTGGACCGTGATCCGATATTTGCATAGCTAATAGTACAGCATTTGCTCATTTGCTTGCGAAATTTTATTTATATTATTTTTATAATTTTGACTCATTCCACAGGAAAAAGGAGGTGATCGAGATTCCCGAATGGCATCTATTAAGACAGACTTCCACAGACGGCCTTTTATTGAGTACAATGCTTTCAAACAAAATTTGTTACATTGATTGCGAAATTATAGTTTATGACTGGGATTATATTGTTTTCTTAATCCCAAGTTACCAATAGCTGTCATGGTGTGAATCATCATCAGCCTATTTATGTCCCCACTGCTGGGGCACAGGCTTTCCCTATCGATGGAATAGGGAGATTGGGCAGTGACTCACCACACAGCCCAGTGTCGATTGCTGGGTGCTAACGACTGCAGATACAGCCGGAACCTACGGCTTAACGTGCATCCGGAAGAAGGAACTCGAGATAGTTTTTGGTCACCGATAAAATGACCGATAATTGCGAATATTGCTTAACTTTCGCAATCGCAGGCGGAATGCGGTAACCACCTGCACCATCGAGCTCGAGCAAAGTAGTGAATATTAACCATAAATACTGCGAAGGTATTTATTTCCTATTTAGCAATAAATATATTTATTTACTTCGAAGAAATTCTGATTTACTTTTATTGTAATTAACCAGAAATACTACAGCTCGAACTGATTTAGTATAATCACAAAATTTATGTGTAGGTTGGCAAGTATTCGATTTTTAACAGACAAATCACGATACAATTTCTGAGGAATGCAGTGACGAACAATTTTAGGGTCTTAAAAGAATGGGGGCGATGGTGAAACACTCGTGACGCGTTGGACGCGGCTACAAAACACTGAAAAAAGCGTGGCTGAATATCTATGTCGTGGGGTGAAAAAATAGAAAGGTAAAGCCGGACCAAAAAAAACCCGTGAATAACAATCATTCATTCATCACAGAAAATTCATTATATCATATTAACCTTGCCTTACCTATAGATAGATAGAATAGGGTCTTGAATCCATTGCCTTAACCGCGCGCCAGTGTGGATTAGTGGGCGCTGGCACTACAAATGCAATCTTTATTAGAATTTTGGTCACCCATTCGATGACCGACCCTTCCAAAAGTTGCTTAACTTCCACAATCACAGACCGAACGTGCTTACCACTTGAGTCAACAAGATTCTATGAAATAAAGCTAAATCCAGTTAATACGTCGTAATCTTTTTCTTTGAAGTCAATTATAGCCAAAATAAGATAAAGTACTAGTCCGGAATCAGCTGAAGCTGCACATGCAGCGGCTGCATGCAGTCGGCAAAAGGTCAGCTTTAATTCAATCCCCGCTGTAGATCTCATGATTCAACCGCAGCTTACAAATCGTGATGACTTAAGGCAACTTTGCATTTATTTCACAAAAGACGGTAATTATACAGAAATAGCTCACGGCTATGTGAATAGCTACTACCTTCCTACACTTTTTAGCTTTGAAAAGTAATTAAATTCATTCCTTCGAGCCATATTCGCTGCGCCTACGGTGTGGTGGGCCTACGAAATGCGTTGCTGTGAAAACGAAAAGTTGGTGGGATGCTATTTTGAACCGGCTTCAAAATGGAGAAGATTCTTAATTTTATTGTTGTTTACTCTAAGATTTGTTGATGATTTTGATATTCTTATTTTCTTTTTATTTATCAGTTTTTTGGCAAGGCGGTCCTTTAAAAATTTGATGAAAATCTGTTACGTAGTACCTAAGTAGGTACTTTCGAAAATTAACAATACAACCCCACATTAACAACTAATTCTCATACTGTGGGTATTTTAAGAAATACAAAAAAGAGAATGCAGCTGAATGTTCAATTTTGAAATTTTGAGAAAAGTAAACATTGGTGTCGATTCTGGCGTGATTCTCTAAACTTAAAACTAAATTTAACATCAGTCTCTCCTTTTCATTCTGTATAGAGAACGACAGGGATGCATTGTTGTCTCATTTAAGTTTAGCTTTAGAGAATCATGCCAAAATCGACATCATTATTGACCCATCCACGTAGCAGGTACGTAAGTATGTATGTAGATATACTAATAAAAGGACGGTATAATTAGGATTAAAGGAACGCATAATTTCGGACTGGCAGCGGATCCTGAAAGCGTACTGGCTTTAATTAACATAAATTAATACGATAAGTAACTTGAAACCAGGTTAAAAGTTGAGACAATCTAAATTGCTGTCCATCAAAGATGGACAGGACACCGTCAACTATATTTAGAGTAGAGATAGTTTTTGGATTAAATATCACTGTTCTAAGCCTTTTCTTCATATGTGCGTCATTAATAAAATAAAATAATAAAAGTACGGACGTGGACACTACCAGGAAAAAATTGCAAAATTTTTTGAAGTTATAATAATAATAATAATAACATTTATTTCAGATTATTCATCCATAATGGTTAGTAACAATTATGCTTACAAATCTAGTGTTAGTTAATTGAATTCATAAAATAAAATTAGATTAAAAACAAAAACAAACATATTAATAATAAGACTAACAACTAAGGAGTCACCGCCGCTGTATGCAGATGGATCCAGCGCATAAGCAGCGGTGAATCCCAGCGTTCGGACAGCGCGCGCACGATACTGTTTGGGCTGGCGCGCACGCGCGATAGCAACGACCCACTACGCTTGCGCATTATTGCATAAAAGCAATCAGTACGCGCCACTGCAAACATTGTGGACGCACTACAAAATGGCGCCAGCCCCAACAATATCCTGAACGCGTTATTATATTGCACGCGCAGTGCGTTGTACGCGCGCCGCGTAAAGTCAACCCACAGAGCACACGTGTAAAAGTTCTGACAGTAGGCTTTGAACAGCGTCATCTTTACCTGTGTACTACACCGTGCGAATCTGCGAGCTAACATATTACAGCGCACACTCAACGCCCTGCGCTCCCTCTCGATGTCCGTGTCATCCACCATACCATCAGTCAACCAATGGCCCAAGTATTTGAATTTGTTGACTCTTTTTAACTCAACACCACAAAGAGTGACACTGGGTATATTGTGATAGGTTTTCGAACCAGCTTTAAACTCCATCAGCTCACTCTTAGTGGCATTATACCTAAGTCCGTGCGTCAACGCATAGGTTTCACACATTTGTAACAACCTTCGCATTGCACCAATCGACGGGCTCAGCAGCACCATGTCATCGGCATAACTCAGATTGTTAACACACACCCCGTCAATATAACATCCAATGCCAGTTCTGCTAAGCCCCCCGATTAATTCGTTCATGTACAAGTTAAAGAGCTTAAGTGAGGTCAACCCCCCCTGCCTCACTCCGCACTCCAACCCATACATATCCGTATGCGCACCTGCCCATCTAACACTATTACGTTGGTTTTCATACCAATATCTAAACAAAGCACACAGTTCAGGTGGTAATTTAGTTTCCTTCTGTAATTTATTCCACAAAATATTGTAGGAAACCAGGTCAAATGCCCTCGACAAGTCCAAGAAACAGGCATAGACTGGCGTCTTTCTTGATGTATAGTATTGTACAGTCTGCTTGAGGCACAGTATTGCAGTTTCAGTTGAACAACCCGATTTAAAACCAAATTGTGCATCATGTATATTCAAATGCTCCCCCAAGCGCCTATCAAGCAAACTGTCCAACACCTTAGCAGTGATGGTCGCCAATGATATAGGCCTGTAGTTAGACAAGTCAGAGGCATCACCCGTCTTGTTTTTAACGATTGGTACAATTACAGTATACATAAGTTCGTCTGGTAGATAACAATGACTTATACACAAATTAAAAAACATCGCAAGTATTCGCGGCAGGTGTACGCCCGCATGCTTAAGATGCTCAATACTGAGGCTGTCGTGTCCGGGTGACTTTCCGCTAACCATGTTTTTTATTACGCTTGCAACATCCCCAGCAGAGAATCTAATAGTTAGGTTTTCGGGATGCCCCTCCACACTGAGCATCTGCCGCACATTAGCAACCGGAGACTCAACTCTAAAATGACGCTGAAATGCATTAGCGATACTTAAGGGCTCGTGCACACCGGCCACACTTACAGGTAGGCTCGGCTTTAAGTTAAGTTTATTTGTATTTTTCCAAAATTTTGCAAAGTTTTTATCTGAATGATTTTTAGTAATTATGTCCATTTTAATTTGTTGTTCATTATTCTGACAATATTTTAATTTTGATTTAAATGTTCTTCTGGACTCACACATATTATTGTACAAATAACCAGAAGTTGGTTTTCCATATAATATCCAATTTTGATACCAAAGGCGAGCCTCTCTGTGTGCGCCACTAACATATTTATTCCAACCTATGACGTACTTATATTGTTTACGTTTGGTACCTTTATAACTAAGCTCAGCTCCTTGCTTAAGTCTTAGCAAGTTATACTTCTTTAGGCGCGTTATGAAAAAATTATGAGAGTGAAATTTTAAGATGCGCGCGCATCACTGTAACAAAAAATTTTAACATAATGAAGTTGGTCGCTAAAGCGACCAACTTCATGCGCTACTTTTGTGTTTACCGCACATTAAGAAAATCTACCAACAAAATAGAAATAGAATCTCTATTTAGTGGGTGCTAACGACTGCATTGTGAAGGCCTATCAAAAGTATTTATTAATCTGGAACAACGGAACCAAAGCGCGATTCAGGAGACTACAGCGCCATCTCTTGACCATTGGTGTAGTAGAACCAAAAACCACATCTTTATTTTTTGTAATAAAGTAACAAAAAGTATTTATTAATCTGGAACAACGGAATCAAAGCGCGATTCAGGAGACTACAGCGCCATCTCTTGACCATTGGTGTAGTAGAACCAAAAACCACATCTTTATTTTTTGTAATAAAGTAACAGTTATAGGTATTCATATTTATAATATTTATCCACATGTTTCTAGTTTGTATATTCGGAATACGTGTTTGAGTTTCATACAAGTGCAAATCACATATGTTCTAATAAATTATATTCAGTAGCGATTTTAATTGAATATTTTGATTATTTATTTATTTTTTCAAATTAAAACTGAACTTTATTGACTGTGTCCTTTTCCAGACTTTTTATTAATTTATTGTAATTAATTATTTGCATGCAATTAAAAACTAATTTTAAACGATGCCAAAGAAGGATAACTTCTCACGCGCCTACATAAGTACACGCACCCATTTTTTTTTTTAAAAAAACCTCTCCAGTAAAATTTGGTTTTTGTCGGTTATACTTGGTCGGCGGTAAGGCGATTGTTTAAAGACTGGTATAGTGAAAGACAGTGTTTAGAGAGTTTATTGTGATTAACATTGTGTGTTAACGGAATGAACTGTATGGTGAATAGAGTACTGTCAAGCGTGGACTGGCATATAATTTCGAACCCCATCCCGACACGTAACAATATTTGGTTGTTTTTACAACTAAATAAAGAAGTTGTTGAAATTCACTTATGACCCCACACAAAATGTAATTTGCAACTAGCCATATTACATTAAATCAAGCTATTATTTCAGTAACAACTCCTTCTGGGGTCAATAAAATCAATAAAAAGACTCATAACTCATCCTTATCCAAAATTACTTCTAAGATGCAACACTTATCCTCTCATGTGTGGATGATAATAAGGTCTAAATTTGAAATATTGATGTTGTTCACCCCAGTTTACGGAACTTTTTAAAGGAGAGTTTAGCTTATCTATCTATGGCCAAAAGTCAAATTTTATTTAACCATAATACCCCTGCTGCATATCCAGGGTGCTTTCCGGCCTGAAGCCGGTTAAGTGTGGGTGTACAATGTTTGGCTGATGTGTCAAAATACATACCTAGTATATGAATCTAGAATTTTGCTAAATATTATTTTACAATTAAAACAGCTATGTTTTCAGTTGGAACTGTGCTTGCTCATTTAACGTAACTACTATAATCCAATAATAATGGCGTCGCCAATAGGTAAAGTTTGATTGCAGCGGGGTCAAAGATTACCGCTTGCATTCCCATTGCATTGCGATTACACTCACACTCGACCTCTCTCCAATCATTTGCGACGTTCCACAGAAGTTAACCAATGATGTCGATTCTGGCATGATTCTCTAAAGCTAAACTTAAATTTGACAACAGTGCATCCCTGTCATTCTTTATGCAGAATGAAAAGGAGAGACTGATGTTAAATTTAGTTTTAAGTTTAGAGAATCACGCCAGAATCGATACCAATAGCATCCAACTACAAGGAAAAAGTGTTTTGTTACATGAGTAAAGTTCACAAAATCTTTTTAGGGTTTTGGGTACAACCTACCTACAGGTGAATGTATGCTTGATTCGGACTAAGTATTGAAAGAAAGAATCAAAAAGATCCTCACACGTTTGTATCCAGACAGCCACTGTAGTCAAGTTAACTAATACTGACATATTTCTCCAACTTACAAGCTTTAATGCTTCATAGCCTATATAACATTAACATTGTACTGAATATAATGCAGTTATAAAATATGTCTCTCTGTGGTCGACGGGTATGCTTCGGGTATGCCGCCAACAAGCTCAGAGTGTGAGCAGCCGAACCCACTCTCTCTCACTCCTCTACCCCTACGCGTTTTAGAATATAGTATAATAAATTGTATTAAAAATGAGAGTACAAGAAAACAGTATTTCTTTACCTTCAACACCCATTTCTCCAGCGATGTTTTGCCAGCACCTATAAACGACATTCCTATTTGAATGGTTCTTGTCTCTTATCTCTCTTATATCATTATGTTAATTCTTAAATATAAATCAAGAAATAAGAGAAGATCGCAAACAAGAAGCAAGGGTTAATTAAACAACTATAACCTGCAGTCCGAGCGGCGCTGCTGAATTCAGTATCTGAAACAAGAATGACCTAAACATTCAGGTAAAGTCTTTGACTCCGAACCCTGCACGGGCAACCAGTTGCCTGCTGCCACTGTGTCCACCCTGACTACACTGTTTATTTCTCATGCTTGTTCTCTGAGTCTGAACCTGATTCTGAACCAGCGTGCACTGCGGCCGTAACCTACGGCAGCTACTGTCCAAGGGCGGATCCAGGGGGGGTGTCATGGGGGTCATGACCCCCTCCTGGGCTGGGTACAGATGGACCAAACCCAGGGGGATTTTATTTAAGTACTTTCAATATTTAATATACCACGACTATATGACCCCCCCCCCCCCCTGGCGCCAAAGCTGGATCCGCCCTTGCTACTGTCTTATTATTTTTATGCATTATTAGCGGCCGCCCTCGACTTTGTCCGAGTTAACTTTAGTTTTATCCCTTAGCAACCTAACACTTTTTCGGGATAAAAAGTACCCTTTGTCTCATGCTTGTCATAAACTACTGAGTATCAAATTTCATTCAAATTCGTTCAGTAGTTTTACGTGATTGAGTAACAAAAATGTAAATAGCAAAGATAGAGACACACACACATACAAACTTTCACATTTATAGTATTAGTGACAGTTACTTTCACATTTATAGTATTAGTGACAGTTACAGTAGACTGACAGTTACAAATTAATGTTACCATATCAATATTAATTCCCCAATAAATGCAATCTCGTCCATACAATAAACACAGTTGTCAAGATATAAAATCCTAACAACCGAACAGTTAAATGCATTAGAATAGAAATGTAATAGCACAGCACTTACTACTTCTAACTTAAGGCATTGATATAAGTAATAAGTGAGCACTTTTTAATGCACTTTACTGTTGTAATACATTTTATTCAATTAGGTTTGTATTATTATAAATTTTAATTAATTTCGCATCTATACTAATATTATAAAGAGGAAAGATTTGATTTTTTGTCTTTTTGTATTGAATAGGTTTCAAAACAATGGGCCGATTTAAAAATATCTTTTACATTTAGAATCCGTCATTATATCTGATGAACATAGGCTATAGAGTATTTTCAAAAAAGTTAAGGTTCCGTATGAAAACTTCGATAATGTAACTCAATGTGTTAAAAAAACTACCTTAAAATAATCTAATATCGCGTACGCTGCGGAAGTCATTGACAATGGAGCAATGTAATGTACTAAAGTTTCATGGGGACATCATTATCTACAAAAATCCGTGTCTAATTATTACAGTTCTGTCACAACTAAACAAAGCGTGCTTCACCCGCGTTAATTTGTGGGTAAAGGTTATCGTGAGTCAAAAATTAAAAGATGAAAAAAAATGGGTGCGTGTACTTATGTAGGCGCGTGAGAAGTTATCCTTCTTTGGCATCGTTTAAAATTAGTTTTTAATTGCATGCAAATAATTAATTACAATAAATTAATAAAAAGTCTGGAAAAGGACACAGTCAATAAAGTTCAGTTTTAATTTGAAAAAATAAATAAATAATCAAAATATTCAATTAAAATCGCTACTGAATATAATTTATTAGAACATATGTGATTTGCACTTGTATGAAACTCAAACACGTATTCCGAATATAAAAACTAGAAACATGTGGATAAATATTATAAATATGAATACCTATAGAACTGTTACTTTATTACAAAAAATAAAGATGTGGTTTTTGGTTCTACTACACCAATGGTCAAGAGATGGCGCTGTAGTCTCCTGAATCGCGCTTTGGTTCCGTTGTTCCAGATTAATAAATACTTTTGATATTATAAATATGAATACCTATAACTGTTACTTTATTATAAAAAATAAAGATGTGGTTTTTGGTTCTACTACACCAATGGTCAAGAGATGGCGCTGTAGTCTCCTAAATCGCGCTTTGGTTCCGTTGTTCCAGATTAATAAATACTTTTGATAGGCCTTCACAATGCAGTCGTTAGCACATACTAAATAGAGATTCTATTTCTATTTTGTTGGTAGATTTTCTTAATGTACGGTAAACACAAAAGTAACAGCATGAAGAATTTTGTGTTACAGTGATGCGCGCGCATCTTAAAATTTCACTCTCATCATTTTTTCATAACGCGCCTAAAGAAGTATAACTTCAAAAATGCTGTCGCGGACTTTTCTATAATTTTTTAAAGGGGAGCAGTTCCGTCATATATAATTACCCAGCGCACTTTAACCGTTTACCCAACGCACGCCACGGAAGCTCATAAATGGATGACTTTTACCCGGTTTTGCAACATTTTTCATTGATGCTCCGATCAGTATCATAGCGTGATAATAAATAGCCTTCCTCGATAAATGCACTATCTAACACAATAATATTTTTTCAAATCGAACCGGTATTTCCTGAGCTTAGTGCGTTCAACAAAAAAAACAAACAATCAAACTCTCCAACCTTTTGTTTAATATTAGTAAGTAAGTTTATCTGATTTTCACGGATGGTTTATAGTTATATAAAGAAAGTCATTGTGAAGGAAGGAAGAGTCAAGGCTAAGAACAAAAACGATAGTCTACACCGAAACGAAGCGAGGTAGTATAAAAATAATTTTATTAATTCCGGGAAACAAACGTCTTACTCTGTTATTTTTTATCGTAATTAAAGTGACGGCTAAATATTGTCGTATCTCTGAGACAAAGAGAGTTAGGGCATAGTGGATTTTCAGCACGAATTGAACCCGTTTGATGAAGTACCCTTCACCTTACAAAAGACCACAATAAAGTAACACTACCTTTTGGTGGTGTTGTGTTTGTGTCGGTGAGTATGGTTCCAGGGCTATGGTTAAGGTAGGCAAGGTGCATGTGGTATTTTTGGTATCGTAAGCGTCTATAGACCGCTTATCATGAGGCGAGCCATACGCTTGTTTGCCACCATTTTAACAAAATAAAATAATAATAATAATAAACAATATATAGCTTAGATAACTTACATAAGGAAATAGGAATTCATTGATAAAACCGGTAATTTTCAACAAAACTTTATTTACTCTTAGATGTAATCAAAATATAACCTGCTGTGAACGGACTATTGAATTAAACCAACGAAGTTTTTTTTTACATTAATGGTATATGAATTCTAGTAACAGTATTGATAAATTTCTCTACCGTTGCATTTTTTTGCCCAGGATTCAATTATTAAGGGAAAAACATATTTACGGTAAAATTAAGTTTATAAAATAGCAACACTTATTAAAAAATAAAAACAGCATGGATGTCGTGTCTTCTCGTCGCGGCTGAAATCTTCAAAATAGATCGATATTTTCCTTTACATTCTAAATGAAAGTTCCTTTTGATTAGTGTATAATTAAGTGCACCGAATGCCTTCTGTGCTTATCATTGTATATTATTTTTATACATTTAGCGAAGAGATTGTTTCATCTATCTAAATGAAAAAACCTGGGGTATGAGCGCTGTGTAAATTATTTCAGTTTAATAGAATATTATGCTGAGAAAATGAAGTGCCACTACGAAGTATTAAACCTTACTAAAGAATCAAGTGCGTCAGAAATCAAAAAAGCATACAGGCGACTAGCGCTTCAATGGCATCCAGATAAAAATTTGGATAATCTGCAAGAGGCGAAGGAACAATTTCAACTAGTGCAGAACGCATATGAAGTACTTTCAGATCCTCAAGAAAGAGCTTGGTAAAGTTTTGTTTGCTTTTCTATCAAACCCAAATGCAATTTCTGTAGGTCAAAATTGGCGCAATATTCATTACGCCATTGCATCATATTAGGTTGATTTGTCTTAATTTACGCCATCTATTTATTGTAACGAGCTGAACACATGGTTTGATCTTTGGGTCTATTTTCTCTGGGTCTATTAACTATTTAATAAATCTAATGATATAGAAAAATTTTAACTTGCACCACTTCAAAATTCTCATGACTAATAAAGAACTCATAATTTCCAGGTATGACAACCATAGAGAGCAATTACTGAGAGGAGCTGGCAGTTCGTACAATGATGACAGCCTCGATGTGTATCCTTACTTCAGCCCATCTTGTTATAAAGGCTTTGCTGATGATCCTCAGGGGTTCTATGGTGTTTACTCTGAAGTAAATTACAATTATTATCTGAGTTTACTTATTCTTAAATGAACTGAATACTATTCTTAATTAATTCATGAAGTTGAGTGTACCTATATACTGCAAATCAGTATTCTTAGTTAATGAACACCTAACTTTAATTTATGTGGTAAGGCCATTGGCTCTAATTTTTTAGTAACTGGGAATGTAAATGTTATTACTTTTTGTAGTCTTAATACTAGTTTTGCTAAGTAGATTAAAATGAAATTTATTGGATGGACTTTTTTGTTTTTTATGTGTAAATATTTTTTTTTTACAGGTCTTTTCAAAACTAGCAGCTGAAGAGACAGATTTCCTAGATGACCCAGAAGAAGTAACTAAAATTCCCAAATTTGGCAGCTCCTCTACTCCTTATGAAGATGTACATGAATTTTATGCCTATTGGATGGCTTTCTCAACAAATAAAAGTGAGTATTGTACTGAATGTTACTTGTAAATTATTTAATTTTATCTCAGTGGTTATGTGTTTGAAAGTAGCTTACATAAATTATTCATATTTAATTATGAAGAATGATGACTGTTTTGTGTAAGAACAGTGATCTTGCCTTTTACTCTAAATATGTTATTGGGTCAAATCCTGGTGGGGGCATATATTTGTGTAAATTACTGAAAAGTGTTGTTTAATTCATGCTGTTTAGTCTAGAACTAAATGTTCAGAACAGGCTATTTGACAGTATGAAAAATAATGAACCAATTATTGGCATCTGTATTAAATAAGAATATTTGCAGTGAGTTTACAATTTTAAAAGAACAGATAATTAATATGTTTTCTATAAAATCAAAATAGAAATTATTAATTGCTCCAATGGTCACGTGACTATAAATGCCTGGGATTGGTCAAGATTAAAATGACCTCACACGCTAGTATACTTCTTGCCAAAGTGACATTACATTCTATCGTTTGATGTTTTAATGACAGTTGTGTGATGTGTGACATACATGTGACACTATTGAGATACCATAATGTCTAGAGAAATGCTTTCCTGGCAATTTGTATTTAGTATTTTTTAATGAATTACAGAACAGAACATTCACTTTTTATGGACTCCATAAACATTGGTAAATAATGTGAGATTGTTTTCTAAAACTTGTCAAATATCCTATGTTTCATATTTTTTTAAATTGTATAATTTGCTCATACTCACCATGCTAGAGACGGATACGTATTTGTAGGTTGTTCCTTGACCATTGTCAATTAATTTATATATTCATGACTATAACCTGCTTTGTGTTTTTACAAATAAATAAATTTTATTAATTTGTATTTTTTTCTAGGCTATGTGTGGTTAGATCAATATGAGATTCAGCAAGGTGATAACAGAAGGATTATAAAACTAATGGAAAAGGAAAATAATAAAATAAGACAAAAAGCTAGAAAAGAAAGAAATGAAGAGATCAGGAGACTTGTAAGTTTTGTTCGTAGAAAGGACAAAAGAGTGATTGAACATACTAAACTTCTGCAAGAGAAAGCTGAAGAAAACAAACGAAAGGTGATACTTGTATTTTCAGCGTTTCTTAGTATATTATAATGTATTTTTTTTAATAACTTGATAGTTTAATTATATACATTTTTAGTAAATGTTAAATGTTCTGTCATGTTTTTCAGGCAGAACAAGTAAGAAGAGAAAGAATAATACAAAGACAAAAGGAGATAGAAGAGGCGAAAAAAAAAGAGGGTGAAAGCTCATTTATTCATAGTGAAGAGTACCAGAAGAAGCTTAGTGAAATAGAATCACTACTAGCTGAAGAATTTGGGTTGTCATCAGAAGATGATACTATAAGTGAGGGAGGAATGGAAAGCAGCAATGAAGAGAGTTCTAAGACTGAAGAGGTCAGAATGATAACTATCTTATTAAATACCTTGTCAGTTGTTCTTATTATGCTGTGTTTATATTGTCATCATCATTTACTTTAGTTTAATTTTTAAAGGATTTTATTTGTTTAATTGTCATAGTTACAAGCTATTCAAACTTTATCACAATACAGATATTGTCAAACCTTACAGACTGTGTATTGTGTGTATATAAAAACCAGCCAAATTCAAGTTGTTCTTGTTGTGTTCAGTCATGGTTCTTACAGAACCTTACATGTCCATACATTACATATATTTAAGATTTGATTCAACTCAACTAATGCAATAATATGTATATTACAGGCAAGTGAAACATCAAAGGCAACAGCAAAATCATCAGCAAAGTCTAAATCATCCATGAGGAATCTCTATTGTTCTGCATGCAGTAAATTATTTAAAAATATTAAATCATTTGAAAATCATGAAAATAGCAAGAAGCACAAAGAAAATGTTGCCAATATGTCTATGGATGAAGATATAGGTATTTCAGATAATGAAGAAGAAAACGATGACGAGGTGGACAATGTCCCAACCAAAGATGTTGAGGAAGAGGATGTCGTTAATGGACAATCTGATGATGTTAAGATAGATAACTCAACCTCAGATATTGAAGACAATGATATAAGAGAAACTTTAAGTGATGACTCAGATCAAGTGCAGGTAATTTAAATTTGTTGCTATGCTAAAATTTCAACATAATACCTATTAATATTAAAAATGAATGTTTGAATGTTGCTGATGGTTTTAAATCCTATATAAAATTACAAATTCATAGCCGACTACAGGCAGCAGCAACAGGTGACTTGTCGCGTTGACGCTACTGGTTTACATGTATAACTGGAGTACATATTAAATTAATTAGAAAAAATGTGTTTCCTTGAGTTAGAGGAAGATAAACCAGGTGGCTCAATATCTCGCACTGTATGGTGTATGGCACAAAAAGTATTTGAATATTGTCTGCTGTTATGCTTGAAGTAGGCTATGAAGACTTACTCCTTCTGATTCTCAGACATCATACATTAGTGTAATTTGGTGTATTATTAATATGATTTTTTTATTTCAGGCTTTGCCAAAAAGTCATAAAAAGAAAAAGAACAAGAAGAAATCCTTTATACCAATGCCAGAAAGTGAAGGTAATGACAGCCATGATGAGATGAGCTTCAATGAAATAGAGGGGCCTTCACGTAGCAGGAAAGCAAAAAAATTTAATATGTTAAAAAGTCAAATTCAGGCTAAGAAAGAAGCAAACTTAAAAAAAGGATCTCAATCACAAACTTCTACTGAAAATTTGTATGAAGTATCTAGCACAACACCAACAGACGACCCCCTAGGTGAAGCAGCTTTGCCAAAAGATAGACCTATGCTGCCCAAACTTCAAAGGAATGTAAAGACCAAAAAACCTTTAGACAGAAAACCTCTGAGGCCGAAAGCCAGTGAAACAGAAGATTCCAGTACAGCTCTTCTAAGATGTGCCGTTTGTCAAACAGATTTTCCCTCAAAAAATAAACTATTTGAACATTTAAAAAAGACAGGACATTCTGTGCCACTTCCCCAAACAAGCTTTGCACAAACAAAAAAAGGTAAACGGGCTAATAGATAAATATGTGCAATGGATTAATTTAGATAGGTAGGATGAAAGTATAATTCATTGAGAATCATCTTGATTTCTCTTTAAATCTCTACTACAAGTTGTAAAGTGACTTTGTCAATCTATTTATTAAAATTATGATCACTATCATTAAAATATGCCTACATGAAGTTCTGTGTTTATTTTAATAAAACAAAATACTAACATCAATACATTTTAATACTTGACACACTCAGTTAATGCAAATGAATAACATAATATTAGATTTTTTTAAAGATTTCTATCTATAATGTTAGAAATTATTTAATAAATTTTAGAAACAACATTATCTTGTGCCAGATGAACAGGTCAGGTGACACCATATTCCAGAGCCGCCTGAAACAAACTGGGAATTGACCAATACGCATAAGAATAGTCTAATATTAAATCTATTTAGTTCTACTAATTATATTATTGTGCTGTTAGCACAATAATATAATTATAACAGCTTATTGGTGTGTAATATCTTTTTATAGAGATTTTATATATATTTATAGATTTCAAATTCAATGATATTTCTATATATCAATAAAATTATAAAATGGAATGTCACCAGGGGTGTATTTGGTTATCTGCCCCCCGCACCCACCTCCTTAAATAAGTTATTAGCAAAAATCACTTACAAAAGTTTAAGAATACTAACTACTCAAATTCTGGTATGTCAGAATAACTGTAACCAGGATATTCTTTATAAGCATAATATGCTATTCTTATATGATATGCACCAGGCAAAAACATGATACCTCCTAAAACTATCATTGGCCATAACCTATCAGAATATTTAGTGTCTATATGTCCAGTCACTATCAAACTTCCAGTTATAAGTAACACTGTTCCGACTATAAACAAAAATGCAGCTAAGCTGATTGCCTTCCAAGGAATCTTTGGTGGTGGTAGTTCAAACTGAGCATCTGAAAAACCACTGTCGTCGTTGGATACAAGCCGATAACCTTCATGTTGTCTTCCAAATCTGAAGCGAGACATCCCAAACCGTTTTATGTTCTCTGAAAACAATAATAGTTTTAGTTTTATTAACTCTTGATAACATACAACGTAAAACTTTTTAATTTGAGATGAAACTTGTAATTTACAGCCTCATTACTGAACATAAAACATTATTCAATTTCCCACAATAGAACTTTAATTTCAATTACCTATTTTTGTAAAAAAAAATAAGAAATGGTTGTTTACAAAAAATAAACACAGAAAAATAAAAATTAAAAAGTTAATGTCAAAATTATTTCGTTTTAATGTTTTCCCTTTAGGGAGGCAAAGGATACTAAAGCCATACAGTTTGTACTTAAGTTTTTTTTCACATTAGAATGTGAATATGGTGCCCTTTAAAATTTTTTTGGACATAATTTGCACGAAACGTATCGAGTGAGCTCCCTGGATAAGCTTCTGCGTGTAGTGCTGATTAGCACTATGATGTATGATAACACATTTTTTTCAGTTACGCAGACTATATGACATGTGTGAAAACTGACAACACACAACACCTCTTTAACATTAAATTATCTAATTGATATTAATTAGAGAATAATAATTACACACTTAGCGCACTCGATGAAATCACACCTAACTTCTCTTATTTTATATTAGAGTGGAAAAAATAATATTAACAAGATTTTTAAAGAGGACAGTTCAATAGTGAAGCTTTCAAAAGCTTCTTTTACATAAGGACATACACAACAAGTTTACCTCTGATAAATTTTAAATCGTGTTCGAAAATTGAATAATTTCGTAAGGATTCTGGCAACCCCTTCTGTCTCTGTAAGTCTAAGGCAAGGAACTTATAATCTATTGAAATGTCAGTCAGTCTGATCATACATGATATTCGTAAAATCGTGGTGAACTTTTTATACCAATTTATGATTGATTCTTCTTAAGATAAAATACCCACAAAATACCTAACAATGGTGTCGATTCTGGCGAGATTCTCTTAACTTAAAACTAAATTAAGCATCAGTCTCTCCTTTTCATTCTATATAGAGAATGACAAGGATACACTGTTGGCAAATTTAAGTTTAGATTTAGAGAATCGTACTAGAATCGACACCAATGTAATCAAAGATGATATAAAATATTATTCTCGCCATAATGTACCTATTGAATAGAATAAAGTTGATGCTTTGACAACAAAAAATAGATATATAAACTTACCATTTGCCAATCAATAATTATATAATTTAATAGTATAATTATTATTAAAAAAAAGAACGAGGATAAATTTAAATTCTAGTTTTTTGACAAATTATTTACAATAATATGCGCATACATAAAATTTGGAGTATGCCGGAAATTCACTACCACCCTCCCTACAGTAAACATATAGGTGGTTTTCCAATTACAGAGCATAATGCGACTCATCGTATCGTAGAGATGTGCCGAGTCAGGTTAACTCGAATACTGACTCGAATACCTAGCAGGTACTCACGTACTCGAGTCCTCGAAATATTGTATTCGGATCCACAGTACTTGAGTACAGGTTTCGAGTACTTACGGTATTCGAATACTCAGTCGTTGTACTCGTACAGTGAAGTCAGTAACGTGGAGTGGTGTAGATTTGAACGTGTTTATTTTTCCTACTCGACCGACCACTTTAATGAGATGTTAACAAAAGTTTAATTACATATTTGTTTCTTATAAGTAATTATCTATTTTAATTAGTCGAACTCTCGGTTACTAGTTAAACTGTAGGATTTGTATAAAGTTTTACTGTTTTTTAACTAGTAACTTTGTGATAGGATGGCTTCGAAGAAAAAAATCGAAGTATGAAATTTTAGTAATATTTTAACAAATAAAAAGTGGAGTGCAAAGTGTGTAAAAAATGGATGCGTGTAACTTATGTACGCGCGTGAGAAGTTATACTTCTTTAGCATCATTAAAAATATTTTTTAAATGCATGCAAATAATTAATAATTACAGTAAAATAATAAAAGGACTGGAAAAGGATAGTTAACACAGTCAATTAAGTTCAGTTTTAATTTGAAAAATTAAATAAATATTCAAAATATTCAATTAAAATCACTACTGAATTTAAGTTATTAGTCCATATGTAATTAGCACTTGTAAGTAACTAAAACACGTTGTGTCTATATAGAAACTAGAAACATGTGGATAAATATTATAAATATGAAAACAGTGATCAGAGGCGACAAGCGTGCCAACATTGTTTTTGACAACGCGATCATCTTATGGAGCTCCATGGATCGTTCAAAGTACCTTTCGAACAGACACTAACATTCATAACGCGCCCGCGGCCAACTTCATGGTGTTACTATTGCGTTACAGTGATGCGCGCGTATCTAAAAATTTCACTCTCATCATTTTTTCATAACGCGCCTAAAGAAGTATAACTTCAAAAACATTTGTTAATTTTGGAAACGCCATAAATTTATTAAAACATTTGAAAAAATACATCCTTTGATTTATACAGCGATAATAGAAAAAAAACTAAGCAAAATGAAAACGAAAGCTTGGATGAGAGTTCTGATTTGGACTTGGAGTCATTAGACTCATGAGCATCGTCATCTACAATTCAATCAAATGACATTGACCACGTACCAGCAAAAAGTCGTAAAAGACAATTACAGATGACTTTTTTGTCAAAAAATGCTATTCAGGTCCACTCGAAGAATATCATAAGACTCGGATAGCCGAGTCTTATGACTCGAGTCCTAATTCGAATCTTTTTTTAACGAGTACTAAAATACCCGAATACCAAAAATAACCGACTCGGCACATCACTACAGTGGCGCACAATGCCGATTAGGCTAGTTGACCCTTTTTGGAAAAAGGTTTTAAATGGTTAATAAATGTTCTATTAGACCGAAAAAAAATGTATTGTATTTTTTTGAGACTTAGAGAGCTACAAATCTTTAATTTTAAAATAGACTTTTCATGGACATACAAAAACGCTGTCGGCCATTTTAGTCTATAGATTATCTATGCTATGACGTTGACGGTAGTAAACAAAAACTCGTAAGCACGTAGAAAATAACCTATCTGAGTTTATAATAAAAAAAACATGATTTCTAATAGATACCACGAAAAATATAGTAATTATCATTATTGTATTGTACGAGAATGTAAAAACACATCCTTGAAGACTCCAGGAAAGTTGTGGATTAAAGTGCCGAAAGAAATTAACCTACGCAATACCTGGTTAGAACTGTCTAAAAGTGATCCTGCTACTTTATCGACTCATAGAAAAAAATATTTATGCGACGAAGATCACTTTGATGTAAGTACTCATTGAATAATATTTTAAGTCTCTTCATTTATTATCAGTTTTAATAATACAAGTTTTAAAGTTATGTATGAATGACATTTAGTTGTTTACTAAAAGAGACGTCACAACTATGGCGGATGTAGCGAACAGCGTATTTAGTGTTTAAAAGGTATAGACTAAAAATATTTTTTTTAAATTAAATTTCTACAGCAATCTCCTGCTTTTATGAAGTAAAATCGATATATTTAGGTTCCTTAGACCAAATACTTTAGGAAATAAACCTTTATTTAATACAATTCGACATGAGTCAACTAGCCTATTGTAACGTAAATTAGTTTTCAAATGCATCAGCAGAGTGCGCTAAGTTCAGTGTTGAAAAAAAAGTAATTGTTTGTACCTTCATCCATATTTATGTTTAATTTTTTAACACAGTTTGAATTAACTTTGATTATTTAAAAAAAACTATAATGAAACGAAAGTTTTAATAATATTTCAACAATAAATAATATTACTAACGATAACATATAAATAAAACATTTCGATCAATGCCAACTTAAAGAAAAAACACTTGTTAATTTTCTGTGTCTCAGTTGGTACGATTGCACGCATCATACGAAAGCATTACTTTCGAGAGTGCTCGATTGTGCAAAGCGTTGCTGTAGCTGTAGTTGAAACACTCAACGTTAAGCATTATGCCGCATAATGCGCTATAATGCTGTAATTGGAAAGCTACCATAGTGCACGCCAATAAATGTTTTAAGGACTACAAATTTTGATCGCGAGTCGTTCTGTAACAAATTACCGTTTTAAATTACCGTCAGTCGCGGGAAAAACCGCTGGTTCGGTCGCTAGCAATAGTTCCTTTGGCTCACAAAACTACGCTGTTAGCCGTAGTGCGTCCTAGCACTTAATCCTCCTTTCTCTCAATGCTTCTCTTTCAACCTTGCATTGCATCCATAAACAGTCCTTTTTGTTCTTACATACTCGTACGTTCAACACCTATCGGTTCGGTTTCATTCGGTTGTCATCGCTCGGTTTTCAATCTACCTTCGCCGGCCCCCTTTCTGCGAATATTGATGTGATTCCAATCCCAACTGAGTAGTGTGAAGCTTCACCTACCCCCCACTTTACACCTTTCATTTATGTATATCAAGACTGTAGCCAGGAGGTATATTTAATATAGGACAGTTGGAATACAATCAGGGGTGTAAACTTGCCTCCTCTAGACCATAGGCTGGCGACGCCCTTATTATGCCGATGGGTTATTTAGGCAACGGAGTTATGACTCTCCTGCATGCGCCTACCTATAGGCCTATTCGCTTATTGCTTTTGGCAAATAGAAGTGATAATCACCGAGCTATTAAGTTACCCACCACTCCCTCCAAATACCTCAGCGGCTGCCCGGGATGAGAAGGGGAGGGCGGGGGCTACACAATAAAAATCCTACAGTGCTTCCACGCCTGCCGGAGCGGGTTTCGTGGGTTTCGGAGAATCTGCACGTTAAGGATGCAAATAGCTCAGAACCGATCGATGTGAAAACCTCGTCGGCATCGTTTGGCTAAATGATGCTGAACCTTTTTTTTTATGGTCGTTTCTACATCTGCAGCAGATGTAAATTAATGGTATCATTATCAGTTTGCAGGAACTCGTGTCTACGTTGCCTATGACACTGAGCCTACATGCCACTATCGATATAAAACTTTAGACTCTTTGACGACTTGCAAGCTTGCATTTTTTTGGTTGGCCTGACATGTATCTGTTTCCACGTTGAGTCCAAGGTATTAATTACCATGCCACTTCCATTTATGGAGATTTTCTTAATGAAATAGCCAAAATCAAGCCTTCCTTTAGAAAGACAACCTAACGTTACACTGCGAAGTCGCACACTCGCACAACAAGGCCTTTTCAAGTTTGAAATTTTACAGAGCACCTTCCTCACTTTTAAAAGCTTTGGGTAGGTACTATTTTAATCGAATTCTGATTTCTATCTACTTTCTAATAATTTAGTGCTCGTGTCACGCGTGTCCCAGTGTTTGTGTCAAAACTCCTCCGAAACGACTTGCCAGATTCTAAGAATAGGACGTTTACTATTTTTCATACCCCTAAGTGATAAGGGTGGTCCGCCCCAATTAATTTTTATTAGAACAATAATTTTAATACCATTTTTTTATGATTCGGCATTTGAAAACACATATAACACTATATTTTTACGTTTGACCTTAGAGGAATGGAATATATTTACTGGAAACGATTTTTGACAAATTACCTACTCTGCTTAATAGGTAAATAGAAAACTCCTTTGAAAAAAACTTTTGTAACAAGAAACTTAAACTTAGCGTGAGTTAAAAAAAATGTTTTAAAAATAATTTCAATTTACCTTTTATGTGTAGCAGAAATGTCATTTAATTAGACGATTTGTTTTCGGCTTCAAAATATTATTCGTTTTAGGAGATGTACAATAACATTCTCAGCTTCTCAATTCTGAAAAAATAAAAATCTTTAAATAGGGAATTAGCTTAACCGTATGAACAATTTTGAACCAAAGTTCAGTCAAGAGTTGTTAAGTTGGATATTACCTACAAAAGAAAAGTGTGGTAACATAATAACAGTACATTTCACATGCCACCATTAATGCTACATTTATTCTTTTGTTTTATACCCTTAAAGGAAAATACCAGATAAAAGGTTATAGTTAGTCGAACTTAAAAGATGGGCATATGCTGTCGCGGACTTTCCGTCATACATTTTATGTGTAACTTTAATCATTTACGCAGCGCACCCAATGGAATCTGCCAAATGTAATATTTTACATCGATACTCCGCTCATACTGGTCGCAGCGTAATAATATAGCCTTAAGCCTTCCTCAATAAATGCACAATAAACAAAAAAAATATCGAACCATTAGTTCCTGAGATTTGCGCGTTCAACCAATAAAATGGTGCATTCAGTACAACGGGTCCTAAACTACGCAACAAAATTTTCACTATCAGTTACATAAAATTTCATGGAAGGTTTCTAATTAGATCAATTAATTAATTGTGTATAATACCTAGTCTGACAACAAAAACTATCGTCTATACTACACCGAAGCGAAGCGAGGGCGGGCCACTCGTAGGTAATAAAATCCTTTCACCAAATATAAAAAAAAATGCCTTAGGAATTTGGTTAAAGACAATTAATACAATATTTCTATACTGGTCATAACTTTAAATCTAAAGAAAATTTTACTAGAAAAAATCTACGTGGACCACTATCCGGGCGGATGCACTGACCATTATGCTACCGCGGCCCTCGCCATGTTGAATTCTTTCTAGTACTTCGTAGGCTGCAAGGCAACGCCATCTCTTCGCACTGTAGGAAACCCACAATCGAGTCCCGTATGCTACCTGGTCCGCGTGGAATGTTTTCTAAGAAAATTTTCTTTAGATTTAAACATCTAGCAGTTAAATGCTTAAGAATTAAAAAATATAACTAATCATAACGTGTTACAAGATTGGGATAGTACTCATAGTAAAATGGGCATTCTCCTTTAGTGCGTCACCACACAACACCCCACACTGCAGTTTCGTGTACAGACCTTGACCTGATGCAGCTAACACATATAACAATACCAGTCCGGCAATTTCCGAGGCTCTCTGTGTTTTATTTTTAGCGTCAATAATTTCCAATTTCATTTCCGTTTCAAAATCTTTAAGCTATTGTCAATATCCTAAGACAACTACTGTTGTAGGTACGTACAATATTAAATTCAGATAGGTACGACACGAGAAATAAAATCACACTGAATCAACCATACTAAATCGTATAATTATAAGTACCTAAGCAATTGCCATAAAGTTTTTTTGACTGCCTAAGTTGACTAAGGTTTTTCAATGACGTCCTAATCTTCCTATCCATCTCTTAATCAGAGTCCAAAGTTACAAAACGTTGCTTTAAAAGAAGAATAATATCTAAACCTATAGCAATATCTTTACATAATGATTTTACGAGCTTTTCGTTACAAAATCATCTTAGGAGCTCAGTTACAAAGGTAAACTTAATCTTGTTAAAAGATGATTATATTATTATTTCAGGCTAGAATAAAAATATTAAAATAAAAAACAAACATGAGTGTCCTTGTAACGAAGTTAAAAATAAACATAAGTACCATTAAGTACTACACACAATACGCTACGAAACAAGTGACGGTTGTGACGGAAAAATCTTATCCTTTTTTTAGCCCCGTCCGTAACGTCATAAAAGAAACTTCGTTCTAAAATCAGACACCCCTAAAATGTGTCAAATCAGATCATATAAGATAATCAAGACAGTTTTGGTTCTAAAGACCTACTATGAACCGTTCTCATTAAGCATAGTTCCAAATGCAATTCTACTAATATCATTTAATTCTATAAGTAAAATTATTTCTAATCGATGCTGCTTGAAATTTACGCATTATAACTCCATAACTTGTTCCCCGGTAACAGGACATGACGCCATTTCTGGAGCAGCGCCAAAACAAAGAACATCTCGAGCCTTAACAGTGAAAGTGGCGCCAATCGATAGCATGTCACACCGCTAACCTACGACACGCCGGACTGAACAGCTGATTCCGACATTTTACAACGATTGAGCCTTTGATTTTATCACTGCGCAAACAATATAAATGAAAAAAATAAGTATTGCCTACGGATTAACCCCCTAATCTTCGGCAAAGCTCAAACTTATTAGGTTAGATTGAAATCAATATGCTTTCTTTTTGAGCTTTTGAATGAACGTGACTTAAGTAAATATGTCAAACGAAGGACCTCGAACTTTTTTGGCGATTAAATTCTTAAGCAAGAGCTAACCTAGTATCATACCCACTTGATATATTTTAATCTATAATCATACAAAATACCGAACGCATTTTTAGTGCATTGAAAACGATTGCGTAAAATGTATGCTCACCTCGGTTTATGCTAATGCTGCGTATAAGTGGTATAGGTAGCACATGTATTGGGAAATCGGAATGCTCGGTGCTTAGTTTGATGGTCGAGAGTTATCGTTTGCGGCGTGCCAGGGAGCATGCGCGGTGGTGCAGGCGCGCGCAGCGGCCGGCTGTCACGCAGGGCTGGCCGGCCACTCCGCCGGCAAATCGACCTCAAGCCACACGCGCGCCCATCGCTCGCTACGCGAAGCAACGCCGGCCCCTCGCGGCCTCCTGGCCCTCCTCGGCGCTTCTAACACCCTAGTACTACTCCACTCCACCAGCGGGGGCAAAGCACCACGGACGCCGGCGTTCGCACACAGGGCTCGCCTACAAAAGGTATGCCGACCATTATATGCTTGTTTCCGATGACATGTCCGCCCCGAATGCTTGACGACTACAATGCGACACAAATATAATTGATTAACTATTTAAATTACTGTATTGATAAGCTGATTAACTGCGCTATGACAACGGTCGGAAGTATTCATCTTTTCTCTTTACGTGACCGCAAACGTGCAGATAATCCTCTAATTGGCCAGTAGAGCATTGTGTCTGACCTTCCCTCATTACGGCTTCTACATTGAATTTGCAATGTAGCATTCCATGTAACTAAGCTATATTCTGCAACTGTAGGGCATTCATTAATACTATTAATAGATATCAGCTTTCCTCTTTAGATTTTCAACCGCCCAATTCTTATTAACTTTTTTAACCGGAGTTCCACAAAGTCTATTTATTCTTTCAGCAATAGGTACGGCGGAGAAAACTTTCCACGAATTGATTGTATGGTTATGAAATTCAATATTTCAAAGCTTTATTTTGCTTTAAGAATCTGAAGTAATCTTTTTTGTTTAATAAAACTGGATTATTTTTTCCCTTTTCTTTCGTACTTTTCTTTTTTGTTAGAGTTATTTTCTTATACCCTGAATAAAACTTAATAATTTTTTTTTAAAGTAGTAAATTGACAATTTGTCGTTCGTTTTACTGTTAGCCATTGCCAAAGACATTTCGTTTTATAGACATAATATTTCTTCGAGATTAAAAAAATTAAGTCTGACTGATTTACATTGTAACAGTAGATGGCGCCAATCTATCTGGCATGATTGGGCTGGCTCCAAGCAAACACAATTTTCCTGTCAATCCAGCCGCATGTCAAGCAAACGCACCGTTGTTAAGGGACTTAAACTAGATATAACACCCAATGAAAACTTGGTACCTACCTAGGTACATAATAAAAGTTAACAATGAATTCAATTGTTGACTATTTATAAACTATAAAACTCTGAGTTAAAATTATTCAAGTCCTTATTTTAATTTTTAAATCAAAAGAAAAGAAAAAAGCAGTGAAATACCTTTTCAGGTATTTGTTTCCGTCTCTTTCAAAGATTGCAGTGTTTTTTTTTCTTAAACACCGGCACTTAATAAAACGTTTATATTTAAGGTTATTGTTAAGAATAATACTAATATTTTCTGCATGAAACCCAAATAATACATAATCTAATTTAATTTCAATATTGGGTGATTTTGTTTCTTTTATTTTATTCTGATTTATCCAAACCACGGTTTTATTTGAAAACCTAAAAATAACAAAAATATTTACAAATAAATAGGTAGTCTACTTCTAGGAGAAAAATTATCGTGTTTTTTTTGTGGCCTCCATTATATTGAAAATAAAACTCTACATTAGGACTATAAGCATTTCGGTTCTATTTATTTTAATTTTGTTATTTTCGAATATTGTAAGATTGTTACTCATATACCTCATAAACCTTTGAGGTACTAGAAGATAATATAGGCTATAAATTGCTTGAATAAGATCGCTATAGAGTATAGAAACTTTGTGAATAATCGTGATCTACCGCAAACTTTACGTAATTATTCACGCGACCTTTTTAAAACCTCGCCAATTTAATTACAAACCGTTCTCCGTGGACTATCGATAATGTCTCATTATATCACTTTTGTCATCTTAAAATTTAGTATGCGCTTATTTTTCTATCATGATTTCCCTTATTTAGTTGATGTATCAAAAAGTTTCCGCGGTTACAACACAAAGAGTAAATTAAAAGAACATTTTAGTAATGGCATTTGAAACAGTGCCACAAAATCAGGAACAAATAGAACACCCACCAATATGTGGGTTACCTACAATGCGAAGGGATGGCGCTGCCTTACTGCTTAAGGCTAGAAAAATTTCGACATGGCCATCAGGGCCGCGGTAGCATAACTGGTCAGTGCGTTCGCCCGGATAGCAAAGAGTGCGGGTTCGAGTCCCGTCTGCTGCCTGGTCCGCGTGCATTTTTTCCTAGTAAAACTTTTCTTTAGATTTAAACATCTAGCAGTTAAATGCTTAAAAAATAAAAACATAACCCACCAATAACTATAATGCGAATTGAAATGAATATTTATAATTAAAGTTTATAACAATTTGATCAAGAGAACAACTCTTCAAGTTTCAGACTTTCAAAGTATTACATCAACTTGAACTGTGTCACAAAGAAAGCTGCTACACGTTTTGAAAATATTTATTAGTAGGTATGTCTCAAATGCAATTTTAAAATAAGTTAGTTATAACACAAAGCGTCAGAATTTTTCCGCGTGACCTTGACTGCGATTCCTTGCCGCAGCAAAGAAAAAGGTGGTCTAGTCTATTGTCCTACTAAAAAGCTTTATCGATCACGGAAGGTCAGTCAGGCTTCATAAGAGACACGAGAGCTACTTGACCTACAGAACTACTTAATGTTCGTTGTTTCATACACACTCATACACCGATAAACACTATAGCTACTGTACTTGAGATACTTCTAACGCACTACATATTAATGACAAAAACTAAGGCACAATCAATGGCAAATAAATAGTATATGTGCCATAGACTGTGCCTCAGTCTTTGTCTGGAAGAGAAAAAAAAACACAAATATTTGAAATGTGCTGACGGTGAAGTCGAGCAAAAACCGCTTCAAAGTCACGTTTATTTCTAAAGTTCTTTATTTTTAAAGCGATGATAAAAATATAAAATGAGAACATTTTCAACTTTTCATGTCTCGTGAACCGCAACGGCTTACGAATAAACTTCTTTCCACTGAAAGACGGCTCGACAAATAGAGAGCAGATAATTCTTAGGATTCCGTAGTCACAGTTTCGCTACAGAACACAGCCGCTTTTAAAGTGGCAGATAGCTTACATAGTGTCCAACAGTTTTAACAATTTCCCTTCTAAGAATAAGCTGTTAGCGTCTGTCGGTCGGTGAAAATTAAAAATTATACGTAAACAACAAAACATCAATCATCAATAATAGTATAAGAGCTGGCAACGTTTTCGAGAATGAATTTTAGGTCGGCTAATTTTTGTATAATTCCCATTCTTATTGACAGTAGGTTGGGATGTGGTACGTCTGGCACCCAGAAGCCGTTGCGTTCAGTTGTGCGCATCCCACCTGTACAGGTAAAAATTGTACATTTTGAAATCATTAAATAAAACTAGTTTTTACGGATTAATGCACGAAACTTTATTTATTTATTGACGTTTCATAATTTCAGTGAAAGATTCATACCAATTTGTCAATGAGATTAGAGATCAACGTCTCATGGACAATGAAATCATGGTCAGTTTTTATGTTCAGTCCTTATTTACATGCCTACCAGTACAAGACTGCATTGAAATCACTAAGAAGAAGCTACTTGAAAATAATATGCCTATAGAATATGCAGTATTACTGGAGCATTGCCTTACATCTGGCTACCTGTTATGGGGGGATGACTTCTATGTACAAATGGAGGGTGTTGCAATGGGTTCCCCTGTCTCACCTGTTGTCGCCGATATTTTGATGGAAGACTTCGAGAAGAGGGCTCTCAGCGTAGCACCTGTCACCCAGGCTATATAAGCGGTACGTAGATGATACTTTCACAATCCTCCCAACAGATCAAATTTCTGCCTTTTTAAATCACCTTAACTCTATACACCCCAACATCCTATTCACTATGGAGTTAGAGGCAAATAGTAAACTAGCTTTTCTAGATATTTTATCAATCAGGAATCCTGACCAAAGTTTAAGCCATACTGTGTACCGTAAAGTGACTCATACTGATAGGTACCTCAATGGTAACTCACACCATCACCCGAAACAATTAACTGCCGTAGGAAACTCTTTGTTTCAGAGAGCATGGGGTGTCTGTGACAAACAACACCTGGCAGCTGAACTTCAGCATGTCGAGCAAGTACTGAAGGATAATAACCTGAATGTACCACGTCGCCGTCACAGTCGCGCCAAACCTAGCAGAGTCGACCGACAACCTGCTATACTACCTTACATGAAAGGAGTCACTGACAAGATTGAGAGGATTCTGAAGCGTGCTTCAATCAATACATACTTCAAGCCGCCAAAGAAGATCAACCAGTTTCTACGACCGGTCAAGTGCAATATACCCTTTCAAGTTGCTGATGTCTACAAACTTGAATGCGACTGTGGGCTCTCCTACATCGGGCAAACAAAGAGGAGTATAGGGACTCGGGTAAAAGAACATATCGCAGATATGAAACATAGGCGCGAAAATAAATCTGCAGTGTGTGAACATGCATTAGGGGGACCAAACCACTACATTAGATTTGATAGACCACAGATCCTTGCAGCTGAGCGGCGGTTCGTTCCACGAATGATGCGCGAGGCTATTGAGATTAAAAAATATCCAAATTTCAATAGGGAAGATGGTTGGTATATACCACCAGCTTGGGAACCTATTATACAGGAGATAAAATCCCAACCCCGAGCGTACACTGCAAGACCAACAGATAGATACTATTAGTTCTTTTTGTTTGCATAATTTAACATAAGAAGGAGATAGAAAGCCTCTCTTGAGTTTGTTTCGCCGGTTCTTCTCAGAAAGGTCTCCCAATTTTGGAACCGGTGGTAGTTTACGGTAGTTAGGGTCAAATAAATAAACTCAAAATTACAAAAAAGAATTTGAAATAAAATACTTTATTAAGTAAATTAAATAATAAATTCATTCATTAACCAAACGCTCAATAAAAGTCTTTCGAAGGTAGCTCGACAAATTAAATAAAAGTTTTATTCCGACGACGAAGCCTGTAAAGGCTACGAAACGTCAATAAATAAATAAAGTTTCGTGCATTAACCCGTAAAAACTAGTTTTATTTAATGAGTGATGTGCGTGAAAACCTAAGAAACAAATATTTTGAAATCATTTTCAGACATTTTTTTTTTATAGATTTCATATGTCTCGTTAGCAATATAAAACCATAATTGCCAGACACTTGTCGTTGCTAACATTGCCCCAGACACAATTTCTATAATTAAAAAATAATTATTTTTAAACAATTTTAGTATGTCTGTAATTTTGATTTAATGTAGTTCAGCAATATAGAAATATGATAAAAATTTACCAGACAGAAATTCTGTTGCTTAATGAGAATTTAAATTAATTTAAGTTTCGGGGAGAATAGGTGAGTTAGAAGAGTGCGGAAACTAATTCGTCGGTTGTGTGAGAGAGATAGCTGCGACAGAGAGCGGTAGAGGGAGAGAAGTATAGCCACAGCTGCTATTTTCAACATGGCGTCGCCAACACGAGTGTAAACGCTTGTATGTTGTTGTCTCGTGTTTTTTAATAGGAAAATTTATCATGGCTGACGGGTGACATCGTCATGGCTAACGAAAAAGAAAAATGTGTTTTTTGCTCAGATCAAAGTGGTAAAATAATAATATTTAACGAAGAAAAATTTAAAAAGTGTGCAGAAATTTTAAATGCTCGTATTAAGTTCAACCTAAAATATAAAAATGTGAAGTTACCGGACAATGTGAATGCTACTGTTGGATACCATAGACATTGTAATAGTACTTTTACATCATTGATGTCTAAATATCGTAATGAATGTGTATCTAACTTTTCATCGATTACTGATGTTCCTAGTACATCTTGTACTAGCTTATCACAGTCATGATAATGATGATATGAATATTGATGACAACAATAGCAGTGACGAAGATGATCTAGACGCCGAAGAATTTGGATGTCAAGAAATTATTAATTAAAAATAATAATAATAATAATTACTCATCTTTAATGTATTTAATGTTTTTTTAATTTGTATATCCTTCCCAATTCTCAGCTATTTACAATAAAAAAAAATATTATTTTTCTGATAATATGTTTTATCAATTTTTGCTATCTCATTTTAGTTTATTTATTATTCCATTCAATTAGTGTAGAAGTTCTAACCTATATAGATAGAAATATTTTTTTGTTTCGACATTTATCACATATCTAGTGGAAAACTTCCTCCGAAATTTTTACAAAAGTATTCAAAATGCTTAAAAAATCCTTTTTTACATATTCATTACGCTTTTTGAGAAACTCATAATTTATCAAAATAATTTATAAATCATTCCAAAAATTTCTGAAGAATATCATAATTTTTTACTGCTGGAGATTTCTCCGAATCCATTGGTGCAATCCATTGCTTGTCGTGAACTAAATAAAATTTTCGTCATAATAGTAATATTTTTCAATCAAAATCATTCAATTATGATTTGTCCATTTTTGGAAATATGTGCACGATAAATAGTCAAGGAATCTAAAGTTCAATATAACTGCAGTAGTAAGTACATCGAAGCTCGGAAAATACGGGAGAAAATCGTATTCCCATTTTTCGGAGATAACCCATTTTTTCTCTCAATTGCTTCAAAAAGTGTAAAAAATTTGAAATTTGAAGATTCGGAGAAATTTTGAGAAATTTCGAAGAAAAATTTGCACAAGGGATACCAATTCTACCCCCTCTGAGCGCCGCACTCTTATAATTAACCTATTCTCTCCGAAACTTAAATTGACTTGAATTCTTATTAAGTAACGGAATTTCTGTCTGGCAAATTTTTCTCATATATTTTTATTGCTGAACTACATTATAGCAAAGTTACAGACATACTAAAATTGTTTAAAAATAATTATTTTTTAATTTTTGAAATTGTGTCTGGGGTAAGGTTGGCAACGACAAAAATGTCTGGCAATTATTAATTTATATTAAGGAGACAAATAAAATTTCTAAAAAAAAAAAAAGTCTTAAAATTATTTCAAAATGCACAATTCTTACCTGTACAGGTGGGATGCGCGCAACTGAAATCAACGGCTTCTGGGTGCCAGACGTACCGCATCTCAACCCACTGTCAATAAGAATGGGAATTATACAAAAACTAGCAAACCAGTGAACCAAATGTTCACCAAAACCTGATTAAAAAAAAAAATGGTTGCCTGTAAAGTCGGTTTTACGGGCGAAGATTTTACGTGACAACGTCTTTTTCTCGGTAGAATATTTATTGATATGAATATAATTAAATTGCACAATAGGAACAAGGAATTGAATGAAAATAAGAATTGCACAAATTTTAACTATAGAAATATATTTTGTTTACTAAAACATTGTACATGTAAACTTAAACTTAACACGAGAGACTCATCGTAACGTTACCGAGCGTTACACTTTTTCATAAGTGACTCCCAGCCGCAACCTAATTTAAGACGTTGTCACGTCAAAAAAATGTATTTAATTAATTGAGAACTTCGGAGATTTTGTGTGGTTTCGTTTGAAATAGAAATCACATTATTTCTCGAAAACCGTAAGTGCTACGTTACTCAAATCCGGTTTGTAGTCTTATCAGACTATTCTTAACTTATAACTTAAACATTCTCTTTATCTATCTCTTACGGTTTGGCCGCTGAAACAGCACCACGGACGGACGGACGGACGGACGGACGGACGGACGGACGGACTTGTCTAATACATAAGAGATTAGCCGACCTAAAATGAACTTTTTCGTGACGTCGCTAGCTCTCCTACCATAAGAATCTACGAATCTAATATGCTACAACCGACGCTACGGGCACGTAGCAATCTCACCGTAGCATACTAGTAATAAATACTACACAGTCTGTGCAGCTCTAATTGATTAGAAAAAACGTTATTTAGCGTATTTTAAACATAATGTTATTATTATGATTTTATTGCATTCAAATGCTAGATTTATAAATCTTGAGAAAATATATGGGTACTAGAAAAAAATTATAGGAGTTGCCTGGTCCACGTGGAATTTTTCTAGCACAATTTTCTTTAAATACATAGTTATTAAAGTAAATAAAGTTAAGTCGTAGTAATGGTTACAAACAACACAACTTTTGTAATTTAATAATTCCAATATGCAATTATTGTTAAGTTTATCTTTAAAGAAGATATTGCAAGTTTCTCCGCCCTCGGCTTGCTTGCCCGAAAGTATTTCAATGGTTATATTTTATGAGTATGATGGTACTCCGTAGAACAATACTACAGTCTACTATGAGGTCTACCCATCATCATCATCTTTCAGCCATACTACGGCTACTGCTCTGAGCATAGGCCTTCCCCAAAGATCTCCATGTCGATTGGTCCTGGCCCTGGTCTGCCCGCATCTAGCTGCTTCCCTAAGCCTTCTATAGATGTCGGTCCACCGGTCTCCACTAGCAGTGCTATTCTGTGAGAACAAACTTATTTTTTCACCGCGGAATTTGCCGGTGTGATTTGAAATTTATTTGAAATTTCTGTTCTATTCATGTTTTATATCAAACCGCGTATTCAGAGGTAAAAAATGTGTGTGTTCTTAGATAGATAAAAACTTTATTCACACCAACATGCACACATACAAAATTGACAAGACAAATTTTACTAATATATAAATTCTTTAAAACAAGCAACAATTTCTATTTATTTATCTATAATATGGTATTTTCATGTGCAGCAGCGATGCGAACGGGCGAAAACTCAGCGAAACATTAATTCAGAGAGTAAATCGCTGATTTTCAGTTCTGACCCATATAAATAAGGTCTCGCATTTTAATGTCAGATTAAAATTCAAAATTACATTAAAATAAATAAAAAAATAAAATACGATAATTCATTACACATTGATTGGAATTATTATTAGTATGGTACATTTACACAAAAATATTATTAGATAATTTCGATAATGAGAGCGAAAATGTTAGTTTCGGTGAAAATAAAATAAAAGCACACAACACCATCACCGACACCTCCGCACCGAAGCAACTAATTTCTATATTCAAATTTTCTGAAGTTCTAATAAAGATGATTTTATATGTGTTTTAAAAGTCTGTCTCCACGGAATAAGCCTTAAGGGTGGAGGTATGTTATTCCGGCATTTAGTCGCTTGGTAGCGGAAACTGCCAGTGAAGCCAACAGTTTTACAGAATCTTACAGAATAGCACTTCAAGTTCTCCGTCCCTGCCCACAGAGCGCCGCCGGTCGTCCCTCGTGAAGCTTTCCGTCCCAACGATCTTCAGTTCACCTTGCTATGTGTTAGGTATACCCAAGAGGGCCTCATAAAAGTTTCCAAAATACCTGATATTGATTCTAGTCGAGACCAAAACCACTTAAGGTACACGTTATCGCTTTATGCTAGCACCACAACTGAATCGGAATTTAATAAAATCATCCAGCATTCAATTGCGGTATCCGAGATTTTATTCAAATAAAAGACGTTCGAGGAATAAATTTTATTGATATTTCGCCACTTATATTCACCCTGGAACGGAATATTGGTATTATTTTACTACTAGAGGTCGCCCGCGACTTCCTCTGCGTTAACTTAGTTTCTTGAAAATCCCTCTGGAACCTAACATTTTTCGGGATAAAAGTAGCCTATGTGTTAATCTAGGGTGTCAGCTAACTCCATACCAAATTTTATTAAAATCGCTCCAGCCGTTTAGACGTGAAGAAGTAACAAACAAACACACTCACATACTCACACACTCACAAACTTTCGCCTTTATAATATTAGTGTGATTAAATACTACCTTCAACAATGTTACTACACACCGTTCAAAAGAAGCATTTATTCGTCTATTTTCGCTATATAAAGCTCAAGAGTTAAAATTAAGCACTCTTTCTAAGACACTGACGTAATGAAATATATCTTTAATGTAATTACAGTTACCTTAAGTAGATAACATATTGCAGCTACACTGCTCCTACTATTTAACTTAATAGTTCTATTTTGATTCTCTCTGTCGCAGTTTATTTACTTAAAAAAGCTTAAAAGATTCCTAAACACCCACCTCATAGTTTCACAATAGTTATGTTTGATTCGACTAAAAGTATACAGGATTTTTTTTTGGTTTGTCGCATTTTTTTTATCTCAATTAAAATAACTTTAATTATAAGACAGTATAAACATTAATAAATTATATATTCTCAAATAATAAATATTAAATTTGAACATAATAAGACATTAAAAAAGTAAATAAGAAATACTATAATTTAAATAAAGTAGAATGATATCCTGGCCGATTATACATACGAAAAACTAACGTATAAACAGTATTTATCAAAATAAAAATATAAGATAATTTTAATTAACTTGGAAAGGTTTGTTCTTCTTAATTGTTATAGAACGTCGGCAACTTTTGAAGGACCAAGTTGAAGAAAAAGAAAATACCATTTCATTATGTGTAAGTAAATCTAACAAAGCGAGAATTTTTTCTACTATTTTCAAGATTGGTAGAAGTCCAGGTTATTTGGCACGAACCCGTTGTACCACAGTAATGCTTAGCGAATATTGAGCCAAGAAATCTGAAATAGGTATCACTACACAGCGTTTTTGTCAATATTTAGTGGCGAGTAAATATTGCTTTACCTTTGTTTTTTGCGAATGATTGCTAAGATGATAGATTGTTAAGGAACTAGATTCTACTCATAATTTTAATATATTTATTTAAGCATGTAACTGCTCGATGTTTAAATCTAAAGAAAACATTACTGGAAACGTTCAACGCTTACCAGGCAGCAGACGGGACTCGAACCCACACCCTTCGCTATCCGGGTGAATGCACTGACCAATGACGCGGCCCTGACGGTCGTATCGAATTCTTTCTAGCCTTTCTTAAGCTGTAAGGCAACGCCATCTCTTCGCATTGTAGGTAACCCACAATAGATTCTACTTCTCCCTTTAATAATGTTGTAATAAGTAACGATATCAGTAGGGTGAAGAGTCACCATCACAGCTGCTTTAGGGCTCCCACACAAAACTGCGTTGCGATGCCATTCCTACAATATGATTTCGTGCGGCAAAGCTTTGGTTAAGGTGAACATACCTTCAACGGTAGTCAGCCGAATTGGACGTGCTTTAGTAATAGTGATTTGGATCGCAAAAAGATTGTTGCACTGCTGTTATTATTAAATAGATATAGAAGAAAAAGAAGATATTGGGTTCATCCATTTATTACGATTATAAACGCTGATGGGAACTATTTTTCTCAAAACACTATGGGTTTGAGAACAGAAAAAGATATTTTATTGTGTATTTTAGAATGAACATATCTTCATTTGTAGAGCTTTTGAGGATATTATCACTTTTTCTACAAAAAATAAAAACATACAAGGACTAAAATGGCGCCACCAAGTGTGACGTTATATCGCAAGAATGCGCGATGCGAATCAGATCGGAAGTTCTTACGGTGCATTCATGCAAGCTCGCAGATATTTGCGATGCGATGCGAATTCGCAGTTATGTGTGGAGGTACTAAGATGGCGGCATATGATACAAATAAAACGCCGTCAAGACCGACCATAAACAAATAAGAAAAGGGCGGAGATATTCATTATGTTACACTCTGCCCCTTGCTTCACTTAAATATGCTAAAAATATCACTAAGATATGTTAGGCTAAATCTTATAAATATGTTGTTAAAGACTAATCAGTAGCGGTTATTAATATATATTTTAAACTAACAACATAATCGCTAACAGGCTTTCTAGACTTGCCCTATGATAGAGTCATAAAGGAAAATTACAGTTCAAAGGGAGTGAAATCAGAACATATCATAAGTGAGCACTGATTTGAATTTATAACTGAAATGCGAATTACTATCTTGCATTTATTGAGTTGGACGAAATGTCGCAGTTGCACTTATTAACTCTTCATTACGAACGCTTAGTGTGCATTTTAATTTAAAAAAACGTAAAATATCAATCTCAGTTAGTTATGGATACGTATTTCCCATTAAATTTGGATCGATCGACTGGGAAAAAAGCCTACTGAATAGGGAATTTAGATAAGGCTAGCAAGGTGAGGATATCCAAAGCATCTGGGGGCCAATCGCCTAAAGGAAATGCTTTGGGAAACGCTAACGCTTAGGATTTTATATTGTTATTTCTAGCCGCCTGAGGTTTTCGAATACCTCACGCTCATTTTTTTTAATATTGTTATTACCAATGCAGAAGAAAAAGAAAGAGCGCGAGGCATTTGAATACCTCAGGCGGCTAGGAATAACAAAATAAAATCGTAAGCGTTAGTGTTTTCCAAAGCATTTCCGTAAGGCGATTGGCCCCCTGGACTCCACCATCACTTATTATCAGGTGAACAAGGGGTGATCCAATGCACATTGTATTAAAAAAAACGAGTGTGCTTATGCTCCATCTGTATGTATATATATACATGTGTGTGTGTGTGTGTGTACAATATATATACATATATGTACATATACATATTGCATTTACTAGCTATAAGAGAAAGAGAGAAACAAAATGTGCGCACGCATTTCTTGCTCTTGCTCATATCCCCCACTCAACTCCCGTTCGCCTCGCCCGAACACACTTTTCGTAACGCGTAACGCATTCGCCAGCTTACCCTCCAAATCAAGCGTGCGTTAAGCAGTTTCACTTCAAAAAAAGCGTGTGCGTCTCGGGATGCACAACAGAAGTGATAACTTAAACTAATCTAAGCGGCGCTGCGGGTTAATAAGAGAGAAGAAGCCTGCCTATAGCTGCCGAATGCATGAGAGGAAGGGAAGCCAGACAGACTAGCTCCGTAACGCGTTACGTAACGAAGCGGTTTACCCTCCTATAAGAAGTTATCACATCGAAAAGCTAAAATTGCAAAGCACTTTAGTAGCGTTACGAAACAGGTGTTACGAAAAATTTCGTAGTAAGCTTCTACGTTGTAACGCTACGAAGAGAAATTGCAATTTATATTTTTTTGTTCTAAAACAAATCTATATAAAACTAAAGAAAGATCGAGAGCTAATTACTATTTTAGAGTAAAATGAACACTCTGTCGTAGTAATTAAGGCATTCGGTCTGCGATATCAGATGGGTGACCAAAAATATCCTATCTCAAAGTACTCGCGCTCCTTCCGCTTCAGAAGAAACGTGAAGCAGTTGGTCTCTTCTAAATTTTCAATCTTTAAGTAACCATTAATCGACACTGAGCATACATTATAGTATACGGCGTGTTCTTTCTGACCGATTTTGATTATTTGACTTTGCCCACATGCAAGATTTGTACTCTAACAGTTTGTATAATGAAAACACTTGAGATGATAGTTAACTAAACATATTTTTGGTTACATTTCAAAATTCATACCTGCTTTTATAAGACCAATTTCGGCACAGTAATTAACCACATAAAAAATATAAAAGCCATTCATTGTGTTCAGTCAGTTGATACAACTTCAAAGAAACCTCTGAAATGCAGTATTGTAACAATATTCAGCGATAACTTCGTGAATTTCTATTCACTTTTTACTGACATTGTTTTTACGACAGTTTTTAAGAATCTTATTTTAAGAAGATATGGCGCGCTGTCTTGCAGCCTTAAGAAACACTTAAGACCATTTAAGAATATTTTTAAATACCTAAATCTATAATTATAAAATAAGATTTAGTACAAAATCAATCCCGTTTATAAACGTTCATGTTCCACAACATACCTAGATGGTGAAGCGGATTACAGTTCGACCACAAAGTTCATATCACAGAGAGGAATGAACTCGGGAACTTGTTCCAAATTACGATATTATAAAACCTCGCGTGAGTTTATGGCGTGTTAAGTTTCTAAGCTTCGAAACTTGATTTACCTACTTCCTCAAGGCAAGCAATATTAAATATTACCTCATGGTTTTCATACAACAACACTAAATTTCTTCTTTTAAAGTTGTTAAACTAAAAATATCAAGTAACAAAATATGAAAAGTTATTGTATGTTCGGTAAACGGAATAGTTTTATTTTCTCCTAATATGAATCTATGATTAAAGTACTTCATACAAACTTAAAGATAAATACATCGGACGCAGCAAAGTCGATGTTTGATATAGTTTTCGGTAGTATGAATAGCTCGCCCTCCCCGATGTAGATTATTAGTTCTGTGTAATTTTTGCTTAGGCTATGATGAGGCTGATATGTTACCGAGAATGAAAGTCTCTTAATAAATAAAAAAATACATACAATACCACCAACCATCAACGCAACGAATTATGAACTTTCTCCATTTTTTTAGAAATCTGTTACGACCAAATTTTTTAATTGAAATCTCAACCTCTAACTTTCGCGATTAGTAACTTACACTGTACATAGCAGGGAGTCTATCTTAGTAATTTTATATGTTGTTTCTTATAGCTATGTACGGAAATACAAAAAACAAATACTTTCCTTTCACAGTTTACTAATTGAAACTGACATTACAGTGTCTACAGCATTTGCTGAGTGAATATTTTCTGCAAAACGAACTTCCCGTAAACATTTTTAACACGAATTTTTCCGACGCAGCTCAAAAGATATAACACTAATGAAGCTAGAAGGGTGCTCCTGGCACCACCAGGTCTACTCACAAATAGAATTTAATTACATAACATTTTCGGCTTCAGAACTTTTAAGGTCTCCCCATTTCCCATATACTTTCCAAGTTACGTGTACCTTTCGAACTACATGTCAACAAAGTAGATTTATTGCTAGAGCTACTGAAATGAATAAACTGTAATTTTTCTAGAGCTAAAAATACTCATATGATTCATATTATTACTACTGGATGGCCATTTATCATAGTAATTCATCATGAAATAAAAATAAGTAGATAAAATAGTTGCAGTGAACTTAATTCAAATAGTATACAGTTATTTTTAAAATATGTAATTAATAGTTAATTATGATACAAGTGCGGTAAGTTAGTTCTTACAAACGATTAGACGAATGTAAGGCTCATCATTGTCAGGAGTTTGTAAACACTAATCCGCACGAATGTCATACAACGTTTTTCAACACATTTGCGAGAAAACAGTACCTATATCTACCAATCCCCTATTCTCACCAATCCATCCCGACTATCACTCACCAATCCCTTATTATCACTCTCGTATCCCTTTCACCCTCTAATCCCCCTTTTCACCCTCGAATCCCCTCTTCACCCTCCAATCCTCTTTTCACCTACCAATCACCTGTGCTCATTTAGTTTAACAACTTTCTGATGTAGATACTCCTCCTCTCTCACTCTGACCCGCAGCGCCGATTATGTAAAGAACTAAAAACTGTAAAGAATACGCACGGTGCCATGTATGGGAGCGTGCGGTTTACCACACGCTCCATTAGATGGCTCGTAATTTTGTACTTTCGAACAATGTATACAATTTCCGTAAATGCATTTTTGAGCAAATGTGTTGAAAGGAACATTTACTAAGTATAATAAATTTCGTTAAACCATAAATCCCATCTCTGCCCTCGAGCTCGGGCTAGATAGAGGATCAAGAGCTTACCCATTAACAAATAAAAAAAACTTGGGTTCCAGCCTGACACCTGCGCCTGGTTGATTTACTGCTAACATTTTCTTTAGATATTTATGCTTCTACTCTTCAATTGTTCTTCTTACCATTAAACCTCCTTGGTTGTGGTGTTCAACTTGATCCGTAGGAGCTAAAACGTTTTTGGAGAAAGTAACATGTTGACGCCATCTGTAAAACGGGGTAGGCAGAAAGAACCGAACGCAACATGGCGCAGTCCATAAACACATCTTTCGCAGTATTCATAGTTTTCCTAGCACGCATGAGTGTTTTAATACATAATTATACCAGTTGCATACAATATTTTATCTACAACTATGATATGAATCATCTATAAAAGATTCGGAAACCACCGGGTATTCCTAAGAGCGTAAAATTCATAAAAGTTTTGGTAATATATGACAATATTCTTTTTTGAAGTTATACTTCTTTAGGCGCGTTATGATAAAATGATGAGTGAAATTTTAAGATGCGCGCGCATCACTGTAACACAAAATTTTAACAGCATGAAGTTGGTCGCTTTAGCGCCCAACTTCATACTTTACTTTTGTGTTTACCGCACATTAGGAAATCTACCAACGAAATAGAAATAGAATCTCTATTTAGTGGGTGCTAACGACTGCATTGTGAAGGCTTATCAAAAGTATTTATTAATCTGGAACAACGGAACCAAAGCGCGATTCAGGAGACTACAGCGCCATCTCTTGACCATTGGTGTAGTAGAACCAAAAACCACATCTTTATTTTTTGTAATAAAGTAACAGTTATAGGTATTCATATTTATAATATTTATCCACATGTTTCTAGTTTGTATATTCGGAAAACGTGTTTGAGTTTCATACAAGTGCAAATTACATATGTTCTAATAAATTATATTCAGTAGCGATTTTAATTGAATATTTTGATTATTTATTTATTTTTTCAAATTAAAACTGAACTTTATTGACTGTGTCCTTTTCCAGACTTTTTATTAATTTATTGTAATTAATTATTTGCATGCAATTAAAAACTAATTTTAAACGATGCCAAAGAAGGATAACTTCTCACGCGCCTACATAAGTACACGCACCCATTTTTTTTTATTCATAATATTTCCATACATCCAGTAGTAAAAATTGTGGCTGTCTGATGAGTAAGCCTTTGGCGCGAAAGGGAGATAATAAGCGAAGTAGTGTTATTATGAAATTTATAAGAACATAACTTAACACCCAAACTGGTGTCATATATATTTTTTTATTATGGCATTGGATGTTTTAATATTGGCAATAAGCTGTGTCAGATTGTTAAACAGCTGTTTTAGGCTGTGTCCCCAGTAAGCAAACTGTCAGCGGCCGACTGAGTTAGCGGCGTATCGGTTTAGTACGCCCTTCCATATATTTCAAATGGAGTGTTCACAGTTTGCTAGTTTTGCGCTCACTGTACGCAGTTTGCAGCGTTACGCGCGCCGACTATCTTAGTGAGCGGCCGACTCCCACCAAAACCGGTTCCAGTCGGCGGCGGCGATTGGTTGTTCGCCGGGCGTAGTGACTCAAACTGATTATTCGGATAGTTGGAAAAAAGCTATCATCGTGTTAGGACGTGTTTTTTTGCATCGCACCTAACTAATCTCAACGCACACACACATCACTGAAAATCCAAGATGTCCTTTGATACGGAAAGGTTCATTAGTGAAATACAGAATAGACCATGCATATGGAACATGTCGAGTGAAGAATACAGCAACAGAGTATTAAAGCAGAGCAATTGGAATGAAGTCGCTGAAATTATATACGATGATTGGCAAAACTTAGAAGAAAACACTAAACAAAAAAGAAGTAAGTTCCATTCTAATGAATTTATTATTTATTCAACAATATACTTGTATCACTCACTACATAAAACAAAGTATCATAATTTACATAGTATTTACGGCTTTACACACTCCGTTACACTATTTCTTCCTGTAGCTACAACTTACAAATATTTCTCTTGCCAGGATAGCTTTCCTTCGTTAAGAAAATAGTTTTTAAAGTTTTCTCTTGTTGTTTTTCCAGAATTTGATACAGTAATAATTTGGCTCCTTGAACTTGTAAGAGTTGTTGAGGTACGTCGCGAAATATGTGCATATTGTGCTTGTTCTCTTGCTATGACAAAATTATGTAAAATACAAACGGCTTTTACGATAGCGATGGTTGTATTCACATTAGTAGCGATCGGTGTATGCAGAACTCTCCATTTGCTTGTTAGGATGCCGAATGCACATTCCACGCATCTCCTAGCTCGACTATGACGATAATTGTAAATTCGCTCTTCCTTATTTAAACTTTTATTAGGAAAAGGCCTCAAGATATGCTTTTGTAATCCAAATGCCTCATCTCCAAGAAACACTAAAGGTTGGGGCAATCCATTTGAATTAGGCAATTTAGTTGAGTTAGGAATCTTCAGAGACCCACACGCCAATTTTTTGCCAAAACCACTTTCTTTAAATATATTACTGTCAGCATTTCGTCCGCAAGCACCTACATCAATAGCTATAAAAGAACAGTTTGCATCTGCTACGGCTAACAGAACAATTGAGAAGAACTTCTTATAATTAAAATAGTTAGACCCACTTTTTGGTGGTTTTCTAATACGGATATGCTTGCCATCGATAGATCCTATACAATTAGGATAGTTGGTTTTTTTATAATATCGTTTTGCTATTTCTAGCCACAATTCTTCAGAAGGTTCCGGCATTTCCTGTGGCTGTAAAATATCCCATATAATGCATGCAGTTTCACTTATTATTTTCGATACCGTCGATTTTCCAACAAGAAACTCTTGTGCAATTTTTCTGTAACTTAGTCCACTTGACAAGAATCTGGAAAGAATATTGAACTACCGATTATTTCTGTTTCAGTAAAAGACCTACAAAAAAAATGGAAGGGTTTGCGCGACTATCACACCAGAGAAAAAAATAAGGATTCCTCAGTCAAAAGCGGAAGTGGCGCAACAAAAAAACGCAAGACACCATACTTGGACATGTTACAGTTTTTAAATGTTTCTAGAGCTAGCAACCAGACATCTGGCAATATTAGCGCCGAGACGTCTAGCGACAGTAGCGCTATTTTAGATGAAAATGATTCTACTGACTCGGTAGTTAATGTCAGTAGACCAAAAAAGATGACTGTGTTTCAAGAAGCCCTAATTAACTCGATGGAAAAAAAAAGAGAAAACGATCCAGATATGAACTTTCTACTAAATATTTTACCGGAAATGAAGACAATGTCCCCAACACAGAATTTTGAATTTCGGTTCGAAGTGATGAAAATTATTAAAAATATAAAATATAGTGTACATAATAATTATGACGGTGGTATGATGCAAACTGGATGGACGAATGCCTACCAGTACCCACATCAGTATGGCTATGCGAGTGGAAGCAGCAGTACACCAAATGTGCAAAACTACCCTCGAAACAGTCCATCACATAGCTCTACAGGTTCTTCAGCGGAAATAGAAGACATAGAAGCAATATTGCGAGGCGATTCAAACCACACTGAAGATGAGGAATGACAGGTTACCAACTTAATGTTACCATATATGTTCCTAATTCAATTTAATAATACAGTAACTTTGAAAAGTGATTGTTAAATTAAAAACTATAAATGCGAAAGTGACTTTGTATTACAATAAAAATAACATATTTTTTTAAAATCCTAAAGCGTTAATTATTTACTTACCTCAAAGTTATAGTAAGCCGTTCTTCGGGACATAATGTATCTCTTGTGATATTATTTTTAGCTATGTACTGGGTTATAGATTTCAACAATTCATCAAATGTATGAGAAGTCATATTGAAATAGTCGTAAAATTTTTCTGGATGTTTCCTTAGTTCTGGATAAAGAGTGTGAAATTGTCCAATGCTCAACCTTTTCTTGTATAATGGGTGAACCCAGTGCTTCCTTTTATCCTCTTTCAGCGCTTCTAAGATACCAATTACTTCAAAAATATCCATCGTGACCAACACAACCACTCCCTTCGTACAACAAAAGTAAAGTGATAATTAAGTCGGTCGGCTAAATAAGCGGCTAACTCTTAACAGTTTGCTTGCGACGCACGAAAATTGATTTGAGTCTGCAGCTAACTCAAATTTCAGTTCGCTGCAAATTTGCGGCTCACTCAGTCGGCCGCTGACAGTTTGCTTACTGGGGACACAGCCTTAAAGCATGGATGTAGATAAAACAATCAATATTAGGCGCGAAAGTGTCTGGCTCGGCGACCTACCACTGCAATGTTCGACTCTGCAGACTCAAGGGCGACAGGCGGCTAGCGACACGTAGGGTTGACACATAGTGACATTATTACCTTAATCTGTTTTACTGAACACTCTAATAGTAATTTATGCAACTGCTGTATTAATGAGGAGTATTAAAATACAAATGTGGCTTCGCCTCGTGTGATAAACGAGGCGAAGCCGAGTATGATAATAGTATCACATGAGTGTTTTAATACCTAATTATAAACAGTTGCATTAAAGATTTTATCTACACCCATTATGTGAATTCTTTTTAGAAGATTATGAAATCATGGAGCGTTCTAAGTTTAGTTTAGATAAACTTAAATTTCATTCAAAACGGGGCTGTGGTAGTGTACGCGCGTGAATGACAAAGTTCTTTTTTTGAAATTCATAATACCACGCATCGAGCAGTGAAAATTGTGGCTGTCTGATGAGTAAGCCCTTAGCGCAAAAGGGATTTAAAAAGAGAAGGAGTGTTATTATGAAATTTACTAAAAAAATCTATAAGTATAACACCCAAATGGGTGTCATAATATTTTTTTTTATAATTATGACATTGGTTGTTTTAATGTTGGCAATAAGCTATCTCAGAATTTTTAATAGAGGTTTTAAAAAGGCATTGGTTTAGATAACAGAATAAAGTGAGTGGTTATATATTATATATTACATTTGCTTAAAAGGCCGCGTTTGTTACATTTATTGATAAATAGGACAATAGTTAAAATACTAGCGAAAAAATAAGCATTTGTCAATATTTGGACATATTTATCCTGACATTTACTTCAGTAAAATTTTACTATCAATGAAACAATGCGGCCTTAGTTTTGATATATTTATTTTACTCCATCTACTCTATGAGCACTTCATAATTAAATATACCTGCATAACTTATACTGAATTACTGAATCCTAAACAAGTTTGTTCACAACAAATGATTATGCTTTACATGGTAACAAGTGGTTCGAATCGTGCCATCGAATAATGCACATGTTATAAAATTATTGACACAAAAAAATCGAAGCAGATATAATATATACACTTCAATGCGTACCATAATCCATTCACAAAAACAAAAAGTGGCTCGATTTGTCTGTCCGTAATAATTCACGAACTAACCTTGGAGGATGAGAGTGGCATAAATAAAAATTGAACGGGAAATAAAGAATAAATTTTGTATGGGAAAGCAATTCCACTCAAAGAAATTCGTGGGCAGGTATTTTATAAAGACAAGTGATTGACTACTCTGTCTCACAACTGCTTATTCGATTCTCACGCAAACACCCTCCGCGTTGGTCGTACCGTAACGTCACATTATACGGCTCATATTTAAATGATCCTCAAAAAATAGTAAAATATCCTCAAAACATACAATTGGTAACATAACCTTTAGGTGACCTGCCGGCCTATTCGCTAACTTTTTTCACATTTACAGTGTTATCTTCAAAACATACAATTGGTAACACCTTTAGGTGACCTGCCGGCCTATTCGCTAACTTTTTCACATTTACAGTGTTATCTTCAAAACATACAATTGGTAACACTTTCAGGTGACCTGCCGGCCTATTCGCTAACTTTTTTCACATTTACAGTGTTATCTTCAAAACATACAATTGGTAACACCTTTAGGTGACCTGCCGGCCTATTCGCTAACTTTTTCACATTTACAGTGTTATCTTCAAAACATACAATTGGTAACACTTTCAGGTGACCTGCCGGCCTATTCGCTAACTTTTTTCACATTTACAGTGTTATCTTCAAAACATACAATTGGTAACACCTTTAGGTGACCTGCCGGCCTATTCGCTAACTTTTTCACATTTACAGTGTTATCTTCAAAACATACAATTGGTAACAACTTTAGGTAACCTGCCGGCCTATTCGCTATTTTTTTTAACATTTACAGTGTTATCCTCAAAACATACAATTGGTGACTAATCTTTCATCATTCATTTCATTTCAAATCTATTTCAGGTGCAACAATTGTCAAATTAGACAAAAGTTCCATACATTTTATGTCTTATTTGAATTATCAGAGTGAAAATTGCAATCGGAGCGTAGGTTAAGAACGTATCAGTAACTACAGTTTAAAAAGGCAATGTGGATAAACCACAAATAAACTATAAACATTTAGTGAAATAAAATTAAAAAAAACAGTTTCCATGTTCTGATATTATTTTATGTATCTCATAATGTTAAATAATATTTCTGCTCTTTGATGATTCAGTGTTTCTATATCAAAAAAATTGTTTCTTTAAATAACTCTTCACGATTCAATAAAAATGTGACAAAACTTAGTATGTGTAGCAACTCAATCGTATACAAATTAAGCATTTTTTACCTAAGCATTACCGTATGGCACACCAGGCACCATTTTTTATGAAATGTATAGTACATTTCATAAAAAATGGTGCCTGGTGTCCTGAGATGAAGGATGAAGGGTAAAAAACATCGCCTAAATTATAAGAAGACCCAACAATCAATCAATCTCGATCAAAATCAGCTCCACCATCACTCAGAAATACACAAACGCGCTTTGTAATAATTTTGATGTCAGCTTTCAATTTTACGACACTATGAAATAAAGCAGGGAGAAAACAGCAGCCCTTGCTGAGTTTCTTGCCGGTCCTTCTCAGTACAAGGTCTCCCGCTGTAGATTTACGACCCAACGGCGTAGCTTTCGACTGTCACATGTGCTTGTAAAAACCAAAACTGAATAAATAAATATTTAATAGAATATATATCTAAGTAGTAGGTTATTGATAGAAAATATTTTTACAGTGGTTACAACATTTAACAAATAACATCTTGGTCCGTGGGGCCCTAGCGCTGTAAGGCTTTTTAAGGAAATAGCAAAAAGGTTAGTCGACATCACGGGAGACCGAAGAGCTGGCAGCTACCTCGGACAAAGAATTAGTCTAGCTCAGTGGTTCTCAAACTTTTTAAATGACGGAACCCTTTTGGGAAGCAAAATACTTGATGGAACCCTACAATAAAACAATTATTTTTATAAGTGTATTCTATATTAATCAGCATAATAAAAGTACAATGTATCCGTTACTAATTATTATTTACTTCACCACTTGGTAAGGACAATAATAGAAAACATTAAAAAAGAAAAAATCTAACTAGTGGGAGGTATGAAACTGTTTTTTATTTTTCATCAATTGCTTGATATCAGGTTTGATGGAAGAAAGTTGGAGTCTCATATCAGCTTCGGCGTCCAGTCTATTGCGATATTTTGTTTTCGTGGCTGCGTAGGTAGAGAATCCTGTTTCGCACAAATATGTAGTTGGGAACGGGAGAAGAATATCCAGAGCCATTTGGCCAAGCATTGCATATTCATCTTGGATTCTGCACCAAAAATCATTAAGAGGCGTCGTTTTGAACAATGACTCCATACTTGTGTCTGATGACATTTCTAAAAGAGATTCATATATCTCATTTGACATGTTTTCAGGCTTTTCCAAGTTGGGTAAAAAAGGATTATGAATCCAGGAGTTCACTTTAATTTTTGTATTGTGTTCTTCGGGAAAATACTTTTCAAAAGATGCGCGCATCGAACTGAGATATTGGACCAATTCTTCAAACACATTATCTTCAAACATTTCTGAGTCGTTTTCGCTAACAAACTCAGTGAGTAACGTAAAACTTTCTATTTCTTTCTTACCAATGCAAATGATCCAAAAATCTAATTTTCTTTTAAAAGTAGTTATTTTATTATAGGCCTGAAACACTGTTGTCTGTTTACCTTGCAATGATAAATTTAATTCGTTAAGTTTTTGAAAGATATCCGCCATAAAAGACAATCGGAACAACCAAGTTTTATCATACAAACGGTCCTTCAAATTAAAAGAAGTATCTGCTGAAAGAAACATTTGTAACTCGGCTCTAAGTTCAAATAGCCTTGTTAAAGTTTTTCCCCGAGACAGCCATCGCACTTCTGTATGGAGCAGCAGTGTTTTATGTTTGCTGCCATAATCTTCACACAATAATGAGAACAATCGGGATTGTAGTGGTCGTGATTTGATAAAATTAATTATTTTTACCGCTTCATCCATAACTAATTTTAGATTAGACGGCATTTGCTTCATCGCAAGTGCTTGTCTATGCAGAATACAATGACTGGAACTACAATTAGGCGCTTTATTTTTCATTCGTGACACTGCTCCTGCTGTTTTACCTGTCATCGCCTTGGCCCCATCTGTACAAATGTCAATGCAATTGTTCCAACTGAGATTATGTTCTTCAAAAAATATATTTATTTTATTAAAAATTTCTTCCCCGGTAGTGTTTGTAAGCAGCGATGAACACATAAGCATGTCTTCTTCAAAAGAACTTTTATATGGATATCTCACAATAACCAGCAGGATAGCCAAACCAGCGACATCAGTCGACTCGTCCATTTGCAAAGCGAATCGTGTATTTTGTAGACGTGTAACTAGTTCTTGTTTGACGTAGCTTGCCAGATCATGGATTCGTCGTGAAACAGTATCGTTTGATAGCGGAACAGTAGAAAGATGCTTTGCAGATTTTTCATCAAGCATACATTTTGTTATGTCTAATACACATGGTTTTATTAATTTCTCAGCGATAGTGTGCGCTTCACCTGCTTGTGCAATGCGATAGCTAACTAAGTATGATGCCTCCGTGGCCTTTTCGTTGGTAGTTTGTGTTACATGCATCATATTTTTTTGACTTTCTAATAACTGATCTTTTTTGCGAACAAAAAATTCTTTATTCTTGTCTTTAGTCTCGGGGTGTACGGTTTCTAAATGTCGACGCAATTTGGCAGGTGCCATGGAACTATTAGGAAGCAGTTTACTACAGAGCATGCAGAGAGGTGAGCCGTTGGAATCAACAAATCCGAAACTGATATAAGATTCATCATACTTCCTTTTTTTCGTCTTTGAAACCGTCGAGCTTGACGTCGTGGCACTCGTGGCATCATCTTCTGGATCGGTGATTGCTAAATTCTCCGCGCGCATTGCTTTTGAACATTCAGCGTCATTAGAAGATGTTGTTGGAACACGTTTAACACCTTTAAGCCAACGTTCCATTCTTCTTTATTTATAATGTTACAAGTCAGGATAGTGGGGTTTAAATAATGCACAATCGTTACTGCGTATAAGAGACTAAATTTAGAACCTACAGGGAAGAAATGTATAAAACTGAGACAACAGAATACAGCAGGCAGTAAAACAATGAACACCAGTTTCTCGCTAGCGAGCTTGTAAGTAGGTAGTAACTTATCGCTCCGAACGCTAATCATCAACTGACGACGCCAACGCGCGATCGCCGCTTTTATACTTAGTCCTAGACTCGATCTCAAATATTCTCGAAAATACTCGAGTCGGCACCTTTGATAAACAAAAAGCAAAAATAAAAACAGAAATTTAAAAATAGCGTTGTAAACAATATCGACTTTATCCTTTGAAGTTAGAGACGAAAGTCGCTAGTTGACAACTATAGCGTCTAATTCAGAGGCGGCTTTTATCAAAGAGACTGAGCGCTTACAAGTATACTACCCGCTCGTTTTAAGTTTGCCGCTGGCGATAGGTATGAGTGTATGACGTTCGAAATTTTTTATTTAATTGTAACAATAAAAATTGTGTACGTTAGATATTTGGGTAAAACTATGACACATTATAAGTTTTGTTGTCACGTGGGGGAGGGTACGCGCATTCCACAGACCGGCAAACTTAGAGCGAACGCGTTGTACAAGTATAAAATTGTTGAGACCAAACTTATGAGATATTGTACCAGCTAATGTAACACAAGCTTATACAAATACAAATAAATAAATAAATAACATTCATAGCGTTTTGTCTCCGCGCGGCCGCGGAGTCCGCACAGCCGCGGAGCGACCAGAGAGAGGTGTTTTGATTTTTTTATTTCTAAATTCTTGCGGAACCCCGACAGAGGTATCACGGAACCCTAGGGTTCCGCGGAACACACTTAGAGTATAGCTGGCTAGCTATACAAAGGGGGAACGCTGCCAGTATCTTCGGAACCTTGCCTGAAGGGACTCCTTTTAATAATGTATTTTAGCTATTATTATATATATATATATATATATTAATGTTTTTAGTTATTAATATCTTACTATTTGTCCTTTAGTTTAATATACATACATACATCTAAATACAATTTACAAAGTAGTAGTACCACAACTGATTGGGGACGAGCACCTACATTTGATACCTTTATATTCGAATTCACACATTTAAATTATAATGAACTTTCAGTCAGAGTTCTTGGCAAAGTAGAGGTATTTATGAACGGCATCGTAGACAAAATCGAAGCAAAAATATTTATAATAACAATAATTTAAGAAGCAATTATTACGCTTTATTATATACCTAATAAGTAACAATGTACTACAACAGAGATTTAAATTAAATGTACAATATTTGAAGTCGGGGTGCCAAGCCGAGTAGTAAACCTCAATTTGGATCTGTAAATGTGTGTTATCATAACTTCGTATAGTTCTTCTTTTATAAAGTAGGTTTTAATTTTTCTTAAGTACAGTTTTTATTTTTGACGTTTTTAAAACATTTGTCGAACTTAGCGCACGAAATACATTAAAATATTATGTGTACTTTGAATTGACTACCTCTTTCTTATAGTCGATTAAACAAATGCGATTAAAAATCACCGACCGTTTTACATTGAATAATAATTTGTATTCAATGAACTCTACCTTCGCTTCGGTCTGCCTAATCAACCATAACTTAGTCCACAATAGGAAATATCTCTTATAATCTAGTTTATGTTCTAGAATACAATGAGACAATATGCTTCTATTGTACGATATACGTATACATTTTTATATTTGCTATTCATTCCTTTATGTTGTTAGCAAAGGTTTCCTTTGTTTAAGTTGTAACAGACATGACGGTTGGTTTTATTCACATAATTGAAACCCAATCCTATAATTAATTACATGTCTACATTAATGCCATATATCCCTCCATTTTGGGGTTGGCAAAACATCAATGGTATGCCAATATGAGAATAATATTATGTATCTTTACGAATGTAATGAATGAATTTTTGGTCACCCATCCAATGACCGACCACTACAAAAGTTACTTAGCTTCAACGATCGCAGCCGAATGCGCTAACCACTTGCGCAATCGAGCTCCTGACTTACGAATGTATCTGTTTAGATATCACTACAAGTCACACTTCAACGACACGACGCCATATTGCATCGGTTGATTATCACATAAATGCTATACAAAATCCAGAACGGCCATGCATGACCTGACACTTGAGTGGATTGGTGGGTGCTTTCGACTAATGGAACTTCCAAATAATACATGTTTGGTGGCCCATCCTACGACTGACCATGAGCATTGTCACATGGTCTAAATTTTCACGGTCACTGACTGAGCGCGCTTGCTACTGCGTCATCTAGCTCCTGTGGACCCAGGAATCATCATCATCAGATATCATAGAAGTCCTAATCAGAAATCAATATATCTTTATTCAAATTGGAAGTACTGTACAACTCTTTTGAATCGTCCAAATTTCTTTTTTTCCCCTACCACTCGTTATGGACTTATTTTTTAGCTGCGGAGAAAAACGAGCGCAAAAAACCCCACAACATTTAAAGTCTAATGTAACAACATTAACAAATCAATATGTTGTTACAACGTCAATACAATAATGATTTATTTAATATAGAAAACCTATTGGAATGATTGTAACAGCATTGTTGTCTATAATTCGGAGTAGAGTTCACCCATTAATATATACCTGGAAAAACTGAGATCCGAAACTGTTCGTTTTCAAAGATCTTTTCTTCCATGCACAATAAAGTTATAGAATGAGCTCCCTTCCACGGTATTCCTTCGTGCTATAGCATAGTCCTCTTCAAACGAGACCTAAAAAGAGTGTTTCATGAAAGGCAGCGGCATGGTGGTGTCACTCAATTATAGCTGATGTCGATGGTATATTCATTGTTCCTTCGTTTCTCTGTTTACAACGGAGTTGTAACGTGGGTGCGGAAAAACGCTTCATTAACATTAACCTACTACAATCTATATAAAACTCAAAGGTGACTGACATAGTGATCTATCAACGCACAGCCCAAACCACTGGACGGATCGGACTGAAATTTGCGATGCAGGTAGATGTTATGACGTAGGCATCTGCTAAGAAAGGATTTTGATCAATTCTACCCCGAAGCGAAGCGAGGGCGGGCCACTAGTCATAGATAAATCAGAAACTATAACCATTATAATAACAAAGAAGGCTATGGATGAGAAAAATATAGAAATATTCCAACAATAACAGTACTATAGGTAAGGCTATGAATGAGAAAAATATAGAAATATCCCAACAATAACAGTACTTTAGGTTAGATAATAATAAACGCAATCAGGGAAAAGGCAGTTGTTCATATATCGTAGGTGGCAACGGCGATCTTTCATTATCTTTTCGAACCAATGCTGGAGGTTTGGAAATGTAGTTGTAATTCGTGGTTTGAGTGGTCTTTTATTGATCTCTATTTGCAGACTATCTGCAGAGGAAAGTACACAGCTGATATATCCAATGTTTTTCTTTTTTTCCTAATGGACCCAAAGATTAATAATTCCATTCCAATCCAAGAAGAACTTTTACTACAGCATGATATATAATATTTATTTTAACGCAGCAAGATAAGATAAACCATGATTCAAACTTCTGTATCATGAGAGACGCAGTCAGAGACGTCGATTAACGTTTTGTCAAAGTTTTCTTTACGACAACGATAAAACATAAAACTAATACAATACGTGATTTGAAATTATATTAGCTGCAGTAAAAGTTAATAAAAAGGCATATTGTTTATAAATAGAAGTCTTCTCATCAAAAGTGTGTAAGCCAAAATATTAGCCAATTAATGTATTTTTTACTTCTAATCCTAAGGGATGATGACTAATTTTTTTTTTCTTCCTTTATCAGGTAGATTATCAAAAAGTATTGGACACGTATTTTTTCTTTTTTCACATAATATAAACATTGCTGAGATATATTGATTTGAAAAGTCGCATGACGTCACGTTTGAGTATACTTATAAAGGAAAATTCACTCAAAAGTGACGTCACGAGCCCCTACTCCCAAACTTTGACGCGCTATAACTTTGTCATTTTTTGGTTGATTGCCCAAAGAAAAAATACGTGTCCATTATTTCTTGCTCATCTAACTGACGGATTAAATAGAATTTCGTTTACTGTACCCCTTCATCACCCCTATTATATGTGTTATCAACATAAATTTTGTAAAAATAAAGAATACCTTATAGCAGGCATATATTCTCTAAAATTGTGTAATATCAAAGACACTTAATAAAACTTGGAAAACTAACATAGGTAGATACTTTTGTGTGTGTGTGTGTGTGTGTGTGTGTGTGTGTGTGTGTGTGTGTGTGTCTGTGTGTAATAACTTCACTAAAACTATAAATAAAGAGTTAACATTATATAATACTTATTGATGGTAGAAAAATACGTTAAGATGACATGAAACTAAGTTTGGAAAAAGACACAACATAATAATGATTCAATGAGGACATAATCTTTGTCGTAGAGTAGAAAAATATTATTTTTGTCGTTGTTATATATCTTTCTATAATGATAGGAATAATATATAAGACAAAGACTGTGTCTGACAGTTTCGAGACTAGTGATTTATATTCGATCTGTTATAAAAACTTCTATTTCGGCATAACACTTGATATTGCTCTTGAGTTACCTAATATAATAACGTTAAAATATTTCTTATGAAATGGTCTGGCTTTAAGAATTCACTCCTGTAGTGCAATTCTGTAAAACCCATAAATTCATCTCACTGTGTGAAACGGATCCGCTTTTGAATCTCTTTATGTTTCGCTTCATGGAATTTTCGCATTCTGTAACCAATTGTACAAGCAAGTGAAGCGAGATGTCATTTATATCCTAAGTGATTTGTAGTGTTACCATTTTAAATGTTTTTGGTAAATCGAGATATATCGACTTAGTTATTATGCGTGAAAAAAAGCACGTAAATTTATTCTTTAGATATATTTGTAGATATGAGGCTCAAGTTTAAAGTTTTAATGAATGTAAACTTAAAATAGTCTTATTTTTAAAGTTTGGTAACATGGACGAATGAGGGCTTACTCTATGCGCATCTCTGTAATCGAGTGAAAATCGACACTAGCGCTACTAAGTGAGAGTGGCGGTTTAGTAAACTATCACAGGTGAGACCGTAACATACCTAAATGTCTTTGACGTTTCAATGGCATTCTGTAACGAATTTCAGCGCTTGTTTACACCTCACATTAAAAACCGCACTCGAAAGTAACTGTCAAAATAAAAGTTACTCATTAGCTGCGGTAATAGGAATGATTGTACGAAGTGAGTATTTTTGTAGACTATTATCATCATAAAACAAGAGTAATTATTAAATTATTTATAATTACGTTGCTTTTGTTTATTTAAGTAATAATTCTTTAAAATTATGTCTATCTAGTATTTCAGATGACTCACTCTATTACTTGCTTTTTACTATAGAAAGCCCATGTATGATGTAGATTTGGCCAGAAGCCGCCTACAAGCCTAATTTCTGTGTAACCTTGAGCAATTTCATGTGAAGATGAATATGTGACTAAATAAAGATTTTTTTCAACAATTGGAAAATGATTTAAAGTATTCATTTAGAAGAAACCAAGTGTAATGGAAAAGGATTATCCAATAGAATGAAGGTAAAGTACCTAATTGCATAACAAAAATAAAACCCAACCAAGAAACTTTTTATAACAATTATATAAGAATAAAAAGTTTTTTTTTGTTTCAGATACTGTGTACACTTTCATTTGTGCAAATGGGAGTTACTAAGGATAATAGGGCAAAAAATTACACACATTTATCCCAACCATCAATATCAAGACTTGTAAATGAAATTGCCACCTTTTTAAGATTTTATGTCATCCAGACATAGCAAAATGCATCACAATGCCAAGTGATAAAGAATTGGTAAGTAAACTTTGATTCACTACAATTAAACAAATACTTAGGCAAATAGGTGTACAAAAGATATAATAAAGTAGACCCTCCGGTATAAATATTACATATAATTCAAGTAGAACAGTGTTTCTTAGTTTTTGCAATCCTTTACTTTAATTATTTTAGAATATTTTATGTGGGTAATAAAATTTCTATTTGCAGTTTATTTTAATTATCTAATACTTAAGTAGTAAATGCTAACAGAGCTATTCAGGACCACTTTTTATTTAATTAATTTTAATGCCTTTACATTACATATGGCGGTCTTAATGCCAGCATAGCATTCTCTACCAGTCAACCGGAAGGAACGAGAGTCAATAAACGACATTTAACTTTGGTTTAGACCAATTTACCTTTAAAAAAACTACTAGGTATATTTTTTTGGAGTTATTTTAATAAACTTTACTTTTGTTACAGATTTTTGGAGAAATTTAAAATGCCTGCAGCTGTTGGTAGTATAGACTGTACCTTTATCACCATAATAAGACCAAAAGAACCTTTAGTAAAAAGTATAAGGCAACGGTGTTGTGTAAACATTAAATGTAGTTAATGTTAATTGTATAAATATATTTTGATTTAAAAAATAGTCACTCATATTTTTAACCCTTCACCACAGTAAACTACAAAAGTAATGATTTTATTGAACTATTTCATCATCAGCCTATTCCTGCCCCCACTGTTGAGGCAGATGGAATAGGGAGACTGGCCGTGACCCACCTAGTAGTAGGACCTAGTGCGGACTGATCAGTGCTAAGGACTGCAGATGCAGCTGGGACCAATAGATTGATGTGTCATCTGAAACACGGAGAAGATCGAGATAATAAGTTTTTGGTCACCCATACAATTACCAAAAGTTGCCTAACTTTCATGATTGCAGGACGAATACTCTAAGCACCTGCGTCTCCGGGCTCCTCTTTATTTAGATTGAACGTTTTAAATGTTCTACATAAAAACTAACTATTTAAGAATTAGTTTCTGTGTAGTTCCTATATTTAATATACATACCTACTTAATTCTGAATGATATATAATATAGACCGGCGAGTTGCGTAAACCCCCATTGCAATGAAAATGAAGATAATTTAATAAAAGGGTGATTATTTATAGTAAAACTCATTAAAATAAATATGTAACATTTTTATTCATAAATTATGACAGATGCCTTTGAAACTGTACATTACATTGTTACATTTTCGTCAGAGATGCTCGTCAGCCTATTTGCCAATTTTTATGTTTTTTTTTTGTATATAAATAAAGAGAAAATTGAATATTAATCGATGCTTTTCTGAACAAGTATCTGAGTGGTGTTATATAAAGCAGTAGTAGTGGATCACTAAATAGCTCAGTGATTATTACTTCCATCTGTCAAAAGCAGTTGGCGAATAGGCCTACTGTGGTCTGTCTGGTGTGGTCTGCAGGTTGTAGATGTAGCTGGCGCAGTGACCACTTCTCATGAATATAATGTAAGCAGTCTAGCACCGCAACAATAGGCCGTGTGTCATTAGACAAATTTTAACAGAGATCTTTGTTGAGATGGAGGCGAAGCCTGCAAAGGACTTGTTGTGCGTGTTGCTGAAATAAAAAATATATATATAAGTTGTTGAATAACAACAATAAATGTCACAATTATGATTGGGCCTGGGTCAGAATAAACTTATTAATGATACCTACTCTTTTTTTCTTTAAACACAAACTTTATGATTTTTATAAAAGTAAAGTATTGAGATAAGAAAATAATCAATATTATTACATTCTATTAATACGTACTTGGAGCACTATATTCGGAAATATTCACAACTACAAAATAACAATATGTACGAATCAAATTTTCTCTTATTGTCTTTTTACAATGACACTTATAAATAAATCCGAAAATATATAAAAAGAACATAAATAAAAAAAGAATTAAAAGAACTTATTTTCTAATGTGCCAGTGCCTGCGAGCGAAATATCCATAGACACTGGCTGTATTGCGACATGGACCAACGTTTGTGCGGTGGAAATAAAATAATAAAATTTTATGCCAGTCAATTTAATGGTGGCTTTTCAAACAAGTGGTTAACATAGTCTTACAAAATTAAAAACTACTGTAATTTACGTATACTTACAACATTTCGAAGAAATTAGTGCCCTTTTCCTTCTTGTAAGATTAATATGCGGGCTTGAGATCTATAATGTTTTCTACTCTACATGGTAAAATTATTTTAAAAAAGTATTTTAGATAATACACGAACAATTTTTAACCTAGAATAAAGCCCGTCACAGACGTAGCTATAATATATATTAATATGAATCATAGCAAGACATATTACAACATATTTTCAATATAAATTTTCGAGTGACCGCACATATATATATATATTTCTATGACGTCACCAAAATATTTCGACAGATATATTTCGGTATATTACAGTACAGTACGACCGCAGACCGATTGAGGGCAAAATATATATTATAGTATAGCTCCCGTCTGTGGTAGTTTGCTATAATATAATATATATTTCGATATATATTTTGCCGTGGAAAAAAATATAACCTCCACGAATAATGTCTTTTCATAATTAGCAGGTGGTAGTAAATTTATTTATTTATACGAAGATAATACATTAAAATAACACAAACTTAAAAACTACATAGCTTAACCTACTTACCTACATAAATAAATAAAAAAACTAAAACTATAAACTTTAGACCTAGGCGTCGTATCTACAAATTTATCTAGAGAATCAATTTAAGTGCATAGAGCAACACGGCCGAAGCGGCCAGGAGGGAAGTAGGCATTTACAGCTTTTCCCTCTGCCGATTTTCCCCCGCAACAGGCCCAGCTCACGAACAAAACTAGTTGTGCTCGGATATTTCTCTAAACTGAATCAAGTCACGTGAGTGTATGTTAGGAGATCAAAAATGCCAAAATGTTCTGTAATTTTTTTTTAAACATGTATGGAACATAAAACTAATAATAGGATGATGTTATATTTCACATATAAGTAGAATTATTAACATAGTGGTGTCGATTCTGGCATGATTCTCTAAACCTAAATTTCAATTTGACAACATTATATCCTTGTCATTCTCTATACAGAATGAAGAGGAGAGACTGATGTAAAAAAAAGTTTTAAGTTGAGAATCATGCCAGAATCGACACTATTATTTCTATTTTACCACTTTTAAAAACACAATGGTGTCGATTCTGTCGTATCTAAACTTAAAACTAAATTTAACATCAATTTCTCCTTTTCATTCTGTATAAAAAATTACAAGGATACTGTTGTCAAATTTAGTTTAGGTTTAGAGAATCATGCCAGAATCGACACCAATATAAATATTATTTTGTTAAAATTCAATCGTCGGACTTGTTTCACAGAACAAAAACCCTGTCAGTACATGTTTTGCATCCGTTATTCATGCCAGACTCGATTTCATTGATTAGATACCTGTCGAAAAAACGACATTAAGTACTATAAGTAGTTTTCGGAACTCTTTAACGGTCCGCGAGTGACTGTCATCCAAGAAATGAATATATGGCGTGACTTATTCGTACACAAAAATATAAATATGTGTGCAGGATTTGGCGGTGTATTGTTTATTTTTTTATGCGTGTGTCATAAGTACAGATTTTTTTTTTCGAATGTATATTGGACTGCCTTTGTGTGCATACTCCTCCCCCGCAAAAAGTAGCAGAATGATTTTAATAGTATTATGGATTATATCCCTACTTCTTTCCGTGTTGCTCTATGAACTATGTCGATGTATCACGACCATAGACACATGCTATACCTATGATCTCGACTTACCGAAATTTCTTAAAATGGTAACACTACAACTCACTTGCGATAAGAATGACATCTCGCTTCACATGGTGGTAATATTTTTTACAGAATGCGAAATTTCCGTAAAGCGATCCGTTGTGCGATGTGAATGCATATCCGCCGCATTCAGTGAGAGCCATAGATACAAAACTATGTCATAGATGAATGATCGGTCTCACTTCAAGCGATATCTATGATTATAACTATGTCTATGATTGCAGCAATTGCTGATTCTGTTTTTCATAAAATGGATTAATTTAATTATTCATTGGTGTCGATTCTGGCATGATTCTCTAAACTTAAACTAAATTTCATCACAGTATCCTTTTCATTTTGTATAGATAATGACAAGGATACACTATTGTCAAGTTAAGGTTTAGGTTTAAAGAATCATCCAAGAATCGATTCTAGTATCTATCTATTAAACTTTTAACAGAATGGTACTCCGCGCACTTGGGCATCGTTCGAAACCTACGGCTATGAGTGGAACTTTTTACCAACGTTTAATGTTGACATAAAATCAACGATATTAAATACCCTAGATGGCGTGGCTGGAACCTGTCCAAAAGGTAAATTGGACGATACGCGGAGCTCCGTAAGATGATCGCGTAGTCAAAAACAATGTAAGGCATTATTTAAACATTCAAAGTTACATTTAATGCAAAGGTCTTTATTAAAACGCATGCGTCAATGAGTTATGATAGTTCAAAATGCAAGCTCGTAAAATTTTACCACTTATTGCTATACGCGTAAGAATAAAGACCTTATTTCTTTGACTCTACGCACTAAAGATGCGCTATTAGCAACATAGCAGGTACGGACCGCGAGGAAAAGAGACAACTATAGTACCGATCATGTATTTGAATATCACGTTTTTGAAGTTATACTTCTTTAGGCGCGTTATGAAAAAATGATGAGAGTGAAATTTTAAGATGCGCGCGCATCACTGTAACACAAAATTTTAACAGCATGAAGTTGGTCGCTTGAGCGACCAACTTCATGCGTTACTTTTGTGTTTACCGCACATTAAGAAAATCTACCATCAAAATAGAAATAGAATCTCTATTTAGTGGGTGCTAACGACTGCATTGTGAAGGCCTATCAAAAGTATTTATTAATCTGGAACAACGGAACCAAAGCGCGATTCAGGAGACTACAGCGCCATCTCTTGACCATTGGTGTAGTAGAACCAAAAACCACATCTTTATTTTTTGTAATAAAGTAACAGTTATAGGTATTCATATTTATAATATTTATCCACATGTTTCTAGTTTGTATATTCGGAATACGTGTTTGAGTTTCATACAAGTGCAAATCACATATGTTCTAATAAATTATATTCAGTAGCGATTTTAATTGAATATTTTGATTATTTATTTATTTTTTCAAATTAAAACTGAACTTTATTGACTGTGTCCTTTTCCAAACTTTTTATTAATTTATTGTAATTAATTATTTGCATGCAATTAAAAACTAATTTTAAACGATGCCAAAGAAGGATAACTTCTCACGCGCCTACATAAGTACACGCACCCATTTTTTTCTATGAAATCAATTTATAGTAAGTATTAGAACATAATTATTTGCTTCAAATGCGTTAAATTTACAAACATTTATTAGATACCTATAAAAAAAGGACACTTTACGTACTATAAGTATTTATTATGCATTTTTTCACGGAGCTTTGCGGCATCTTGATTTTCAACAGTCCGCGCGTAACTATGAGTCAAGTAGTGCTAGAGTCGTGTTCAAGCACTTCTTGATTGGGACACATTTTGAGCGCACGTGTTGCATCTAGGGTATTTAATATCGTTGCATAAAAAAGTATGAAACTGATGTCAATTTTGACATTTGTTTCACCTAGAGCGTAATTTGGAACGCACCCTGGTAAACGAATGCAAATACCCACTAAGGTTTTTGCGCGATTTTATCAAAAGCGGTATTTTTCCATATAGAAATCTCATCTAATATTCCCAAAAGTTCAATGTGGAAATTATATTTGTTAAGAAAATCCACTTCCAAACGTATTGCGGTCATTGTTTAGTTTGTTTTTGGCTCCTTTGAAAAACTGTAGAAGAGAGGCGAGATGAAGTAAGTTAAATAAAATGTGGTTTTGATTACTGAAGTTTTAATTTATATTAAAATCATTTCTGTTTTTTGCAGTGGTGTCACAATCGTCGCATCCCTCTGTAGAGCAGCTTAATGTTTTGATCGAGTTCCTGGCAGCTAATAGAGATTTAGCTAAAGGTTTCTCTAAGAACCTCAGTGCCAAATAAACCTATCATGGCTAGCTCCAACAAATGAGGCATCGACATGCAAAACATTGAGATCGGCATCAACAATCTGTAACAAAATATTTACAAAATTTAATTCCAGTCTTTTAATTTATCTTTACATAATCTTATTTATTTATATGTTCATGAATCATGACAAGTTTTAAGAAAGTAACAAATAGATGAAAATCAGTTAAAGGTGTAGGTACTTACTACTTGAACATTTCTTGCATGCTTACCTTTACGACAATAATACCGTTCTTCATTTTCTTTGGGTCGTATCATGGTGACAAAGATACCATCTATGCAAACAACTCCAGGTATTTGAAATTTCTCAAAAAAACTGTAACAAAGGTAAAGAATAGCTCATTTAATATTTACTTTACTAAAGAAACTGCCAATAAAAGTATTTTTTTATGATTTCATTACCTAAAATACTTTAAGACACGGGCTCATAGATTTTTTAGAATTCTGATATTGTTCCAGGATTGTAAAAGTTATAAGAAACACTGGTCTACTTGATTTATAATATAATATTTAACTTATTGGTTATTCTAGTTAATCAGAGTTTACTTACTGTTCCTTTAACACTTGGTGTTGATGCATTTCGCAGAAATGTTCTATATTTTTACGATGTCTGGATGACTTAAAATTGAGGCAATTTCATTTATACTTCTTGACATTAATATTAAGCACAAGGCAATAGAGTGAGATCTCAAAAAATAGGTGGACATGAGTTTTTGAATTATTAAATAAACAATGAGACCTACATTAAAAATACTTACTTTAAAAGATCTTCTATAAACAAAAATCGTAATTTATTAGCAAAGTTTGTTTGATTGATTGCCATAGCTACACACTAAGTCACTTTGACATAACAATTCGAGTGCGGATCCGAAAGTGAGTGTAAAATTCGTTACAGAATGCCATTAAACTTCAAACCCTTGAGCATATTGTCAAGCTATATCCTGCGTTAGTTCATTTCACCGCCACTCTCGCCTAGTAGCGCTAGCGTTGATTCTCACTTGACTACAGAATGCCAATGATAAAATCCGTAACGGATCCGCGTTCGAAAGTGAAATGTGTCTTTACAGAATGCCACTCCTGGATGTTGAGTCCAAATATAAGCCAGATATAACAAGTTTTCTAAAAAAACGGAACAACGTCTTGCGCGCTAAGCTAGACGTAATTATTTAAGTACTGTTAGTAAATTATTATTTTTGTTAGCTTACAAAACTTAGGTAAAACTTTTACGGGTTTTTTTCTCACAAAATAGATAAAAGCAGCAATGGTATTATTCACTCTGATTATTTATTCTTACTGTGAAGAGTTTGTAATTGTGTGCTTCGTTAACCGCGCTTATCTTAAAAAATACTGGTCCGCTTTGAAAAAAACCTATTAGTTAGTGCATATATGTAAGTAGAAACGCTATAGATTAAATACTTTCGGTCGTTTTCAAAATATTTTTAAAAACCAGTTTCGAGAAAAGATTTTTTTTAACTTTACGACTAATAGGAGCACAGCACCAATGAAAAATTTTGCAAAAACGGGAAAAAATATTCCATTTTTGGGCTTTCGTTGCGTGCGCTGCGTAAACGGTAAAGGTTACACACAAATCAAGTATGACGAAATTGTTCTCCTATAAAAGTTCTATAAAAAAAACCGGCCAAGTGCGAATTGGACTTGCGCACCGAGGGTTCCGTACAAACCGTAGGTATATAAGTGAAAGTTCACCCATTTGACATAAAAGTTTGATTTTGTTACAGCTTGCAAATGAATGCGGGTGGAACCGCAAGGCACCTCTAGTATGCTATATGAAGTCTGTCGAACAAGTGTGAAGATAAACTCTCATAATGGGCATATTTATTGCCTTGACGGCCGTTATTATCAGATAGTGTTGTGTGGTACTTAATATAAAGCACATCGTGATGATACAGCTGTTTCACGATAGCGCACGTAAACAAAAGAACACTTAACAATGCAAACAAGCCTGAAAGGCAAGGCGATGTAGGGAAAAGAGAATAAATAAGTAGACGTGTGATACGTGTAAGAAATGTCATTTTATTTACTTTTTTAATGGAAATGACTCGTTCCTATAGTATAGTGTGTAATAATAAATCAATTACACTAAAAGCTCCTTTGAACAAGTTTGTGTGCTTAATTTAACAAGCTACGAGCTCAATGATTTATAATTTTGATGGAGGCCGCCTTTTAATCGTGTCTCAGCCCGGCCAAACTTCATCATTTTCTTTAGTGACTGTCGTAAATACTATAAATTTTTGTTGGTAAGATATTAGAGAATAATTAAACTCTCAATAATAACACTTTCCGAACTTACAAAATAAAATAGATCTATAGAAGCTTCTTTATCGTCATAATTAAAAAGTGACAAAATATCGGGAGGTACCTAGTAGTGACTAAAAGAAAATTAGGCACAACACATTACACAACTTTCACATGAAAGGAGTTATTTAAAAAAAATCTTAATGAAAAAATACTAAACAAACTTATTAAATCACAGAACGGCATGTAAATAAGGAAAGCTCGCAACCAGCGTTGAATAAAAAAAAAGTTTCAAAGGCTGCCATAGAGTATACGTAGTCGCAGGACATGATGCGGATATGACGTCACTACCGCCCTTGAACCTTTGCACATTCGCCCTCCTTGCAGGGTTAAAATTTATGCTGCGCTGCACCGCTAAATTGCATGGCCCGGGCGATTACTTTAACGAAGATCGAGTTTTAAGGCGTTCCAAATGCAGTCCGTTTTTTATGTGCTATTCAGGAAATTTTATCGGATATATAGAGCGAGGCTAAGTGCTCCTTGGAAGCGCTGTTAGCGGAAATTTCTAGTGATAGTCTGCGTTATATAATCTCCTTTGAGTATATACCTATTTTGTTAAAGTTAGTATTAGGTTCTATCTTTTGTCGTTAAGTACATGTCAGTAAAAGATAAACGAGTATTAAATAAAAGTTAAGAAAATATTAATTATTTTAAAATTGATGCTTTACTTAACTTTAGTATGGAGATTTTATATATTTTTTTATGCAAAAAGATGTTTACTGAAAAACTGTAAACGTAATATCACTATCATTTAGTTAGGGTGCCTTAATTCATTAATTATTAGCACTTATACATTTTAATGCTAATACTAATATAACGTTCATTTACGTAGATATTAAATTCTAAAGAAAATATTACTAGAAAAAAATCCACGGGGGCCAGGCAGCAGACGGGACTCGAACCCGCATCCTACGTACGTAGATATGTTAATTTTTAAGGTTCCGTCGCAAATGGTGATAATGGTGTTAATAAAAAGCTTCCGTCCGTTCGTCTGTGAGCGGGTTGAGTCCCACGACTTGTGATAGTTAAACAACTGAAAGTTTCTTAAAGTGTATATTTTTTTTTTATTGCCTTTGAAGGCAGACGGGCCACCTGATGTTAGGTGATCACCATCGCCCATGGACATCAGCAATGCCAATATGCTGCCATGCCGTTGGCTTTCGTGAAACACTCCGACCATGTTATATTCCGCCAGACCATGTTTAAGCAGATTTTTTATATCCTCGTGTAAAATCTTGTACAATTGTACGAACCCTCCGCGAGCTAGTACAACTTGTACTTAAAAAATAAAGATAGTGATTGTTATATCAATTCTAAAAGGTTCATTTTCCAAGAAAAGTGACGTAACACGCAACACTGTGTGTGCATAAAATATAAGCTCTAAATACCTGCCGACCTACGCCTTAAGCCACCCTTTTCTATCTAACAATGACAACAAGAAGAATGTTTTATTGTTAACCAACTACGACATCAATTTATAAAAACGGATTGATGCGAAAAGAACAACGAGGCGCATCTTTCGAAAAATAATTACCTAATTAGGTACTTAGATTTCTTGATGAAGAGAAGACTATTAATAACCTTTTTTATGTTAAAAGGATGGCAAACAAACATAAGCCTGATAAGCGGCCATTATAGCCTATAGCCATTTGTTATGCCAAAAATATCATTCGCGCCGATGCCTATCCTGATCCAATCCCCTACCTGGTGGAGCTCTAGAACCTTACTCACCGACAGAAACACAACGCCTTACAGACAATCTTCTGTAAGGCGGAGATTACCAGACGGGTACTCCAATTCGAGCGGGAAATCCGCTATGCATTACCTCTCTTAGAAACGCGATCTCGATAAAAAGCTTTTAAATCCCAATCATAGATAAAGCAAACACACATCCCAATAATATAAAACAGATACAAATAACAGATACAATTTGATTTAAACTTGAATCGTGTCGAACAAATTGGCACTTTTAATAAATTCGATGATAGTAATTTTTTAACGTTGAATCCTAAAATAGTCTACTCGAATAAAAAAATCTCTTTTTGACATATTGTTTTAAACTTCCATGGTCATTAACATTATAGAAAATTATGTTATTTACGGAATCGTTACCGTGTTCCTTGTTTTGTTAATTCGCTAAAACAGGGTACATGGTAACAATCCCGTAAATAACATAAATTTCTACGATCTCTTTTTGGTCCCAAATTTTATACTAACAGCAAATAACAACGTTTAATAACCATCAAGTGCTACTTTCCAGTGCATATAAAACTCAAAATGGATATGGGATATGGACTGAAACTTAATACAATTGCTTCAGATGTTCAAACATGGGAAAGTGGTAGGGAATAGTGGAGTTTCTGTAGGAGCGCCCGCCTGGGAAAGTAACCTCTATCTTACTCAGGGCCGGATTTAGGGTGCAGGCGGAGCTGTAGCTCGGGGGGCAAAAGAGAGCTGCACAGATTAAAAAAACGGACATATGCTGTTCACAGGCGATAGAAGTGAAATCTACAAATAAATTGTTTCGAAAATAAATAATAGCTTAATAAAAGAAACAAAAAACCCGACCGATCATTCAGTATCGACCCCAAGACCGTATCTGTTCGGTTTTCTATCTCTTACAGAGACGGTTACCATTCATACAACTCTCCTGTCTGAGATAAACTTTAAAATTCCCCGCAGATCTTCAAGATAATAATGTGTCATCTCAAAACCCCATCCTAAGAATGTGTCGGGAATATAATCAATTATTAAAGAAAAACGATAATATGCCTGACATCTACAGTGCTTCAATCTTAATATATATAAATCTCGTGTCACAATGTTTGTCCTCAATGGACTCCTAAACCACTGAACCGATTATAATAAAATTCGCACACCATGTGCAGTTCGATCCAACTTGAGAGATAGGATAGTTTAAATCTCAAATTATAGTCGCAATTTTAATTTATTGCAAATTATTACTTTTGGGCGGTACGAAGTTCGCCGAGTCAGCTAGTAAGTATATAGAAATCATGGCTTTGTATAATAATAAAATGAATATCGATGCATTAATGATCAAAAACTATTTATTGTAATTTATGATTATTTTATTTTGTTTTAAATATTCAAAATAATTCTTATATTCTATTTATTATTTGTTTTTTTTACCAATGAATTAGTTTTAAGAGAGTCGATTATTATTATTCAATGATTTTAAATGTTTGTGACGATAGTTTAAGATAATATTCATTTAATTTTATTATGTTGCTCAATTAATTATGCATGCTGTCCGCACATATTATTGGAATAATTACAGTCTTTATCTGTCGCAGGTATATTTGGTATATTGGATAAATAATGTTCATCTTTTTTGGGTGGCAAATAAAAATACGGTACCGTCCCCAAAGGGTGATAAACGTAACACTAAAAAGCAAGAATGGGAAAAGTAATTGAATAAATCCAATATGGGTGATAGCCACAAATCTAGGTAACAAAAGTATGACCCAAATCCCGGGTGTAATCTCTAACTCCCGATTAAATTGGCACACTGACTCTTGCCGAGATTTAAAATGTTACTACTTATTTCATTTGGACCTCAAGACGTCAGGCGCAATAAAGATCTCTGGACAGTATTAGTCTTACTTTAAAAAAAAACTTAAATTATTGAGTCCATCTTTGGTTTGCTGAGATGTACGAGAAGACTTTCATTTTTAATCGTCCTAAGCAAGAATCCTACTAATCCTTCCCAATATAAATGTGAAAGTTTGGATGTCTTTTTTGATAAAAGTGTGTTTGTTACTCAATCACGCAAAAACAGCAGAACGTTTTGGGGTCAAATTTGGCACAAATAAATTTAATTAATTATTATTACCTGGATTGGGACATGATACACTTTTTATCTCAAAAAAATGTATGGTTCGTATGAGATTCTGAAAAAACGATAGATAGTGTATTATAAGTAAGTACCTATATAAACAGTCCGTGTTAAATTATCTAACTAATAGTAATCAGAAAAACGACAGGGAGATGTGACAGAAGATTTTAATAATATAATATGGATATGATTGAATTTTTTTTCTTGTTTGAGCAAGTTCTTTAATTACGAACTTTGCAGATACTATATATATATATATATATAATGTACTTTTATGTCCATATGGGAAATATTTTGTTTTCGTATGAAATTTTATTAAATAAAAAAGTATTATTTACAGTGTTTCTTTGCAGATAGTAATAAAATCACAAAGCCATTCGGTTTGGGATTTTTTTCCTATTCAAAGCCTAAATAACGTACAAAATATGCGAGTATGATCATTGCAATATATCTGACATTTGCGATTTATAAGTGCTTATTTTCTACCCAATAGAGGTATAACACGCAAGGTGCCTTAACGTTTTTAAGGAGCGTTTATAGTTTGTTTCTTATACCTACAACTATAAACTTACTGAATACGTCAATAGAATAATGATTGTGCGGTTTAAACGAATCAATGTAACCTTGTTTTGACTACAAATCTTGAGAAGAATTAATAAAAGTAAAGTTTATTATACTTTAGGTAATGGATGAATTTAATCCAGTTCTTTCTAATAATATTTGCCTAATATTATCCGATTGCGATATATGATTACGCTAAGCATAGCAATCATTTATTTTTGTTTTTAGAAAGATTTGAAAATTTGAACTTCTTTATCTATCATTACATTATCATAGATAAAAAAATACTTTCTTTTCACAACGACAAATATTAAGGAAAATATCGAGCTATCCACTTTGGTAAAAATAAATAAGGCAAAAGGTGGCTATGTCAAAGATTTAAATGTCAAGCTTGATAAATTATTGCTCTAGCACGATTCGGTTTTACCCATCGTCAGAAAATTATATTGGTTTGGGATTCTGTGGCTCAAAGACTATATCATTGCCTGTGGTGTAATAAATGAGATATCAGACGGGATAACAAATGATGCCTATATCCTGCATTGTGCTTCGGAAGTCACACAAATGGTTAATTATTTATTGAGGCGTTTAAAACCGCGACGGTCCTAACAGACACCTTTGATACGTTATAGTCACGGGATAGTTAATTAATTATTCTAAGGTTGTACAGAATTTCTAACAAAGTTATAAACCAAAAAAGGTGACGAAATTTAGAACTTATTTACTTCGTGAGAAACTATGTTAATTGTATCTATACATGTGGATGAATGTACAGTCGTAAAAAACAATTCAAGAACTAAATATACCGTATCAAAATATCTCCGATTTTAACTATACGAAAGTTAAATCAAAGCTAAAGCAAGCGTTATTGAGACATGACCTATTTATATGTGAGAAAGTGTTTGTGTAACAAATATCTTTTTGGACACTTGTCTTATTCTGTTCCTTAAAATCTGTAAGCCCGAAACGTCATCAAATACAAAATTACATATACTGCGTTAAGCCTCGATTACACGGGGCGAGTTTACAAGCTACAAGCCAACGAGTTTGCTAGCAGCTTGTATCTCGCCCCGTGTCACCGGCTTTTTTACCATCTGCTACTCGATGATACGGGGCGAGTTTACAAGCTACTAGTGAACTCGCTGGCTTGTAACTTATTAATTCGCCCCGTGTCATCGAGGCTTTAGGTGTACGTAAAAACAAAAGAAATAATATCGATATCATCTCTCTTTAATCTTCAGTTATTTCTATTTTTGACGACCTCCGTGGCCGGTTGGTTTGTACGCCGGGTTTCATGGTGTCGCCGACTCGAGAAGTCCCGGTTTCGAATCCCGGTGGGGGCAGATGTTTGTTGATGAATACGAATTGCATTTGTACTCCAGTCATGGATGTTCAATATGTATTTCTATATAAATATACTTTAGATTTTTTAATTCTCTTAATATCTTGTATGTATATGAACATTGTACAGTATATGTATTCTATCCGTTTCCCTAGCATCCCATAACGCAAGCCTTACAGTGCTTACTTTGGGGCTAGTTAATTGGTGTGAGTGTTAGAAATATTTATTTATTTATATTTAATATTTGTTCTTTTTGTCTTCTCATCTTTTTCCGTGTCAAGGACACGGATGACGAAAATCTTGTATCAAATAGCAGCCTTAAGAACGAGCAGAAAACTATTTATACATAATGTAATTGATTTCTGATGATTAATAAGTCAATCATGTATAGGAAATAAATTAAGAAAATTAAAAATATATATATAACTCTTTGTCATAAATACGAAATGAGAGGCTTCGTGGAAGGAGTAAAAGTACCATAATTAGGCCTCAGATTATTTATCGCTTTAAAATCAATCCACGCTAGTAACCCATTAAAGTAATAAGCATAGATACAGTATTAGTCAATTTTATAAATTGTGGCGGAAATAAATTGATCACACCCCAATGCATAAGCAAAATGCTCGATGCGAACGGATATTACTATTGACATTTCCAATGTCAAGCCGCCATTTCCTGTGCTCCTACCAGTAGCTCCTGGTGTTATTGAGTTGTTTCCTTATGTAAGATATTTGTATACAATGGTTACATAGTTTTCCTCCTTTCATGACTACATGAAAAGAGGTATTTTATACGGAGCCGCCATCTCGCCTGGAAGTAATCTCCACTTTAGAGAAAACCACCGTATAACACTACCTTTTGGTGGTGTTGTTTCCGTCGGTGAGAAAGGCTCCACGTGGCAGGTGATTCGGTCAGGGTTTTAATATAATAAAAACCTTAAATAAATCTAAATCTTAGATACTCGACAAAGGCTCATCCTACTTCTTATGCAATTTTTTTTGGAGTTTACTCCTTAAGAATCGATTTGCATATATAAGAGGCCCGGTATGAGAAAAATGTGAGGAGTAAAATCTATCGATGAATGACCTCGTTACGTTTTTGGTGGGCATCCTATGTGGCGCAACTTTGACAAACAAAGATGACGGATTGACATTAATAAATTTTTTAAAATCTGAACTGAATTTAGATATTGTTTCTGATAGAGCAATGGGGACAACGAGGTATGGTACAACCATTGATGCGGTATTTTCAAGATTCGTGAACCACGTATCTACGAACGTCCATGCGTCTTATTTTAGTTACCATAAACCACTTGTTACTCTAATTAATAATGCAGACAATGTTGATTTAATTAATATTTAAGAAAATGATAATAGTCTGATAATAATAATTGCATAATTTATCAACATTAATAAATAAATAATAAATAAATAAATATTTCCAACACTCACACCAATTAGCCTAGCCCCAAAGTAGGCACTGTAAGGCTTGTGTTATGGGATGCTAGGGGTAAAGGATATAATACATATACTTTACATATATAAGTATATTTATATAGAAATACATATTAAACATCCATGACTGGAGTACAAATGCTCGTATTCATCACACAAACATCTGCCCCCACCGGGATTCGAACCCGGTTCCTAATGATATATTTATGCACATCTGAAATTGACTATTGTAAAAAGTTTAATGTAAAATATTTCGTCGACTAGTTGTAATAAATGTATATGAAATGAATAAATATATATTTATATATGTATATTATTTTCATTAATTTATTAATTTACCCTTTCATACAGTATCAATCTTTTTTAAGTTAAATAAACTCTTTTTGCGTCTGGTTAGACTATCGAACTTAAGGAGTAAACTCCAGTCGTGCGTCGGAGCTGACACACACAATTTTTTTTTTTTTTTGATCAGGCTACATAGAACCATAGATAAATAAAAAATGTGCGTGGCACTCGGGGACTGCCGCGGTAAAGCTATTGCATAGCATTTTTTAATTTTATCAACTTATGCAATTATAATTACTTATTTATCTATATTTTTCTTTGATATCAATTCAAGTTACACTTTTTGAGCGTGGTGACCGATAAGAAATCATTTTTTTTTCTTTTATTGAATAAACGAGAAGTTAATATAGTTTAAAACATAGATAAATGGTTGGTCTTGTTTCACTCGACTAGATGCCGCGCTGTCAAAAAACAACAGCTCCGTAAATGCGGCAACTCATTAATGTAGTGTGAGTATGTCAATTAGCATCATTACGATGCTATCACAGAATACGCTACTAGTTAGAATCCACACGGGTAAAACCGTGAGATATTGCTAGTAAGTTATATACTAAAACCTTCTCAGAAAATGCGTATTTACGCATAAATATGCGCTAAAACCCCATCCAATTCGGATCCGTAACTTTAAGATTAAATAACATGCATACATACAGATGAAACTGAGAATATCCTTTTTTGAAGTCTGTTTAAAGACTGACTGTGCAGCCGGAACAGCAGCAATATAAAAAAAAGAATAAACTATAAATAATTGCTGAACATTTTTGGAGGTAAATTAGGTTTCTATGGGATTCTCAAAGCGGACGAAGTCACGGGTGGCCGCTAGCATTTTAGATAATAGAGACCCGGCAAAGGCTTATCTTATATAAATGTATTATATTCTGTATTTTAAACTTACTACTTATATTAATTCCACAAGTACGTTAAGCTCTCGTAGCAAAGCGGTCAATGCATTCCAATCGATCGGATAGTGAAACACCACAGAAATTGATTAATCTGCGTAAAATCCACTGACAGTACAGCTGGGCAATTGTTTTTAGTAAAATGTGTTTTAAAAGTAATGATTTAGCAGCATTTTGCATTTTCGCAAAAGCTTCTTACATGATTTCTTTGTAGTAAAATTTATTTTTATTGATTTTCAACATCTGAATCACACCAATGCATCCCTTCTTTACCTGTGTATTCAAGCGATATTATGCTGTGATACTGTGATTCATTATTGAGAAGTACATATTATATGAATAAAATAACAGCTGCTGTAGAGACGCTGAAACTGCGGCGGCTCTAGCTTAACTTGCAGCAAAATCCTAGATATAGCTTGCGATAAATCAATCGATGCATACATTCCTTTGCAACGAAAGCATCACGTAATTCACGTATAAACTTCTTCTATTGACCATTTGCATCGCACTGCGTCTGTGCATGCAGTAAAACGCTCCAACCTTGACATGATGCAGGCTGTCGTTATAAACGGACGAACGGACTGATACCCCATTATTTTTGTATTGCTACCATTCACCCTTCACATTTAATATAACCTCCATTATTGTATGCAAAGTGTATGGGTAATTATGATGGTAGATGCAGATTATTATATTAAAATATGAATCCCTTTTCCGAGTTACGTCAGAAGGTAAATTATTACCATGAATAATAAATTAATGAACATTTCTTCAACGTTGAACTTGCTAATTATTCTTATTAAAATGAAGAGAGGAAAGGGAAAGTAAGTAACCTCCTCGTCACAGAAGGCAGCAGGTGAATTAAATTGTTACTTGTATTCCTGATTTGTAGAGCTCTATGGGGGTAGGGGAATGGAATCAAGGTAGCCAATGCGTAATTGTTCATTGGGATTGCAAACGTCTATAGTAAGTAGCGGTTGCTTAGCATGCGCATTTGACATAAAAAAAACATGTGAAGGATAACGTACCTAATTTAACTAGAAAAAAACGAAAGGAAAGAAACTGTTCAGCAACAAGAGCATGAAATCTGTCCAGAACTTACCCAAAATATTTGTTTTATTATATCGATAGCAAATGAAAAAAATAACTATTCTGCAAAAGCAAGCTAACAGCCCAATGCATTTAGGGCGTTGGGCACTCTTCTCAACAACAACTCCTAAGCAGCAAATGTGTTAGTGATTATTCACAAAAATGCTATTTTAAATCGACAAACAGATGAAATGACAATAAATGGGAAAGTATAGGTAGGTAATTAGGCCATGGTTTCCGCGTACCAGCGAAAAACGAGTTCACTGAAACTAGAACTGACGATGAATACTGTCTTGTGTTTCTTGAAACGAGTTTTCTTTTTTGCTTCTTTATATACATTTCCTTGAAAAAACATTGCCGGGCCACATTTAGCGGTACCCTTGAAAGGTCTTTATGCTTTTTTAGGAATACAAAATACTCAGCGTTAAATATTTTGCCTACGAATTTGTCTATGTGATATTATTTTCTTTTTGTCAATCGGTTTACACATTATCTAGATTGGAACCTATATTGTATTTGTAAAATAAAGTTGACGTAATATAATGTTCAATGAATATAGAACAGTTTATTTATTGCAGAGATGGAAATCGTGCCCGAGGGGACAAACTTTCGATTGGTAACCGAAGAAGAGCTCCCAGCTGTGGCCGATATTTTAGTGCAGTATATGCCTGAATCTCTAAAGGTATACCAAACATTCTATAACTCATGTATTATACGTGGTCATTATTAAATAAAATTAGAACTAGTAAAAGTTTAATCTTTGTTTAATGACAAACTATGCTGCTACATATTAAAATTCATTAGAATCAGTTTTCTTAATTTTATAACTATTAACGGAATTGTTACCATGTACCTTGTTTTTTATGAGTCTCCGATATTTCGGCACTGTTGCAAGCGCCATGATCACGGAGTAACATGTTACTCCGTGATCATGGCGTAGTTGGCATAGTTGTAATGTTAGTGACCATGAAAGTATAAAACAATATATCAGTTTTCTTAAAATGGAGAAATGAATGAATGATGATTCAAATAACTATTAGAGAAATCCGAATGATTAGAAAGATTTAGTTAATTTGTTTTAATGAAATTATAATAACTATGACAATATTAATTCGCTTCCCGTACGCACTTGGTTAGTGATTTTTATACTGTAACAAGTTATTAATGAACGAGGATTTGTTTAACAAGCATTTATCTTTGTTTTGTGCACAGTTTCATCAGACGATTCAAACATATCTAAACAACAAGGTGTGGGACTTCCATTTTTATGTAGCGAAGAATTGGCCCGAAGACCCGATTTGTGTACACTTCCCCGGATGTACTAGTACAGTGAGTACCTTCGAATGCCATATTGCTAACAGAATTTTCATCAGTTTGAGTTCATAAATTCTACACCATTATTTCACCTTTTGGGTGTTACAGTTTTTATAATGTTGTCTTAATTTGGTACTCACGTCATTATTTTAATGCTTTTATGAATGCGTACCAATTTCATCCACATCCGTCCAGTCGTTTTTGCATGATTGAGTAACAAACATACAAACACACAAACTTTCACATTTATAATATTAATAGGATTATATTGCATAAGTTATTGGGTTTCTTACCAAAAAATGATATTTCCATTCCTTTTTTAAATATTCCCGTGAAAAAGACAGGTAAAATTGGAAGAGATCGCAAACCCGACTTCAAGAGACTCTCATCTTCACTCGAGGGTGACATTTCCGTGCTGCCCTTTTAAGAGAATCATGAAAATATTTATTTGCCCTGCTTTTTCTCTTTAACAATGTTTTCGAGATAAAAGCTCTAGGCGTTTTATTTAAATAAATAAGCATTTGCTTTCATATATATTTAGGATTGACAACGATTATTATTCTCCGCCTATGTAAAAAATAACTCCATTCTGAAATCCCCGACAACCACATACCACATCGGGCTTGCTTATGTCATTTCCCTAGTGACTCTTTATGTAACCATTCTTGGAAAAGTCTTTAATTGGGTTTTTATTATGTTGATTTTTGTTACAATGAGGAATAAAATTGAAAAAAAAATAGCATTTTTAAGCCATCTTGGTCTTAAAGTATTCTATATTGGTTTCAATTCAGATATTAACTTAAAACGCATATTTAATAACATAATAATAATTTCGCAACTTTGTGCAATGTCTTCATAGATTTTTACTTACAATCTTAATTATTTGGGTATTTTGTTTCCTTTTTTGTATGGGTTTGATTGTCTGGCATACGCGTAATACAAGTCTACTTAAGTAAATTTTTCCTTCAGTTTCTTTTCATTTGTTAAAGAGTAAGCTCTCCAGATTTCAGAATTAATAAGAACTATTAAGTACAGACAGCTACAGATCTTGCAAAACTGCTAATTTTCTCCAACCGATTTTGTGATTTTGTCTCGCTTGATATAAGATTCATAAATTGAATCAGAAAGTTTGCCGCTATGTGGTTGCTTTTCGGTATAAATCAATGTATTGCCGGCTGAAAGGAAGTTATATACCTAACGTTAGGAACATAACTTCCTTGGCTGGCTGTTCTTTATAAGTTCATTCTTTTGTTTTCCAGCCCAACTGCCTTCCACACGAGAGCGTGACGGTGTTCTGTCCCTCGGAGCGTGCCGAACTGGTAGACCTGGTGACCTCGGAGGACGTACTCATCGACCTCACCCAACCCCTGTACCTGAACTTCACGCACGAGGCTATTGTGAACCGGTTCGAGAGGCACTATGAAGCGCACGACAAAATCACCGGAGATGTCTATGTCTGTGATAACCCCCCGAAGGAGGCCTCCACTGATGGGTGAGGGTCCTTAGTGATTCTCTTTGTCTTTATTAATCTTTAGTCTTCTAGATTAACGCCTAAAAGGTGACAACGGAATCTTTTTACTGACTTAAAACGACGCCCGCCACTGGGCCATCTCTTTACAAATGAAGAAATAGGTATTTTTGTAGGATCCTATTTCAACTACTGACGTTCTCACCTTCAAATAAAAAGGTACTTATTTTCATTCAAATTGAAAGTATGAAAACAACCCTTTTAAATAGTCAAAATTTTAAACTATGTAGAAGAACTGGTGAAAGAATCTGCACAACCTTAAAGAAATAGTAACGACACAAAGTCGTGACATTGTCAATCAAGAAGGCCATGTCTCATAGTACATTAAATTGCAGATTGCCACCGGACGTGGAGCTAGTTCGGCTGCAACCGGAGCACATGAAGGCCGTGTACGATCTGTACCCGGCGAGTGATATCGAGTGCCGCGAGGTGTTCGAGAAGCTCGTGGCTGAGCTGCCGGCCTACGGCATCTTTGTGGAGGGCGAGCTCGCTGCCTGGATGGTGCAGTCCTACTACGGCGCCATGTTCTCCATGCAAACGCGCCCTGAGTTCCGCAGGAAAGGATACGGCATCTTCTTGGCCCGGCGGCTCACCAAGGAGGTCGCCGCCCGCGGCTACAAGCCCTTCGTCGTCATTCGTCCGGAGAACGACGCGTCTCGCTCTCTCTACACCAAACTCGGCTTCGAGAGGCGTTTCAGAACCGTACGCGCCGTTCTGCGCCCCCGCTAAAGCGTTGAAAGTTGATCACTAGCAGATTTTATTTTTTTAATGACTTTTGAAATCAATCTAGCTTGCGATCTTTGATCGCTTAGAAAATTTTAGTAGTAGCTTTAAGATTAGCGGCTGCCGCTGTCGGTCTGTATGACAACCGTAATTTGACTCGTAAAAGTTAAGTATGCCAATAGCGTTTCTTAAAAATTTACTGATCTTAGTCGTGACAACGAAAATATAAACCATTGATATTGACCATATTTGTTGTTTCCAAAATATTGCTATGCGTTTCTCTCTGCTTAAAACAGACATGAAAGCGGCCGCCGCGAGCTGCGTTCTCTGGCGCAAGCCTAGTCACTGATCTCAACGACTCTAACGTGCCAAGATCTGATCCGAACCAGTTCCTCTGGACTCTATGGATTTTTTTAAAATTATGTTTACGAATTTATTTGAAACAAACATCAGCACTACGTGCCTATCTTATTTTAAATATTATCAAATGTCTTTGTTGTTACTTTGTTCCATCGATGAATCGGATTGTGATATGAGATGTAAGCAATTAGACAAAAAAACAATTGAATGTCAAATGGTTTCGTCACGCTCTTGGCATCGTTAGCCTCTCATTTTAGGCGAACGCTTCATTACCACTCGTTGATCGTTCGGAAACTATTCTGTCTCATGGTTTATGAAATTTTGGGACCCGTTATGACCTGTGTGATAAAACGTTTAGTGATATGCATGTTGAAAGTTTGCATGCGAGAGCCGCATGAGAAAGAAAGGTTGCCGCAACGCACTCCCCAGATTGCACAATTCGATTAATAAAAGCACTATAACGTTATCCTAACTAATGCAATAAGATTAATTTAATAACATTTTCGGATAATTAAAATTACATTTAATTTTACATCAGTCCATAGTAAAAATAGATGTGACCCATAAATGATTTTCGAAAGTGGAAAAGTGACCGAGAAATTGTGCTCTTGACGATTAGAGAGAGAAAAGTTAAGGACTGAAAACTGACTTTAGAAATCGCAACTACCCCATCGTCGTAAGCAAAAAGAATACCGTATTATTATCAGATTAATATCGTGAAAATATATTTTATACAATTATAGCTACAGCCAGTTTTCAGCCCGAGCTTTTCAGAATAGACTGGATTTTTATAAATCGATTAGTAGTTCGTTGGATATTATGATGATAAAAATCACATGAAATTTCATATGAAATGTAGATAGGTAGGTATTTTAATACGGGAGTATATTTTACAAACTATTACAATTACTATCTACTTGAGATTTGCTATGCGTATACCATAATGCTTAGATATTAATTTAACTAAGTTTTATTAAAGAGAACGGTATTATTATTGGGTGATATATTTATTGCTTAAAATTAGACACTATTTGTACCTTGATTTTTAACTTTATGAAACTACTTAAAGACTGGCGTGTATGCGAAGAATTAAAGATAGAGGCATGGTGGGACAATAGGAAAATAAAGCAGTATCAAGTCGGAAATCATTACTCCTTGATTATATTTATCATAACGTCCTCTTAAACTTCATTGGTGTATATTAATAACTTCAAAATTATTGTTTTTTGTTGATTTCATCGTTACTCTTTTTTTTGTTTAGGGACCTGTTTATAAAGATTCATAAGTGAATATCAAAGCTTTCTTTAATTGTCTAACTTGTTTTCATTATAATTTGGTAACGGACTAGGTAAAATTGGCAGAAGCAATGTCAAATTTTGCTCAATACAGGGAGCTTCCATCTATTCGTTTTACTGATACTTGTTGTGTTGAAAAGAAATTACGGCCAAATTATTAACTATCGGCAAAAATATCGTTATAAATTGTGCTTGTCTCTAGTCTCGTGGGATATGACAGCTATCCCCTAGGATAACGATTACTTCTAAACATAGTCTACGTTTTTTCTTTATCATAATTATATTCTCAATAGGCAGATGAATTCTATGACATAATACTTTATGTCTTGTTATCAAATTTGTAACTAATTATCGTTCATCTGCTCAATTGAAATCATCATTTCAACATCATGCTATAAGCTTTCCTACTTCCTAAGTGGGTGAATACCTACGAATTAAATAAGTAGTTCGTGATTTCTTAAATTATTATTAAACTTAAGATGCATTTTTCCCGAACACCTTAACAATGATATTAATTAATAAAGGACACAAGTTCCGTCCTATTGGTTGCAGTGAAATATAGAAGCAGTATATTTTGAACGTCTGCGACAATATAAAGAATGTAGTGTCCGTTCTGTATTGTTTAACAGTTAAACACTTACCTATATATACCTTGCAAAGGTATTCAAAACAAATAAAATGAAACAATCTATAAACGTGTTTTAATTCACCTATCCTAAAGGCTCCTCATGTTACCGTAGTCGTAATAAATCAACCAGGTGGACCTGTATCTAAGTACCAATTCGACCTACAAAGGTCGAAGGAGCTCTGCTGGATGTGGGCAAAACAGGCCTGATCAATGTGGAGGTCTTATGGAAGGCCGCTGATGCTTAGTAGTGTTGTCCGTCGAATGGTTGATTGGATATGTTAATGATGATAAAGTTTAATAAAGATTAGCCAACCATAAGACCGACCGTTACGGGGCGAAAAAGAGGCAAGCCGTTTTTTTTTTGTAAAGTACGATTTTATTTAACTCCATTCACTGAGAACAGCGAAGCGGGTCGATAAAGTAAAATCACTTTATTCAACCTCCTGATGCCCCCACTACTGGGACATAGGCCTTCTTTATGGACGAAATGTGGAAGAAGAGTTGCAACCCACTATGCGGGCCCGTTCAGATTTGTGGGTGGTATAGATCGCGCCAAACTTCTAGTCCACTCTGAACTTGCTTAGCGCAGGTGTACAGTCGTTTACAGATCGCGCCATTCTTCTAGGCCGCTCTGAACACTGCACAATTCAAAAGACCAATGCGATATCTTTATATATATAATTCTTCTGTGAGTGTGTATGTCACTGAACTTCTCTTAAACGACTGGACCGATTTTGATGAAATTTTTTGTGTGTGTTCAAGGGGATCTGAGAATGGTTTAGATTCACAATTTTGTCCGCTGGACAATGTTTTTTTAATTAATTTTTAATTTATTAGTAGTTGTTGATTTTGGAATGTTTTACATTGGATCCGACAGACGGCGCTACCATACTAGACAGGACAACGTCTGTCGGGTCCGCTAGTATAGGTATATAGTTGGACGTATAGGTATATTGGACGAAGATTTTATATGTACACACACTGTACACCTACGTGAAGCAACTTCAGAGCGGGTTCGAAGTTTGGCGCGATACATACATATAGGTCAAATTGACGATTTTTTTGATGTCGTATTTGAAAATTAATGTGCAGTATTAGCAGAGTGGCTCTAGATATAGATGGTATATGATCTTGACACTTTTTTATATAAATAGTTTAAATAAAGTGCTCTATCAGGTGCCAAATCGGCTTAGTGGCTTATAATATATTTTAACATAAAAAAAATAGAATAAAACTGCTTCATTTTCACTTCTAAAAAATTTAATTCTTTTGAATGTTCCCATGAATAATAAAAGATATTAAATAGAAACTGTCTTTCATTTCATATATGCTATGCACAATGCAGACGATACTTATAGTGCATGAGGGATAATTCAAACAAGCAGCGCTGGACGGGTAGAACTAGAGACCAAGGAGAAATAGGAGATTCTTGTCATTGAACTCGGTCAGGGTTTGGACTACATTTCCGAACGGTAGTAAGATTTTCCCCTGCCCCCTCTTCAGGACACAGCACTGGCGCTACAGAGCAACATCAGCATTCTCGGTATGGATGTTGGCTCTGACTCTTACTCGATGCTTTGATTAGGTAGAGCGGCGCGTTACCCGCATCAGAGGAACCTACGTAACGAATTCGTTCTCTCGACTATAGCATGTTGAGTGTTCTGGGGAGTTATTTTCCCTTATTGCTGCTTCCCCTTAGTTAGATCACGCGCACTGGCCTACTTTGCCTCCTACCATGACAACGATTCCTACACGATCAAAGCAATTTGGTCAATTGGATCTAAATCGTATGGTATTGAATCGGTTTCGTTTAATCCTGGAAAATCGTATCAATTTATAAAATTATTAATAAGGCACAGTACACGTGCAAAATAATTTATTCATCGCTTACGTTTAATTTATAAAAAAACTAAAATTACATAACGCGTCGCTAAAGAGGGGGGGGGGGGGCAGGGGATACACAAAAAATGTAAAGAGCAAGCGCACGTTGAGCTACTAATGGCAGCCACTAAACGCGTCCACAAGCGGCCAAAATTAAGCGTTGCCACAACTATGCTGCTAGCGTCGTTTAGTAGCCACGATTACTGGCGTAATATATATGCGCGTGCTCGAGCCACTAGTCGTCGCGTTTAGTAACCGCGATTAGTGACTCATTGGTGTCAATTCTTATTCTTAGTTTTATGTTTAGAGAATCACGCCAGAATCGACCCCAGTGTATCCTTGTCATTCTCTATACAGAATGAAAAGGAGAGACTGATGTTAAAATTAGTTTTAAGTTTAGAGAATCACGCCGGAATTTACACCACTCTTGTCAAATTTAAGTTTAGATTTAGAGAATCATGCCAGAATCGATACCATTGTATATGAAGCTGTGAATCCTAGTAAATGTGTTAGGGCTACTCTGATAGTATGTTGGTTACTTTCACAGAGTGTAGATAATGTAGATGTTATCTACACTTTCTGAAAGAAACCAACATCCATGTTTATGATAATAGTAAAAGAAAAAAATGTACTCAATTAACGAAAGTATGAAAACCTGTGAAAACCAACCAACTGAATAAGTCGCCTATACGAAACGTCAAAGTGACAGTTGTAATGTTGCTATACTCAAAACTTTAAAAAAATAGGAGGGTCACGATTTATTAGACAGACGGCGGATGACAAGGCCGACTGCCGTGAATGCCGTTAAAGGCGCCTTCTTTTCAATGTAGGATTGTAAATGGGCCACTTTAGCAAAAATAAGTATTTTCAATTATATGGCTGAAAATAAATGGTAAAATCGATTTGACATGAATGAATCTTCTAAAAAATCGATTCAGATCGGACGTCCCTACTTTCAAAATGGCTAATTTCCCACCACAATGTTTATTTTCTGAGTTCGATGTGGTGTTTTACTTGATGTGATTGTTTTTAAACCGAATTGAGTTGTATTTATATTTATTATGACGAGTTTAATTGATAAAATAGAACTTTTAATAAAAAGAGAGAAAACTACTCCCGAGAAAAAGAAAGACGACTCAAATAAATCTTCAAGTGAAATACTTTCAGAATTATTCGGTGCTTTCAACGCCGATCCTCCAAAAATAGAAGAAATTTCTTCAAAAAAATCAAAGAAAAGCAAGAAAAAACACAAAAGGGAGAAAAAGAAACGTAGCCGAAGTAGCAGTAGCAGCAGTGATTCTGACGACAGTGATCATTCACATAGACGTAAAAAAAGAAAAAAGAGCAAGTCTAGTAAAAGAAAAGATCATGACCGGTCTCCTTCATATCATCGTTCAAAGACTCCTGTGTTAATAGTCAAACCTGACCCAGAAACTAAGATAAAAAATGAGAAATCTGTAAAAATTCAGGCAAACAAAAAAATCAAAGAAGAGAGCACTACCCCCACAAAAAAGGAAGTTAAGAGAGAACCATGTATTGAAAAAGTTAGTATTAAAGTTGAGAATAATAAAGATGTCATAGATACAAGTTTAATTCCTATGCCAGAGTCTCCAGAGCATAAATTAGATGAAAGCGATTTAAGACTTAAACTCGATAGCAAAAAGAATGAAGAAAATGATAAATCTAAAGGAAAGATTCAAATCAAAAACTTGAAATTCAGTACTGTTTTTGAAGAAACTGTGAAGAAAGCTGAAGAAGAGGCTAGGAAAAGAGCTGAAAAGTATGAGGAAGGTGAATACACAGACTCCTCTTGTGAATCTGTAAAGGAAGTAGTTGATAATGCACAATTTCCCAAAAGCTCTGATCCTGGTGGTATACTTAAACAACAAGCAGCAGAAGAAATCAAAATGTAAGGTTTTTAATTTGCAGTTTTCTCTATTGGTAGCATACATTTTTTGAGGTTCCATTCCCAAATCGTAACAACAATCGTAAACCTAATCAGTCTGTCATTGGTACTATCTAGTTGAAATATTCACAGAATGTGTATGTTTTTGCTTTCTATAGTATTAAATAATGTAAAATGGTAAGTTTTTTTTGTGTAAGTGGCTTAATTTACTACAAAGGCAATGAAAGAATGTGATATTGACAGATTGTGTTAGGTTCAAGCTCCCAACTGATATGTATTTAATATTAATTAATTATAATATTATACAAACATGCAATAGTAGAAAAGTGAATTCAATAACTCATTATGAACTAAATTAAAGCAATAAATTGTTTAACATTCTCCAGACCAGAAGAAGATAAAAGCAGTTCTAAAAGGTCTAGTTCTAAGCAAACAGAGTCTTCACAGAAGTCATCACGGAAAGAAAGGGATAAAAGTAAAGAGAGAGCCAGCAGTAAATCACGAAAAAGGTATGCCAAATTCAAATATTCCATGTATCTGCTCCATGCTCCTGCTTAATGCAGCGCAGGCCGTTATGTATTTAAAATGTGTACAAAATTTTTTTTTTATTTAATTTGAATTCAATAATTGCAGTTCTAGTGAGAATTCAATATAAAAACTAGCAACTTAATGCTGTCAGTTGTACTTGAAACACATGAAATGAAATTAGGCTATGTTTTTATACTTTGTTTACAAACATGTTTCTTTAGGTCAAGGAGTAAATCGAAGAGGTCTCGGTCTCGCTCAGCATCTCGCAGACATCGTTCAAGCCGGGACTTAGACCCGCGGCGCCGTAGTAGATCGAGACACCGGTCAAGGTCGAGGCGAAGGTCCCGTTCTAGGGGCCGACCCAGACATCCATCGCCTAGACATAGAGAGAGAGAAAGGGAAAGGGAGAGAGAGAGGGAACGAGGAAGACGTTCAAGGTACAACCACTGCTACTTGCTGAAACCTCAACAAAAACTTTTTTCTTCTAAATATTACTTACTTCCAATCCATAATCCATCCATTAAAATCTGATTTTAGCAAATTTGTTATTTACAATCTAGTAACCAGTTTAACTGCCGTATGTGTAAAATTAGAGCTATATTTCAACCTAGTATGGTTGATCTGAAGTATTTGGCTGTGCATTGGATATTTAGGAATAAAATTACCGCACTGTCAAACAGCTAACTTCAGAAAAGGTATATATCAGCCTACTGTTTGGCTGAAAGATATTATGTGTCCAAAGTAATAATAATAAACCATTTTTCCAAAACTAGAAACCAACATAACACTGTGAATGAAAACAAATCCCTAACTAACAAAACTTCCATTTAAGCATAATAAAGTATCCTGTATTTTTTAAGATCATCTTTCTTATTTTAGATTTTTTTTTGCTAATGTGCCTTCCTTCTGGGGCCCATCTGCCAACGTACTGAAAGATATCAACATCGAGTTGTCACTGGAGTTCTAGCGAGGATGTGCACATGTTTATTATTTGTAGTTTTTGTTTATTTTACAATATTATTTGTAGTCATAAAAAGATTACCATCTGGGTGTTAACTACCTATCGGTTTTGCTACTATGGCTGACCGTCAAAGGTTCTTAAATATAATCTCAAAATACTTCATGCTCATTTTCTTTAATATTGTTATCACCAACGCAAAAGACAAAAAAAAGAGCGCAAGGCAGTTGAAAGCAATACCGATAGGCGGTAGGCCCCCTGAAGTAAAACTAGTGGATACTAAAAAGGCAGATTTATTTTTGAATGATATTAAAATTTGTACAGATCACCGTCAGGTGTAAAGTTAGCGGATAGTGAAAAGAAGCGGCTATTAGAAGTGGCTCGAAGGAATGCCATCAACATGCTCAAGAACGGAGCAGTGCCGGCCGGTGCTGCTGCCTTACCACCACATACTAGGAGTCAAGTCATGGCTGCCATACAATCTGGGGGTAATTAATTACAAATTTTATAAATGTTGCTTGGAAGAATTAAACAAAAAGCAACAATTTCATATCTATTTTTGTATTTCACATTTACAAAACGTATTGATTTTTTATTTAAAAAATACTTCTGATCTGGAATCTGTATTACTAAAGTATGATTTAAGAATTCCACTCAGGAACATAATATACCAAACTGTTTATATTAAGACTAGATTTAGAGGTGTGGAGGCCCTAGGGCAACAAAGGAATGGAGGCCCCTAACATGCCAAACCAATAAATAACTTACCAATAAATTTACCATGTTTTATGCAAATAAATATTATTTACTACTACTAACGGGGGCGTTTTTAAAATCTCTGAAACCTGTTGCCACTTACCATTTGCACAACCCTTTTTGGCAGCCTGTCCAAATTTGGTTATTTTTAGGGTTCCGTGCCTCGAAAGCAAAAACGGAACCCTTACAGAAATAATAAACTTTTGCTTACAGGTAAATCAGTTGATGAGTTAACGGACTTCTGCAAACATTTATCAAAGAAAGAAGCTTTAGGTGAACTGTCTTCTGTGTCATCCAATGACGAAGATATGAGTGAGAATGAAGATACTATTGCATTCCATCATCCATTCCTTGTTAAGGAGAAAGCTCCTATTGTAATGAACATTAGGGTAAGTTTTTTTATGCTGGTACTGGTACTTTATATGGATCTATCACAACAACTATTTTTTTATTTAAATTGCAATAACAATCTTGCATTCCAATACAAGTTGGTATTAAAAATACTATGTACACTTAAGTCTCTAACGGTATATTTAATAAAATTTCATTATATTTCTCTCAAAATTGTTTCATTCAACTGTAAAAAACAACACATAAATATTATGTAAAGTTATAAAAATAATTGAGTAACTTCACATGGCTATTCATGTTTGCTATTTGTAAATTATATTTATATTTGTTATTTTAAAAGCATGTAAATGCTAGATTTTTATATCTAAAGAGAATTTAACTGGAATATATTCCACATGGAATTTGTTTTCTTATTCCTTAAAGAACATGTTAAGGATAAAACCACTGACAAATTTACAAATAGCAAATTCAAATAGCCACGTGAAGTAACTTAACTTTTTTTATAATAAATATTTGTAGTTTTTTACAGTTGAATGGAACAATTTTGAGAGAAATAAAATGAAATTTTATTAAAATTAACGGTTAGAGGATTAAGTGCACATAGTATTTTAAATACCAACATATATTTGACTGCAAGTTTTTTATTGAAAGTTAAATAAAAAAAAGTTGTTTTAATAAACTTTCATCACTGGAAAATATCTCTTAAAAACTTTCTATAGCAAGGGAATTCTATATAGGTAAATAATCTGCAAGTATACACCTCTCTACAACTGCTTACGTTTGTCTCTCACTAAACCTTGGTTTGCTGGAAGAGATCTCTCTTAGAGATAAGCCGTCCTTTGCTCACATATTTATATTTTGTGTCTTACAATTTTTTTTGTGTGCAATAAAGAGTATATATAATTTTCTTTATAATTTTTTCTAGGGTGGTGCTCCTTTACCTATTAAAACCACGGCAGCCGTGGTCAACAAGGACGAGCTTCGGTTACAGTTCCCCGTGTCGTCTGGATCTCAGCACAGAGAGAAAGCATCGGAATGGGTTCCCGTTTCCCCATCAAAGAAAGATATGGTAACAATCATAATCATAATCAAAATCGTTTATTCAATTTAGGCTGTTACAAGCACATATGAATGTCTAGAGGCACTGCCGGATTTAGGGGAGGGCAACCGGGGCGAAAGCCCCGGGGCCTCCACAAACGGGGGGCCCCACAATAGAGACTTCGGAAAAAAAATCGAAATCATCAACGATTTTTCGGCGAAAAAAGCTCGAAAGGTTCCGTCCGTTAACTCTAAGATTTAATTTCAGATAATTCTTGTTTCCGTTTATATTTATATGTGTTTGTTCAATACTAAGGGAATCTACTTGGTTCACAATAAATTATTTATTGAAAAACTCGACTGAAAAAAAATTGTTTACTTTATTTGGAAAATAATTTGGGGTGAGGGGGCCTCCGCTCCTCTGTTGCCCCGAGGCCTCTGGACCTCTAAATCCGGCCCTGTCTAGAAGCTACGCCATCGGTTCGTAAATCTACGGTGGGAGACCTTGTACTGAGAAGAACCGGCAAGAAACTCAGCAAGGGCTGTTTTTCTCCCTGTTTTATTATTTACAGAGTCGTCAAGTTGAAAATAATAAGTATCGCAGTCGTCAAGTTGAATATAATAAGTATTGCAAATAAAATGACTATTAAAGTAAATGAATTTTTAATGTTTATAATTTCAAGGCACCTTATAGTCTACCAGCCAGTTTAAATCGAGTGCTCTAGAAGAGATAACAATACTTTACATTTTATCACATCTACAGCTGAACTTTCACAATCTGAATTGAACGTTGTTAAATGAAAAGGATCCAACCCACCCAAACTTAGTTTTGAGATATGATTTTTATAATTCCAGACTGTATTTCTTCTTAAATTCTCAACTTTATCTTTTTACAAAATACAATTACAAAATCATATGACACTTGAATTTTACTTAGATCTTTGTCGTGTTTTAATAGTATTGACCTTAAGGAGTACTTTGCTATACTAAACTCACTTGCGATAAGGTTGTGGGTTGGATCCTTTTCATTTAACAATCTCCAATTATGGTTCGGAATTTAATTTCACCAAAAGTACACAAGAACAGAAATTTGGAAACTAAACTTATTTATAATAATGTGTATTTTGACGACCTCCGTGTCCAAGTGGTTTATACACCGGGTTCCAAGGTGTCGCCAACGCAAAAGGGTTCGAATCCCGGTGGGGGCAGATGTTTGTGTGATGAATACAAACATTTCTACTCCAGTCATGGATGCTCAATATGTATTTCTATATAAATATACTTATATGTGTATCAGTATATGTATTCTATCCGTTACCCTAGAATCCCACACAAGCCTACACTGCTTACTTTAGGGCTAGGCTAATTGGAGTTAGTGTTAAAAACGTTTTTTTTTTTTCAAATTTTTATCATCTACCTATATTGTAGTATTGAAAGCAGTTAATAAAGTCTATGTTTTTATTTCGCTCCATGTTTTAGCATAGAAATGAAATCCAATATCAATAAAATTTCAACATTTTCAATAAAACAAACCGCATATTTATGTATCTTATTTATCATTTTTTTTTATATTTTTGCAGCAAGTAGCAAAACTGAATTCAACCAACCCCAAGCCGACTAAACCTGACGCAATACCAGCAATTGAAAGCTCTAAGTAAGTAATTTATGTAATACATAATATTTCAGTTATTTGACAATATTTTACTATTAACAATGTTATATTTTGTCAACCAGGGAACCTTTGGCACTTCCTGCCCCTCCCGCTAAGAATACTCCAGCTTACCTCACTGGGTTTACTTCAGGATCTCGTAAGTTTTCCATTATATTCCATACTAATACTATAATGGGGTAAAGTTTTTTTGCAAGTAGTAGAGTCTGAAACTATTGAACATATTTCGAAAATTCTTCGCTTACTTATTCCTGCCCCCCCCCCCCCCTCCCTGTCTGAGGGGTTCTTTGCAAAACACTTCACTTTAATTTGTCCATATTTTAATCACGTTAATTTCGAAAATCCTACTAGACTTTTTCTTAAGTGACATGATACCTCTGTCACTTTAAGTCAAATTTTTTAGAATGGAAATAAAGGGGATCCTGGGAAAAGTGCATAAGCAGCTTTTTGTCTTAAACATTTCAAAGACGTGAAATATAATGCAAGATCGTATGGAAAATTTTATTACTTTGTTGCTTACACTGGCTCCGGCTATACTTTGTTCACGGAAACGAGTTAATGGAGCGCTTTCGCGCGTTTATCACTTAAGAAAGAGAATTATATACAATAAATACTTCCTTCACGATCAGAAGGTTAAGTAGACCGTAGGTATAATGTTTATTTACTTATAAATACTACTAACCTACACAGGCTGTAACAAAAATACCCGTTAAGCTTGAAATGACATCGACTACATGAAAAACTAAAATAACGATTGTTGTTCATTTTGTTGTAGACTATTTCTGGACACATCTATTGGCCTACCTTGTATTTTCAGTTTCGTTTGGTCCTAGCTAAAATTTTATATTAGGTCCAGCAAAAAGTTTTTATGCAGTTTTGAACCTGGCACATTCACAATTTCATTCAATAGTCTTTTTTTGAATTTTGAACACAGTTTAAAGAAACAATATCAATAAAGAAGTGGGCCGAAAACCTTGGTTTGCTGCATCGGATGGTTACCTACAAAGGAAATTCTACACTCAGATAAATAGACTTAGATTTGGTCATTGTAGATTTAAATCGCATTTCCACCGTATGCGGATAATAACTTCACCAGTATGCACTGAATGCACATCACAAGAAGATCAAACACTGGACCACATCTTCTTTTCTTGTCCAGCTTTCAACATTCAGCGACTAATTCTAATAGATCGACTTTTGACCAAATCACAGACCGCCTTCTCTACAGGACATCCTAGCAAGCCCAGAAAACTTTTTACTTATTTACGAATTTATAAACTCGACACTTGGAGAAATATAATAAAACAACCTCGGACTATACTACAATATATGATGATTATGACCACTCCCGGACAGAACAAAATATTTTATAATATACTGAAGATTTGGCTTATTGCCTCTAAACAAAAACAAAATAACAGATTTGGCCTGGCCTATATAATAATTTAAGACAACCAGAATTATAGACGTAAGACTTGGCAGTATGGCTTAGTACCTTCGCCTGTCCCAATGGACGAAAATAAACTACTACTTAAGGAAACAAAAGACAATTTGGAGCCTGTTTGTTCATATCAAACAATCAAATACTAAGAAAACTTGGTTTTATTGGTTTACTTGGATTTAATTCTTGAAACAGTGATTGATATCTTTGGTTTTGCAACAAACATTACTTATTCTTAACATTAAGGTGAGGTTCTATCAATAATCTATGGATACTTCACCTGAAGTCGCCGCCCAAGCTGTGGCACTTATTCAGGCCGGACACAGCCAAAGAAACGACAGTGCTCAACTTAATTTAAGTCGATCTGCGGTCCGAAATGTTTATCGGAGTTACCTAGAGACTGGCGGCTTTGTTCGTCGCCAAGGAAGGCCACGATCTCGGGTCACAACTGAAAGGCAGGATCGATTCATCGTGACGACCAGCTTGAGAAATCGTCACCTTACCTCCATTGAGATACAAAAACAAATTCGCGACTTCCACGGAGTATCTGTGAGCGTTCGAACTGTTCGGAGAAGGTTAAAAGAACGCGATATGGTACCACACAAGCCAGCTAATGGGCCCAAACTAACGCGAGCCCACCGAACAGCGCGCCTTCATTTCGCACGCAGTCATTTAAATTGGACACAGCAAGATTGGAGCCGTGTACTCTTTTCTGATGAGTCTAAAATTGTGTTACATGGCAATGATGGAAGGAAGAAGGTCTACCGACGTAAGGGAGACTATGTGGGCCCAAATTTTCTTTTTATGCATGATAATGCAAGAGTCCATGCAGACGGCATCGTCAGGGAATATCTTCGGGATGTGAACATCACAGTTATGGACTGGCCAGCCAGAAGCCCAGACATGAACCCCATTGAGCACATGTGGAACGAGCTAAAAAGACGTGTTAGGGCTCGTCAGCCAGTTGCCCAGACGATGCAGGAGTTGAAACTGCCATAGAAGAGGAATGGGAGATGATCCCTCAAAATTTCATAGAGCGGTTGATAAACTCTATGCCTAATCGTATGAGAGCTGTGGTAGATGCCCATGGAGGCAACACGCGTTATTAAATTAAACCTTTATTTGATAAAACATGTTTTTATTCAAAAATCAATTGCCTTTAACAAGGCGCATATCCGGCTTTTCGAAATAACACACTTTTAAGGTAAATTAATACTACTTTTTACTAGGTACTTACTAAAACTCGATTGAAATTGGTCTTCGTGTATGTGTGTACCAGAAGCATAGGTTACCTTTACCTAGTATAAACAAGGAGATCATCATTATCATCATCAACCCATGTTCGTCCACTGCTAGACATCATAGGTCTCCCCTAATGCACGCCACTGCTCCCGATTTTGTGCTACTCTCATCCAGCCCACTCCAGCCAGCCTACGAATATCATCATAAGAAGGAGATACATAGCAGATTTATTACTACTCCTGGGAAGGTGCATGACCTCGAACTAGCGATGTGTATTAAAAATATAAATTAGATGACCTCGAACTAGTGATGTGTATTAAAAATATAGAAAATTATCGATAATTTTAATAATCTTTAAAAATAAAAAAGTTAAAATCTCTTGCAAATATTTTTAAAAATATTAGAGGAGACTCTTTATATGATGTACTTCAACGCCCTTCAAGCCTAACGGGTATTTTTATTACACCTGTATATTTTGGACTATAATAAAATATTTGTCCACGAACCTAGATTTCCTTGAAATCTGTATTTAAATAAAATAGGGGAAACTACCCAATCATTGCCACTCTTCCTATTATTGGCACTTTTGAGTTTAGTTCGAAAAAACCAGGAAACAATAGATTATAGGAATAATGCTGCCAATTTACAAAATTTGGAAACCATACTAGGTTTTTCTTTTTCATATGTAACGACCCTGTTTTTTTCGAATTAAACTCAAAAGTGCCAATAATAGAACGAGTGCCAATGATTGGGTGGTTTCCCCTAATTTCATATTTTCACAGCTACATTAATTAGGTACATGTTTATATTATTGTTATTTTCAGCATTAAACTGTTTGATTTTGAAACCTTGAGAATTTTTTACTGAAATAACTTAAATTTTATTGTTTTTACATAACAGAGCTGTCATCAGTACCTCCAGCGCTTCCAGCACCCGGACCACAAGCTTATCCACCTGGAATTGACCCGCCCAAGATTGTGAGTTTCATCCTTTGGCATTTTCAGCACCTAAAACACTCCTTTGGCTATTCCATTGAACATACAACCTAAAAACAGTTATCTGTATTACTAAGTAGAACACATAATTATGAATGGAGTGGAGGGTTCATTACCTAAGACACTGGATCTATCCTAGTTCAGTACCCTTAGTAAGAGTTTTACAATTACGAAAACTATGATAGTTTTCGTGAGCTCGCTCTCGTACTAAGGGTACTGATTTTATTGTTTTCGTTTCAATACAAATAAACAGTGTTGAAATTCTACCATTAAATCATTTGTGTCTTCTTAAATTTTAAGTTTACTATTATATAGGGTGAAATTGATTGTATTAATGAAACTTCGTGAGATTGTTGGGTTACGTGAAAAGAGTATGCCTGATTTATTTCGGATTTTTTTGAAGTATTTTTTTTTCATGTTTTTATTTATAATTTGTGTATTTTTATGTCCTTTCCTCCTTTTGAGTAGTTATTCATTTTAAACAAACAAACTTACATATCCAGTGAAAAATAACTAATAAATAAGTACTTCTAAAAAATGGAAAAACATTAAAATTCCACGGCGGGTCAACGCCCGACCGCGTCCGCCAGCCGTTGACTGAGTAGGTACCTCTACACAGAGTTCAGTTGACTCCTTTGATTCCACACAATACAATAAAGTCGTCTTAGATGCCTTTATTGAAATAATAAGCACAAATGTCATCTTCTCTTAAGCAGAGAAAAACTTTAAAAGTTAATAATAATTTTGTCACGATTAGAAATAGGCAAATGTTAAACAAAAAGAAATACTTATTGCAGTTCAATACTTGGGTAAAATTTATAACCCGGTATTCAAAAGTACTTACGAGACCGATGTACCTATTCATTTTTTTCACTTAAACTTCCCGTATACACTTTGTAAACACAATCAATCACCAAACCTACTTTCGTAAAGCCTTGTGGCTCTGCTGAGTATTCCGTGACACTACAATAACAACACACCATATCCAACTTCTTATATTGAGGCCACAGAACAAGAACTAATCATGGCATTATTTGCAAATCTTCTCTTGTCACAAATTTAAGAGATAAGCACGCGCGGTGGATAAACTTGACACTGCGCTCGCTCACTGCGCTTTGCACCACGCATAGGTAGGTATTCAACCGATTCAACGGCGGAAGCGGTCAATGCTCCCGCCCGCTCTTCTTCTGTTTTTACGTTTTTTTAGTAGTGCTTAGTTGTTTTTTACTTACTCTGTATGCGTGTTTAAAAAGAATAATTATTTAGTACCCAAAAGGAGATTAAAATATAACAAAAAAAAACGAAATTTTATTGTAAATCATTTTTAAAAAATCCGAAAAAATTCAGAGATACTCTATATACGTAACCCAATAATCCCACGAAGTTTCATTGAAACATTCAATTTCACCCTGTATATTTGGTTACTTTTCACCAAAATGGGCATAGAAACATAATTTACAATTACGAAAACTATGATAGTTTTCGTGAGCTCAACTCGTACTAAGGGTACAGGTGTCAACCCACCATAGTCTGATTGATACTCACCTGTGTTTTTGGTACAAAATAGAATGTCTTTATATCATTGCTTTTATGTACACATCATTGTGTTAACACCTACCTACATTGTAAACATTGGGATTATGGTGAGAAATATAATAAAAGGTTTTTTTAATAATAAAGATAAATTATATTGTTGGTTTTCAGATATTGATGAAAATCTATAATAATAATAAAATAACATACCTATCTAAAAACCATAAAGACAATTTGTTTGTTAGGTTTCAGATAATAATATTGATAATCTTATATATAAAATTCTCATGTCACAATGTTAGTTACCGAAACGGCTTGACCGTTTTTTATGTAATTTTATATACATATTCAGTAAGTCTGAGAATCGGCTACTATTTATTTTTCATACCCCTAAGTGATAAGGGTTGTCTACCCCTAACATTTATTTTTTTGTTTATTATTTTATTTTTATAATGTGGCATTCAAAAACATGCCAGTTACATATCTCGGCAAACTTTAAGCAAGGACCATAGACAAAGAAGCGTGCGCAGTAGCAATTTTACATACAAAAACGTCTGCTGCGCAAGTTGATTTGTCTATGGCTTTGCTCAAAAGTTTGCCGCGGCCTGATACACATTACACACGACCAAATCGATGTCGATCAATGTTAATCAGCCATAAAACTTCAATTTTTTACTGAAAAAATTTTTTATATTTGTTGTAATATGTTATTAATAGACTGGATTCATTTAGTCTTTTGTTATACAGGATGTTGCTGCAATAGTGTCTCAAAAGATAGCGATGATTCGCAAGGAGCAAGAAGATAATGAAATTTCTAGTACACGTGGAGTAAGTATACCAAAATAGCATTCATATTTTATGCAAATAAAAGATCTCTCGAAATTGCTGGTGCCATTAAGAATTCTTAAAAATGTCTGTTAAAAATATATTTATGTAGTCTTTCAAATAATAAAGTTTGAATTCGTTTTATATATAACCGTCAATAAATCAGCCAACAATACAGTGCATATAATAAAATTATCTTAGAGTAAAACGGAAGTATAATTTACAATGAACTTGTGTCTCACAAAATCTAAATTTTTAAAGTTGATATGTTAAAATTCACAGGACTTATCACTCAAAAACTTAGTCAGTTGTATTTTATAAGCTGAGTCTCCAATGAATAAATCTGGTTGTCAATTTCGATGCGTTAAACTGTATCCAGGACGTTTCTGTAGTTTTGATTTTTGACACAATTATTGTTATTAAAACACAAAATTACAAATACATTTGTTTTATCATCATCAATCCAATAATGTTTCCACTGCTGGGGCACAGGCCTTTCCTATGGATGGAAGAGGGTGATTGAGCCAACACCCACCACGCGGGCTCAGTGCGGATTGGTCTGCTTACTTCTTTGCTTATCGTTGATGATTGTTATCTTAACCACTTGTAGCAAATTTGCTCAATCTCGATTCAACTTGACAATTTGACATTATTGTATTAACCAATTCTAGTTAAAGTTGATTCTTTTCATTCAGTTCTGTTTTTTCTAGTAAACTTTTCTTTAGGTTTAAACATCTAGCAGTTAAATGCTTAAAAATAAATAAAAACATAACTATAATTGCTATTTCTTCTTCCAAATGGTTAATACTTGGAAAAGTATTCATTTGACATTGTGGGTTACCTACAATGCGAAGAGATGGCGCTGCCTTGCAGCTTAAGGCTAGGAAAATTTCGACGCGGCCAATAGGGCCGTGGTAGCATAATGGTCAGTGCATTCGCCCGGATTGCGAAGGGTGCGGGTTCGAGTCCCGTCCGCTGCCTGGTCCGCGTGGATTTTTTTTCTAGTAAACTTTTCTTTAGATTTAAACATCTAGAGTTAAATGCTTAAAAATAAATAAAAACATAACTATAATTGCTATTTCTTCTTTCAAATGTTTAATACTTGAAAAAGTATTCATTTGACATTGTGGGTTACCTACAATGCGAAGAGATGGCGCTGCCTTGCAGCTTAAGGCTAGGAAATTTCGACGCGGCGAATAGGACCGTAGTAGCATAATGGTCAGTGCATTCGCCCGGATTGCGAAGGGTGCGGGTTCGAGTCCCGTCCGCTGCCTGGTCCGCGTGGATTTTTTTCTAGTAAACTTATCTTTAGGTTTAAACATCTAGCAGTTAAATGCTTAAAAATAAATAAAAACATGACATTTTGTAACCGTGTGGATCCTAACCCTTGAGTTTTATACGTAAACTTATAAAAAAAACATGCCTCGACTTACGTCGCGTATTTCGAGAACCTAACATGGCGTAAGTACGAGGACTGCCTGTAATTATAAATTTTGTTAACAGTTTGGTTGGAGTTCGTCTAGTACACTCGGGGAATTCACAGGATCTACGGGAGCGCAAATTCTAACCCCAAGAGAATTAGCAAGTGGTACCCAAGCGTGGGCAAAGAAGGTATGGACCGACCGTTATATCGTCATCTCTCTCTTTCTGAATCAAAATAAATACCAATAATTCGTAGGCACAGTTCTATAATCATCACAAAATGTATTGAGATTTATGTAAAAGTCGATTTGGTGCAAAAAAGGATTAAGTATAAATATTATTTACTCGCTACATAATTTTGATTATTTTAGACTGGTTTCTTTTCAGATTTATTATAAGAACGTGTTTTTTTCATATTCTTAAATGCTTCTCTTCTAATAAAGCCTTAGACCGGTTTCAAAATTTTATTGATCGATTTAAAAAAAAACTTATTTCTACTTACTTTTTGCGATGATTATAAACATTAAAATAAAAGAAAAGAAATATATGAAGTATCAACCGAAACCAACTATTAATGCTATAACGTATTTTGTCTCTAAAGGCGTTTGTAAAATGACATCCCCTAGACAATGCTTTGTTACTACGAAACATATAACATTTATTCAAAGAATATAGTATCCATTTGTCCACATAAATTACTTTATCCTCTTCTTGTGGTTTTAAATTTTATTCAAAATACGTATAGCAAAAGAATGTGGTTTCATTTGATACTTTAAGCCTTTCGAAATAACTTTTATTTCAGCTCAAAGCACCGTCGGTTGGGATTCGCGTGCACTGATGATGCAGTATCGACGCTTCGGTCAGAACTTATAATACGTACTGTATTATTCTTTCTGACCGTTTCTGAATATTAGCGGTGGTGACAACAATGTAGATGTTTTTATTTTTGGGTTTTTTTGAACTTTTAGATGATTTAAATCTTTTTTTTTAAACAGCTGATAAATGTTAGTTAGACATTCTATTTAATCTGTGGATGACAACACAGACTACATTAATACCTAATTGCTATTCTATTTTCATAGTATTGAATAAAATTAAATATTATGCTATTATATGGTAGAAAAAATAGCTGATTTAATGTTGCTATTCTCTTTTGATAGCGTTAAATAAATATTATGTGGTAGAAAAAACTAAGATAATAGTTATAACATATGCGATATTGTACGGTAATTCTGAAAGAAAAACGGTAGATTCAAGTCAATAACCAATAACTGTTAGCTAAGGGCTAACGGAAATAATTATTGCATCACATTAATTACGTAAATAGAATCATGAATATGAATAAGATTACAAAACGTTTTACGTTTAAAAAAACTTTGTTCTTGATAATACATATACAGATATGTAAATCATGAAAACATGAAACACGCAAAATATATAGGGAAGAATCAAAATCCCGTAAGCTTATCAATAAATGGATATAACATCATTTAAAATTTTATTATTTGCAATTTTTCTTATTATTGAAATTGCACTGTATGGGCTGAACATCAAGAATTGTATCTTCAGTACTCTATTAAAATACAAATAACAAATAAATAGATCATAACTCTGCTTTCTGCGCGGATCCAAGCCTTCTATAGTAAACATAAATGGATGAACTATATTCATTATTCTTTCTGCGTACAGCTGATACTGACGTAACTACAATGTCTCTCGCTAAATATAGATATTTGTTTTTGTCATTATCTACATACTAATTTTAGAAGCAGTGAACTCATTACTCTTTTGTTCCATAAGCTTTGAAACAATTCCATTAGAGTGTTTACAACAAAAAAAAACTAGTGTTCTCTAATGAAATATCCATATACGTTATAAATCTAAAGAAATTTGTTAGAAAAACATTTTGTCTTAGTAACTCCTAACTTTTAGCTGACCAGGCTACTCTTAGCAGTCAAATTATTGAGTAATAAAAACAGAAACATATTACACTTTTAATATTGTGGAGCTTTTTTCGCTCGTTTTTCTCCGCAGCTAAAAATTATGTCCAATAACGAGAGGTTGGGAAAAAAATTTGGACGATTCAAAACAGTTGTAATATACATCCAATTTAAATAAACATATATTGATTTTTGATTTCAAAGTAATAACTCATATACTATGTTGATGTCACCACCCCACACTGAAATACCGTGTAAAGAGAGAACTGGCGCAGTTCACTCCTTACACCGAAAAGTTTTGCGATCGATGGTACTATGATAATTGTTATGCCATCACAACTGGCGTAGCATTCATCATTACCGAGTTTTGCATACAAATATTCAGTTTTCCCCTTATTTATTGACTGACATTTTTTGTTTCACAATACTTTATTATATGTACTTTATGATTTATACCTACATCTTTTAAAATTTGTTCAATTTGGTTAGCAGAATTAGTAAAGAAAAGGATGTAATATAATATTCAAGCGTATTAACCAAATAAATTATCTTATTGAATTCTTATCCTACCTACCTCTGCCTATTAGCGAAATTTGTTCCTTATAGTTATAATAACATAATAGACATTCACACTCCAATTTAAAAAAAATAAGATATATAATTAACCACCTAATTATATCATATGATATTTTTTATTTAATGTTCTGTGATATGTATTTTATTTAATTATATTGACTAACAATCATTAAGTATTAAATAATTCGTATCACTGTTCATAAGTCAGTCTCTTCCGCAAATCATAGTAAAGCCTAGTGATTCTACAAGCATTTTTATTGCAAAAATTACACTAATTAACAAAGAAACGAGCGACGATGTGTAACATTTGAAACCTCACCTTATATTAGTAAAAAAAAGAAATAAAACCTACTACAAAAGGAATAAGCCATTTGAACATTATGTTCTAAAATCGAATGAAATAGCGCGCGCTTCCCAAACTTCCTGTGACACACTTCCGTCCCACTTCACATAATCACTCCCACAAATTGCACGAAAGCGAGAGGATAGATGTTACACATCAACAAACGGGTTAACATGGCAATAGAAAGAGCTTGTAGAATAACATGGCTTTATATGGGGAATCCGTGAATATTTGTTGCAGCTTTTAAGTGATAAGGAGATGCGCGCACTGAGTTACTACACGCTCGACCCATGATAGGGGCAATGCTTTGCGATCCTCTGAGGTAAGTATAACCGCAGGGATGGATTATGGTCGTCAATGGAACATGACTGAATTTTACCTATTTCATTTATGTCCGTCAATGGAATATGACAAAATTTACTTATTAACGATATAGTGTTTGGACCATCTTTTACAATTTAATTTGATATGTAGGTCGAAGAATCGTAGGATATAAAGAATTGATTAAGGTCATATCAGCCTCTTATAAATAATGTCGCTTCTACATAAATTAATATATACCTATACATAAATATGATAAGGTACAGCGACCTCACTTAAGTGTACTATTTTCCATCGAAACATAACAGTTGAAAAAGTAAAAACCTGCTTGTCCCTTTTACTGATTTCCCCAATTTTCATTCATACGACATAGTAGGTAGCGAATTATTTTAACTAGCAGCCAATTATTAATATTTTGTACTATAATTCTTCCTTTCAAAAACCTAACAGACTGTTTTCAATAAATTGACCAAAAATGGTGACTTACAATTAAAATCCTTATTCTCATCAGTATGTGCCAATATTCTTACATTTATATTCTACAACCTCACTAACTATTCTCAATATAATTGACCAAAGGTAACTCAAACCGCCTTATTCCAAAACGCAGACTAAAGTTAATGTTGGTTTCAAACCTAATGCTGTCTCTATCTCCTTTTTAGCAAACGAAAGAGACAGCATCAGTTTTAGACCAGGGGGCCTACTCTAATTCGACGAAAAACTAAATTTCGATCGAAACTTCGCACTTTTCTTACTATGTTTCTGGTTCGTTTTTAATTATAATATTCGTCGTCGGAATATAGATTGAGGTGTAGATTTTCCAAGCCTACTCAAAGAAAGCGTCAATTTCATAGTTTATCGTGCAAATTAAGTATAATCTTAAATTGACGATATTAAATCTTCGTTATCGAAAGTTCGTTTCGGAGAAAGAGAGTAGACCTCCAGGTTTAACTTTCAATGTTTTGTAATAAGGCAGGTTAAAAATGATATTTCTCATCCTAACAAATATATTGAAATATAGGATCAGCTGGTGAAAGCGGCGCCCGTAGAAGGGGGTATGGGAATGCATCTACTGCAAAAAATGGGCTGGACTCCCGGCCAGGGGCTAGGCAAAGAGGGCACGGGAACCTTGCAGCCGTTACTGCTGGAGGTGAAGCTGGACACCCGCGGCCTACAGGCCAAAGAAGAGGTCAGTAGCCGTATCAACAAAGGCGTAAGTGAACATTTCCTATTTAACATTTTAGCGTTGTTACATCATCATCAGCCTATTAATGTCCCCACTGCTGGGGCACAGGCCTTCCCTATGGATGGAATAGGGAGATTGGGCCATTACCGACCACGCGGGCCCAGTGCGTATTGGCGGGTGCTATTGCAGATGCAGCCGGGACCAACGGCTTAACGTGCTTCCGAAGCACGGAGGAACTCCATCCATTTAGGGCGAAAAATTTGCAAGCCAAAGTGCTTCATTTCCTGGACTATCTGGTCGCTTTCTGCTTAACACCGCTTATTTATGCCGGCACTTCATTTAGCTAATTCGTATTTTTGAACTTGACAGCAGTCTTTAATTGTCGTACTTTATTAGAAATGATAAAGTCAGAATGATGTCGAGTTTACAAATAGCAAACATGGATAGCTAAAAGGAAGTGCCAGAGATAGTAATTTTTAAGGCGGACTGTTTTCTAGTTAGCTTACATTTGTATCATACCAGGAACTATAATAAATCATTAAATTTTAATTTAGAATTTAAAATCTAAAGATATTTTCTGTAAGTGGTGTCTAAATTTGATAAACGGCCAGTTTCAATAGGAATAATCTGGTTCCGTCTTCCGTTACGTAGCTACCGTTGTTATTAAGTCTTATAATAAAAATATCTTGGAAACAAAGCTCTTGTAGCTTACTTACCTCTTACTAGAGTTTGATTATTGAAACCAGCCGTAAGATTTCATTAGTTGACATGTACTTTTTTATTTTGATTCCATCCAGAGTCGATGTAATTTATAATTAGGAAATACCTTTTAGAAGTTGAAATCAAAGTATTTGTAAAATAAATATCTATACTGAGTCTGCAAGATGGCTAAAGCAACACAAACCTATTCTGTTGTTGATTGGTGTAAATAAAAATATATTTGTACCTAATTGGTACTATAATTTTGCCAATCATGGCTAATGATTTCATTATCGTATTTATCTTTTTATGTCATAATAAGTCACATAGTAGTAGTCATACTTTATATATTATGTCATCTGTGTGTATATAACAGAACTTTTCTTAAACGCCTGGACATGATTAATTTAAAATGAAATTTTATGTGTGCAGTCATGGCTGTCATGGCTACATTATAACTAGACCCGGTAGGTGGCGCTGCCATCGGAATCGAGGCTTTTTTTATTTTATCGTGCAGGACGCCCCTTAGTTCTCCTAGGTTAGTATACTCATAAACTTAATTTTATCTCAAATCCCATATTGACAGATAAAAAATCAACGACAAAGCAGAAATCGCGGCCCCGCCCCTCTAGTCGCTGGCGGCAAACATCCCGTCTCGTTGCTCGGAGAGTACTGCTCAAAGCAGAAGCTAGGTCCGCCCGAGTACAATTTATGCTTCGAGTGTGGCCCTGATCATAAGAAAAACTTTTTATTCAAGGTAATGTGTTTAAATTAAAACCACATATTTGGCTTAATAAACAAACTACTGGTATCGATTCTGACACGATTCTCTAAACTTAAAACTAAATTTAACATCAGTCTCTCCTTTTCATTCTGTATGGAGAATGACAAAGATACACTGTTGTCAAATTTACGTTTAGGTTTAGAGAATCATGCCAGAATCGACACCATTATCAGTAATGGTGATATTAAAATATTCTACATACAAATTAAACTTCAGAATAGCAATGACTTTTCTAACAGAATCTGTTCTTAAGCAAATAAGGTTATTAGTATTTTGTTTGAATTTAATGTTGACTCTTAATTTAAGTTTTCTTATAGTGGATAATTCACCAATGTAGCCTGTACACAGTGGAAAAAAAAAGTATTTTCATAAATAACCTTTAAGAATAATTAATTGATATTAGTATGTTCAAAATTCAATTTAAAAGCACAAATAGTAAGTTTTCATTAAAGATTATTATTTTGTTGCTTTGTTTCCAGGTCAAAGTTGCTGGAGTCGAATATCAACCGGCAGTAGCTAGTGCTAATAAGAAACAAGCAAAGGCTGATGCAGCACAGTTAGCACTACAAAAACTTGGCATTGTTACATGAAAGAACAGAAAAAGTATTTATGTATTTTGCATAAACAAATACTCGTTGGTTTATTGAATAAAAATGAAAAAAATACACTTTTTTTTCTTGTCTTTCCCAAGGAACTTATATTCTATCTGGAATGCTTACGAAACAATATGAGAATTCAAAAAATGTACTCTTAAGTTGTATTTAAATAAAGTCCATTTTTGTTTATAACTTCATAAGAGGGAAAAATACTCTCGAGCAGGACAACGACGAAAGTGGAATCTGTCCCTCTTTTGTAAGTGTCAGTGTTAATAAAAATAATAAAATGGTATCCACATTATCCCAAAAATCCCCTTTATTCTCATTTGTTCGATTCATTAGTTCGATCGTCGAACTAGTGAGATTTTTTTTTCTCATTAGTTCGATCGTCGAACTACTGAGATTTTATTGTTCTCATTTGTTCGACCGTTCGTTCGAACTTATTTTCTTTATTCATCCATTTTCATTACCAGAACCTCTTAGTTATGTATGGTTTCCTGGTACTTTTTTTTCTAAATAGTGATTTTTACAAATGTTTATGGATGCAATATTGACGACGGTCGAACAAATAAGAACAATAAAATCTCAGTAGTTCGACGATAGAACTAATGAGAAAAAAAAATCTCACTAGTTCGACGATCGAACTAATGAGAAAAAAATATCTCACTAGTTCGACGATCGAACTAATGAATCGAACAAATGAGAATAAAGGAAAAATCCGATAAGAACAAAAACGTAGTTTAAGAGTTAAATTAGCATTTATGCATGATTGCAGTTAGCATAATGATATCAATGCAACCAAAAATGTGTTTATTTTTATTTAACTAAAAAAAATGTTTAAAATGGTAGTCATTGGCAGTAACTTGCATTTATGCATGAGAACACTTGTGATGCTTCCAATAAACAATCTGGCGATATTCTACCGGATTGAAGCCCTATTTATGCTAACTACAAATTATTTTGATCAAGTTCTTGTGATTTGCTGTTGCAAAATGATCTTTTTTTTTTGCAAAATGATGTAAAAGTAAGGCGTATAAGGTTGTGGAATTTCATTAATAGGTAAGTTTTTGACTTCTGTTTACAAATTACATGTCTAGGGTGAAAAAACATTGTCGATTTTCCTATGGAAAGTACATGTCATCATCATCTTAAGCATGATAATGTCTCCTCTCGTGGGGCCTTTCCTATTGACAGAATAAGGATATTGGGCCAAGATCCACCATGCGGGCCCAGGGTGGATTGGTGGGTGCTAACGATTGCAGTTTCAGCTGGGACCAACGGCTTAACGTGCCTTCCGAATCACGGAGGAACTAGAGTAAGTATAATTTTGGTCACCCATTTAATAACCCACCACTACGAAAGTTGCTTAACTTCAACAATCGCAGCCGAACGCGCTAACCAGTTGCGCCATCGAGCTCTTCCAAATTTAAATGTACTTTGATTAAGCAAAAAGGGAAGATACAATATAAGTACACACATCAAAAGTGTCTAGGGATCAACATATATTTTTGCAATAACTTTTCTCCTGATTGATATTAATTAAAATTTTCTTTAAGGATTCATCAAATAAAGTGTTTTCGTTTGTCACAGTAACGATAAACCAAGTCACCTTTGCATTAATAAAGAAATTTGCCATTTTCCTAATAAAGGGATTTTTGACATTTGAACCACTAACACAAAAGTTCGAAAAAAAGACTGAAATAACAGTTTTCTCTAAAATTTTATTGGGTAACTTAAACAATTAATAATCCGTATTTCTACCGCGAACACTAACAACACAAGAACATCGGTTTGGCATACTCAAAATGAGTTCATCCAAATCACGCTGTGGAATGGCCGCCCATGTTCGTTGCAACAACAAAAAAAGGTCTTCTTGCGACTGGATACCCTCCATATTCGGCAGAGCTCTTCTCTGTAGCATATCCCATGCATGCTCAATCGGGTTCAAGTCTGGCGACTGAGCAGGCCAGGGCAGGACATTGATGTTAGCTGCGGCGAGAGTCTGTCTTACAACTCTTGCGGTGTGCGGTCGTGCATTATCATGCATTAACTGAAATAAGGGACCGATTTGCACTTGTAGAGGAACGATGACGTCTGATACAATCGTCTCAGCATAAATTTGAGCGTTGAGGTTGCCTCTGATCCAAATCAACTCAGTTCTTCCGCCGATCCAAATACCCGCCCATACCATGATGGTTCCACCACTATAAAGATGGACTTCCTGGCAGGATTTTAATCGCTGTTGGCGTCCAGGGGTTCTCCAGTGTCGTATACGTCTTGTATCCGGTCTCATACCAAAACGAGACTCATCAGAAAAGCACACGAAACGCCATTGTTCTTCTGCCCAATTTCTGTGTTCAAGAGCCCATTGATATCGAATCCTACGATTGTGCATTGCTATAGGTGGTACCCGTAGCGGTCTTCGGGAATGAAGGTTCACTTCATGCAAGCGGTTTCTGACTGTTTGGTCGCTAATTAAGTTCCCTGAAGAGTGATGAAGCCTCACGGCTAACATCATGGCGGTTATTGTTGGAGCTCTTCGAGTTAAGATTTGAATGTATCGGTCTTGTCTCCGTGTGGTGCAGCGATACCGTCCTCCATGGCGCTCAGCCACGGTACCAGTGCTTCGGTATCGTGTCCAAAGTCGACTGATAACACTCTGACTTGTATTCAGAGCTAAAGCCACAGTACGTTGCCGGGAACCAGCTTCTATCATTCCCACGGCTCTGAGCATTTCTTCCCTGCTTAAATGACGTCGCCGCTCCATAATAACGTTGGTTTTAATCAGTAGTAGGGAAACAGTAGCACTAATAATGTCTTCAATGCGTTGTATGTTTTTATAGGGAAAATATTGACAGCTGATTTTCATCTTTTACTCGAATTTGATTCACAGTTCCTGATTCAAATTATGAAATGCACCAAAAAGGATCCATATAAATTTATAAAATCATAAATTTATTACAAAGCCACATCTCAATCTCAAGAAATCCGCATAAAAATGCTTGATCCCTAGACACTTTTGATGTGTGTATCTAAAGTATACATAAGAATGATTATAAAACGTACCGTTTGACAAATTAAAACTAAAATTTGGTGAGCGTCAGAATGGCCGGTCACTACCCATATTTTACATCGAAATAATTATAGAAAGTTGCTACCTAGTTGCTTCTAGTTGCTACTAATCGTTAAATAGTTGCTACCCCCGATTAAAACAAGCTTTTAAGCTTTTTAGGGTGACCAGCCATTCTGACGTCAGAATGGCCAGTGAGAACAAACTGCGTCACTAAATGGAGATTTTTTTAAAGCAATAGTTGCTACTAGGTTGCTACCTTTATATATATCGTTTTGAACCTCCCAGCTTTTAAGGATAAAGAGTTATAATCAATTGAGTGTTCAGACATTATTAAAACTGAACGCCTGTAGAATTATACGAGCAAATTCGACATCAAGTGCATAATGGGTATTGCATAAGCAGGCGCTGCGTAATAGAATTTATTTTAAAAGTTGTCTACTATACATTATGTAATGTATGTTTTTAATTGTAATAATATAATGAATAATATTATTTACCGTGCGAAACAAGACAAAATAATGTTAATTTCTGTATTGAGTTATTTTTGTTTATTTGTAATAAATATTTCTGATGAGGGTAGGTAAATTTTTACTTTATTATGCAGAACAGTCTTACTTTTATTTCTGGTACAATTATCGCATTCAATGTTTGTATTGTTTTATTATAGTAAATTAATACCAATTGTTGAGGAGCTCGATGGCGCATTTGGCTGCGATTGTTGAAGTTAAACAACATTCGCAATGGTCGATTATTGGATGGGTGACCGAAAATCTTCTATCTCGAGTTCCTCCGTGCTTCGAAAGGCACGTTAAGCTATTAGTCCCGGCTGCATCTGCAGTCGTTAGCACCCGCCAATCCGCACTGGGCCTGTGTGGTGGGTCATGACCCAATCTCCCTATGCTATCCATAGGGAAGGCCTGTGCTCCAGCAGTGGGAACATTAATAGGCTGATGATGATGATGATGATGAATACCAATTGTGCGGGACGCCGGGCTGTCGTAGTAGCGAGAAGTTACCGACCCGCACTTATTAGGTGGAGGGTCGAACGGAGGTGTCTTGACGATGGAAGTGGACTGTAGCTGGCGAAATAAAACCACTCAAGATTCGTTGTCGAAGAAAGTCGGTGTGCGCTGGTAATGGATGGCCGGTAAGAAGTCTTCAAGATCCAGGGAGAACCGCTAATTATTCCTTCTTCTTATTAGTAGGAGCGCCGGTCGCTGAATGACATAAACAAATCTTAGTACCAAACAAATCGCACCAGTAAAGTTAGTTTTAAACAATAATCACTATGAATTGATTTCAATTATTGAATTTGTTCCACCTGGATTTGGTGAAATGGGCCATTACAAGGCACATCGCAAACGTGAGAATATATGGCAGTGTTACAACGATCTGAATAATAGGATTACAAAAAGTAATAAGAAAGTAATGTGCAGTGTAATATATTTAAAGAGAAAAAACACAACTTCTTTTTATTAAATTATTATTGTTAGTCATTATTTGTTTTATTTACTGCAATAATGACTTTAAATAAGTTTGGGTATTGCATAAGCAGGAAGTGGCGCCTGTTCAAGCAATACCCATTAAGTGCGGGTCGGTAACTTCTCGCTACTACGACAGCCCGGCGTGCCACACAATTGGTATTCATCATCAACATCAGCCTATTAATGTCCCCATTGCTGGGGCACAGGTCTTCCCTATGGATGGCATAGGGAGATTGGGCCATGACCCACCACACGGGCCCAGTGCGGATTGGCGGGTGCTAACAACTACAGATGCAGCCGGGACCAATAGCTTAACGTGTCTTTCGAAGCACGGAGGAACTCGAGCTAGAAGATTTTCGGTCACCCATCCAATGATCGACCATTGCGAATGTTGCTTAATTTCAACAATCGCAGCCAAATGCGCTATAGCCATCGAGCTCCTCAGCAATTGGTATTAACTTACTATAATAAAACAATACAACGCTTTGAATGCGATAATTGTACCAGAAATAACAGTAGACTGTTCTGCATAATAAAGTAAAAATTTTGCTACCTTCATCAGAAATATTTTTTAGAAACAAACAAAAATAACTCAATACAGAAATTAAAATTAGTTTGTCTTGTTTCGCACGGTATAATAATATTATTCATTATATTATTACAACTAAAAACATACATTACATAATGTATAGTAGACAACTTTTAAAATAAATTCTATTACGCAGCGCCTGCTTATGCAATACCCATTATGCACTTGATTTCGAATTTGCTCGTATAATTCTACAGGCGTTCAGTTTTAATAATGTCTGAACGCTCAATTGATTATAACTCTTTATCCTTAAAAGCTAGGAGGTCCTAAACGATATATATTAAGGTAGCAACCTAGTAGCAACTATTGCTTTAAAAAAATCTCTATTTAGCTACGCAGTTTCTTCTCACTGGATAGGTGACCAGCCATTCTGACGTCAGAATGGCTGGTCACCCTAAAAAGTAGTTTATTTTGTTTTAATCGGGGGTAGCAACTATTTAACGATTAGTAGCAACTAGAAGCAACTAGGTAGCAACTTTCTATAATTATTTCGATGTAAAATATGGGTAGTGACCGGCCATTCTGACGCTCACAAAATTTGAGAACAGTAAATTGTGTTCAATGTTGGATAAAAAACAGATACAATACATATAGTGACATTTAATAAGCTCGAAAGGTTGTTTAAATATTTTAATATTTTTAGGACTTTCAAGCTAAGGATATACAATTGAAAATAAGAAGGTTACTTCACCCAGAGAAAAATAATTATCTCATCACTTATGTTACTGTTTGGACACACTACTAGAAAGAGACAGCTTCCACTAATTGCGGTTTACTCTTTGGAATGCTTTTGAGGGTAATGTAAGCATTCCAGATAGTATATAAGTTCCTTGGTCTTTCCTTCTATTCCTATATGAAACTGAAATCAAATAACATAAATACCCACACAGTCATTAATATTTTAAGAATAGAAAATAAATCAAATAAACTAATAAAGGGAGCCTTCACATGAGTGAATCACTAGAAAAGAAATGATTTAAAATATGTAGGTTTAATAAATTTATTATAACACCAATTTCATAAATTGATAATGACACCTTAGTAAGAAAACCTTGAACTCAAGTTTTTTTAATGAATAATTATATAGAATGTGAAACCAAATAAGTTAACTCAGAAATATACCGTAACATAAATAATAAGATTTTTTGGAGGCAGGGGAAAATGTTAGACAATTTAAGATCAATTTCAATAAAGTGTAATTTCATTTCCTATGATATTAAATATGTAACTATTTGAAAATCAACAAATTGAGAAAAGGATTTACTCGCTAAAGTGAACCAAAACAACTACATCTAATCCATAGAGAGGATAATTTGCCTGTTTTAGGCTCTAGGACTAGGTGCTCTATTATGAATGCAACTACATATTAAGCTTTTATTCTTTATCTTCATTCCATTTTATAACAATCACAGATCCGTTTCTTTGACACCCACCCCACTTATTCTTTCTTTTCTGGATTTTGTTGTTTGATTCGATAGTCCGACAATGCAGCTTTAATAGCATCTTCTGCTAACACTAAAATAAAAACACTTCATTAGTTTTCATAAGAAAAACATATGATTCATTTTTAAAATTAAATTTTGATAAGTAATTGAATTCAGGATGCAGTTTACATTCCACTTACTAGAGCAATGTAGTTTTACAGGTGGTAATGATAATTCTTTAGCAATATCAGTGTTCTTTAATTTGAGCGCTTCATCAACTGTCTTTCCCTTTACCCATTCAGTGGCCAATGAACTGGATGCAATTGCAGAGCCACATCCAAATGTTTTGAATTTTGCATCAATAATCTTGCCACTTTCGTCCACCTTGATCTGTAATTTCATCACATCGCCGCACGCTGGTGCTCCAACTAATCCAGTTCCAACATTTTTATCCTTCTTATCTAAAGATCCTACATTCCGAGGGTTTTCATAGTGCTCAATTACCTAAAAGGAATTAAACGAAGATATTAATTCCAGCCAGTAAGTAAAACACTAAAGACAAATTATTGTATTCAAGTTCCATAGAAACACCACATCAGTCTCTGGGTACAATATTATTTTTAACTTACGTTTGCATGATACGACGCAGTTGGGGTTGATTTTACACCACCAAAATTTTTAAGACAAATACATCTACGCATGTTTGAAATTATAGTCGACATTATGAGCTCTTACAGAGTCAATAAACAATTTTCTTTATAGTAAATTTAAGTTTTAAACTTTTAATTTGTAGAAAGTTATTCAGACAGTACGTAGAAATAATTCTTTCACAAACATGAATGAATGAAACAGACGACACGAAAGTTCAGCACAAAACGAACTTGATTGACAATTTGACAGCAAAGCAGTATTGCCAACTATATCACGGGTGAGTACTAAAGTGGCATCTCATTATAAAGAATTTCAAAAAATTGTGCTTTGTGAAATTAAATATCTTGTAATCTAACGGACTCAAATCTGGACTGGAGGAGGTCCAGTCTTCGTGCCGGATGAAGTCGATTTCACGCGCCGCCAGCCAGTTTTGTGTGCTCTTCGCTCTATGAGCTGGCGCCGAATCTTGTTGGAATACCCAGTGCCCGTTATTGAACATGGTATGAGAAACAGGTTCCACAAGGTTCGTCAGGACTGTATTTTGATACACAACTGCATTCGTTTTTACACCTTTCTCACAAAAATGTACCTCTGTTAAGCCCAATAAGAAACTCCCAACCATACCATGAGCGAGGATGGAAAAGGACCTCGTTGGACACGCGGAATACGGTTGCTCGCTTCTTCACTACTGTGTGCCTACACCTTATCATTTTGTTTGTTGTAGCTCTCTTCTACGGTAAAATTCTTTTCATCCGAAAAATGAATTTCCCGATATTTTTTTCCCGCGTACCGCTTCAACAAAGCGCGGCATCTCTTCAGTCTCAGGTCCATTAGACGAGCATTCAAAGGATGTCCTGTTTTTCTTCGATATGCCCGAAGCCCTAAGTCTTCATTTAACACCCTTTTCACCATGGTTCTGCTTAACCCCATCTGAAGGGCCAACAGTTTCTGCTTACGTTTGGGATTTCTTTGAATTCGCGCCTTCACAGCTTTTATCACGGCTGGAGTCCGAACAGACCGAGGACGACCATCTCATCTACACTAGAGTCATCATTGTATCGTTTGATGGTACGATAAACGAATCTTTTGGTTATATTCAAAATTTTCAGTATGTCAAAAATTTTAATTAGCGCGTTACAGCAACGATGCAACTGCAACACGGTCTTCTTTAAGCGTCCACTCCATATTTAAAAATGAGTAAAATTCTAAAATGTATTCATTATTATTTTCAAGAACAATTCGAAATTCGAATTCAATAAACTTTTTTGTGGCCAGCATTCTAAAAGAAAAGTTTTTACTATGTGACAATAATTATGACCTGACTGTGTGTTAGTACTTTAGATGGAGTCTATAAAAACCATGTAAGTTTTACGTAACATACAAAAAAATGTAGAGTGAAGCATTAGCGACCATGAATGATGATCTTTGCCGCATCAGAACTTGGGCAAAGTCTTACGGTCTCCTTGTGAACCTCAGTAAATCGCAGGCCATAATCATAGGGAGTAGGTACATGTGTAACGCTGCAAATGTTCTTCAACTGCCATCATTGTTATTTGATGGAATCGACATTCCATACAGTTACAATATTATAAACCTTGGTGTCACAATTGACTCCAACTTGTCCTGGACGGCCCATGTCGCTTACTGATTAAATAAATAATAAAATATTCTTTAGTGTTTCAGAAAACTTTCAATTCAGTTTATTTCGACAGAATGACAAAGTCATAGAAAATTACAAAACAAATAAAAATCAAAGACAAATTTCAAACTGCCTATACAACCTACTAACACTTTCGCCAGCCAGAACATTTCCTACACGATCCATTCCCTTAAATGTCTCCAATATTTTTTGCCAGTGTATTCCAAAATTTCACTCGCTCAGTCGATCATTTTACCGCTACTCAATAATGCCGATGCTTTTTAGATGCCGCAGAGACCTTACTGAACAAACTTGAGCGCCTGCAGAACCTCGTTATCCGCTTCATCTTTGGTCTACGCAAGTATGATCATGTTTCTAGATTTCGTAAGGAACTCAAGTGGCTTCCTATTCGTCTGCGTAAGAATGTTAGAATCCTGTGTCTCCTTTTCAATATCCTCTATAATTTTAGTATCCACCTTGACTTCGTGAACGGTTTTCCTTCATTCACTCTTCAACAGATCCTTGCAGATCCCACCTCAAATCCCTTCTAAAATGTCCCACCCATAACACTGGCTTCGCATCCTATTCTTTCTCAGTGCATGCCGCATACATTCGCTACCAGCAGAAATTAGAGACTCTAGTTCTATCTCAGTGTTCAAAAAACATCTAAAGGAACACTATTTATAATAATAATAGTATTCTTTATTGACATACACCTCACAGGACATACAAGACATTAAACATGACAGTGAAAACGTACACAATAGGCGGCCTTATTTCTACGCAGTAATCTCTTCCAGGCAACCCATGACAGTGAAATAAATAAATAAGAAGAACAAGAAGGGGGTGTAACAGGTATGGTAAAATAAATAATAAATGCAATAGATATATCCATATCAAAGAACTTTCCGGCGTAATCGAGCACCAATGCTACCGTAAATTCTGCGATTAATTACAAAACTCCAAGCAGGCATTCGTAAGTAGGTACTCTAGATCAAGTTTTTGATCTGTTTCTTTTTTTTCATTAATGTAAGCTTTTAGAAAGCGTTACCACAATACTCTCTCCTGACATTATTAAACATGTATAATAATGTCAGGAGATAATTTTATGACTTTTGTTAGAATTCAAGATCGAATATCTTGGTTTTGATATTAGTTATAGAACTACTACTTTGCTAAGAACAATTCACATATATAGTACTATCAAACAATCATAAGTATTTCAGTGGCCGCTGTAAAAAAAAAGCCAACCTCCATACAAAATTACCCACTCCCCTTTTCACTATTAGTTAAATAAATGTTCATGGAAGGTTTTAATTATATAAAGAAATTTATTGAGTATAATACAAGCCTGAGAACAAAAACTATAGTCTTCCTACTCTACAACTCTACATCGAAGCGAAGCGAGGGCGGGCCACTAGTTCACTATTTAATCTTTCTTATTATTTCCCACCTTTAATAAGTGACCGAACAACAGGCCGATCTTAAGTGGCTTGTGTGTCTAGCTAGCTTTTGGCCCGGCATTCGAAAGTCTAGCATTTCAATTTTTTTATACTTAATTTACAGTTTTATTTTTCAGCATTAATCCGCTCTACTTATAAATCTATAGGAAACTAGATTTATGAGAGAAAGGTAGATATGGCAACACGGTGTTGTTTTTAAAAAAAAGTACTCTGTGAACTGTAAAAAACTTATTGAACATCATCATGACATTCGGTCTCCGGGTTTTCTCTAAGTTAGCCGTGCCCGCTGTTGGCAACATATTGAATTTTACTCGAGTACAAATAAGTACCATGTAAGTGCATAATCTCTGTGCTAACAAAAGCTTTTCTATGTTTATGCAACTGGTTGGTATTCCTTGTTACCGGTCTGTCAGTTTGGCAATATTCAGGGTCAAAGTGTCAAGCAAGTGACAAAAGAGGAGTTGTCAAAATAATTTTAATCAATCCTTATTTTACCAATACTTTTTACATTTTATTTTTAAACTATTAATCCTACAATAAATATTGGCATTATTATTTTACAGCAAAATGACGGCAAATAATCCGGACTACAAACTCGTTAATTCTATTCACGAATTTACAGTCAAAAATATCAAAGGTGAAGATGTAAAGCTTGATGTATACAAAGGTCATGTTTGCATTATTGTTAATGTCGCTTCGCAGTGTGGGTTGACTGCAAATAATTACAAACAACTTAATGAATTATATGAGCAGTATGGCGAAAGTAAAGGTAAAGCTACAAAATGTACATAAAATTATAACAAATTTTTACAAAGAATTTTTTAACCAATAGTTTGTTACAGGTTTACGGATCCTAGCATTCCCATGCAACCAGTTTGCTGGCCAGGAACCGGGAAATCCTGAGGACATTGTTTGTTTTGCTGCAGACAGAAAGGTTAAATTTGACTTGTTTGAAAAGGTTGATGTGAATGGTGACTCTGCCAGTCCATTGTGGAAATTTTTGAAGGTGAGATATATTTTCCAACTTTAATCAGCTTCTGATAAAAGTAGTTCTTATCTATACCATCTAATGTATTGATTATTGGATTGAATAGTTCATGCTACTCATAAAATATTAATTTATTGATTTATTAAAGAAGGTCATGTGAGCACTTATTTTTATTGACATCTATAGTAAAGTTGTGCTTAGTTTACGTTCAGTTCTAATTGTAAAATCGATTGTTCACACTGCCATTGATTATTGCATTAAATGTCAAATGAAAATTAGTTAATTCTTTAAAAAAAACATTAACATAATAATTTTCATAATAAGTAAATAAAATATTAATTTATTAAAGAAGGTCATGTGAGCACTTATTTTTATTGACATCTATAGTAAAGTTGTGCTTAGTTTACCTTCAGTTCTAATTGTAAAATCGATTGTTCACAGTGCCATTGATTATTGCATTGAATGTCAAATGAAAATTTGTTCATTCTTAAAAAAAATCATTAACTTAAAAATTTTCATAATTAGTAAATAAGTTATTAAAATTGATCGAAAATCATCAGTTGTTAGCAGTACACTTTTATTCCTAATAATTAACCTGTTAACATAGATGACTACAAACATGACAATTATTTTTAGCACAAACAAGGAGGCACATTGGGCAGTTTCATTAAATGGAATTTCACAAAATTCATTATTGACAAAGATGGAGTCCCTGTAGAAAGGCATGGCCCTAATACTGATCCGTTGGATTTGGTTAAGTCCCTTGAGAAATATTGGTGAATACAAATATACGGGATACTAATATAATTTCTATATTTTATTAGTGTAGTGCTTAGCTTTGATATATTTTTCGATACTTTGTTATTTGTTTGTTATATTATGATAAGTGATCAATCACACACTGTATCATGTTGTCGGTTGCTAATGAAAATGTTAAATCACATTAAGTTTTTAGTGATATCTGGGATTATTGCATTTTTAGATTTAAGTATGTCAGTACCTGTGTAAAACTAGTTGAATAATAGAATGGCACATATTTTGAAATATGCTTCAAATAAAATATTTATACATGTATGTTGATAAATGATTTCATTCTAATACCCCTTCCACACGACACATATTGATTGCCAATCTGCGCGCATATCATTGAGTAGGATATAAATTTAATTAAATGATTTTTATTTTCAATAACAAATAACTGCCTGGTCCGCGTGGAATTTTTCTAGTTATATTTTCTTTAGATTTAAACATCAAGCAGTTACATGCTTTAAAAATAATAAAAATTATAACAGTAATATTTTTATCAATATTTTTCCAATTATTCCGCAAAATCTGGAATTAGGTATGCCTTGCTTGTTTATTTTTATATAATGGGTTAGACACATCCCAAAGGCATGGCAAGTCTTTACATATATCTAAAATCTCCTCCATTACTTCCCGTTCAGATCGAATAGACATAATATTGTCGTCATGTTGCTCCATCTTCTTCTCAAAAGACAAGTCAACGCACACACCCGCTCTGAATGCCACTTGCCTTGCACAGTGACTACGTTAAAAAATTGGTCAGTTAGCGTCCACACCGTCCAATTTGATTGGGCAATCCCGAATCGGGCGATACCGACTATCCAATGACCTTCAACTTCATATTTCCGTCCACACAACACAATTCGATTGTCAATCTAATCAAATTGGACGTAAAATTGTATCGTGTGGATGCCACTTACAGTATCCTGATCTTTAACATGAAATAAAGACATTATAACCATTTCTAGTGTTCAGCTGTGCTAATTTTATGCTACAATGTTTTTTTCCTATTATAATATGGGACAAAAAAAGGGGACAACAGCAGTTGACTGATTAACAAATATTAATTTAAACTACAACAACAGTTTGTGTGGCCAATTTTAGAGATAGCTTTCCTGAATATTTTGCAACTTAAAAATATAGAGGTATATTTTATTTTTAAGAATAAAGACTGAGTTTTTTGACACAGTAATTTTTTTCTATGGTAATGTTATTGTACTTAATTACAAGCTTATAGGAAATAGATGTATAATCCGGTCAAGTTAGGCAGAAAAATAATACTAAAGGTACATAAATTTACATCAAGCTGGAAATGAGTAAAATTGTCCAAAACAGTTTTAAAAAACCTTGTAAAATTCCCCATCTTGTAAAGTTCCGGTACTTGGAAAAACACTGACTTGCGGTCAAAAGTCCAAATCAAGGGGGTTTTACGTAGGGTTACCATATCTCAGGATTTGTCCTGAGATTTCAGGATTTTTGGAGTCTTTTCAGGATTGCGGCTGGATTTTGCAAATTTCTTGAAATCTCAGGATTTTTTGAATTTTTTAATAAAAATACAGCTAACGTTTTAAAGATCTGTTTGATAAAAAAATAAACAAACTAAAAATAATCTTCCTTTGATAATAATTGCACAGTTAAAATCAGTACTTATTTATCCAAGTAGGTACTTGATCAGTTTTATCATACTTAATATGTGATGGTACATTTTTTAATAAGGTTTTTTCTTTAATTATGGATTTATAATATGCCCCATATGTTAAACTCTTCAAATTATATTGAATTAAAAATATAAGCAGCATGTACATAAACGATAATATTACGACTTTTCTAAATTGTTAAGTACGTTTGAGAGTAAATTCTCAGACCAAATTTGGTCTGAGAGTAAATTCTCAAACTAAAAATCTCAGGATTTTTCAATGGAAATCAACCCTTTTCACCGGACTTTTGATTTTTTCATCTGGTAACCATACTTTTACGCAATTTTCATCAAAACGTTAAATTTTATCGTTAAATAACCTCAAACAAAAACGAGATCATAAAATCTAATACATATATAAAATTCTCGTGTCACGGTGTGCGTAATTGAACTACTCTGAAACGGCTCGACCGTTTTTTTTATGAAATTTTATATGCATATTCAGTAGGTCTGAAAATCGGACAACCACGGGACAACATCCATTTTTCATCCCCCTAAATGTTATGGGTGGTCCACTTTTAAATATTTTTTTGGTCAATTTGTTGTTTTATTTTTTTTATGATACATCATACAAAAATACACACAACCCTAAATTTTCACCCTTCTACCACCAACCCCTAATTTATTATTGCGGTACGAAGTTCGCTGGGACAGCTAGTTCTCTATAAAAAAGGTAGGTATCAATTCTTTTTCCTAAGAGCGACCGTACCTGAGATACAACGATTTAAATACCTGCTTGGATAACTATCGATATGCATGTTTTGTTAAAAATCATTTGAAATAAAAATAACAAAAAAACAAGTGCAATTAACTTGTTTTCCTCCAACCTCAGTTGCTCTTTTTCGGGTATATAACCAAGTTCAAGTGTGGCTTGGTTAACACAGTAAAACCAAAGAAAGGGTTGGAAGTTTGTAGACCTAAATAAATAAAATTCCAATGGGTCGATTTAACTACGATAATTCGGCAAACTTTTCCACTAGCGTTCCTACTCCCATATAAAACGTGGGGTGCGGACCAGAGGCCAGTTGCCTGCCTCCTAAGCTGTGTGTGACGTCACAGAGCTCGGGCGCGAGTATAGAGTAGACATTACGTCTATGGGCGTCAGCGTACGTTGTAGAGAACTAGAGACGCTACTGAAGCTCGACCGGGGTGAACCACGATCGAACTCTGTGACGTCTCACGTTTCGGCCGCAGGTGAATATTCTCAATGAATGAACGATTTTGATGATTAAAAGTATATTAATTAAAAAGCTTATTAGATCATTTTGAGTTGATTTGCTGACCTAGTAATGATCCTCATTGTCAAGACCAGTCGTATTCTAATGTTCTATTATTATGAAATAAGTAGTTTCCAATTAAACAAAATCACAACAGACCTGTAGAAAACCTTGTTAAAAAATGCGATAAGTTCACCTCAGAGATGGGGTGTAAAAGTGTGACGCTAGGTCTTCATCATCAGCCTATTAATTTCCCCACTGCTAGGGCACAGGCCTTCCTTATGGATGAAATAGGGAGATTAGGCCATGAACCATCATGTGGATTGACGGGTGCTAACGACCGCAAATGCAGCCGGGACCAACGGCTTAACGAAGCACGGAGGAGCTCGAGATAGTAAATTTTTGGTCACCCATCCAAGTTAGAAGTGAGGCGAAAGTTGCTTAACTTCAACGATCGCAGCCGAACGCGCTTACCAGCCGCGCCATTTTTATTTTTTTTTATTATATATTATCTGCTGTCTGAACATTTTAATATCCAGATTGCCGGAGTAGTAGGTCATAACAACGCTAAATGGTAACAAATTATATTTCAAAATAAAAAATCAACATTAAATATTTTTTATCGTTATCCATAGGCGAATCGATAAAAAATCGGTTCATTAGAATATTAACACTATTTATCGAATCTACTAATTTCGATAAGAAAACCGGAATGGCAACCTAAACAAAATAATTTCAAGTTATTTTATCGGTAGGATTTCCGGTTGAAACGTCACCCATAGATTTCAGTGCAATTTTTTAACCAATCACCGAGCTCGGTTCAAAATTTATTCTGTCTAGCGTCGTTGAGTTGCGCTTGGCTTCGTTCTGTAGCGTGTGCGTGTATCTTGCGCGTGTTGTGTTGTTTTGTTATGAATCGAGATTGTTGTTTATCAAGACAGTTAACAATTAGCTAGGTGATTCGACGAGTGCGGAAAAGCAACGAAAAGTGATATTTATGATATGTTGATATTCTCACAGTGAGGTACGCAGTTATCTTCACGGGTGGCAGTTCGTATTTTATATTTAGCCACAAAAACTATTTTAGGTTTATTTTTTTTGTTTAATTCCAGCATGTCTACTAGAAGCGGTCGTTTAAGAGCTAGTGTAATAGAATCTAGTCCACCCAAGACTCGAAAAGGTGTTTCACCTCCGCGTTCTCCTGCCAGAACGCGTAAAACGTCCCCGACGCCTAAAAGTTCTCCAGCAACAAAAAATTCACCTTCAGCACGGCCTTCCCGTAAATCACCTTCACGGAAATCACCCAGTCGAAAACCGACGTCCAAGTTTCCCGCGCGTAAGTCTCCCTCAAGAGCAACTAAAGAAACCGGTGATAATGCTACTCAGAAGTCTCCAGCGAAGCGTCCATCGATCAAATCGGATGTGTCGGTCAAATTGGAAGATCTGTCTTCTAAACTGGAGATATATCGAAGCACACGCACTAAGAGATTCGAGTATTCCATCAAGGATGTTACAAGTACTACAGATAATGATTTGACATCGTTTGATAAAGTGAATGGTATAGATTCTAATTATGCTTATGGCCTAAAAAACCGTAAGTCAGTTGAAGGCATCCCACCACGAAGATCTAGTAGACTGAGAGACTTTATTGAAAGTGTGCCTGATATAAGACGCAGTATGAGCAAATCCCTGAGTAAATCTGTGAGTAAATCCATCAGTCAGTCTGTTGATGCATTCTCAGATGAGGAAAACTCAGCTGATAAACTTATGGTTAAAAACTCGAAACCAGTCACAAGAAAATTAGCAACACCTTTAAGGATGTCAGAGAGCAGACTCGTACTTAGTGGCAGTAAGTGGGAATTTGGAGGAAGGATTGGAACAGCATTACTAATTTTACTGATACCTTTGACAGTATTTTTCATCTTACTATCATGTAGTACAAAATCATGCTTTCCCCAAGTGCCTCTAAATCTAGCCGTACTAGGATCTCTTGGAACTTGGTTTTGTCCATACGCATTATTCATGATCATCAGTCAGTATGTTCTGCAGGCTGTGTTGGCTGTCACTCCTATTTGTGGAAAGAAAGCTGATAGACTGGATGACAGCAGTACTAAGTTCTGTTTTAATGCAACTTTTGCAAGTTTTATTGCAGTCACTGTTACTTTTTTGGTAGATTTTTATAAATTATTGGATGTAGAAACACTGCTGACTGATTATGTAAGATTGGCTTCAATGTCATACCTTTTTGCTCTTTTGTTGAGCATTATTCTGTATGTGAAAAGCAGGAAAGTTGACAACGCTGAATTGAATTTCTATGGGAATACTGGATATACATTATATGACTTTTTCATGGGCAGAGAGACACATCCCTTTATAAAAAAGTTGGATATTAAAGTTTGGATATCAAGAATTTCTAATATCAATGTTGTAAGTATTTAACTAGTTTGATCATACAGTTTTTTAAATTATAATAATTGTTTTGGCAATAAATATTATGACAAACAAAACTAATTCAAGGTTTTTTTGTTTCAGCTAATATTATCAGCATTTATCTTTAAACGAGGCCTCCAACTACAAGCATTAAAAGCAGATGATTTATCACTTAATGGACTTAATGATTTACCAACCAAACTGCACATACAACCAACAATTCTTTTGTTTTCTACTTTCCAATTGACATACATACTGAATTTCATATTGAAGGAACATAAAGTCACCACAACATTTTTCTGGCAATCAGAAGGTGTTGGGTATCTTCAAACAGTATCCAGTGCTTTGTACCCATTCTACTTCACAACAATATCTAAGTTTGTGGCAGATTCTCAATTGGTATTATCAACTAACATTTTAATTTCTGCTTCTGTACTGTATGCGCTGGGATTCTTCATAATGCTTATTAGTAATAATGTTAAACATGAATTCAGAAACAATCCACTTCACCCAAGTGTGACAAGTAAGTTGTATTTTCCATCTATTCATCACATTTTAAATCCTCATGAATAATTAATATGCTTTGGGGCACTATGCTATCAATATATATCACCAATATTAGTATAACTTTTAGTTTTCCTTTTACTGTTACTAACATTATTTTAAAAATATTTTTTTAAAGGCAAATTGAACTTTTCACAGGTCATAAATAGGCATAAGATTGACTTTTTTTTGTTTTTAGATATTGACTCAATGCCAACATTTCATGGGAAGAAGTTATTGGTGGGGAGTGTGTGGGGTATGCTGCGCCATCCAAACTACACAGGTGATATCTTGATGCATATTGCAATGGCTTTACCAGGGCTCGTCTCTCAGCACTATATTGCTGCAATTCCAGCACTTCTAACCATACTAGTGCTGGTTCATAGAGCATGGAGGGACCATGCTAGGTGCAACAGACGCTATGGGGCTGCGTGGAATAGATACTGCAAAAGAGTACCTTCAATAATCATACCAAAGGTCCTTTAACCTGCAATGATTTTAATTGGATTAATTAGCTCTACATATTTTTAGATATTGGGCTTTACATACATTGAGGATATACTAGATTATTAGTGTGCATTTGGAATATTATCATTAAGTTACATAAATGAAGTATTTTTTTTACAAACAATCTGTACTGAAAAGTGTAAATAGAGTATAAAACAAATTAATACTTGTGGGATGGTGCAACCTGTAAGCATTTTTTGTGTTTTCAAAATGTACATATCAATGAATGAAATAATATTCACCATTTAGTATTGCAGAGGTATTGTGAAATATAATTAAGAAGATCTCGAATAGTAGTAATTTGATCTTTGTTGAATCTTGCATAGTATATTATGTAATTAAGTAGTTAATATACACATATTTTTGAGATTAATGTTAATGAAATTGCCATATGAACCACCGGTTTTTTCGAATTCTAAATTAGCTCTCTATAAATTTTTGTAAAGAAATGATTTATGTAGTTTAGTAATTACTTTTTTAGAACCAAATCTAGTAATCCTCTTACTACTTGTGTAGTTAATAATTTTATTCTTTGACATGAAACAGAAATAATGATAGTAACTTTTACTTGTTTTTTATGCAATGAAGTTCTTATTTAATTTATGTAATACCTGAACAAAGTATCTTCATATTTGTAATTATGTTTGTCTTAGTAAAAAGGAAGATTTTTTATGTAGTTCTTAGTGTTTATAGATATTTTATAACATGACATACTTATTATTTTTACTTAATTATTTCATATTGGTATATTATTATAATAATGCGTGTGCCTCATGATATTTAAGCTTCAAAAGCATGTTTTAATTTGAAAATAGTTGGGAATATTTTCCTTAACTTTTCTATGACATTAAGGATTTTGCTCAATTTTTTTGATCTGTCTGGTTGTATTAATAGGTTATTATAGGGAGACAAATCCGCCTTTTGATCACAATATTGTAATTCTACCTACTAAAATATGCATAGACTTGCCACTTGTTAGTTTAAATACATAAAATGAGCACACTAATATTTTCTTATACATAATGAATTCATAAAGCACATTATTTAAATGTCAGGTATAATTTTTATTTTTAAGTGTGTCACAAATTTTTATTTAATAAATTTTTAGTACAATATGAATTTCTAATATTTATTTTTATTTAAACTAATACTGCGCTAGGTACCAAGCTATGATGTATAAGAATTATTTAGCTGCATTGTACTTGCAGTTTGGTGTGGCAAACTAGAACAGTGGTGTCAATTCTGGCATGATTCTCTAAACCTATATTTAAGGATCAGTCACTCCATTTCATTCTGTATAGAGAATGACAAAATGGACTTGTCAAATTCAAGTTAAGGGTTTAGATAATCATGCCAGAATCGAACACCAGTATGTGCTATTTAAATGCATATTCACTATAGTTAGTCATTAAGCTGGTTGCTTCGATTTTCGCGCCATCAAAGAAAGCTCTTTGTAGGAGCTCCATGGCGCAGGTGGATAGCGTTTTCGGCCTGCGGTCGTTAAAGTTAAGCAACTTTCGCAACGGGCGGTCAGTTTGTGTGTGTGAAAAAAAGTTATCTTGAGGTCCTCCATGCTTCGGAAAGCACGTTAAGCCGTTGGTCCCGCAGTAGTTAGCATCGACCAATCCGCCGCATTGGGCCCGCTTGGTGGGTCATGGCTCAATCTCCCTATTCCATCCATAGGGAAGGACATTAATAGGCTGGTGATGATGATAAAGCTCTTTGTGGTTGCCTTCTTCATCCTTAGTGCTTTCTTCATAGTTTACTTATGGGTCCTTAGTAATCAAATATACAAAACTAGCAAACCAGTGAAACAAATGTTCACCAAAACCTGAACTCAAATCCGTTTTGTAGTCTTATCAGAATATTCTTAACTTATAACTTAAATATTCTCTTTATCTATCTCTTACGATTTGGCCGCTGAAACAGCACCACAGACAGACGGACTTGTCTAATAGATAAGAGATTGTATGTAAAAAATCTCTTACATGTCGGAGTAGGGTTCGAAATTTTAATGAAATTTACTTTTGAAGTTTTTGGTGCGTCCGCCCAGCATTTCACATAAATAATCCACATGGCTGTGGACCTGTAGCACAGTCTAGATTAATGGAAGTAGCATGGGGTAGAGTAGGCCATGCGTACGTGATTCTTATGGTGTGGCAAGCCTCTTTAAGCGGTGGCCTAAAGGTAGGAGATAAACATAATCGTTAATATTTAACGGCATCAAAAAGGAAACAAGAAAGGTCGTCATGTTTCAATTATTTATTTTACTATAAAACACACATACGATTTGTAAATAAACATTCGATATTCAGTTATCTAATTACAGATTTCGTTTCTGAACATAATAATATTGTATAGTAGGTAATTACTTACTTTCACACTAAATAAAATACTAATGGAAAGTTTATCCACCTTTTGCTGATTAATGGTGCCAGCAAATGAGTACATTATTTTAGGTAAATAATAATTAATTACACTTTTAAAACTAACTTACATGAAACTTATGCAATTTAGTTACGTAATATTGGTATGATACGTGAGGAAGTAGTGAATGTGATTCGAAAATGTCAAATGACTGATATGTAGTTCGTTACCAGAAATCAATCTAAATATAATTGCGGTTTAATGCGGGAAATAAAATGATAAGCTTGCATTGTTGAGTGCTGAAATGCACTCCCAGCGGTTTTATCAATCTGGCCTTAGAAATGAGATAAAAACCTTCGCATAATTGTTTTGACGCAATAATAAAAACTTGGTTCATCAGCAATCCAGCAGCATCACCACAGTCAATAGCCAATTTTTTTCACTGTTTGGGGTAACATTTTTGATGCAGTATTTTATGACCATGGACGTATAAAAAAAGCTGAATCCGAATATGAGGCAAGAAATTAATTTTGCGATGGCGCTTTGAGTAATAATTAGTTTATATAATTATGGTGCCCAAAAGTACCCGATTTTACAATGATATTACATATATGTACAGTAGAAGCGATTTCAGAGGTTTTAATTTTTTTTTTGCTAAGAATAGTATTTTTTTATTTCTCTTTCAAATGAAATTGTTGTATTTTTAAAATTTGCAAAGTAATAGGTAGAGGGCATCAAAAGCTTCGATTTGCATTTTTGGTTTTTCTCCATAAACCTATTATTGCCCCGCAATCGCCAAATTCAGATTTTTTTAAATATGCGATTGCAGCGCCCACTCCAAATATAAAAAAATAAAGAGAATAAACAAGAAGTACTAGCGATTCATATGAAAAAAAAATTTTTTTCAAACAAAATTAAAACCTGATATCGGGTACTTCTGGTCACCATATATTGGCTAATTATTCAAGTGCCATCCATGGTCGAAATTAAATTATGACCTCGTATTAGGATTTAACACCCGCGAAAACATAAATAAATACCAGTGATAATATTCTGCTTCAAATATTTGGCCCCCTAAAAATGACAGGACGACTGGACTATTCCTGTATAACTATCACAAATTAACCATGGGTTTTATACAGAGGTACTTTATAAACGCACAATTACATCTTGAATTTTCATTTTTTAATTAAGTATCAGAGGTTAGCGAACTATTTATAGAATCAGAAGATCCGAGTTAAACTCCGTACGGGTTCTTTCGCACAACCCCGTGCGGATGTGTGAATGAATATGTTCGAATTGGTGTAATGGGCATATTTACACGAAGTCTGGTTTTGTCGTATTCCAAATCGCACACCTCGCTGGTCAGGTTGCTACCTCATTTCCACTTTTTTTTAAGTGTGTATGCTTTTGCAAATGACCTTTACAGCGTCACCGGGTTTGAGGACGGCGAAATCCTAATTGGCGAGTGCCTCTAAAGGTATTCCAGGCGGATGGCATCTCCCCACGGGGCGAGTCTGCTCTCCGTCTGAAGCCTCTAGTCCACTCGAACCGGAGGGGGGCATTTCCACTGATATCGCGAGCAAATATGGGCTGATTAACACAATGCATAACCTACCACCTACCCTATAACCGTCGCTTACGTTCAAGACTCACTCAAATGTTGAACCAAACCGATGTATAAATCTGTGGGAATTGCTTGCTTTTGCCACTTATATCATCCGGTTGATTCTGGTTTCCCACCGCACTATTTTAGTGAAGTAACCGTTTCTTTATTCATGTGGAATGGTGGTTGATACTAACAAACAATGCTCAGCTTTTATAATGGTTTTGGGATGGAGGACAAAAGTTCACAACTTAATTACAATATAAAAGCATAGCATAAATAGTAGTTTGCCATTATATAGTATAGAATTTAAAGGAACATAATAAAACATCATTATAATAATGCAATTTAAGGTAAATCCATCTACTCTAAATTAACTAACATCAAGTACCTGTAGATTTCATGCTAATACATACATAGACCCTGAGACAAATCCATAATTATAAATTTACTAAATAGGCCTATTGAACCTTTTGAACAAAAATAATACGCATTATCGCTTGAACATATTTTTTTAGACATTAATTCTGCCTTTGATGAAAGAAAGAACAAATACTTATACCTGAAATATGTTTTGGCACTAATATTTTTTATCAACTCTTGACAGACGATACATATAATTTTCTCTGTGGTTATTGACTAATTCAACATTAATAATATTTTGTTCATCAACGTTAAGAAAATAATGAGTGATTACCACAAATTCTATTCATATTTATTTTTACTAATAATGATTTTCGTAGTAGCACGTCCATTTTTGTCTAAATTTATCTAATTTCATAAGACTTTATTTCAATAATTATCTACATTTTAATTATATTAGCTGTTCATTCAGGCATCTGTTATAGTTTACATAATAAACATAAAATTAAAGTTTCTAAAATTAATGTTGTATACGTGCAAACAATTGGGAGTAGATTAGATTAGATCTGAACAAAAAAATCATATTAAATTCATAATCAACAAATGTCATGCATGCCTCTCTGTCTGAAAAATTTAATAGGATACTATGGACATCTTCAGTTAAAATACAAACAATAGAAACATAATATGTTTAGGAAGACACAAGTACATACATAAATTTCTTATCTATGTAAGCTCGACCAATAATGATGCTTTAAAATTCACAACAAAATATTTTACGAAGATTAGAAATATTAAAATGACCAGGTTTCTAGGTATCCAAAATATGTACCTATCTACGGTACTGGTAAGAAGAAAAATGTGACATGTTTTAATAAAATTTAACAATTAGTTTATAGTTAATTTAAAATCACTTCCTTTAATCACAATGATCATACATAAACTGCGTGTACCTATTGTTATCTTGCACGATTTTTAACTTCTTAATTTTGAATAAGTCATTTAATATGCATTCTATTTATTTGGTTCCATTTAACATTCACTATGAAAATATACACATTTAAAACCTATTTTAACTTTTATATACAATAATATTTACAGGTACGATATCTTAGAAAATATTTCAGTTTTATTGAACATCAATCTATGATTGAATAACGTGACAAGGGGAATAAATAACATTTGGAAGTATGTAGGTACCTATGTAAAAATATATTTTTTTACAAACAAAAATATTGTTTAAATATTTATATATATCCATAGATATTTCAAATTATTGTCGCCACGACAAATATGGAAATTAATTTAAAATGTTGAAATAAATCCCCTATTTTTTTTTTACCTAAGATTTGAAATTTCAAAGCATCGCTTTTAGTTTATGGCAGTGTTTCATCGTCACCTGTTTATGTTGTTTTTAATATCATATTTTTATTTCCACAAAATATTTCTTCAGGTCTTTTTAGGCCTTAATTGATAATGTCAATCTGTTTCAAATATTCCTCTTTGAACGCTAGTCCGCTTTTAACGAGACGTTGGCGTTCTAGAGAAGCGAAAGACTAACAAAATCTAAAATATAAGTACCCAAAATGTGAATGCGAAATCATGTGAAAAAAATGCCTTATAATGATGAGTAATTGCCTAAAATTATATTAGTAGGTACAAATTCTAAACCGTCGTTGGTATAACTATAAACACTCTAAACCAAATATTACACTCTAAACATCTATAAAAAATGGCCGGAACTTGTTAAAAAGAAGGAAAATTAGTGGGAAATGGAAGCGACCCAAATCTAATTTCTAGTTTACAAATTTATAGAAGCACTAGGAAAGTTTAAAGGAAGAAAGTACCTAATTAGACACATTTTCAGACTCGATGATTAAAACAATTTTATAGAGAAGATGAACTAATTCTAATGTAAGATGGTTAATTATATGAAAAGATATTGTATATCTGTAGTAATTGTAATCGTAGATAGAGGCATCTATCAGATTGATAATTTTCTAATAACCAACGGACTTATATTCAGAGAAATCTACCTAGGTACTGTTTTAAAATTGTGAAAGTACTAAATTACACACGGGCCTATAATTTATGACCTTGCTCCATAGTAATTTCTAACATTACGAAGTAGAAAGATAGATAAGATTGTAATTTTTAAAATTAGAAAAAGAGATATTTTGAACAAATCATATTTTGTCTTTGGTATTTTACTGTTGGATTAAGTAGTTTAGCCATAACTATTGTAATGAATATCTCATAGTATATGCTTAGTTTTATTTTATAAAAAACCATGTTCGCTGGAAGGTGGGTACTATCTAAACGCATAAGACCTTTCAACACTTTCTAAAGAGGAATTTAGACTAAAAGAAATAAAGCAGATAAGTAGAATAGGTCAGAAAGCGCTTTTAAGTCGTTTTTCACCATTGCTTGAAAATTTAGAATTTTCTCAGGTAACCGAGTGGAAAATTAAAAAGGCAAAGTGAATCGACCCTTAGTCTTATAAAATAGATCTTGACATGATGTGTGGTTACGGAGCACGGCGCGGGAGGGCGCGCGCGCCGGCTGCAGGCCGTCAGAAGTTGCTGTCGAACACACCCATCGATCTAGAGATTTCTTCATCCCTTATACAGCAGTCCAGAAACTCGTCCAAAGTGAGGACGCCGTCTCGATTGAGATCCATCTTCTGGAAGATAACAATGTACCTCATTAAAAACACTTACAGATAAACTTTTTTCACAGTGCTCATATAAACAACCTACCCTCATTTTTTCGGAAATGAAAAAATATAACAATGAGTCTCACATTATGCAAATATCCGAGTGAAAACTGATAATTATATAATAATGTAGGTAACAAAAATATTTAAGTTAAAGAAATTAAAAGATTTTATGATTTGGGAAAAATATAGGAATATTTTTTAGTTTTCGAAGCGATTTTTTAGCTACTTAATAAGCTAGGGGAACTGGAAGGAATGAACGTAAAACAACAATTAAACATATGATGATGGTAGGTATTTAAAAGAGGCATAGTGGAGTCACAATATATACACGAGCTACTGCTAACTAGCCGTTTTCTTGAAACAGATACCTACTACTGAGCGGAGCGCTAGGGTTGGTACCTACAAAATGTAAAACATATTTGTGTAGATTTTTATTGTATGTGTATAGTTACTATTGCCACGTTACGGAATCGAAACGGACGCAGACGGCGCGGTCGACGCGGCGCAGCTAACTTAGCTCGGCCATCGACCAGTCTCGGCGGCGCGCGCGCGACGTGGCACTGCGTAGATTTGTCTTGCCAAGATTGGTTGGCGGCCGTGTAAATGACGTTTGTCTGTGTGCGTGCGTCAATTCGGGCACTAGTATGAAGTCGGAGTACTGCTCTTGTATGTATTGTGCTGGAGTTTCCGTGTGCGTGCGTCAATTCGGGCACTAGTATGAAGTCGGAGTACTGATCTTGTATGTATTGTGCTGGAGTTTCCGTCCGAATTGGAGCGCCCGTCTGGGAAGTAACTTCCACCTTACAGAAGATCATTTTAAAATAACTCTACCTTTTGGTGGTGTTGTGTTTCTGTTTTCTGTCGGTGAGTAATGTTCCAGTCCCCGTAGCACGAGCACCACAATTTACATTATAATAGTTCTTTATCTAGTACATTGCCGTTCTGCTGTACTGGCTTATATCAAGTCCAAGTTTATCTTTTTCCGCTAAGAATTTTAAGTTCAAATTTTTTCAAAACATGGAATTCTTATTAATATCTACTACCTACTACTGCTGATATTAACACAAAGGGACATGGGAATTATAATGTAAGGTGCCATTACCTGAAACAACCTTTCCACTTTTTCCCGTACGACTTCTTCATCGACCAGAGGCTCCACTATCTTGCCCATGAGGTCGTAGATCGCCGACACGATTTCTGTCATTTCTTCTTTAGTAATACACCCGTCTCCGTTGATATCATATAAAGAGAATGTCCAACGCAGTTTCTCTTCTAGCGTTCCTCTTGACAGTATCGATAATCCCACCACAAATTCCTGAAATTATTATTTGTTTCTTTGACTGATTCAAGAAAAAACTTGAATGTGATGATAATAAACTAAACTAGTGCCATGGACTTAAAATATATTAATACCTAATCATCAATGGAACAACTACTTGAACTACCTATCGAAGTATTTATTTATGAAGGTTTAGTAAGCCTTGATACCTTACAAGTGCTTACAAAGGTGAGATAGCGTAGGACGATAAACATTGCTCCCTATTAATATAATTAAAGCTACTCCCAGTTGAACGACAGTAGCAGTAGTTTATTATCGAAACAGTCGGTTTGTTGATAGACTTATATTGGACATATAGCTACAGGTCAACTAAACTTGCTAGCTGACTTTAAGCTTGATATAAAACGAGGAGCTGACGAACAAAACGGTGTTATTACGCATTTGGTCAAACTACATTTTTTTTACAGTCCGGAGGTTTCGGACCCGTTGAATTTGAATTTCAAATAATTTTCAATCAAAACCGCCTAAAACAGTGTTAAAATTACTAAATTTATAAATTAAAAACCATGCCAAAGCTCACTGTAGGTATGTCATTCAGTTTTATATAGCTCCTGTAAAATTTAATTTTATGTAATAGAGATTAACAAGTGACGTCACGAGCCCCTACTCCCAAACTTTGACGCGCTATAACTTTGTCATTTTTTAGTTGATTGCCCAAAGAAAAAATACGTGTCCATTATTTTTTGATCATCTAACTGACGGACTAAATAGAATTTCGTTTACTGTACCGAGTCATCACCCCTATTATATCGTTTTGTTCGCCAGCTCCTCAAATTATATTAATCAATGTCTAACATTTCTGAGTAGCTCCATGGCGCATTCGGTCGGTCTACAGTCGTGAAAATTCGCAATGGCAGGTTCTCAGATCGGTGATCAAAACTTTATTATCTCGAGCTCCTCTGTGCTTCGGAAGGCATGTTAAGCCATCGATTCGGTCTGTGTTTGCAGTCGTTAGTACCGTAATTAAAGTAATCCGGACTGTGGCGGTGGCTCTCATGCGATGATATCCATTCACACCGATTAGCCTAGCTCCAAATTAAGCACTTAAATACAATACAATTAAGAATTTTAAATTAATATATTGAAAAATTCGCCGTTGGTTTTTATCTTTCAATCACTGCCAGTCGAGATTAAGGCACTTTTAAAAAGTACAATTCGTGTAAAAAATTCTCCGTTAGGTTTTCTCTTTCAGTGCCAGTAGGGAATGGAAGACTTGCTTATTTATAAGAACCTAGGTAACTAGTTCCTTAAAATAAGGTTTCCCTATAACAAAGAGGTAGAAATACAAGTAACGCCGGGTGCCATACTTGTGTGTTTTTTAATGGTACTATTAGGATAAATTAGTGTCTTTTTTACCATCAATGGACTTAGGTGGGTCATAACTAAGAAGCTTCCCGTCAGTGGCGGGGCAAGACCTAAATTTGATGTGGGCAAGACAGATTTCGCGAGACCCTGTTCTGTGGCGACCTGAACACGGATTTTATAAAATAATAAAAAAAAGAAATTCACTTTTAAGCAATGCATAAACATTTTTGAGGCGCGAGGTCCCTTGTAGCTCGAGGCCGTAGGCCCACGTCGCCCACGCCTTACGCTGCCTCTGCTTCCCGTAGGCCTAGTCGCTAACGATTTTTGCCAGTTAGAAGTAATAGCCACCGAGGTACCTACTAATCCACTGCTGCTTTGTTACAACGCCACTAAGTACTTGTTCAGAAAAGCATCGGTAAATGGACTTTGATCTTCAGTTACCATATAGCGAATAGATCGACAGGAGTTGGAACTAAGGCTATCAATAAGTTGGTACCTCTAAGTACACCTAGTCATGGACCAATATTATGTTAATAAAGCTCCATACGTAAGTGGTTAGCGCGTTTGGCAGCGATTGCGGAAGTTTTGCAACGGTCGGTTATTGGATGGGTGATCAAAAATTTATTATCTCGAACTCCTCTGTGCTGTGGAAGGCACGTTAAGTCGTTGGTTCCGGCTGCATCTGCAGTCGTCAGCAGCCACTAATTCGCACTGGGCATACATGGTCACAGCCCAGTCTCCCTATTCTATCTGTAGAGAAGGCCTGTGCCCCAGCAGTGGGGACTTTAATGGGCTGATGATGATGATGACAGGTAATAACAGTAGATTTCTTACCTCAAAACTTAACAGGCCACTTCTATCTTGGTCTAATGTGTTAAAAACGTAGTGTGCATACTGCGCAGTGTTTGCTGTAATAGAAAAGAGTTAATTACGATCCATACAGATAATGTCACCCGAGGCAACGCAAAATATCATTTGATTACCATCGTCATATGTATTCCTCTGCTTCTTTTGTACAAATTTTGAATATCATCAGAGGCGACAGCTCCGTCATCCTATCGCGTCTCGCATCGACAGATTCGATGAAAAGTAGGTAAGCAGTGCCCCTACCGGACGTAAGAACAACTGGCTCTTTCCATACAAAATTTGTGGATGACGATACAAGTTCGTGCTTGGTCCTCAGAAATTTAATAGATATGATGAATAAAAGACCCATTGGTAATATATGATAATGATGTCGATTCTGGCATGATTCTCTAAAGCTAAACTTAAATTTGACAACAGTGCATCCTTGTCCTTCTCTATACAGAATGAAAAGGTGAGGCTGACCTTAAATTTAGTTTTAAGTTTAGAGAATCACGCCAGAATTGACACCAATGTTAAATTACTGCTCTCTCTCAGCTCTAGTGAACGGTTTCTTCAGCAGATACCGGATTTTCTGGCAATCTGGCTAGACTACCTCGGACAGGAGGATCACTAGGAGCACTGTGGTCTTTATGTATACGAAAGTAATAGATTTAGTATACATAAGATTAAGCAGGACCTTTAAAAAAATTGTAACCTGAGGGATTTCATAGCTAGGTCGAATGTGGGCTCACAGACTCAATTTTCATATTACTGTATCTGAGCAATTTAAATAATTTTAATGAATGGTAATATTTAGAAGGTATTTTGTATATTCAACGAAATTGGTCAGATACAATATTATTAAAATTGAGGTGTTTCGTCTGAAACCGCAGATTCGGAGAGGTAACATTCGACTTACAGCTACAAAATCCTTCTGGCTAGAATTTTTTAAAGGTCCTGCTAAATCTTTATGCATTTGAAATCAACTAGCTTAGCTTAGGTAGCTTTCCATGGCCTTTACGGCACGCTTATTTTCTCTTCTCTGTAACCTTAAAGGTGTCCTGCAGTACTATATTTATAGCTAGATACTTCAACAAATATGACGGCAAGGATTTAACCGAAATCTAATACTAAAGATCAGTTTGATTTGGTTTTTAAGAATATATTGATTATTGAATTGATAATTATTTTATCACAGGTCACAAACGTCTTTCCTGTTATCAATTATTGAAAAAATCAACAGATTCAGGATCTTATTTACTACACACATGGCCCAGGTACATCAGATTACCCAATGTAAAAATTTAAATACAAAGCTCCAGCTAGATTATGTTAATCTTAAAGTACGAAGAAGGCATTATAATATTATTATTTGGATAAAAAGTGGCAAGAGAAGTTTGGTGTCAAAGAAAAATACACATAATTGTACATTTACTTTATTTCAGAAGATAGGTACATCAGTGGTTACAGACTTTGATAATTGATATGGACACAAGTCCAATATATTAAACATTACCACAAAGAAAAAATGAAATGCCTTAGTACCTCAGCATTAAAAAAATACTGGCTGCTGTATTAGACGTGTCAACTAAAAATTATCACAATGGAATTCCTTTTTACTTGTATTATTTGGCTTACCACGTTTCAACCTAATTAAGAGTAAGATTTCAGAAGTCATGTCTGATAAGAATTTCAAACTCTGAAATTTTCTCTTGTCATACTTCAGATATCAACATCATCATTAAAATTAACTTAAAAGTAAAATGTTTGAGATGGGCACACCATAGCGATCTTCCCATGGGAAATGGACAGTTCCTTAACTTATAATTTACACTAAAAGCGCTCCACCGGTCTGCTGTTGGTACACCTCTATTGTATCACCCTCTTCCATTTCCAGTGATGTTGGTGTGTCATTTTCATTAATAGGCTGCCCATCGAACCTGAATCGTACTACTTGCATTGATAGACCCTGTAAATCAAGTTTTTTAATGTAAATTATCAATAAATTCCACTTAAACCAGAAGACTTACAAAACAGATCTATAGGCAAACCCCTGTGTCTATGAATGGTATGTACACCGGATGTTTAAAAGTTTATTACTCGGAGGTAGTTCTTTCGAATGACAAATTTTTGCAACATAGACATGACTGTTTATATATATTAATTTAAAAAAATATACTTATTTATATGTACCAATGAAAGCATTGGATACTAGGGTAACAGGACCCAAACAAAAGTTAAATTATCTTTAAAATCTTGTATTTGATAATGCCTCAAAATGTTTTTGTCTAACTAAAAACAGTGATTAATTTAAATAATGTAATAATAACATACTACATTTTTATAATATACGTTATATTTAAATATTGTACATTTAATTACTCAATGCCTACATTCGAAATTTCCCTATCTCGCATAATATGCATTTTTGGTTGAGGCCCTGTGAAATCCTCTTAAACGGGTTTTACTGTATATACTTAAACTTTAAACCATGATGTAAGTTATTATCTCAGTATAAGCTCTGCTTTACTCACAACAATGAATAGAAAAATGCTGTTTATTTTAGGAACTGTGCAAAACTGTATCACTAACCCTCTTTTTTTTTATGACACATTATCTGAATATTAAAAATATTTTAGTTGGAATGGACTATATTTGCTGCATCAGCTTTCCAAGCATCAAGATGCTACTCATACTAAATATCAGTGGAATTAATAAATTTGCTTAGCTCTGTATAATACTAGAACAACCAAACACAAATAACTAAGTTCAAAAACCTAATCCCGCGATTACCTGGGTAACAAAATATTTGTTTAACAATATACTCTTTTATGGGGCAGTGTGTAAAAATAGTGATTGTTTATTATATATATTTTACATATTAAATTCTTAGAAAAGGTTTCCTATATTGTAAAGTCCATAAGGATATAGAATAGAATCAATAATTGTTGTTTAAGTCAGTCCTCACATTAGTGTTTCATCACACCCACTCTCCTATCACTAAGAGCCTTTCCAGTTTTCATTATTGGAGTCATGGTCATTTACCAACAGCCATTATTGTAAACAAAATACTCACTGGTGGAAGTGTGCAGAAATTGCAGTTGTGTAGGGTTTTAGGCAAAATGTTTCAAGAAAATACCAGGTAGGTACATACAATTTAAATAGCGTCCTTCTACATATTGTCCGTCAGTTCTGTTATTAGACCGGCAAAATGAAACAAAGTAACGCTAAGGAATTAATCGAATTAGTACGGCTAATTTCGCTGTGAAATGCTTTTAATATTATGAAGCAAGATGTGGAACATGCTTACCGCTCTATCACAATACGCGTTCATCAGTTTCCTCAGAGGTGTGTGTTTCTTTATTTTGAATTGGACAATAGCATTATCCTGACCTAATACTTTCAAGTTGATGTGTTCACTTTCTCCCTGGAAAATATAAAATAATATGGTGTTTACAAGACTGATGCTACAGTATTCATTGTGCAATTACAAGTTACGAGGGAATAACCACATTTCTAATAAAACGCCATGTCAAAGCGAGAAATGGAATACACTGATAATACATTGATTTACGTACCTTTTTCTCGTCAGACATTTTGAAGAAACTTTGATTTCGATAATTACTAACACAACTATATGAATTCGCAAGAGAATTCTTAGATTTCTTCAATACAGATAAACTAGTGACAGATTCGTAGTCCGGTGGCGTGGTAATGGCGTCCGGTCAAAGCTTGGAGGAAACAGTTCAATGCTACCAACTGCGTAATAAAAGCTGCGCGAATGGCGCGCTTCTGCGCAGTACTGTCAGGGATGCGTTTTATTAATTTTAGGGCAAGTGAAGTTAAATGAAATATTTTCAAATTTTACTAGCATAGTAGTACAAATTACATATATATAAGGTTATTTAAACAAAACCTTAGTAAATATTACGGACTAAGTATAAAAACATCTTTAAAAAACTCAAAGATATTTGAAGCGTTTAATTATTTCGAATCATGACTGGCAAAATTGATTTTGACAACTATGATTCATCACAGCACTACAGTAGACAATTTACTTTCAATTCGATGTGTTTTTACAAAATGTCTTGTTATTAATAAAGGTAAAATAAAATCACCGTTTAAAGTTAGCAAATACGAGATATTTCATTTTATAAAGTAGATATTTCAATAATAAGTATTTTTATGTTCAAGTGCCAACCTAACAAACCTAACCGTCGCTGTTATTAGAGTTGCCCATATCGATAGTTTTGCGGAAGTGGCCAGTGTTGTACCATGTTTCGATTTGTGTGTAGGAATCTTCCTACTTTTGGTTCGACCAACTTGAAAAGTGCCAGTTTCCGACTTTCCTTTGTGGATAGTAGTATAGTAGTCAATCAATCATTGCCAAAGGCGTACCTTCAATATTTTTAATAAAGCTATCTTACATGTAAGTTATTTTTGATATATTAGTATGTACCTATATCAAAGCTCATAGTCGTTTTATTATTGTGTTCTTAGAAATATGTTACAAGCATGACATGATAGTTTACAGATTTATGGCTTTTTGTAATTATTAAAAAAAAAAGGATTGATGATCCTCATTAGTGATTTTCTTTATATTATTTCTTAAAAAAGTTAATTTGTTGTACAATTACCATGATATTACATAATTACAATGAACATACTACCTTTAGTTTTCTAAATCTACCTTAAACTTCTTTACTCAAATCGTGACACTTTTGGTCGGTATCTATTTAAGTTTTCTATCCACAATGTTCCTTTTTAGTTCAGCCGCAGCGTGAAATTACATAAATTTGTCCCCATTTCAAATAATCGGTAGCGGTCACCAATATATTTCGGCTGAGTTAAATTCGGTACGTGACTCGATTCTTAAAATAAGACAAGCAAATTGGTATCGATTCTCAAAACCGATTATTTATAGGCGTAATTACGTTTAGCGTGTTTTACCTTAAACACGATTTTATTGTTTGTGAGTGATATAGATTCAAAGGAACATTATTTAAAATAAATTGAGCAAGGAAATACAGATGTCAAATTTTTCTTGAGTATTTATTTACAATTAAGTTTTTATGACGCAGTTAAAAAGTTACGTTGTAATCTTATATTAAATTAAAGGTTGTAATGTAACTCTAACTGTACTTCTTATTTTGTTCCTCTACGTTCAATCTTTTTTGCCATCACTAATTTTAAAACGTTAGGTATGCTTTTTTAAGACTTGAATTTCACTTCCGTCAAGTCTTTCAAAACTATTTCTATTGGTAGTTCACAAGTAGGACCTGCTTCAAAAGTTTATAATTATTAACATTGAAATACAAATAAAAGATATAGTTTAAATTGCCTTCTTACTTAAATAATTAAAAAAACCTGTCGTAATACCTGTTTATAAATAAATTTACCTAATAGGGGTTAGGGGCTTGCCAGCCTACGGCTCATGGGGGAGGGGGAAGTTCCAAAGCCGTAGCTTGGGGGGGGAGGGGCGGTCGTAGTATACTAAAGTTAAGACTGGACTAAACCGATGCTGTCACTTTTGTTTGGTAAAAAGAAGACAGAGACAACATTAGACTTATAAACCAAGACTAACTTTACTGCTGCTGCGGCTGCCACCCCCTTAGTGACGCCCTTGAATAGGGGTAACTTCTGATGTATTTCTTACCATATAATTAGGTTTATTTGTTTTATTATTTAGTTAACTTTAAAGCTTTCAAGATAGTCAAGATACTCGTAGTACCATATTGTAACGTGGATATTCAGATTGTGATAAAAATCTCAACGCCAAGCATCTCTTCACCACTATAGCAGTCACGCCTGCACTCAAATCTTTATAAAATTGATAAAATCTAAATTGAAATTGAGTGACTGATTGATTTACTGACATCTCAACGCACAGCAGAAACAGCTTGGTCTAGAGATTCCAAAGACATGTAGATTCCTTATGAGGGTTGGGGTGCACAAAGAAAAGATTTTAAAAAAATCACCACGGATGGGCTTACAGGGGATGAAACTTGTATGAAAAATCTTGTTCCTTACTCATTTAAATAAATTATACAGATTGTCATTTTTACTTTTTCTAAACTATTCCCTAAAAGGGGATTGGGTCAGTGTCGAGGTTCTTTATACATATATTATTAATTTTAACGTGCATTTCGATTAACTCGAAACTTGGTATTTTTCCAGACCTAGTTCAGAAATAACAATTATAATGTGTATAAATTTTACTGGGGGGCTTGATAAAATTAAAATTGATGTAAATAATATTTAAAAAAAAATACTAGAAAAAATACTACGTGAACCAGGCAGCAGACGGGACTCTAAACCGCCAACGATATTAAATACCCGCATCCTTCGCTATCCGGGCAAATGCACAGACCATTGTGCTACCGCGGCCCTGATGAACAGGGCGTCCCACGGCTACCTCACACGGAGGGAAAGTGTGGTATTTTCCAATTACAGCACTAGAGCGCATTATGCGGCATAATGCTTATCGTTGAATGTTTCAACTACAGCAACGCTTCGCACAATCGAGCACTCACACACACAGTGACAGAAAATTAACAAGTGTTTTTGGAGTTTACTCCTTAACAATATATAAGGGGCCCGGTATGAGAAAATGTGAGGAGTAAAATCTATCGATGAATGACCTCGTTACGTTTTTGGTGCGCATCCTATGTCGCGCAACTTTGACAAACAAAGATGACGGTTTGACATTAATAAAAATTTTAAAATCTGAACTGATTTTAGATATTGTTTCTGATACAGCATTGGGGACAACAAGGTATGGTACAACCATTGATGCGGTATTTTCAAGATTCGTGAACCACGTATCTACGAACGTCCATGTGTCTTATTTTAGTTACCATAAACCACTTGTCACTGTAATTAATAATGCAGACAACGTTGATTTAATTAATATTTAAAAAAATGATAATAGTCTGATAATAATAATTACATAATTTATCAACATTCCTAATGATATATTTATGCACATCTGAAATTGACTATTGTAAAAAGTTTAATGTAAAATATTTCGTCGATTAGTTATAATACATGTATATGAAATGAATAAATATACATTTATATCTGTATATTATTTTCATATATTTGTTAATTTACCCTTTCATACAGTGATGTCGATTCTGGCATGATTCTCTAAAGCTAAACTTTAATTTGACAACAGTGCATCCTTGTCCTTCTCTATACAGAATGAAAAGGTGAGACTGATGTTAAATTTATTTTTAAGTATAGAGAATGACGCCGGAATCGACACCAGTATCAATCTTTTTTAAGTTAAATAAACTCTTTTTGCGTCTGGTAAGACTATCGAACTTAAGGAGTAAACTCCAGTCGTGCGTCGGACCTGACACACACATTTTTTTTCTTTAAGTTGGCATTGATCGAAATGTTTTATTTATTTAATATCGTTAGTAATATTACTTATTATTGAAAAAATTTTAAAGCTTTCGTTTCATTATAGTTTTTTTTTAAAATAATCAAACTTAATTCAAACTGTATTAAAATAATAAACATAAGTATGGATGAGGGTACAAACATTGACTTTTTTATTCAACATTGAACTTAGCCCACTCTGCTGGTGCCTTTGAAAACAAATGTACGTTCCAATTAAGCATCAGCATAATTCGGCATTGTGCGCCACTGAGTCGCATTATGCTCTGTAATTGGAAAACAACCATTATTGAAGATAGGATATTTTACTGAAATAAGACATCGTTTTATCACTGATTTTTTCAAAATTGCCTGCTACAACTGGGAGACAAACTTGTGAAATTTCGAAAAAAAAACACGACATTTTATAATAACCATCGAAAGTGCTAAACAAAAGGATTTTTTTTTGGTAAATAACATAGCATTTTAAATGAAAGAAAAGTAATTAAATTTAAAATTTTATTTTAAATTCTTTAACACAAACTAATATAAAATCGGATACGCCTCAAAGTAAGTTAAAATGTTGAGTTATTTGTCGTTCACGTTTATCTTTCGCTGCTGTGGTTTCTGTAAACGCATATCAAAACGTCCTTAATTTCTTAAAGTATCCACTAACCTTTTAAACACATATCGAGAAGGTACGAGTACGTCTCTATCAGGATATCTTTCGCGGTACCACCGCAAAGCTAATATGTAGTTGTGGTTCATAAAGCAAGCTTCCATTAAATCAATTTTAGTTTGATACGGCATGGTAAGTAAATTAACAAAAAAATGCAAATAAACGAAAATGCAACTCACAAAAAAGAAAAAACAGACGCTTGAAAATTTTTATGTTCCAGTTTCCAATTATTATTTTTATAAACTTCAGCCAATCGCATTTTAACTGTGGGTTCAAAAAGAAATGCATACGTACTACAGTTTGTATATCACTTTATTATTTTTATCACGTAATAAGACATTCCTTTCATTTAAAATGCTATGTTATTTAGCAAAAAATTATCCTTATGATTAACCATTTCCATGGTTATCGTAAAATATATTGTTTTTTTTTCAAAATTTCACGAGTTTGATTCCCAGTTGTAGCAGGTGATTGTAAAAAAATATGTGTATGCAGTTCTAGTTTTTATTAAAAATAAAATGATGTCTTCTTTCAGTAAAATATCGTATCTTCAATATTTAATATACTTTCCCTCCATGTGAGGTAGTTGTGGGACGCCCTGTATAGGTATCATATCAGCTTTAAATTGAGTGCAAACGTCCGAATCGATAGAATAAATATTCACGAGCCAGTAAACGCTTACGAAAGAACTCGGGGTATTTACTTTTTTATTCGGTGGCTTCGTTAACGGTTCCCTTTGCATTCACTCGAATTGCCTTCATCAACATTCGTTTTTATTTGAATTTTCGTACGGAATTTACAGTAGATTGCGATTACTTCTCTAATAATATCGAATGAGCCCAGGCTATTCAAATCTAGTAAGTAAATTAGTTCTATATCTTAGGATTTATCTAAGTGATGATTTGCAACGTTTGGTTATCTTATTTATTCTGTACTGTCGACAGACTGAATTTAAATTTTATCGCGTTGTAGTGGTGTGAAAAACAGCAGCGAGCTCGTTTAGGAGAGGATCCATAGAGATGTTCCAAAATAAGGGGCCCCTAGGCTCTTGTAAGCAACCTTTATTAGTTTATTTGCTGGACTATCCACCGCGCTTTCCTGAATATAACTAACCACAAGCCTTCGCAGATTAATAGGGTAGTTTGATGTTTCAAGCTGGCATCGGATCTGGGCAGATCCATGACCACCACGTGTTGTCAAAAGCCCCCTTTATGTCCAGCGATAACAGAGCTACAATCTTCTTCTCGTCCACAGTGTGCTTGACTAGTTGTATTGGCTTATCTTGGGTTAAATCGCGGAAGCACATGCCATTTTATTCCATTCCATGCCAATATTTTCTCTAATATTTTTCCTGAAACCGGCAGCAATCCGATCGGCCCATATGATCCTGACAATTGTCCTTTTCGGATTTCCTTAACATAATTATTGTTGCCATTTTCCATAGGCACAGGAAATGGGCCAGGGCTAAGTATTTGTTGAAGACCGCGAGAGTCAGTTCGCTGTTTGCTTTTACAGTTGCTGCGAATATAATGGCTGTAAACCCGTCTCCATTCGGTGCCTTTGAGTTAAAAAAGTCCACAGCGTGCATTCGTTCAGCTTCCACAAATGGGGGAACTTGAACATTATGTTAATGCGAATGAGGCAATCATTTGCTCCCGCCGCCTTGTAGGCGCCCATGTGGACTTCACTTTTCACAACTTCGACATCGTCCGGATAGAATTACCTTCGCAATTATGCGCACCGCCTGGTTTGGAGCTGGGGTTGATGTCCCTCTTGCAATCGGCTGATCTTTAATCTTCTTTCTTGCTTTGACAAAATTCCTTTGCTCTTCCATACCGCTTTTTCGCCTATGTGTCATCATCATCATCAGCCCATTAATGTCCCCACTGCTGGGGCACAGGCCTTCTTTATGGATGGAATAGGAAGATTGGGCCATGACCCACCACGCGAGCCCAGTGCGGATTGGTGGGTGCTAACGACTGCAGATGCAGCCGGGACCAACGGCTTAACATACCTTCCGAAGCACGGAGGAGCTCGAGATAGTAAATTTTTGGTCACCCATCCAATGACCGACCACTGTGAAAGTTGTTTAACTTCAACGATCGCAGCCGAACGCGTTATCCACTTGCGCCATCGAGCTCCTCATGTGTATTGCTTCTTAATCTAGCATTCTTTGTGACGCGGTGCTGCCGATTTCATACCTCTTCTAATTTTATTCTTCTCTTTTTTCATACTTTTAAGCTCCTCCAACTACCACACTATCTTGATTTTGTCAATGGTTTTTTTAGTTTTTATTTCACAGGTTTGTTTTAAAATTATGTTGATGTATGTTTCTATTGTTTTCTCCAAATCTATAATGTTATTTATGTTTTCTACTTTAGTTTTGTTTAAATTTTCGGCCTTATGTAACTATTGGATTCCTTCACAGAATCTAATCTAGTTAGTTTTATTTGTGTTGTATTTTCTAGACGTTTTTGTGTTTATTTTGTCTGTCAAATAATACAAGTAGTATTATCTAACTTTATTTTAAACGAAATCGAAATCTTTAATTTTAGCACCTTGTCTATCATATCGGTTGAGTAATACGTCACGACCATCTTCTCTTATATTCTTTTCATTTGCTGGCGTCCGCTTCTAGAACCTTCAATACGTTGAAGGGTTCTCTCGCTGTTAATAAGGATTCATTCGGTTCCACTGCATTAAATTATAGTGCTGTGTCTTAGTGCTTTGAATTATTGTGAAGTGTACGTCGTTATCACCCGCTATCCTGGCTAACACCAGTGGTCGTTCAGTTATCCCGTTCCGTCGTCGAGGGCTGTTGAGGAAGAGGAAGAAAGCATTATCCAAGTAGTGCCGGGTCATTGCGGCTGCTGAAGTTGAGTTGCTTTTTACTTTCGCAGTAGTGGAATGCACCTCTATCTACAAAAGATGATAGTTAACAAATTTAGTTGACTTAACTTTGTGTTGGGTAGAAGCTATGAACCTTATTGCTGGGTTTAGCGCCAACAACCCCTTTGGAAATTGTTAAGTAATTCCTTAGAATGTAGTCACATGTCCAAGTAACGTGCCTCAATTTAATGAAGGCTGGTTAAATTATCTGTAATTTTTCATTTTTTTTCATAGCTATCACAAAAAACAGTAGGTAGGTAACGACCATACTTATTTGTACTACACTACATATTTAATATCGACCTCATTTTGTGAAATATTTAATGGTAGGTACTCGATTTTAAAAGCGTCGCCCTTTCCGTTTCCACTTTTCTCCTAAGTGTATGAGAAATGGATGTGGGCTTTTAACGAAATCGGTACATATGCAATGAATATATCGCTTCCATCATCACAACTTACTGGCATCATGTACACAAAAAACTTTTGAGAGGAGATTAATTGATATGCAATAGTATTTAGTTTCAAAAAGCTCTAATAAATTTGGGGCTAAATTAAATATCCGACTTTTTTAATTATATATTTGATTAGGTAGGATACCTTATTAAGCAGCCACGCCATTGCAAGAAATTATTTCTTCTACTCATGGTGAATGTGTGAATGTAAATAATATCTTAAAATATATATATTTACTCATTTATATATTTATTTCGTAAAATGCTTATTTTTTTTAAACTTATATAACTAAAACCTAAAAGTAACAAAACTATCTATTGAATAAATTGTAGTTTCAACTTTACATCAAATAATATTCAGTGGTGTACAATTATTGTAAATGTTTATATGTAAGCAACTTCAAAAAGGTTGGAGGTTCTCAATCCGAGTGTATTATGATTTTGTATGTTTGTTCAGCAGAAAGGTCGGGAGTTCGGAGACTTTTTAGTGCATGTAATGCGGTCAATAGCCCATACTGTCCCCCTCGGGACCACTCAACATGATAGGCTTATATGATTATGTGATGCGTTTTTCATGTCCCTATTCCATTCCTTTATTACGGTCTATCTTTTATTAACATTCCGAGCGCAGAAGACGTTTTAACCCCGCCTTGTCAAGGTACATTTTAAGCTGAAAATCTGCTATGGTAAAGTATTGCCGCTTAGGTGCGTGATTTGCATAAGTTAGGAGGATTTACAAATTATAATAACCAGTACAATCTTCATTTTGATTCGGCTGGGTGTTCAAGTTGCTATTTAGTTGGTTGATGTCTTTACACTTTTTGTTGCTTACCAAGTACCTACTTGTGTACTGATTTACTTTTTGAAATATATATTTAAGTTACGTAAGTACCGTGATATACGGCAAATTTTGCCCGATTTTTTTGATTTTTCCATGGCAACCGAAGTGTTTTTTTTTATTAGAAGTCACTCTAAGATCGTGTGCACGTAGTGGCGTATCAAAATCTAATAATTATCAACGTTTAATTTGAGTTTTGGAGCATTTCGATGGCATGCAAAGGACATCGACGAAATCGGCCCTAGCATGCCCAAAAGAATGTCCTTCACTATTATCTTTCTATTATTTTTTTAACTTATTAGCAATTAATCATAGTAAACGGACAATCTGTTTAAAAAAATAAAAAATAAAGTTCTGTTACTAGATACTACAGTCTATTCATCCAACTTGGCACTCCTTTTTATTGAAAAAAACAGCATTAAAAATCAACTGATAACTGGATTCAAAAGGATTCAGTCTATAATAACGATTTATTTTAATAGTTTATTGGCTTCGTTAATATTTTATTATTAAATGGGTGATTCTGTTAAAAAGTTGTGCCAAGATTGTTTACCTTAATAAATGCATTAGAGGCGACCATAGGTATTTATCAAAAGAAAAATAGAGATAACTTAGTTAATAATACTTATTACTAGTATTATATTTATAAAAAGATTATTTCTGAAATTATGTAAAGATAGTTTATACTCCCACCCCATGTAATATCTGTTTATTTTTATGAAAATCATAATGATAACCAGGTACATACCTAATTACCGATAGTAAAATATAGAAACATGTAAATGGAAAGACTGAACATTTCATTTGAAAAGAAATCTATTATTACTACAGGTAAGGTATAGGTATCGTAGGTGCCAACTGACAACACTCATTAATCAATATGAATATAAGCATTTATTATTTTTATTATCAATTGCATTTTATGTTCATTTAATGCATATTATTTAAGTGCTTACATAGAGGTAAACACTAAATCTATTCAGAATATATAAAGTGTACATCTTTTACGATTAAGTATAATAATTATAACCTTAAAATCAAATACATTCTGTAGTAGGCCACGGTTCCTCAAGTTGTCCGTATCTCAACAAATGCCTAATTAGAGTTTATGAATGATTCCGAACACAACTAGCATTTTCTCATTGCTGGGCGTTCTAGGGCATTCAATGTATGGGGAACGAGCAATGTCCTTTACATGGACTTTTAGCCAATATTTACCACTACGTTTTCTGACGACAGTATGGTCTCTTCGTTAAAATCTAAAAAACCTTTGGAAAATTTTAAGTAAAGATGGCGATTTCTTTAGGATCTTGAGTGGTAAAAAGGATAGTTTTCTAGTAAAATTACTAGGCAATGTTACCCTGTATTTTTTTCTCTTTCCCATACAATCTGCATTAAGGTTATCAAAAATGCTAGGGCTGACACAGCCGCACATTACATTCGAGAGAAAAACAATCTTAGGTTGGAACAATACTGGATAATGGTCAGTGCATTCATCCGGATAGCGAAGGGTGCGGGTTCGAGTCCCGTGTCTGCTGTCTGGTCCGCGTGGATTTTTTTCTCGTTACCTATATTTTCTTTAGATTTAAACATCAAGCAGTTACATGCTTAAAAAATTAAAAATATATAATACTGGATAACTTTGCACATCGTCATAAAATTAGTGTTATTAAACACTCAGCAATTGCACTAGCACTAAAATGGTCTAAAAATAGTTTATTATTACATGCTTTATAAGTAAACAAACATATATTTATAAAAGTGTATCAAAAACAGACACATGTTCCAAAGAGCTTCCATACATTGTTATGTAAAGCTAGCAATACACCGAATAGTTTGTAAAGCCAGAAATATAACCTGCTTTTCCCCAAAGTTAATTATTTGTGCCATAATATTAAGATATTTTTGCGCTTCTAAGATTTCTTTATAATATGCTAAATTGGCAAAGATACCCTTGTTAGCAATGTCGCCGTATTTCACGGTACATTATATGCAGGCAATAGACATTCAGATGTGATAGCGGTAAGTATGTAAATAATGTGTTATATTTATCTTTTTCTCAGTCATTTTTGAAATATTAACAACATAAATTCCGTCCAACTCATGCCAACAACGACATTTATTTTTTCTCATTATACAAAGGATTCAGGGCCATATTTAAGGCACGGCAGGCGGGGCCATGGCCCGGGGACCCCACAAAAGAGATTAAATATAACAAAATTTCGCCGGGATCATCAACCAAGGGCCCTGGATGTAAGTAAGTGGACTGGAGTTCCAGATTTACACCACTAATCCAGCCCTGAAACGATTACCGAGGCTAACCGATTATCGAGGATTATAATATCTGGATTAGAACTCAGAAAAGTTATGAAGCAGAAGGCATAACCGCTGCCGTTGAACATCGCCGGTTCTTGAGTTAGTTGTTGTTTGTCATAATAAACTAAACTTTACAACATTTGCAGACGAACACACCCTTTTCTTTTACGATTAACCATTTATCAGACTTGAACATGATCCCTCATCATCATTAGTTGATGAACGTCTACTGCTGGACCTACATGGGCCTCCTCTAGGGTTTCCACACACAGCGGTCCTGCCAGCGCGACGGTATGATCTATAACGGTACCTAATTTGCCAGATTTTTTTTTCTTAATAGAACTTTTAGATCTAAAACCGGGTTACAATTAAATATTTTATTTGTAAATATTTTTAATGAGTCACTCTTTGTCGTTAGCCCATATTCGGGTGCACGAAGGACATAAATCGAATTCGGGCACCCGAAGCTATATTTACACTGTAACGCAATATAACCAAAAAGAAAATTACCCGAATACCAGCTTACTGGACTATGTTCATTTACATGAATGGCATGCTTATTAGATTACTATTGGCGAGTGCCAATGGAATTTGGGTTAACGGCTAAGTGTAGTCGTTTTCGTTTTGGTTACCCTACACTGTCTTCCAGTCCGTATTCTAGTGTAAATATTGCTTCGGGTGCCTGAATTCGAATAATGTCTTCCGTGCACCCGAATACGGGCTAACGACCATGTGTAATTGAGCCATTAGTTGATTACCCGAATCCCATTGGCAGTCTTATTCGGGCTAACGTCCAAGTGTAATTGAGCCATTAGTCTAAAGTACTCTTAGCTTTGATCTTTGATGTTATATTTAAATATTTTACTGAAACAAGGCTATCAGTAATATTAAAATATTACTTCAGTACAGTCATAGTACAGGTATTCCATTGTATTTAAGCACTTAATTACTAGATATTTATATTTAGATAACAAAAATACTTTAGCGGCTAAGTAGGCACCTACTTATTTTTATTTTTATTTTATTAATAATGAATAACACGCTTATTTCCATTACTATACCCCAAAATTACAGTACATTTGAGATTGGTTGGACCTAATTAGGCATCCAGAAACAAAAATGATAGAATATGCTAGTTCGAATGCTATATTTACATGTTATCCTTTAGTTCACTAAACTAAGTTATATATTCTTCTTTAGTTATTAAACTCAATGGCTGTTATAACAGAATTTAATGTTATTTAATGTAATAAAAATAAAAACTTACCTTATTAAAACTCTTCGTCCCGTACAGATACAGTTTCGTTCTCGTTCAAGGAATAAGGGTAAGGAGAATAAAACGCATGGCGAATTCAACCTTTATTACTGTAGAATATCCCTTGGAATGGAGCAGGTTCTTTACTAGAGGCGTCCTGAGGCGTAAAGAAACCTCTATTTTAACTCCTCATGGCGCGATTACATTTGGTCGTTAGCCCGAATGCAAGTGCCAATGACATTCCGGTAAACAACTAAGTGTATACAAACGGAGTCGACTACGCCCGTATTCGGGTAGATTTCCTTGTGTTTATCCGACACCGTCTTCCAGTCCGTATTCCAGAGTAAATATTTTTTTTGGGTGCTCGAATTCGGGTAATGTCTTCCGTGCACCCGAATACAGGCTAACGACCAAATATGATTGCGGCATTACGCCTTCCACTTCCTTTTAATTACTCCATCGTAATTAAAAATGTCATTGAGTTTGTACCGTTCGTGTATCTTACCATATTTTTTTAAAAAAAGGTGTGGGGGGCAATAACCTACCTACAGATAAAAATAAAACAGGAAAAGCGCGAGTGTGGACTTGCCCACCTAGGGTTCCGTATCAACAGAAACGGCCGAAAGTTTTTTTACGTTAATTTACAAATGTTATTTCTTTACACAGAGATAAAGGATCTTATCTTAACAAAACAGATAGACAGAAAAACACAGTCGGGCAACAAGGTGATCCTATAAGAATTCCGTTTTTTTACCGTTTGAGGTACGGAACCCTAATAAACTGATTGCAGATAACTTACGTCGTTTGATTCGTTAATCTATTATTGATGATTGTCATTAGATTTTCACGAAATGGCATAATACGCTGATGAGTTCTCATATGTATAAATTTCGGTTTTCAGGAAAATTTACGTTACTAATTAGCATCTTTCTGACTCGCTCGAAGCCTTTTAGATACTATGAAGTTTTGGTGCAAATTTACCAAGTAAATATTTAAAACTGCTCTTTCCAGTTAAAATAATTCAATCAAAAAAATTTAATCTTTTGTGGACTTCTTTTTTTGCCTCAGTGCTGCCAAATTTCATTTCAAAAAATCTATTCAAGGTATTTTGCAATAAACAATGTTTAAGAAAGATCAAATTTCTTTCTTGTCTTTACTGACTGCAGAAAAGTAATCACCTGAAGTGACTTAATGCAGTTGTTACCTTAGATAAGTCAAAGTAAGGATGATGTCGAACACATAAATTATTATCGACCGTGAATAGCAGTGGCTGGTATACATTGTTTCAGTACTAAAAAGCAACATTGCAATCTAAATAAGATACCTAGTGCAAGTTATCTGCTGCTATATACAAAGTTTTCGGTACTTTACGAACAAGTAGTGCCTGAGTAATTTGAAAAAGTATCAATCATTTAATATTGTTAATGGGAAATAACACTTTTTGTTGCACACGTTTTTTCGGCGATAAGTAACGGCGATCAAAAATTAGAAGATTCACATTTGAACCATGCAAAAATGCAACTAAGTTGTTTCAGTATGTTTTTACAAACATAATTTATATAATTGAATATTAGCTTTGCACGAATGTGAACTTAGTTCCTACTTGACGGAGGACCTGTGATTTTCGCGTAATTAGGTAAAGGAGATGCAGATTTTTTCAATACCAAGTTTTAGTTTGGTACTATTTAAGCAGCTTTGGCCGTCGTCGTCCTTAGTGGCAACGATTGCACGATAACACGATTCGTTCTCGTCGTGCGGTGATTTTGATTTCTTCAGAAGGGGTGTCTATCAGAATACAGATTTTTTTGATGTCGTTGTTCATTTTACCGAAAACTATTCCACGACTTTTAATATATATTTTTTTTCAATTCATCGAAATTTTAAACATCGCTGTGTTATATGATTGAAAAACGTTAATTTTTTTTTAAAGTTATTTTATTATTTTGTTTGTTATATGATTACCAGATGATTACCAGTATTTGTTATAAGATTACCAGAAAAACGGTATATCAAACTCACATTTCGTAAAAGTATTAAGTTATCGATAAAACTATTCGTAAAAACATGTTAAAATATGTATCGAAACCCATAATACTTTTTCACATAGGAACTTTTTATCACAGTAACGTTTCATCGAATGATGAATTCGCCTGTTGACGATAAATTGTATTCCCCTTTAGAAGTGTCCTAATCTGTGGCACGAGCACAGGTACATTCAATTCATCGCACGATGGGATCGTATCGTGTCATCGTACGATCGTTGCTAAACAAGACGACGCGTAACCTTCTTTGTAGCAACTTCACATACCTCCTTGTGGGAAAAACTGCGCGTAAATGATTTTGAAGGTCTCCTCCTTGACTACGCCGGTGGGGCACTCCGCCTTGAAACCTCGGTACAGCCGCTTCAGCTCGGGTTCAGTGAAGCGTGTGGCTCGACGTAGCGCCGCGATCGAGTCGGGCCGGTACCTCGGCAGCTGCTCACCCAACTCCTCGAGTTCGGAATCTGAAAAAAACAATACGGGGAATAAGTTTCATGCGTTTATTTTTTTGTGTAGATTACACCATAAGGTTTTATTACCTTATAGTTGTTTTATACATTTTCTTTTTGATCGCCAGTGTTTGAAATTGTTTCAAGGAAATTGAGCTTAAAGCTGCTCCTGTGTCAAGCTCCATTTCTAGTTCTTTCTCTTCGATTTTAATTTTTATCATGAATTGCCTTCCAGTAGGTTTTTGTTTTATGGGATTGCTTTTGACCCTATTACAGTTCAGAATAAGCCTATTCACTATGGCTTCAAAATAAATAAATATTTCCAACACTCACACTAATAAGCCTAGCCCCAAAGTAAGCACTGCAAGGCTTATGTTATAGGATACTAGGGTAATGGATAGAATACATACACATACCGATACATATATAAGTATAATTTATTTTACAGGAATACCTATAAACATGCATGACTTAGGAACAAATGCTCGTATTCATCATACTAACATTTGTTAACATTTGTTACATAACACCACCGGGATTCCAACCCAGGACCTCACGAGTAGGCGACACCTTGAAACCCGGCGTACATACTACGACCACAAACATGCTACGGTCAAATACGGGGAATAAGTTTTATTAGCTTATTTTTTTTGACATTTCATGGGATTGCTTTTGACCCCATTACAGTTCAGAAGAAGCCTATTTTAGCCTATATTCACTTTGGCTTAAAAACAGAACCGGATTGGTTTGCACTGGAAAGACGCAGGCAGGTAATTACACTCCTTATGTGTACATATTATAGCCTTTTCGTAAAAGCTACCAATGTGCTATATAAGTATTACTGTAAATTGTAACAGATTTGCATCGTTCCCTTCTTAGGGCTCGCAAAGCTCGCAAAAGAGCCTTAAAATCCTTGTGGCTGAGGCATCCCCCAAGGGGGTGTTTTAGTCAGTAAGATTCTGACTAAATCTTGCAGCCGACTGTAGGGTCTCATATGAGAATTTTATTTTCGTCGAAAGAACCAAAAATCAATGTAATTATATAACAATGATGAAGCAAACAACATGAGACAACGAATTACGTGAGTAATAGAGTATTGAAATATAAAAGAAAGCAATTACAACGTATTTACTATTATACATTTATACACATAAAAAAGAGTTAATAAAATAGTAACACTCGTTTCATAAGTTTAAAGGTACGGAGCCTGAAAAAGATGTGAAACCCCCAGAGCTGTGTAAAAAAGAAATCTTTAAAAAATCTCTTTTCAGCATGACAAACATTTTATATGGTTGCCTCCTTTCCAATAACATAGAAAGAATCGTCGCGCTATACTGAAGTAAGTAATAGACGTCATAACCATCCTCTTAAATATTTTTTACTGACTTAACCAAGTTGCGTTAGGCTCTTTTATGATCACGCGCCCTCACCGGTTATCCAGAGCGTCGTATGGGCACAGATATTATCGGGTGACAGCCTCACGGTACTACGTGCCCGGAGTGCTAACCGTGGTCATGAATATCAACGATACGCTCTCCTGGCACTTCATACTGGGAATACTCGTAAATAGCTGCGTATGTACTCTTCTGAAGAGTTCTGTTTATGCCCAGTACCAATGAGCGGATATCAGGGTGGAGTAGTTTTAAATTTAACAACTGCAGAGTCTGCAGCGTACTTAATAGGTTTTGGTTTTGATCCAAGTTCTAACAAGAGTTGTGTTACTGTGGAACTAATGTTTCTTTTTTCTCGCAAGTTGTTTGTATTTTTTTGTATAAAAGAAGAAGAATCGTGCTCAGTAAGGGCATGATTATTATTCAAAGTGCTAGTTGGGTCAGGAATGCTATAAATACTTATATATGTTTCTACCATTTGGATGTTAGGTGGTGGTGAAGTTCAGATTTGAAGATAGCTGGTGCAGCAGTTTTAATATGGTTTAAATTCATAATTACAATACGACAATATAGTTGAAATCAAATTATAAACAAGTACGATTTTTTAAGTAATTATATCAAAAAAGATAATACTCGGACACTTTCTTGTTTTTTCTCTTTTATTGGATTTCGTAATCATTTATTGGAAATTATTTTGGGGATCTTTCATTGCTATATAAACTTCCCCATGCTCCAAGTGCCGTACTTTCTGATGTAAAGTTGAACATTTCATTTGCACATAAAAGGGCTACGTGTTCAATCGAGGTCAATTATTTTCATGGATAGAGATAGTTTGGGGTTAAGCAAACTTGTCTCTCGACCTTAAGTGAATGCTAATTTAATAGAATTTCTATTTATATACCATGTGATTGGTAATCAAATAATTTTAGTTAAGTAGACTAGAATTTATTAGTAATAATTTTTAAAATTGCTTTTAACGAACTGCTATGTAATTAACCCAATCTTTTTTCTGTTACTAGTCTAAGATATTAATGTCGGGTGTAGTTTAAATATACACATAAGATTCTGCCACAAATTTATTGGAAAAAACTGTTTTAGGTACGATTGGAGCCATTTCTTTTCATGTTACAAAACATCTGTCAAGAAGGACCGGAGATTGTGATAAATGTATAATAATAAACAGGTTTCTGAAATAGAATCAGGGCAAAAATAGTTGGAAGGAGGAGCCGACCATTGCTAACCGCCGACAACTGCTATCATATTATCATAACAGAAAATATAAAAGCAGTTTCATGAAGATATAAAAAAAATATAACACACGAAGATCGTGTTATCAAAAACATAATATATGAAAATCAACAGTTCCCAGTTTACCTATGAAACGCTTACTTATATATTCACCTGTGTAGCGTATCAGCGGACCCTGGGAATACCTATTGTCTTATATCGAAAACGAGCGACTTTGGATAAAGAGGAAAGTTTGTCCAAATCACTTTTACGTCCAAAAGGGAGAACAAAGAAAAGGAAATAGGATAAGGAATAAGTTAGCCATATATAAAGAAGTTTCTCTATAAAATTTCTAGCAACTTATTTGTTGTTTACTTTGCGGCTGACATTTTATTTTTACGAAATATATTAGTAATAGTATTAATAATACTCAGGGTTGTTTTGCTGTTGATTATGATGAAAGATTATTATTATTTGTTATCATCGACTCCTTTTCCATTAAAGCAAAAAAATATTGATACTGAAATACCCAACAACAGTTACATTTTACGGAATCGCAGAGCATCAAACTTGCATTTCTGTATGTATGCACCTTCCCTACATTTATTTTTACCTATCTGTGGTGTGTGTGTAATGAAATCTTGCAATTTCAATTTGATATAATTCTTGGTTTTAGATTGCGTTGAAATTTTGCACACATATCCATGCAATATTACATGAATATTAATTGGTAATGTCTGCATACGATTCTGGAATTGGAAAGCTCTAGAAAAGTTCGGCAGAACCAGTGGCGTAGCTACCGCCGTATCTGCCGTATCAATGATACGGGGCCCCCGGGCCACGGGGTCTTCCAACGGGCGTAAGCAATAATTAATTAAAACTTCCCTTTATTCGTCAGAAATGACAAAAGTCAAAAAAAGGAATTTCTTTTGTTCCCGCGTAATGCGTGCGTTGGCAACACCCTTCATCGGTTATCGCGGGCTGCGGGATTTCCCCGTAAGTCATTTACTTGAACAGGGGAATCCCACAATAATCGATGTACATGCGATACAATGATAAACCACGGAGTCACTATTATCCGTAGAGGCAGAAACTTTAAAAAACTAAAGTCATCATCAGCATTAAATGATTTAATAAATCAGTTTGCCGAAAAGAAGGCAAGGAGAGTGTATATTTAATTTGAATTGATTCATGATGATGAATAAAGATTTATTTTAATTTTATGCAAACATTGTTTTTTCTTTTGTGAGAAATCTTTACCCTTCCTAAGTGCCCCCAAACAAATTTTTATACGGGGCACCGCCAAGGCACGCTACGCCACTGGGCAGAACCTACTTTTATACATAATTGAAAGAAAACGAAACGACATGCAATGCAAGGGGCAGTAAAGATATAATTTTAAAGACATTACTATTTTTTTGCAACAAAACTACAAAAAAGGTTTAGTACTTAAATTATGCAGGTATACGTAAGGAAAGTTTCTCCTCAATTCACGGCAACCTCTGCGGCCGAGTGGTATGTACGCAGAGTTTCAAAGTTTCGCCTACTCGAGAGGGTCCCGAGTACGAATCCCGGTGGGGGCAGATGTTTATGTGATGAAAACGAGCATTTGTACTACAGTCATGTATGTTAAATTTGTATTGCTATATTAATATACTTATATAACTATGCTTTCCGTTACCCTAGTATCCTATAACACAAGCCTAATGTGTTTACATTGGAGCTAGGCTAATTGGTGAGAGTGTTGGATTTCTTTATTTTATTCAATCGCTTGTTGCGGTAGAAACGTTGCGATCGTTTGCCGCATCAGGTCGTGCTTGGCTGCCTGCCGCACTGCGTCTCATTCTCGGGACGCGCGATTTGACTACAGGGAGCGACAGTTTGCGGCAACAACAGTGTGCGCTCGCCTCGCCTGGCTCGCCCGCCAGGTGCGAGCAATTGCTGCCAACTTGGAACCACTTATCCGACATGTTTGCTGAATAAAACTTTGAATGGGACCTTTTTAATGTCAAGGACTTGGAGTTTAATGTCTCCCTCTTTGGAGATTGTGTTGATTGATGTTAAAAAAGGTAGTTTTCATTGCTTTTCAGTTCTCAAAAGTGTAAATACCGTGTGAAAATTTGCCTTTTTAAATAACTTGATCGTGAATGTAGATTAGCAATCGTAAAATTAAAATGTAACACTTCTTGTATTTATGGGTAAATTATACGATCATCAGCCTATTAATTAATGAATGAGCCACGACCTACCACGCAGGCCCAGTGCTGTTTTGTGAGCACCAACGACCGCAGATGCAGTCGGAAAGGTTTTACGTGCGTTCAGAAGGAGGAAGGAGCTCGAGATTATAATTGTTTGGTCTCCCAGCCTATCACCGGACATTGCGGAACTTGCTTAACTTCCACGATCGCCGACCTAACGCGCTAACTTCACTATTGATATCTTAATAATAATTACTCTTACCTAACTATGAACAGACAAAACCGTTTCTAATAAAGCTAATCACTTTGATCCTACTAATTATTTTCCTACTAATATTAGATATGTAAAAGTTTGTATGTTTGTTACTCAATCACGCAATAAACGGCTGAAGAATAATAATTACTCTTTTATCTAACTCTGAACAGACAAAACCGTTTCTAATAAAGCTAATCACTTTAATCCTACTAATTATTTTCCTAGTAATATTAGATATGTAAAAGTTTGTATGTTTGTTACTCAATCACGCAGTAAACGGCTGAAGAATAATAATTACTCTTTTACCTAACTCTGAACAGACAAAACCGTTTCTAATAAAGCTAATCACTTTAATCCTACTAATTATTTTCCTACTAATGATATGTAAAAGTTTGTATGTTTGTTACTCAATCACACAATAAACGGCTGAACGGATTTGGATGAAATTTTGTACACAGACAGCTTATAACCTAAGAAGAGACATAGAACACTTTTTATCCCTGAAAAATGTTAGGTTCCTGTGTGATTCTCAAAAAACTAAAGTTAACGCGGACGAAGTTGCGGACGGCCGCTAGTATTTACACAAATTAACATACATTTTGAAATGAAATTACAAATGCGTTAATATATTGGTGTGTGTGTAATAAAATTTTATATCAGACCCTGCCCGTCGAGCCCGGGAACTGTTCGATTTAATATTCTGGTTATATATTCGTGTCCAGTGCCTTTGATATTGATATTTGAATCCTAACCTATTATAATATAATAAATAACGGAATTTGCTACTACTGAATAATTTTAATAAGTCGCTCAGCGTGTTTATTATTTTGTTGTAATAATGGTAAAATATTTACAGCAGAGTGGTTTTTCCGATAGAGTAGAAATGTAGAAGTGGGGAGTAGCAATATCTTCGTTTACTTTTCAGTAAAAAAAACTGCAAATATAGAACAATAGGTATTATTTAAATAATTGCTGAAAACATAATTGACACTTAATGTACTTTTACACACCCTTTAACCTAGCCCCAAAGTAAGCACTGTAAGGCTTGTGTTATGGATAGAGTGATAGAATGAGGGTAACGGATAGAATACATATACTGTACATATATAAGTATATTTATATAGAAATACATATTAAACATCCATGACTGGACTACAAATGCTCGTATTCATCACACAAACATCTGCCCCCACCGGGATTCGAACCCGGGACCTCTCGAGTCGGCGACACCTTAAAAAACCCGGCATACAAACCACTCGGCCACGGAGGTCGTCTTAAATAACAAGTTTTTCTGATGGCTTTTTACTCAAATGTTAATCTTTGTGCGACGATGTGCAAGTTTAAATGTTCGTTAAATCGTAAAAACTAATGGAACGGAACCCTTTTACTAATTTGAAAATAATAAGATAGATAGAAAGAAAGAAAAGTGGCTTTCATAGCATACATTAAATACAAAACAGATAGAAAAACATGAAATGACAACCAAGAAAAAAATCAAAAACAAGAAAACTAATTTATGGTAGTGCTGTGAGGGCCAACAGGTCGCTGTTTCAGCTATGCTACTGTGGTAGTATTTTCGCAATACCACAGCTGCGCAGATTTTCAGCCAGCGTCTATTTAAATGGTCCTCAAAGAAATAAAAAAATATCACTTAACAACACAATTGGTAGGTAACCTAAAAGTTTTGTACATGTATTTTGGTTATTATATCTTCTCGATGAACTTGAATAAATGAAAATAATGATCCAAAAATTTTCATAATCAAATCAAAAATCAAACCTTGGGGATAACAGCGTTTATTTGAGTTCGAATAAAAATAAGAGTGCGGACTCGATGTTGGATTAAGATAATATTCAAATGCAGAGTTAACAATTTTTGATCTGTTCGATCATATAAATCTAACATGATCTGGGTTCAAACCGTTGGATTACCAATTGCATTTGTTTGTACACTGTATTTCACTATACAAGTCTCTAAACTATCGCACTTGAACACTTTTGTTGCACTTTGATCGCCTTTGGATTCGCTCCGAAATCGTTGTTGAAACTCAATTGTCTCTGTGCGGCGCCAATTGCGTTTATATACGCCGATTGACGCATTCTAGAAAGTACCTGTTCAATTGAGAATTAGCTAGCACCCGCGAGTACGAAGTACCTACTTATACATACGCAGGTAACGCGCATAACTTGTAAACAAGTGTAGATGTTCTTGCACTTTCTCCCTTACGTCGCACTGCATAAGGCTCATTTTAGAATGAGCCGCATTACTCGACCTCTATCGCGACCCGCGGTGATCTGGCAAATTCGATCACTAGCATTTTCGCGGTTATGTTTCGAGAGCGTTTGTGACAATATTATCTGTCTGACTCCTCCGCTGTCCTTCCATCTTTCAGCGGTCTAACGGCCATCTACATTCATGAAAAGCATTTTTTTTACCATTTATAAAACTTTATTTTAGCAACACATAAAATGTATATAAATTCGATATATAAAACACCAGTAAATTACTAAGCTCCTCCCGACGGCTACTAGCATATTTCAAGATAACTACTTACAAAGTCAACAGATAAAAGTTAGTTCTCTATTTCACGCAGTTTTCAGGGTCAAACGGTACGTTATATATTTTAATAGCTCGGGTAAGTAGGATTAAAGTTTTAAGCGGATGAGAAACTATTCGGTGGCTGCGATTAGGCTTTCAATTTGCCGTAATATGTGAAATGTAATTTAACATGAGTAAAGTTAAATTTTTTGACGACCTCCGTGGCCGAGTGGTTTGGACGCCGGGTTTCATGGTGTCGCCGACTCGAGAGGTCCCAGGTTCGAATCCCGGTGGGGGCAGATGTTTGTGTGATGAATACGAGCATTTGTACTCCAGTCATGGATGTTTAATATGTATTTATATATAAATATGCTAATATATGTACAGTATATGTATTCTATCCGTTACCCCAGTATCCCATAACACAAGCCTTACAGTGCTTACTTTGGGGTTAGGCTATTTGGCGTGAGTGTTGGAAATATTTATTTATTTATTTTGATTGATGTTAAAATGTTGCCACTGCTGTATTTCTAAAGAACCCATCATCTTCATCTTCACCCGGATGAAACCTGTCCCTGTAGTATGAGCACCACAATTTACATTATATCACGTTTTTATCAAGCCTAACTGTCCAACTCATGACAATGGGAGCGATAAAAACGTGTTATATAGCATATCGTGGTGCTCATGCTAGGGTAAAAACGAGTGGAATTCTTCTAGTAAAAAAATCTTTTATTGAAACATCTAGCATTTAAATGCTTAATATAAAAATCCACTGATGTATTTATTTGATGAATATCAAATCGTTTAAACATATAGCACTGACATGACTATCGAAGAGACATTATGTTATTCTACAAAATGACCAGATTCTCAAAGTAAAATTGTTTAAAAGTATTTGCCATCAAAAAGTTTGTCACTTCCTTGAGCGCAAGCAGCGTAATAAATTACTCGTTATCAACCCTAATTGCATCCGAAACGGAATGTGAATTCAAGACAAATTCGCAGAGAGCAATTAGTCTTAAGACTAGTCGAATTGCTGACAATTTGTCGCGAACATCCGTAGGTTTCATTAAGAGGCTCTCGGCGCAGGGTATTGTGGTATTACGATCTGGCGTAAGTTCCTTGACGATTGTTATCTACGAGATCTGCCGGTAATTACTCCTCTTATATACTTATCTGGCTTTCTGTGATAGTTTTACCTTTTCATACCTATTGAGATGATGAGGATCAAACAAAAATGATAAAATATTCATTTTGTTTTTGGCTCGTTTTATTAATTTATTTTTCTTCATTAGAATTTTATAATTAAATGTCAGGCATAGCGGTATAAAACTCGCTAGCGCCTAGAATCGTGATCTATTCGTCGAATTTCACCCACAAATTACTCACTTTAGTTCTGGCCGTTTACGGACTTTTGGAATGGGCGCGGGGCTTAAGAAGACTCGCGAGTAAACATATTCCGCGCAAATCGTATCTCCGTGCTGCGTCACTAATTTCCGGTTCTCCTACTGAACACGCTGTGGCCTTGGCTTGGCTGGTTCGCCGCTGCTGTCCCTGAGCGCGTCGCCGTCTCTGAGTACGCCGCAACTCCTGGGCGCACCCGCTCTCCTGTGCGCGCCGCCTCTTCTGCCGTGCTTCAAATCTGCGGTGCGGGTAGTGCCCAATCTATCCTCTGACGTGTGTACGTGCACACTAGCCCTATTACGAGCGCAAGAGCTTTTTTCCGAGTTTTTTTTTTATTAGTTGTTAAGCTTCTCAAAAAAGAAATAAAAGAGAGAGACTCTTTTGTTTAAGGGTTTATAATTATTAAATTCCTGTGTTTTCTACGATACTTCTCTCTTTCCTTTACATTTAAGGGTACTTTTTTCGGTCTTCTGAATTATTAATTTTCTCTTGAGAGTGTAGCGACACTCTCCTTACTCAGGTAGTGTCACATAACAAGCTAATGAAATTTTAAATTTCATAGATAATTGCAAACTTTTTTTATTTGAGTTGTATATAACAAGAAAAAAACTTTCATGTACCTATTTATTTAAATAGCTTTCATTTATTCAAGACAATAAAACCAAGCCTATGAATACAAAATCATTGATTTAGTTTTAGGAAAGAGTTTTTGTATAATTTGCTGAGAAATCAAGATATTAGTAATGCGTGCAGTTACTGGAGTGCCAATCTATGTAGCCTGTAACATCGCTTAACTTGATTTCTCAGCAAGTTATACCAAAACTCTTTCCTTTTCCAGTGCCCCACGCTTTTACAATCAAATATTATAATTAAGAGCACATAGTTTACACTTCAGCCCAGAAATAGCGACAACTTGAACGAACCATAATTTATTTTTGGTTGTGTGGCGTTTTTCTAGATTTTTTTAAACTATTAATTTATTTTATACTTTTTAATATTTGATATAATAAGTTCTCGTCATTAAAAAATGAATAGAATATGTTCAGGCGAATCTAATGAACCCAGACTCAATATGTTTACTAGTAGGCAGTTCAAGGTTCCATTAGCCACATTCCAGTACCATCATCAGACCAGCTCGATGGTACCATGATATTGTATTGTCACCTAATCTACATATAATTGCAAAGTTTTATTATGTTGAGACGAATCTCATGAACCCAAACTCGATCTGTGTACTAGTAGGCAGTCTAGGGTCCATCAGCCACCTTGCAGTCCTCGTCATCAGAAGAAATGAATAGCTTAACATATGTTAAGGGGAATCTAATGAGCCCAAACTCGATATGTTTACTAGTAGACAGTCCAAGGTTCCATCAACCACCTTCCAGTCCCATCATCAGACCAGCTCGATGTTACCATAATATTGTATTGTCATCTAATTTACTTAAAATTGCCAAGTTTCATGATGATACAAGAATTAGAAGTGCGTGTAATTCTTCAGATTCTTAGATTTCATTACATAGTAAAAGTATTGTCACACCGTAAAAACAAAATAGTTTATTGAATTCGAATTTCGAATTGTTCATGAAAATAAAAATGTATACTTTTTAGAATTTTACTCATTTTTAAATAAGGAGTGGACGCTTAAAGAAGACCGTGTTGCAGTTATTGCGTTGCATCGTTGCGGTTACGCGCCAGTTCAAATTTTTGACATACTGAAAAAATTTAATATGACCAAAAGATTCGTTTATCGTACCATCAAACGATACAATGAAGACTCTAGTGTAGATGACTGGTCAAGAAGTGGTCGCCCTCGGTCTGTTAGGACTCCAGCAGTGATAAAAGCTGTGAAGGCGCGACTTCAAAGAAATCCCAAACGTAAGCAGAAACTGTTGGCCCTTCAGATGGGGTTAAGCAGAACAACAGTGAAAAGGGTGTTAAATGAAGACTTAGGGCTTCGGGCGTATCGAAGAAAAACAGGACATCGTTTGAATGCTCGTCTAATGGACCTGAGACTGAAGAGATGCCGCGCTTTGTTGAAGCGGTACGCGGGAAAAAAACATCGGGAAATTCTTTTTTCGGATGAAATAATTTTTATCGTAGACGAGAGCTACAACAAACAAAATGATAAGGTGTACGCACACAGTAGTGAAGAAGCGAGCAACCGTATTCCGCGTGTCCAACGAGGTCATTTTCCATCCTCGCTCATGGTATGGTTGGGAGTATCTTATTGGGGCTTAACAGAGGTACATTTTTGTGAGAAAGGTGTAAAAACGAATGCAGTTGTGTATCAAGATACAGTCCTGACGAACCTCGTGGAACCTGTTTCTCATACCATGTCCAATAACAGGCAATGGGTATTCCAACAAGATTCGGCGCCAGCTCATAGAGAGAAGAGCACACAAGACTGGCTGGCGGCGCGTGAAATCGACTTCATTCGGCACCAAGACTGGCCCTCCTCCAGTCCAGATTTGAGTCCGTTAGATTACAAGATGTGGCAACACTTGGAGGAAAAGGCGTGCTCAAAGCCTCATCCCAATTTGGAGTCACTCAAGACATCCTTGATTAAGGCAGCCGCCGATATTGACATGGACCTCTTTGGTGCTGCGATAGACGACTGGCCGCGCAGATTGAAGGCCTGTATTCAAAATCACGGAGGTCATTTTGAATAAACTTTATTGTCATAAGAATCTATGTTGTGTTAAGTTCATTTTGGTATATAAATGGTTACATAATGAATAAACTTGTTTCAATTATTTTATATTAAACATGTGACAGAATTTATGACCTGACTAGGTACAAGTGGACCTAATAAAAGCGTGTTAAAAATGGTCATCTTTAGCATTTTTTATCATTTTTGATCTCTGAAAATTCAGGGAAAGAAGTCATAAAATTTTTGGCATAGAGCCTTAATGAATGGTTTCAATAAACCATTTTTGTATGAAACGTGATTTAATAGGATCTTGAGATTCTTATAAGATCATATGACTTACAGCATCCTTCTTTCCTAAACGAATGAAGGTAGTAGAGCAGTCTAGTGTAATTTGGCGAGCAAAAACTTTAAATTTCTCATAAAAGGTTCTATCTCGAGGGAAGTTTTTTATGTGACATTATTTAACGTCTCTACCATCCGGCGAGTGAAAAATATATCTAGCATGGTAAAAAGTAGCAGTCCCGTTACGAACGACACAAGACAGTTCTAATGGCCCCTCTGCAATTAATCGGGGAAAAACCGGCCAAATGCGATACGGACTCGCGCAAGAAGGGTCCCGAACCATTATCTATATTTGCCATATTCGATATATAATAGTTATCTATTATGTATAAAAAATAGATAACATTTGACATTATTATAATATTGAGCAAAAAAAGGTAAGAAAATAGCATTAAAATTTGTTGTATTGGGAGCCCCAAATAAATATTCCTTTTAATCTACTTTAAGTATTTGTTGTTATAGCGGCAACAGAAATACCAAAGAGTGTTTAAAAATTTCAACTATCTGCTATTACGCTTTATGAGATACAGTCTAGCGACAGACAGACGGACAGTGAAGTGAAGTGTTAGTAATATGGTCCCGTTTTTAACTTTTGGGTATGGAACCTTAAAAATTATTGCGTATAACTATGCTCTGATGTTTGTTTATGGAAAATAGCTCGTGCTAAAAGTTATTTGTGTGGCAGAGTGAGCTTTTTATAAATTTGTTTTTATCGTGGTAATGAATTATATTAAAAAAATAAGAGAACTATATTGGTTCATTAATATAATTCTGTCAATCACTTTGTACACTATATTTTCGGGGAATTATTTTTTGTAAATATTTTACATAACATTGTTTTATATTCAAAATAGGATTAAAAATTAAGTGATTGAGGTTCTACAGAATTTTATTTCAAATTTCACACATAAATAAATGAAACTTCGTGAATTCAAACCTCACAACAAAAACCTTTCCAGCTACAGTAGCTGTATTTATTAAAAATGTCAGGCAAAATATGTACAAAAAGTTTGTAGAACCAGAAATGAAAAGGCTTCCTGGCTTTGCAGTGAGAGCTTGGGGATAGCCAATTTGCCACTCAATTGCAGCTTTAGTATCAGCACTTTTATAATATTTTCAGAATTAAATGTTATGGTATTAATGCTTAGAGCATTTATATATGTATAGATATAAACGCTCTAAGTATTCATGTGAACGCTGTTGCAGTAGATCTACTATTTTATACCTAATACGGACAAGTAAAGAGGTTACTTTTATTCTATTACATATATTTTTAATTATTTGTTCCTAAAAAGTATAGAAATATTATTATGATTATTTTTATTGTAATTTATGGCTGTCCCTATCTTTTTATTTAATTTTCCTCCTTCCTCGTGACACCTAGAACATTATAATAATTAGCTAGACTATAGAAGTTTAAAACAAGATATAGCAAGAACATTTTTTAAAAACCTGTAAAATTTAAATACCTACACATGGTGTGTAGGTATTTACAGTGATTTCGATGATGCAAAATACAACAAAAGAAACATTTTCAGTAAGTTAATTGAAATTTATAAGCACATAAATTTACAACAATACGTTCTGAAATTTTATCCATTTATGCTTTGAAAGTTGAGCCTCGTACCAATATACCAAAAGGTTTTTGTGAAGTAGAAATTTCCATTAATCACACAATAAGGGTTTGATTGTTCCGAGAACGTAGGTCAGCCCCCGTATACTACTGCTATGCTTCTGTCGATAAATGATAACCGTTTACAATACCACTTCATTGTTCCATTGTTTAAAGATTGTTCCGAAAGCTTCGCTATTCGATGCGCGCAAGAACTGGCTTTGACCTTTATAATAATATTAATTGTCCTTGGTGTCCATTCGAGTGAAAGAAAACCTCATGTCAATGTACGAAGGTTGTAATGAATTTACTGTTATTCTCAGAAAAAGATATAACTAAAAGATAAACGACCGGAAGGATGAAATATATTTTCTGTCTTGATAATCGTCGGTCTTTTGAAGTCAAACGCAGTAGAACAAGAAGGCGTTATAAAATAAGATTAATGACATATTTCTTGTAGGTATGTAAGTAGGTTAAGATTATTTTTACTAGAAGAAATCCCAAGGGAGTCGAATTTGTTACTTTTTTCCTAGTAAAAAAAATCTTTGGATCTTCTACCAGGTAAAGGTTAAAATAAGATAATTTCCAACATTTACATTAACACCAAACATTATTTGGACTTTCGTAAGATAAAGGAGGTGGTAAAAACGTTTTTCGTTTTCCTCCTGGAATATCGTAGCTTATTTGTCTCTGTTCACACATTGTTAGTCGGGTTAACTAAATCAATTACATGGCAATACTGCTATAAATCCAGAAGGAATTGGCTCGTGCAAATCGCCTACCGGTTTTGGCAAAGTTGTGCCGCTATGGAAATATAATCTCTATACCCTTTGCTAATTACTCGGAAAGTTGGGGACGGCTACGGATGGACCCTTTCTCATGATTAATTATGTGAATTAAATGTTACAGTGTGTATGAAAAGTTTATGGTTATGTCGTTACGATTTTAATCTCTTCGACAAATATATTAAAAATAACGTCGAGTATGCAATATACAAATACAGAATTAGATGATGCATTCTGAGGCAATAGGAATTTCTAATACCGACATATTACAATTTATTTTACTGTTACAACCTGTAACGTATCGAAGTAATTAACGTGAATAGGAGAAAGGCGTCATTGTATGAATTTATTATTACTTTAATCGTAAGTTATTTATATCAATTTCAAATTTATACTATGTGAAATAATGGTATTTAAGTTCAGCAATGCTAAGATAAAAAATACTAAATTCAACTTGAAAATTTTACTTTGCATGCTTGAATGCTAACCACCAAGACTTTGAGAATACTAAAAAAAGATATTTTATTCTGTAAATCCGAAACCCGATTCAGTCAGCGAATTCATAAGAATAATTTTCTCTAGTTTTACCGATTATTTCTACCACAGTGGTCACATTGTGCAAAGTTCTCACCAGTTTTCGAGATATTCATCCGTTAGCCTAAAGGATGAGTTAATGTCGCCGCAGATTTATGCATCTGAGACTTTACTTTTTTCTGTGAATAGTAGTTTATGCGCCTGTCATATAAAAAGGGGTATTAAAACACGACAGTCAAATTACGCCTTATGTGACAATAGATTGACTTGAGTGTTTTTATATGCAGTTGCATACACTACTTTAATAATAATAATATAATAAATCAGCTTTATTTTCTCCATAACCATGTTTGCTTAACATCAATATTATAATATTATTAACAATATTTGGCTATGGAGACTGGTGCCTGAACTAAGGTTAGAACCCGTTTTACAGGTCATCAGGCCGCCACAGCCCGGCTGAATTTAGTAATGCTTACACATTTTTTTTTTCAATTTAACTTAATTTGTTTTAGATTAGTAGGTATACATCTATGTAAGTGAGTGAGTCTGAGTGTGTATATGCGAGTTTCATACAAGATAAAGTGATGTGAAAATAGATTTTATCTTCACTCATAGGAACAATTGAAATTAAACAAAGTAGCTAGGTAACAAAGAAGTATTTTGAAAGACTGTTTTGAAATCTCAAAAACAAAACACAATCAGCAGAAAATATTATGATAAGCGCGGGAAATAAAGTTTAAACTACGACTGCGTGTCCCTCTTTTTTCGCATTCAGCCTTATATCAGGGTCTTTTTTTTCGATGACGGGGAGAAAAAATGTATTATATCCACGACAATGACCAACGCCACGTTGGTTTGCTGTTAACAAACCCTCGCGACGCAGTTATTCTTCCTCGTAATTCCGTGGTTCATTCGGCAAGCGGCGAGCCGCCAGAGGTCATCTCATCCTTTAGGTGCGGGTATACTTTGACGTGCACTCACGCAAGCGTGGCATACGTCAAACCACCCCGCCGCCCGCCGAACAGCAGCCCGGTCAGCACCCGCTTTAGCCGATCCTGGGCTTCTCCGTTCACAGCGTCACCTGGCTAGTCTCACGGACCGCAGTCCGAGCGGATAGCCAGCCGACCAGCTCCCGTACCTACCAGGTAAACCAACTCCGATCCCCTTATTTATATCAAGGCCTAATAGATTAAATAGAATGCTTTCTCAGTACAATTCACTGTCAAAGTCGACCGATATGGACATCTTCGCGGATACACTGAAGAGAATAAAATCTTTATGTTGTTTGGTTGTGCCCGCATAGTTTTTTCATTAATTTATTTCTCATTAATTTATTTTTCATTAATTTATTTTTCATTAATTTATTTTCATTAATTTATTTTTTATAAATTTAATTGTTGTTATTAAATGGTTTCATCAATTTATTTAATTATTGACAATTTAAAATTTTATTTTTATTCATAATTGTTTTGTATTGAAATTTATGTAATTATCAAAATTTTATAAGATTTAATTGCTAGTTAAGTGTGAATTGCATGTCGTAATCGCCTATAATTAAAGTTTCACTAATAAAGTGTCGTACTATAAATGTGTAAATAATAAATGTCTAAGTGTAACAAATAAATAAATAAAAATGTACTATAATGACTAAAAAGTTGTTTTTCAACATATTTGCTCAAAAAATGCATTTAGGGAGGTTGTATACCATTGTTCGAAAGTTCAAAATTACGGGCCAAACAGTGGAGCATGCGGTAAACATTTTACCGCACATTCCGTTGTAAGGCGCCCTGCGTATCCTTTACGGTTTTATTTAAATTTGGTTCCAACCTCCTTGGAAACACTTTTGATCTATAAGTTCCTCTCACTTTAATACCAATAAAAAGGAAAAGAGACCACCCGCACATGGCGCCACATGGAAATGCACGCCATTTACCTTTAGCAAAAGTTTACTTCATTATTTAAAAAAATATACTGTTTCCTTGCAAATATGTTGAAAAACGTTGTATGACATTCGTGCGGAATTGGTAATTACAAACTTGTGAACAGGTTAAGTCTTGTTACTTACATTCTTCTACTCATTTGTAATAACCATCTTACCGCACTAATAACATAATGATATTAACCAACAGTAACCAACGTAAGTTGATTTACCATAGTCACGAGTTTGTAAATACCAATTCCGCACGAATGTCATATAACGTTTTTCAACACGTTTAGGAGAAAACAGTACCTATACCTCATTTATTTAATGAAAAAAACTTTTATCTAATAAGAAAAAGACGCGCATTTCCAAATGACGCCACGTGCATGCGGTGAAAATTAGAACTACGTCACGTACTTAAGTGAGACAAAGGTATAGATTAAAAGCGCATCCAAGGAGGAAACCGTAAAGGATACGCACGGCGCCATGAATGAGAGTGTGCACTATTTTTTTATAACACTTTTGCTCGTAAAGCGTCTCTTATTGCACCCATTTTAATATCATAATCTATCACATAACACACGCGTGCGGTAATGTAAAGTAAAACGCACGGCTTATTATGTTCCGTCTAAAAACGAACGATACTTTTTTAAATCTTAGCAAAGAGTTTTAATGTCAGAAAGGTAGCCAACATTTTCTTTATAAAATTAACTTTGGGAGATAAAATATGATTATAAACATTTAATTCTTTAATTTGATTCATTTTGACAATAAATTACAACCATATATCGGTATAGAATTCACAAAAATATTAATATACTTTATTAGTAACACTGGATGTTTTTTGTTCCTTTGCCTAAAAAAAGTGTTGATGCGCGCGCATCGCTAATCTGTGAAAAAAATATTTTTCTTTTCGCTGTATTGTTTTTATTTGAAAATATTGTCAAGTAGTAACGAACTTATTAATTTGACACCGCCAGAAGTCGAAAAAAGCTACGCTAAGCCTCTTGCCCGAAAAATCCATGGACTTACAATCAAGCGTATCAAAATTTCATCTTATGGAAAACAAAGATGCAAATTCATTTTCAGAAAGTACGTACGTAGGTAGTATTATTTCCTCGCAAATGTGTTAAAACGTCGTATGACATATGTGCGGTTTGATAATTACAGCCTCTGCCTTCTTATAGCCCTCACCTACGGCTCGGGCTAACAATATCGCCTCGGCTGTAATTCTCAACTTACCGCACTTACATCATAATGTACTATTATCGCACGGTTCGTTGTATAGCGCGTATTTTGAACTTTCGAACAATGTACACAACCTCCGTAAATGATTTTTTAGAGCAAATGTGTTGTATATAACTATAGCGATACAGGTAGCTGTACTGTAATGAGTTTTATTTGTAATTTTATGTATATGCGTTTATAAAGTTCGTCTTTATAAAACCACCTTTAAATTCGTAATTCGAATATTTTGACATGAGTGTAGATAAAGATTATTAAATACTTTGTTTACCTCGAATAATATTTATTATTGAAACAAATTCCGGTCTTCCCTGGAACCACATCACCTGTTAAAGGTAGTGTTATTTTGTTATGGTCTTTTGGAAGGTGGCGGACTTTCATTAACACGAACTCAAAATCGAGTGGGAAAACCACTATGCCCAAACTTACAATGCTTGTGTAAAATCTAATATATAAAATTCTCGTGTCACGGTGTGCGTAATTGAACTACTCCGAAACGGCTCGACCGATTTTCGTGAAATTTTATATGCATATTCAGTAGGTCTGAGAATCGGACAACATCTATTTTTCATCCCCCTAAATGTTAAAGGGTCCACCCTTAAATTTTTTTATTTTAATTTTTGGACAATTTGTTTTGTTTTTGTTTTTTTATGATACACCATACAAAAATCCACCACCAACCCCTATTTTTTTATGGCGGTACGAAGTTCGCTGGGACAGCTAGTGTAAGTATAATATTCATCAAAATTTATGATTTTTAATTACTTAATATCCGGGAGTTAATAAAAATAAAACAATCATGTTTATTATATAAGGAATATTTTAAAAAAAAATTGTCCGTACATCCTTGCTCTCATTGTGAAAATAAAGGCACTTATAAAGGTGCGACTAAATGCTGTACGGTAATCTGGGTTAAGGGCTTCTCCCTCCACAAGGCACCCTTTGGAAATTATCAACACATGATGATTTCAGGGTTCGTTCGAGTTCCCATTTCCTGGAATAGAAAATAACCTTTTGTATTAATATGTTTTTTTCTCCATTTCAATAATTAACATATTTATTAAAAGAAAATAATGGCTGTCACTTACAGCTATCTGAAGGTAGGTAGCCAGCTATGATTTAGCCTTCTTAGACCGGCAATCACCCTTTTTCCGGAGTTTATTTATTACTAATTTCATTTTAACTAATTGAAGTTGCATAAAATATGAAAAAACAACTCTGCATAACCCTTCAGCCAGTTCCATTTCTGGGAATATAGAAGTTAAGTACATTTGCATTACGAATATCGTCTTCACGTCTTCATTGTTACGAAGGTACTTATGATTTCTGTTTTGAGTAATAAATTGTCTTATGCATCTTGGTGTTATCGCGACAATCAAATTGTGACATAAGCAATAACGTGTAGTGCGGCGGAAAACTGGTGTTTTACTGTGCCGTGTCGCAACTGCAGTGGGAATATACGTGTGGACTCAAGCCAAATCTAGCAACCTTGCGGCGAAAGTGAATGCATGGACCGATAAGCATTTTCTTGTACGTGTATCTATCCTATCTATAGAATATCTAATATTATCATTTGTGATAGTAATTTGCAATAGAAACAAGTGCTTGATGCTAACTTCCCTTTAACTTTAGGAAACTTTTCCAAGCGTAACTTTGATCAGTGGGGTAATTCTGTAAAATATAAATCAGCGTTCTGTCATTCTGATTTTCAGGTTTCCTGTTACAGGTTTTTTGAAGTGAAGCTTCTTTTCGGACGGGGTGTAAATGGAAAAATCCTATGGAAAAGAAGAAACGGAAATGCGTCACGAGCGTCACACGACTATATATGCAATGCAATTCCACTTTGATGTTATTATATGTATAAATGTATGTCGTGAATCTAGGTTATGTATGTGCCATTATATTATCTAGGTAACACAAGAATTTTGCAAAGGAGAATCATGAAATATTGGATAGTAAGGAATAAATATACGAGTATTGACATATATCTTGCCAAGTAGCCTGTTACAATGTGACCAAATAGCTAAGTGACCGGGTGTCGACAGGAAATTAGTTTTTCTGTCCATACCCTGGGACCTGCAGGGTCAGTCACAGTCGCGACAGTACAAGCAGGAAATTGCATAAAGAATGTTTTGCATATAAATTTATTACTAGCCTTTTGTCGCAACTTCTTTTGCTTGATCTCTAGAGTCATAAATGATAAAATTTATAAATTTATAATTTATAAATATTTCCAACACTCACACCAATTAGCCTAACCCCAAAGTAAGCACTATAAGGCTTGTGTTGTGGGATACTAGGGTAACGGATAGAATACACATACTTTACATATATAAGTATATTTATATAGAAATACATATTTAAACATCCATGACTGGAGTACAAATGCTCGTGTTCATCACACAAATATCTGCCCCCACCGGGATTCGAACTCGGGACCGGGAATATGGGTTTATATTAACAAAGTTCTTTATATTTATTACATCTCCATCCATACCAGAGTTTAACAGAAAGCGTCGGTTATACGCTGACATAAACATCTTCATTTGTTTACCTAGCTATCCATGTACGCACTTATCTAGTAGATAAGTAGATAATAATCTACATCTTGAAAGCTAAAACTGACGTATCCTAAACTTCCTCGTGCCTAATAGTATGTTAAAGTACATTGGACGATGAGACGAATACGATACTTATATCGAAAGTCAACTTTAAGAGTACAGGCGTTAAAGCTGAATCTCAGACCTCCAAATCCTTTCTCTTTACACAATCGAAAGAGAGGCTTGAATTCAAATTCTATCCAGAATGTGTGAAACACAGGCAAATCTGGACGGCCGGGGAGATTGCATCCGCCAGCACGGTTGCCTGAGCCCGATTATCCGATATGAGATTTGGGTGAAATTGAATTTCAAAGTCTTTCTCGATCAATCTGTAACGTTAAGTAACTTCTGCGCGTAGGTCGAGGGAATTTCAAATTGGATTCGACTCATTAATTAATCTATAGTCGGGCCGGTCCTGGAGGACAGACGGACGATGAATTTACGTTAATTTAATCTACGGTCTGGATGAATGGACGATGATGTATACAATACGCGTCTCAGAGACTAACGCCCTACATTATTCAAAAATCTAATTATTGATTTCTCTTTACACGAATGCCATATAAATGAGTGAAGATGAAAAATATGAGCCAAATTCCTTTTCAATATTTTTTTTCGCAATATGTACAATTTGTACATAAGTTTTTCTTTTGATGACTATTAGGTACTAATGATCCTAATATCTATTAAGCTGATGGATGTTTTTAAAAAGCTTTATGTTTATTTTCGTCAGTTTTGAAATTGATATTTGGGATAAATATCTATAAGTATATAACATATATACATAATGTAACATTAAAATGACCCAAGCTCTATCGTAAAATTCAGTAACAAACTGTCATCTGACTACCTCACAACAGTCGAGTATTCAGAGTGGGATTCTTAGTCACAAAGGCGCTCGGGAACTTTTTGCCATTTCCGAATGCTCACTTCCCCCGTATCACTATAAATTCACGGCAGAATTGAATCCGATCGCAGCAACGACAGCTGATCAGGCTGATCCGACCAACTTTATTCATAAATAAACTCCAACCCGATTAAGTTGACTTTCTAAGAATTAGGTGATTGATTTATGTGAAATTGTTAGTTTAGAATTTTCTAGTGAAACAAGCTTAGATAAATATTGGTCTCCTTGCGGTCGACCGAAGATAGATCAATCATTTATCTATAGGTAAAACAAATACAAATAACGCTTATATAGATGAATTTAATTAATTTATGAAATTTTACGCTAACCTAAACTGGCAGATATCTAAAAAGTAAATTTCTTGATACATCTTTATAATAGATTAATAAATGATTTATTTTCCTTTTAGAATAGCCTTGTTAACAAAATGATCGATTGGAGTCTCCATTTTATTCTTAGTAATAATAAATCGAGTACTAAAACTATATTATTGAATACATAATAGCTCAATATTAAGTATTAATATTCTACTATTATTTTCAAGTAAGCGAACGATAAGACTATAAGCCGCGGCATAATATCCGCCCCCCGCATCCGTGCTGAAAATCTGCACCAAGCCAACTGGCACGTAAAGAGACGCCAAATTGAAATTTCACTAAGTATCGTTATATTGCAGCGTTTCGAATTATTGCATATGATTTTAAAGTTTGTTTTTCATAATCATATTTTACAAGTGTTTTTTTCAGTAAATTAGATTAATAACTACACTACCAAGCCTGCCTATAATACAATAGTTAGTTAAGTAAAGCCATGCCGAAAAGATAATTAACATATTTAAATAATCTCTTTTATATCCTTAATATAATTAATCTAACTATTTAGACTAAATAAAAAATATACATAAAAGTTATAATGTAATACACGCGTGGAGGAACCTTATTAAATATTGCACGATATTTTCATTATCATTCAAATGACATTTTGTAATAGGATGAACAAGACAGACAAGGAAAACGCAGCGAAACTATGTATTTCAAACTTTTCTTCGTTTATTAATAAAGCGGTAACCTGTGGGGTTGTACAATTACATAATATTATTAGTGTCTTCAGTATTCATAATACATTTTCTACTTAGTTTGGGGCTACATAATTAGTGTGAGTTGTTCAGATTTCAGTATTATAATCATTTCAATATTTTAAGCTGTTTGTACCAATTTTTTATACTCTGCCGTCTCCACCTAGCAAGGATATCTATAGTAGCGTAGCGTGAAATAATGTATATATAAGAAAGAAACCCTTTAGGAGGGCGGCCGCATAGTCTTATTTGATGCTTGTATTGCAAGTGACAACTTTTTAGATATGCAATTGCCAAACTAGGCCTTATTTTTGCAACGATAAAAACCATTTCTCGATATCGCTTCGAGTTTCGCTACTCGAGATGACAACGAATAATACTTAAGTGTATTTGAATAGGCTTGTAAAAGTTTTATTAATGCCGCAAGACACATGTGAACCGTGTAATATGGGTAGGAGTTTCTAAAACAAATGCTGTCCACAAAATTTTTGGTGTGAGCAATACTAAAACAAAACCGAATTTCAAATTCACTGAACTGTAGCAGTAGGAAAGCAATTTAAGCAGCATGTTTGAGGAGTACTTTAAGGAACCTTTTTCTGTTTTGTTATGCATCTCGAAATATGCTCTTCGGTCCCTTTTTGTACAGAAGATAAATAAAAATAACTAGATTATATCCTGACAAAGCTCTAATAGAATGTACATCATACGGTTGTAGGGTTACCGTGCTATAATCTTTAAAATAAGGACATTATAATTAAAATATTGATTTCCACAACAATATTAATTTTACGAAACTAAATTGACTGATGTTAACACACGAAGTTTGGAAATACAATCAATTCTCGTGAACGAATAAATGAGTTATATTTTGTGAGTTCTTTTTGTCTACTTCTTTGATTACGTTAAAACGTCCAAAAAATGTTATTTTATGAAAAAAGAAATGTCATTGAAAGAACCTACTTTCTGACAGTGACGTTAACGACCTGACGTTAACTCATTTAGTAAAGATGATGCAATCGATTGTATATTGATTGTACCTCAAAGTATTGGACATCCAATAAATAATAAAAATGTGCTTTAACTGTTCATTTTCATTTGCTCGAAATGTTCCTCACGCAAAGAAGCCTTGATTAAATATACTGTGGAGTGAATTTAAGTGTACGTAATTTTATCAAAAATCTGAAAAACATGAATGAAATTTGAGATTACGAAGAATAAATATGTCAAATTCTACTTTTCGTTCGAAAATTTTGTGAATTAGTGTAGTCTTGAGGAATTTAATAGTCAGAATATTTTCGAGCGAACGAATTTTCGAAACGGAAAAGGGAAAGAAACGTGCGAAATTCGTACTAAATATAAATTTTCGTTGAAATAGAGTAGGAATCCTGCTCTAAACTATTCGGAGCACTTTCTTTCATTTATATACTGCCTTCTTTTTATAAAACAAATTTAATGATACCGTTATGTTATTACTTTAATTCATCACAAAACTATTATAATTTCAACTTTTTTTTCCTTATTCTTTAAGCTTCAAGTTATATCCGCTATAAAAGCGATATACATTTCTGCTTAGTTATATGCCACGGTAATCTTATCGAAAAGACAACGAAAAGAACAGTTACACGATTACAGACCATATCATATATTCATCAATCCAAAATAAAAATTACTGTACTACAACATAAAATCTCTAATTAATAATCTAATTATTAATCTCTAAATAGTGGATAATGAAGTTGGTCGTACAATAATTTAAATTGTCGCCTGTATTACAATACTGCCTGTCTAATGAGAATTGTACCACTGTTTTTTGTCCTGAATAAAATAAAATAAATCTCTATAATTAATAAATAAATATTTCTAACACTCACACCAATAAGCCTAGCCTCAAAGTAAGCACTAAGGCTTGTTTAATGGGATACTAGGGTAACGGACATAATGCATATACTGCACATATAAGTATATTTTTATAGAAATACATATTATACATCCATGACTGGAGTACAAATACTCGTATTTATTACACAAATCTTCCCCCACCGGGATTTGAACCCGGGACCTCTCGAGTCGGCGACACCATGAAACCCGGCGTACCAACCACTCGGCCACGGAGGTCGTAAAAATAATACAATCGCTGCGGCCTCCTTTGCGAAACTTTTCTTGTTTATATTTTTAACTAACTTGTATTAACAGATATTATATAATATTAATGTTCACAATCACGTAAAGAGAAAAAATCCCTGAAATGAAATGAATATTATTATTTTAACAAGTATATTAAGGACATTTTATTTCGCAACAGTATACAGCTTACTAGTAAATTTCGTAATAAACACGTTCCCCGGGAAGTTGCTTGTTATGGTGACCCTCGCCCTGCTCTTGGAAGTATCCAGTCTGCATGAAAAGCGTCAAGTTATTGTTGTCGAGATTGCTTCCGTGGTTCCCACTTCCCTTTTTAAGGGCTTCCTCTCTCGGCGAAAACATATTTTTGGTTACTTATTTGGCATTGAGTTGAAGAAACTATGTTTAAAATATTCTTTGTATGAACTTATGTCGAAGGAATATTTGAGTATTTTATGCTCTTCGGTATTATTATGTTAATGTAGAACGCAAATAACAAGTATGAGCTCTAATGCATTTCATTCATCAGTCATAGGATGGGTGATAATTTACGCATAAAAAAGTTACATCCGTTTTATATGAAAAGAAAATTTTTCATACATTCCAATATTTAAAACAGGATTTTTAGTAAAGTTGTATACCTTTCTCTCGTAATTGTTCTGAGAAACAAATCAAACTTTTGATTCGAGTAAAGCGATATACACATGTATATAATAGAATAATAAAGCACAAGTTTCAGACGTCTTAAAAATAAAAACAGTGGCGTGTAAACGTTCCCAGCTGCTTCTAAAACAACGAAATTCCGAGCTCTAGCAAAAAGCGAAATTAAAAACTTCGTTAGGGGCGTAAAGTGGGAGCGAAACAATTGCTATTTGCAAGCAGAAGACTTTATCCTGAAAAATCCCCGACGGTAATGGAGGATAATTCTAAATACCGAGAGGATTCAGGATCTCACTAAATATGTTCTTACTTTTTCCGTGGTTGTAAAAGGTAAAATTAGAATAACAATTTGGTTAATAAACTTTTTCTTAAAAAGAATATATATATATATATATATATTATATATTATTTTAGACATCATTTAACTGCTTGATTTATTAATAAAAAAAACCTGTATTTATGATATTTGGTTCTTCTTTTTTGAAACGCTTTTATTAGCTTGATATGTATGTATGTATCTATGTAACGGAATCTTTCAGCGCAATTTTCAACCTTTTCAAGTCGTTAAATTGAAAATGTGAAGATTTTAAAAAGTGGACTCGTACTAAAAACGGATTAAAATACGTTCAAAGTGGCCCTCTGAGTGACCCACGTCGCCCCAAAGGTATATATTCTCCGATTGGAATAAAAATCGATATCCGGCGTCGGCATAGTGTACCGATTGCAAGTTTAAAAAAATTAAGGGATACGCCATTTTCCAAGATGGCTGCTATATATAATTTTGATTGAAATTAATTTTGACGGAGTTTGATTTGCAGGACAAAAATATGAGAGAGAGAGAGAGAGAGAGTTTTTATTAACCATTTGTTACGAGTATTACAATGAAAAAACACATAAACATTATCATAAAAAACAAAAATAAAAAACTAACTTAAAACTATAAAAGTAAATTAATGGTTAATCAGGACCCTGCCTCAGCATGATGCTGTTGCCACACGTTACTATGCGAGTGACAACAGCGCTGGTATTCTGGCAGGGCCTGTAAGGTGCGCTATATATATGACACGCTGCACAGTTCTCCAATCTCAAACCGAAACCTACTCGCAATATCAGTCACTCCTTTTTATTCTGTAAAGAGACTGACAAGGAAACATTTTTACCCTCGAACATCTTTGATATAATCAATAATTAAAAATTCAAATTCATCACAATTGTGTCTAAAACGCTGGTGTTAAATTTCTCTACGTGTGTATGTGCGTCACTCGTTTCCAAACAATAACAGCAGGGGTCATGTACCACCTGGTTCAGAAGACCATCTCTGCAAATTGATTGCACAGGGAAACAAAGTTTTTACATGCATTGCAATGTCATTAAGTGGCATTTTAATTTAACTTTAAACATTTGCTTCGATTGTAGGTTACGTATAGGAGGAGGAATGTCGTTCCAACACTTTGAGGCAGCAAATCTGAATGACCCGCGAAAAGCTGCAGTGCGATGTGAAGGTGTGGAGAAAACTCGAGTGCATAACCTCTTTTGATGCTTACTATAAAGCTGTGCCCATGCCAATTTAGACGATAGATATTGAGGCTTTCCCGTATGTACAATACCAAACATCAATGTTGCGAGGTGTGCACACCTACGGCCCTCCATCTTCAGCATGTTAGCTAAATTCAAGAAAGGGGTAACATGGGTTCGTGGTGGAATGTGGAAACAAAAACGCGCGCACGCGTTTTGTACTCGCTGGATAAGCCGTGATGATCTGCCTAGCAAACACGGACCATAAACAGTGTCGCAATAATTGAATTTTGATAAAACCAATGCCTCGCACAGCGCCATTCTAAGTTTCTCAGATAAATATGGTCGAATCCTGTAGAGCAACTTTAATCTGTAAAAACTACTGCGTGCGCACTCCACAATATGGCCCTCAAAGTTAAGTTGACTTTCCAGAGTCAAACCCAGGCTCTTTGCTTTATTTACTTGCTGAATGATTACCCCGTCAATATGAAGATTTAGTAAACTTGCATCGATTTTGTTGATGCTGTTCTTAGTACCTGTCAGCAGCAGTTTTGATTTCTGAGGATTTACTACTAGGCAGTTTGATTGACACCATGCAGATAATCTTGCGAGGTCCTCATTCACTCTTCCCACGGCAACAACAACGTCATCTGGTTTAAATGAGTAGTGAAGTTGGATATCATCGGCATACAAATGATATTTGCAGTTTTGTATGCAATTAACCATATCTGCGCTGTATAGTATGAACAAGATCGGACCCAGCAGCGAACCCTGGGGTACGCCTCGGGCGACTGGGAGCGGTTGAGATTGTGTTTTTATACCATCAGCTGCAGACAGCTCCACATATTGCTGTCTGTTGGTTAAATAACTGCAGAACCACTTTATCGCACTGGTGTCAAATCCATAATATGTGAGCTTCGATAAAAGAAGAGTCGGGTTTATACAATCAAATGCACGGGAACAATCCAACAGCAACAAAGCACTGATCATTCCACAATCTTGAGCAGCAAAGAGATGATCAACTACGTCTGACAGAGCAGTTGCTGTGCCACGGCCCTTACGAAATCCTGACTGTAATTGTGGCAGTAAATCATGATTCTCAACATACTGGGTAAGTTGGTCACAGACAATTTTCTCCAAAATTTTGGATATGCAGGGAAGAATGCTTATAGGCCTCAGATCACTCGAGGAAGTTGGCTGCGAATTCTTGGGTATAGGTTTTACCACAGCATGCTTCCAAATCTCTGGAAATGTGCTTTCACTAATAGAGCGGTTCATGATGTTCGTTATTGCTTCTAAAGACTGAGGGAGAGTGAGACGCAACATTTCCAGTGATATATTGTCATTTCCTAGAGCATTAGACGAGAGCCCTTTTATTGCTTTGAGCACCAAATCCTCACTGACCGGACTCAATTTGAATGTACCCGCAGTGCCGTGCCGATGGTGCTCGAAATAGGTGAGGCTTGAAATTGATACTGTATCGCTACCAGGGACATTGAGGAAGTGTCTGTTAATAGAGTCGGGGTTTTCAAAACATGGTGGCAGACTCTCTGCAGCTGTATTATTGGGCAATATGTCTTGTTTGAGATTCTGCCACAGTTTTTTTGGATGTTGCAAGTTGTTATTGATGTTTTTGGCAAAATAACTTTTCTTTTCTTCCTCAATGGCTTGTGCTGTAATTTTTTTCATTAGTGTGTAGCTCTCTTTAAGAGTCTGTGTTTTGTGCGTTTTGTATTTTAGATGGTATGCATCCCTTATGCGCATCATTGACTTCACTGTGTCTGTGATCCAGGGATGGGGGGGCGATTTAAATTTTCTTTTTGTGGTTGGAGCGTGCAAGTTGAATAATGATGTTATGACAGATGTAAACTTCTCGACCAGGACATCGACCCGATCCTTTGAATGCCTAAAATAATCCCAATTGATGGAATCGAGATCGGCATTGAATTGATCCATAATAATGTTTTTTAGTGGCCTATATGTCACCCACCGAGGCAATGGTTTATCCTTTTTTATTTTAAGATTTGCCGTGATCATGGCATGTCCACCTAAGTCAGGCGTATGTTTCACTTTGACATTGAGAACAGGTATATCTGTGCAGATCATGTCTATTAGACTATTGCTATGCGATGTAAAATGAGTTGGTTCAGTGACTACTTGTTTTAAGCCCATGCTGCGCAGAGTTTGCTCAAACAACCTGACTTGTCCCGATTCAGAGCTGAGGAGGTCAATGTTGAAATCACCGACGAGTATGATACCATCATGTTTCGAGAAAGATGTTACTGATTCGGATATGGCTTCAAGGAATATATTTATATCCTGTCTTGGTGGCCGGTAAGCAGTTCCAACTATTATTACCTTGTTTCGGATTCGTGCCTTTAACCACATCTGCTCAACTGGTTCAGCAGAGGGAAACGGACATGGGCGAGCATTTATCCCTCTGTGGATGTAAAAAGCTACGCCTCCACCACGTCCACCACAAACGCCATCAGGCCTGGGAGTATGGTAAAATCGATAATTGGCTAATTTTGGGGCCCTATTACTCTGCCCTGGTCTTAACCAAGTTTCATTAATGGCCAAAATATCTGGAGCAAGTTCCTCCGCGGCCACAATGAACTCCTCTTGCCCAGTGTTAAGAGAACCAGCGTTAAAGAGACCAACTATAAAACCCTTATTATTGTTCATTTTTATTTATGCTAAATTTCACTTGCAATATTATACGTATACTGAGATTAATATAATACCGTATGAGATGAAAAAAATAAATGATAGCAACAGACTTCGAGTTTTGAATTTTCAAATATAAAGTAGGAAAACGAGCTAACACAGCCATATACACATATAGAAACATGACCAAACTTACAAAGCGACACAACAAGCAATATTTAGCTGGAATAAATACAAATACAATGAATAATGTATAAGGTACATTTCTTATACCTAGTGAGTGACAAATAGTAACACATGAACCCAAAACTACCATACAAATTATCCACCCAGCACTAAAAAATAACACACATAACAATGAAGAAAAAGCATAGCAAAGTAAAATTGTTTGAACGCTATCAGCAGTGAAATCTAAATATAAATAACTATACGCAGTATCTGCAATTAAGCAATAAATAAAGCAGCGTATAAATAAGCTCAATAATGGGTGCATATTCGAGAGTATAACGTTTATAGGTAACAAAAAAAGTAGCAAAGTAAAGCGAAGCAATAATATGGGAGCTGCACTTACAGGTTCAGTGTGTAGCCGCAATAAAACTATTATTTCGAAGGTAGTCCAACGGACTCTGAACCAAAAACCTTTTCCAGGTCAGCTTGCGTGCGCAAACGATAACAGGGGACCGCTTGCCCGGTGTGGTGTCTCGCGAAGATCTTGCCGTCCTTTGTCCAGACGTAACGCCAGCCCGACCGCTTGCCAATCTCACGCGCCTGCCGGAAAAGAGCGCGGTTTGCGCGCGTCAGCCTCTCGTTTATGTAGAAGCGGGGAGGCAGCCCAGGCAATAAGACGCCCTCGGTTGAGAGCGTGCGGCGTACGCGGGCAGCGCGCAGCAGGTCGTCGCGCACCGCGCGCCGTACCAGGCGCACCACGATTGGACGAGGTCGCGCAGCCACGCTGTCGCCCTCCACGGGCTCCGGGGGGCGCCCCACGCGCGCGACACTGACTACATCTTGCTGCTCGAGCTTCACGCCGATTTTAGTCGCCAAGGTCATGACGATATGTTGAAGACTCTCCCCCCTCTGCTCTGGTATGCAGGTAATCTCCACGTCGTTCAGGAGGAGTTCCTGATCACGCTCATTCAGCTCCGATTTGAGGGACTCTATTGTTGTCAATAGAGTGCTCTGAGTACTGTCAGCATGACCTTCGGCCTCACAGCGATTCTCCAGAGTGTCAAGGCGCGACCTGAGTTCGCTGATCTCGCTTGTACAACTCTCCACCTGCGCCACCAGACCAGAAAGCTTCGAGTCGAATTCTTGGACCTGATTGCGAGTTTCCGTCATCTCCTTGCGAAACATGCGGACTTCCTCCACCAGCGTGTCCAATTTTCCCGCCAGAACTACTAGCGCGTCACCAGGCCCTGAAGCAGAAACTACAGGATTCTCACACTCTATTGGGCTTGAAGCGGAGGCACCACGGCGGCGGTTGACCCTATCATCGTGTCCACGAACCGGGGTGTCGCTATTGTCCATCTTCGGTTCCCGACTTTTGCACTGCTCGCACTTCCAGTTAAGTCTGTGCTCTCCTGTTAGCGTATTCCGAAACCGCTGTTCGGAAACGTTAGCGCAGAGGATGTCATAGTATCCGGAACAAACGCAACAACACAGGTATTGTCTATTTTTTATTACTTGAAGACAACCGGCGCAGTTTTTAGAAGCCATTGTTTTCGAAGAAAATAAAAAAAAAAAAAAATATTATATTATTTAATTATGAGCAAAAAAGTCAATGTTCAGTCGTAAAAAAAAAAATATATATATATATATATTTAGAAAAAAAAATGTATTATGTTAACCGAGGTTTCGAACTGGGGATCAGTACGTTGTTATACCGAAGTAGCTATCCCTCGAGCCGTATGAACTGTAGTTAGAGTGACAAAATTTTAAGTCAGTATCTCACAACATTGACAGTGCGACAGCCGATTCATCAACGACTCAAGGTCAATGCCAAGCAAGACTAACGCAACGACCACAGTTTTTAAAAAAGTTCACCTTCACAAATTTTATAAAAACACTTATATCTTGGCAATCACTGTACCGATTTTATCACCTTATACATGAAAATACGGGAAATCACTTGACGATAAGTATTCTTCGTTCATCACAGGTATCGGTGATGGGTTTACTATATATATTTTGCAATACACACGGAGCGCAAAATAATACGTCTGAGCTTAACTACCGCGCCCCGCGCACCTTCCAAAAATATGATAATCGTATCCATATAAAATTCACCTAATCCAATAAAATATATTGGTGAGAAACGTGCCGAGGGATGAATGGCAAGAGGATGGCTAAAAATATCATGTCGCTAGCTACAACCTTAGGGAACCGGGATCAACCTCATGAAGTGCTTCTTGAAAAAGTTTCAACAAATTCTACCAATGAATTTTCAATTGAGAAAGCATTGGTTCATGCGTCATGCTCGTGAACAGGTGCTGCCATAGGAAAAAAATCTGTCCTAACTACTTTGATATTGAAGATGTTAATGTCTAGTAACACCTAATACAAATAAAACTATTGTATTTATACTTTAGTATTCAATTCATGTATATTTCATATTATGTAATGAAAAGTGACTTCATGAATTATCTCTGAAGTCATTTTTCAACTTAACGGCTCTGTAAATAATAAAACAGAGAGAAAATAACAGCTCTTCAGGTTCTTCTCAGTAGAAGGTCTTTCACCATAGATTTACGAACCAATAGCATAGCTTCGGTAAAGAAGTATGCCATTAATTTTATGTTAGGCATCTACCGCACAAAATGCAAGGCTGCACAATAGATTTTGCGGTTATTTACCTAGTTCTTCGGCGTTCCCAGACAAGCATAATCTGTAGCCTTGAGTCGCGTAGGGTCATTAAATGGTATTCAAATAGAAGAACTTTATTGTTCTAAGGTAATAGGGAGAGTTCCACGTAATGGTTCCATGAAGAAAGCGTGGGGTGCTTGATATTGTTTTAGTATCTATTTATATAAAAAGTAAAGTAATTATAAAAAATCTAATGAAAGCACCACACGTTTTTTTTTACAATGAAATTAGTATTAATAATACCCACTTTATTTTTATTTGAGAATCCTTGAAAATGATTGAAGTATTTTGAGTTAGCAAGCTTTCTTTAGCTGTTGAATACAATATCAATAAATAAAATTTATTTTCTGCTTTTTAGTTTAATTTGTTCAAAAGCGTGTATTTTAGTTTATTTTTTATTTTTTTCAACCTTTTTGATGCCCATATTGAAATAGTTATGATATTGTGTATAGATTTTTGTATTGTCATATGCATTACAAGTAAAGGTGTGTGCAATACTTCAGCTCAATAGGATCCCTAGAGTGCTCAAAATATGGTTTTAAAACTTAGAATCGGTCAACCTTAAGTCAGTTAATAATAAGCGTCTTAAAAGCGAAATAATATTTAATAAGCAAGAGGTGGAATCAGGGTTGAAAACTTTAATAATAGGGCCATTACGCTTATGCGCCTCTCTTTTTACATAAAAAAAAAACTTTAAACATAATAAAATTTATATGGAACTCCTAAAACAAGCAAAATATTGTTTTTGCTAAATTTAAAATTGAGTCAATGTTTATAAGTAAAAATCTCGCAAATCATCGTAACACTCTTTCGAATCACAAATTACGAGTTTCCAAACCAAATTAGGGGTGAGTAATTGTTTCCGGAGCGTAATCATTTTTTTATTACCTACTTTCTGACTAAAAATACGTTCAGAGAATCTGGAAACGGTATGATTTCTCGAAGTCGTGACGCATTTTAAAGAGGCTTGTATTATTTAACTGCCTCTTTAAATTTGGCGAGGTAAGCCAACGAAGCGAAAAATCATTGGGCAAGAAAGAAACTCAGGGTTAGCTAATTTTAAATGTTATGGAAGTTGGTATGTTTGGGAAAAAATTACGTACAAATTTTAAAATTAGCATCAATTCGAGTCCCTTATTAAACAGTATAGGTATTGTCGCATCAAAACTGAATTACATATATAAAATTACTTATTCCTTTTTTACTATAACGTGAAAGTCTGTTACTATGAGTTTTTTATTGTTGTTTGGCAATCAGAAACGATTATCCTGAAGTCCACGATGACGAAATTGTTGCTATAAAGCGTATGATGTATATACTTGTTAGGGTCAAATTCTCGTTTTACGCACCTTTAGATTTTTATGATGATGTTACCTGCTTGTTTACATCAATAAATAAATATTATCAGTATTACATTATAAAGTATAATCGGCGGTATTATTGTAGGAATTTAACGAAACAAGATCTGTATTCCACGTATTGCTTATCGTGACTCTATCCACTATCCCGTGGAGCTATGGCGACCTTACCACAATATTGTATACCTTAGTTTGTTTAAAGATTGTTTAAATACACTTAGATACTTTATAAAAAATCTATAATCTCTAATCTATCTGGCAGTGAACTGATTTTAGCAGAGTGTCTAAAACCTTACTTCCCGACATATGTAGACCTCTCTAGAAAAATACTACAGCTATTAATTTACCAAACAATGAAATGTCACATTTTGCACACGAAATGTGACTCTGTCTGTGAGAATGAAATACATAATGCAAAAGAGTGTTTAAACGATTGCACCAAGATATTTTCGCGTGTGTCGTTGGAATAAAATTGGCAGCGACATATCTGCAGCGCACGCGATTCTTATACAAGCGACGAACTCGGGTGCTATATATGTTGTACTTTAGGGAAAATTCAGGCGATATATTTTATGTTTTGAGGCGAGGAGCTCGATAGCGCAAGTGGTTAGCGCGTCCGGCTGCGATCGTTGAATTTAAGAAACTTTAACCGTCATTGAATGAGTAACCAAAAATTTTTTATCTCGTGCTCGCCTCCGTGCTACGGAAGGCACGTTAAGCCGTTGATCCTGATTGCATCTGTAATCGTAAGCACCAATCAGCACTGGATCCACGTGGTAGGTCATGGCCCAGTCTCCCTATTCCATCCGTAGACCTGTGGCCCCAGCAGTGGGGACATTAAAAGGCTTATGATATATATTGTATTTAAAAAAAATGCAGATACCTTAAATATCTCGTTTTTTTTCATGTTTAAAGGGTAGGGTAGAATGGCCTGCCTGATGGTAAGCGGCCACTATAGCCTACAGACTCTTGCGATACCAAAAATATCAATCGCACCAATGCTTACCCTGACCTAATCAGCCATGGACCATTGCTCAATGATACAAACACATCACCAAAAGGTTGTAGTCTTTTTCTGTGGTCTTCTGTAAGGTGGAGGTTACTTCCTTATTCTAATCCTAGCGCCAAATCTGACACGCCTTATCGGGTTATTGTATTTTTGTTAAATCGTTTGCCCGTCTGTTGTTAAGTAGCTATCAAAGCCTTCCGATATTACATGCAGGACCGGATTTGAGGCAGAGCAGGACTGTGACCCAGGGTGGTCACAAGAAAGGGAGCCCCAACCAGAGGGGGTGCAAATCATAAGTGGCACGGCCCAGGTTTAGGGTTAACAGCTGTAAATCCAGCCTTGATTACATGATCTACCATATGATAAGCAAACACTTTGCTAATCCTGACCACATCTACTGTAGCATTGAAATCTAATCCAGATGGGCTTTACATTTTATAAGAGGGTAAATTATATCAGTTACAGTTCTCAATTGAACACAGGTGAACAAAAAGATTTAAGACTAAGTAGACAGACATTAATTGTAACATTTGTAACGCAGCAGCTACTATAATTTAGCTGTTAAAGTTAATTCTCTTAGATTTTTCATATTGCGTTCTGTGTAAGATACTCACTAAGCCCTCTTCTGACTAAATAGCCGTGTCCTGACTGGCGAGGCAGCCTCGGACGTTTGCCGCACGAGGCCGCCTCGGACTGCATATTTTTTTGCATGAGGCTGCCACGCGCACCCCAGCCGAGCTACGGTGGGGTGTTAATATCGAGAGACAGCGCGTGCCTCACGCGGCTCATAATCAGTTTTGCTTGAGACTGCCATTATTGGGCAATTCTATAAAGTCTGTTAGTGCATATACAATTTTCATCACGCCCAAAAGTATATTCCTTTTAAAAAAATGGTGAAGTGCCAAATGCACAAATTGCTTTTCAAGTTTTATTGTCGTTACAAGGAATGTAATAATAATTAAAAATCGTGACGGAAATTGTACGAAGAACACCTTGTCGTGAGAATGACCGATGAAAGGGATAACAAAAGCGAAACCTTTTTCTCTTCTATGCCGCTAAATAAAGAATAAATCCAAAATGATTTCGCACCATAGCTTTCAAAGTAATGTGAACGCTACCCGCCTCACAACTCACATAAAACGTGCATTATATCGCGAACATGGATTGTAAATTGCGATATTATTCTCGGGATCATGGCTTGTGTTAATTGAATGACACACCGCCTTCTTGGAGGAGAATATGTCTTGTTTTCAGAAATTGTTTTCCCATTACAAAGCCAAATGCTCTAGTCTGAATCTTTAGCTAAGTAAAAAAAAACAATTATGTTTCTTAAAAAAATTGGAAGTTTAAAACAACACTTTTGAAAAGTTCAATAATATTCTTCATGCGACCATAGTGCAAGCTTTAAAATTTTAAGTTCAGTGATAAATACCGAAAAAATTATTACGTTTCAAGAGATACACAGCCCGCACAGCCGACAGGTGGACGGATTTGCGGACGAATGGAAAGCGGAGGCATATTAATTGGGATCCGTTGTCATCCCTTGGGCACAGAACCCTTAAAATACAAGTCGAAACCGAGAGAATTGGAATTCACATTTAAAATAAGGGAAATTATTACAAATCGCGACTTGAATTTAGCATCTTATAGATTGAATATAACATATAGCTAATATAACATATGATGTATTTTTGTATTTACATTTTTTTTGTCAAATTAATAATATACATTAAATTATGGAATAGCCTAAAAACCCGTTTTTTTCGTTGTTACTGCAATGCGTGGGGCGTTATCGCTCCATCAGGGGCGTGTCATCGGCCCGTTACTTCTTATATCTTTAGCATCGGTGCCTAGTGACGTTTTTAGAAGCTTTTCTAATACGCCATTCGTCTGATCGTAAACGGTCAGATTTACGACTGCACCAAATCTGGGCTAGTTCATGACGACTATAAAACTCCTGATGTGTTGATAGTTTACTTACTCTCCGTTCGTTTGAGGTAATGTTGTAGTCGCTACGCAATTTTGTTTCGTTATAAGATAATATTACGATGCATGAATATTTGATTACAGTTTGTAGGGTATGTGACTTCTCTTGCAGTCCATTAAGAGAGACTTCCAGGGTTTTAATTTTCTACTCCAAAATCTAAAAACCATGAATCAGCGCCTGTCGTACGAATCCGGGTAAGTCTACCCCCCCAGGCCCGCAATCCCAAATCTAATCCTAGATTGGGATTTAGCGACCATATGATATATATGTTAGTAAATTATCATACACTTTTGGAAATATTAAACAGATGAGTGTGTCACGCGTGACAAATCTTTTTATCGAGAGTCTCTAAAGATGATGAGCGTAGGTACGAATCACTTCGCAATGGATTTAATATATCAACCCTAGTTTTTCATATCCTCGTATCACGTTCGCACACTGTCGTCTTTTCCCGTAGGATACAGATTCCGCAGCCACACCGCATTTTGTACGGAGTTTTGAGTCCATCAGTTTTCAACAATTCAATTAAATTTTATCTACGATTTTCACTTAAATGTGGTTTAATATTTATGGCCTTTAATGTCATTTACGTCTAACTGAACTGTCTAGCTCTATTTGAGTCAGTTAATATTTATAGGAAGCTTAAAAATACATAAATATCATTCTCAGATCAATGGGAATCCATCATTTTATCGCAATTCCTTTCAGCGATTTTCATTACCCATAAAACGAAACGAACTTATTTTTTTTTCAATATTTAACAAACCCTAAAATTAGGTCACTTCGCATTTTCGTTTCCTCGAACATTTATTATCTACAAATACAGTTCATCGTTATTTCTTTCCATGTTTTATACATTTTATCAACATGATGTTACATCGAAGTTTTGTTACCCATATTTTTGTTTCATCGTAAATTTCAGTTTGCATAATAATGGAAACATCAATTTTTACTTCAAAAAGTCAATGTACATCGAAAATACGTATTCATGATGTTTTTAGTAAAAAAAAAGTATTTAAAATGACTCAGTTTACCTCAAATCCACGTAGTCTTATCTGCCCTACCCCTATAGTGCAATTTCATACATCAAAATCGTTTATTCAGAGCAGTACACGGATACCGATAAATTGTTATATAGGTACTTATAACTTTACAAAATGACAATAAGATACAGACATCTATAATAAAAACCACTTAATATATACCATATTGGCGTCGATTCCGGCACGACTCCCCAAACGCAAACTTAAACCTGACAGCAGCGTATCCTTATCACTACGTATAGTGAATTTAAAAGTGTGTAGGCGAGGCGGGCTAAACAGTACTTCCAGGGCCCAAGTGGTGATACTTCACACTAGATTAGGTTAATGTTGTGACAATAACGCGCGAGCTGTGCGAGCAAAGTGAGCATGCCAGGGTAGCGTCCGGCGAAGCGCCAAAAAAAATTTTTTTAAAGGGACCAACAAAAATAAATTTATCATTCGATGAAACGATACTATGATAAAAAGTTGTTATGTGAAGAAGTATTATGGGTTTCGATACATATATTAAACATGTTTTACGAATAGTTTTGTCGATAACTTAATACTTTTACGAAATGTAAGTTCGATATACAGTTTTTCTGGTAATCAATACATTTAAATTTAGTCTTTAAAAGATTATTTTCAAGAAACGTTTTTCGATTATATAAAACAGCGATGATTAAAAATTCGATGAATTTAAAAAAAATATATATTAAAAATCGTCGAATAGTTTTCGGTAAAATGAAAATCGATATTAAAAAAATCTGTATTCTGGTAGACACCCCAGATCAACAGATAGCGTAAGTAAAACAGTAATATTCTTTATATTTTACCACTTCCAAGAATCCTTATAGATCTCTTTGCGTCCACGCGTCCACGAAGTTGAAATTCGGTTACAAAATATGTATATATACATACCTATTTATCTGTCTAGCTTTTCCCAATTTTGACTATACTGTAAAAATAACACTATTACCACTTATGTCAGGGATCGCCATATTATAAAAATATTCATAGCCACGCACTGAATTTACATCATGTAGCTTATATTTTGGTTGGCACACTGTTTACTCCGTCAAAAAAATTGTTATACTAAGGGAAAAAATAGTTTAGGGATGCAGTTTATTATTTTACTGAGTATAAAACTAGAAATAAAATCACTATAGGTAGTGATCGCCAAATTACTGTAAATATGTAGGGGAAGTGTTCATTAATTGACAGGTTTTTAAAATGAGTGCCTTTTGCTCTTGGTAAAATAAAATACTTTTGTCTCGTTTGTGTTTCCTTGATTGCTTAATCTACCTATGGTTATTTTTCATACTCCCTTCAGACTTCGCTAAAGAGGACATTGACGCAAAGGAAGCTACTGCAGTAAAGAGCTACTCAGGCACATCTTCATCTCAGTCGTGAACTCTCGAGGAGCAAGTGCGCCCTGTAGTGATACACTTACTTCTGTGTAAAGATTTAAAACAATTTTTGATGTGTAACATCTTTCCTCTCGCTTTCCTGCAATTTGTGGGAGTGATTTAGTGAAATGGGACGGAAGTGTGTAACAGAAAGTCGCGAAAGCGCGTGCTATTTGATTTGATCTTAGAAAATAATTTTAAAATGGCTTATCTTTTTTGTAGTAGGTTTTATCTCTTTTTTTACTAATATAAGGTGAGGTTTCAAACGTTACATATCATACGCGACTACTGTAAGGCTCGCTCGTTTTTTTCATGTCTTAGTCTCAAATACAATTTCACATCCTAGCATGATTTTAAATTCTGTTCATAAGGGTATAATACAGTAAAGGATATTAAAAGGTAGAATAGAATAGTATAAAAGTCAATCTCTTCCCATTTCCTCTAAAAAATAAAACAAGACCAAAAACGTGTTTATATAAAACTTTTCAATGAAGTTATACTTAAACTGATTATCGACGATACCGTATACGAAAATACATAGGTACGTAGTAAATGATCCACGTTAGGAGACTTTTGTAATACATTTATATATTTCAGTCCCAGACGTCTATATTTACTACTCATGTGGTCCAATTGTGGCTGTAGGATATTAAGTTCAAAAATTTTCAGAAAAATTTAATTTAACTTTTTGCTTTGCATTCCAATATCTAATAAGCTTCTTTGCAGGTGAGTTCTGAAGGAAAGCAATGTTATATCTCACCATCTTGTTTATTAATTTTCAAATCCACACTTTTTTGCCTCTTAGGTCCCGATACCTTACACATTCCATCAGTAAATGTTGGATATCGTAATTTTTTCCACAATGCATACAATTGTCGGAGTTAACTTTCTTCATAATATACCCGAGTATGTTTTATAAAAGAAGACCGAATTGAATCTTATGATCTATTACAATTAAATTTCGATCAAAGCGAACTTTGGTAATGACCTCCTCATTCAGCTTGCAAAGTTTTATACCAAACTCCTGTTCCTTATCTTCTTTCATCAAAGTATGTTTCTACATGTTAGGAGATGTGATAAATCGTCTCATTTGTATAAACAAATGCTTAAGCATTAGGTAAAGCGTAAGACGCCAGATGGAACGCAGCGCCGTTACTCTTAAAGTTGATTTTCGATACATGGAGATCGTCATTGTCGCCCATCCTTTTCTAACTTATATCGTTTCTAATGCCGTAAAGCAAGATACGACACGACGAAGTTTACGATACATCTTATGTTGATTTTAAGAATTTACCCTTTGTTCTTGAGGATTTTCAGCGTACGCTATCCATAAATCCCAACGCACTCGTCGTTCCTATTGACATTTATTTTATTGCCTGATCCGGCCCAGCACGCAAGTGTGAAATGAGCTGTAAACATTCTGTTTTATAGTCTACCCCTGTGTACTGTATTTGATTACGTAGGTGTTTCGTGTATTTTATTAACGGTATATTATAAAAGCGCACTAAACCTTGATCATTGTTTGAAAATAATATTTCTTAACAATGATATTTTCTCAATGTCAGTGTTAAAAGTGCGTAGCGTTGCCCCAGAAACGTAGCAAAAGAGTTACGATATTGTCTCGCTACTACGAAGCTACTACTATTTGCAACTTTACTTTATCAATTTATTACATTAGTTTGCTTTTCGAATATGTTATATTTGAGTGTTATACGATGGATACGCTATCGGCGGCCTAGCTGGTAACTTCGAAACTATTCAATTGCGGATGGAGATATGCTAAGTGAATTCAAAACGGCTAGAAGGATGTCAAAGTCGACTGAGTTAAAGGCGTTGCTAAAATCAAGCAGCGTCAACAACTATTCCTCGGCGGATATCGTCCGAAATATTGTAATCAATGGTAGTAGTGCTGTACCCATACGAAAGCCAGACTGAAAAGAGTTGAAGAGGTGGTTCGAATTGAGAAAAGCCGTGAGCTGCCGGGATATTAGTTTTTCAAAGACCTTCGATAAAAACGGAAGAATGGATATGGGATTGTACTCTGAAAATGAGGTAGGATTTGATTTTTTTTGGGAGAGAAATCACATTGACATTTTTCCAGGAAGAAGGAAAAACTCCAGTAGAAACTGAAGTATTGAGAATGGTTGTGATTACAGGAATCAGGATATTCATAATAGGAAGGATCATTTTGAGCGGCTGATTGAATCACTGCTTACTGCACTGGAGTTAATGGACAAGATAGTCCTCTTAACATAACATTCCACAAATTAATGTACGACAAAGGGAGGATCAAGAGTTGGCAGATTTGAACGATGCCGTAGGGTTAAACTCTTACGGTTCTCATCAATGGAGATAGTAGAGGAAAAATAAATATTAATTTGATCGAAATCAAGATTGTTTTGGGATTGGACTTACGTGACTTGCCAACTCCCATTGATCTCAAGAATCTCCAAATCTTCCCGGGGTCTTCATTTTCCACTGATTTATGAATTTGGCTGGTCTTTTTGCGTTCTTGACCACGATATTGCACCGATTCTTAGCACAATTGTATTGATGAGTGGCTTCGTTGTTGTTTGAGGGATCAAGTTCAAACTTTGCCTTTGCCCTGGTTTTTAAAGTTATTGGTCATTAATTATTAAATATTGCTATACTTAATTAATCCAGAGAAATTAGGGATTTCAAAATAGATTTTATTCAACATTTCAAACAAACACAACACTTATGGATATTAATCATATTAATCTATAAGAGAACTCTGCAATTAACTTGTGTTCCTTTTTCAATCAAGTGAAAAGCACAATAGGTATCAACAAAGTGGTTTCAAGGATTGTGTTCTTTTTAATTCCCAAACCTTATAGATTTGTCATTGACGGCACCCGACTGTAGCCTCGTATGGTGAGAATTATATATTACTAGAGGTCGCCCGCGATTTCGTCTGCGTTAACTTATTTTCTTGAAAATCTTGATAAAAGTAGCCTATGTGTGAATCTAGGGTGAAGAAGTAACAAACATACATATTCACATACTTATACACTCACAAACTTTCGCCTTTATAATATTAGTGTGATTGTTTTACTAGAACATTCGTTTATTTTCAACGATTTAACGCATTTATGATTGAATGAGCGTTGAAAGGTTAATGTACCTATATCAAAGAGAACATTATGGCTAGATAAATTTGGAACTGACACGAATAGCTATTGGCCATGAATATAGATTTTATTTATGGTAAAAGGGTGGCGAACAAGCATATGGGCCGCCTGATAGTATATGAAACTTTACAATTAGATTGGCGCGTCGCCTACCCCTACCATAACCTCGACATTATGGAGCCCTTGAAACTTAGTTTTACATTATGTGATGGAAGTTGACCTCAATACATGTTCGTTAGTTTGATGTACACTTTCAATTTGAAGACACTGTAAGAAATGAAATCGGGGGAGAAAAAAGCGCATTATGACGGTTCTTCTCAGTATAAGGTCCTCCTCCGTATATTTTCAAACTATTGGCGTAGCTTTTGACTTTCACATGTGCTTGTATTAATCAATTGAATAAATTAATTTTGAATTGAATTACAGGAATAGAAACACAAAAAGTTTCTGTTATATCACTGTGGTTTTCTGAATGGTGGAAGTTATTTCCTCAGACGGGCACTTCTACTGGAGAGGATAACCCCAACTCTCTTCTATGATTGTAAAAGTTTATATATAATTATGTGATTTATATTATTTCATACAGTTTAGATATCTCTTTATTATAACACCAAATCACATACAATATAAATAACATTTAAAATAATTTAGCGTGTTACAACTGGTGGCCTTATCGCTAAAAGTGATTTCTTCCAGATAACCGTGGAAAGTTTGACAGTTAGAGTGTTAAATTTTACTTATTTAATAACTATAAGCTAAAATTAAATTTATAGTAAAATTCGTGACTAACGACAATTGAAAGATCGAGACTATCAGCCTACTTCCTTCTTATATTAGAAATGTCACACACAAAAGCGGCAGAACGAATATAGATGAAATGTGGCTCCGATATAGTTTATTACGTAGATGTTAGGTTACTGAGGGATTCTCAAAAAACTAAAGATAGCGTGGACGAAGTCGCGGGCGGCCGCTATTTATTAAATAATTTGCTCCCAATAATTTATTTTATATTATCCTTTGGATTTTCTTAAAATAATATTATTATTATATGATTTTCCTTAGCTTTTATCTTCTTTATTATTTTAATATGAGATAATATTCGTATAATAATCATAATATTCTTCTTTTAAGCTTTTTTTTTCACACCAATTAGCCTATCCCCAAAGTAAGCACTGCAGGATTAGGATAGAATACATATACTGATACATAAATAAGTATATTTATATAGAAATACATTTTAAACATTCATGACTGGAGTACAAATGCTCGTATTCATCACACAAACATCTGCCCCCACCGAGATTCGGACCCGGGACCTCTCGAGTCGGCCACACCATGAAATCCGGTGTACAAACCACGAGTTTGTCATAATTTTACGGTCGTCATAATTTAACTGCTAGATGTTTAAATCTAAACGATTTTCTATCTTTATATATAGGTATATTTTAGTAATATTTTCTTTAGATGAGATATAATCGTTAGTTAAAATTGAGTGATATTTGATTCTAGGATTCCACTAACTAATATCTTTAGTCTATGTTACGTGATACCAACAAATGGATTTTCTTTGTTGATTTTTTAGCATTCCTAGTGCCAGTGTGTCAGCTGTCTATTCGACTGCTATATCTAGACATGTCACATGTGTCTGCCTGCTCGGGTTGACGGTCGGTTGACCGCAGCGTGGCAGTGACACTCCAAGCAGCTATAAATGGAATCAAATCGGAACGACACCCATGCCAAGTGTGTCTGCCTCAAAATTGATCTACTGCAGTGCTCTATAAATATCCCTTGACTTTTTTCCAACAGATAAGCTGACCTAATTAATTATGTTGTTTGAAGTTGTATAAATATAGGGCGCTAATCTTTTTTATCTTTAAATCTATAAGGCTTTTTAAGGAAATAGCAAAAAGGTTAGTCGACATCACAGGAGACCGAAGCGGTGGCAGATACCTCGGGCAAAGAATTAGTCTAGCTATTCAAAGGGGGAACGCTGCCAGTATCTTCAGAACCTTGCCTAAAGGGACTCCTTTTAATAATGTATTTTATTATATGACGATTTTTAAGCTTTTTAGTTTTAGGTTTATTGTTCTTGTATATATAATATTTTATAAAGTAAATTAAAGCACACCTCAATAACGGAAACATTTAAAGACATAGTCATCTTTTTTATCCTGGGAGCCGGTGACAAAGTTTATCTATGTTCAAAAACTAATTGGTTCTTTTACAGTACTGTTTTTTAACCCTCAACTAATTAATTTGTTTTCAATACCAAATATCGAATTCGCTCCATAGTGTTCATTATTAGTTTAGGCTAGAAAATGGAACAAATAATAGAGAGTCTTACATATGATTTCATTCTAAATTATATAAAAATCAAGTTATTGTATGTTTGTTTCTTTATTTGCATTACGTTCATATACAGACAGAAGATTACCTGGATTTACAAACATATGATACTATTTAACCCAGAAAAATGATAGGTTCCCGTGAGATTATCAAAAAAATTACTCGCAGACGTGTCCACTTGTAATTTCTCTTTGGACAAAATTCTAACGTCCACGCAGCTGAAGTTGTGGATATGAATATTATTGTAAGTGTAATCATCATCATCAGCATATTAATGTCCCCACTGCTGAGGCACAGGCATTCCCTATGGTTGGAATAGGGAGATTGGGCCGTGATCTACCACGCGGACCCAGTGCGGATTGGTGGTTTGGTGCATCTGCAGTCGTTGGTATTGCAGATACAACCGGGACCAACGGCTCGACGTGTCTTCAGAAACACCGAGGAACTCGAGATAATAAGTTTTGGTCATCCATCCAATGACCGACCATTGCGAAAAGTGCTTTACTTTCACGATCGCAGGCCGAATGCTTTAACCACCTGCGCTATCAAGCTGCTCGCTCTTCAAATAAGTAAATATAGAAAATGATTTTTAATATGCACCTCTTATGGATGTTTTAATAGTGTTTGAACGTTGAATCATTGATGTGTCTTTTCTAATACTCGTATTGATCGATCACACAATGTTGGAATACCTTTATGAAGGCTGAATGACATGGGATATCGATAAATAGTTCCATCGCAACGAGGTACGTTTAACGTTCAGCTCCTTTGCAATATAAAGATGCTACAATACATAACATTAATGTGAAAAATATTTATTAATTCAGATGCTTATATTACGTACAGAATCCAACAAAAATGGCTCAATAGGTTTGACACTGTTTATTACGTAGGCGATTCTGTAAAAATTGTAAAATCAAAAATCATTTTCAAATTCGTAAGCTCCAATTTTAAATATAAGCTTAATACGAATGATGTCATTACAAGGCAAAGTGACTTGAGGGAACTGACTGTTAAAACGTTAAAACAGCCAGTAGAAAATATTTGAAATTATTCAAAAAATCTACTTATTGAAATCGGAATAGAATAGAATAGCAATAGTTTTATTGCTTTTCACAGTATGACATGGTTCAAAGAAAATACAATGTGATATGACAAAGTGGAGAGCATATGGATATCGCTCAGCATAAACTGCTCCGTTACGGAAGGTCTCGGGCAGCGCTGGTTTTCAGTCGGAAATAAGATTGCGTATGGAATCGATGTGCTGGATTCAAATTTATATAAATAAACCTTTCTAACACACACACCCATTAGCCTAGCCTTAAAATAGGCACTGTAAGGCTAGTAGAGTAATAGAATACTTATACTGATACAAATAATAGTATATTTTTATTTAGAAATAAAATTAATTCCCGTAGAAATGTATAGGGAATTTGCATGATTTTTTAAAATATTTTCATTTAGTAGTTTCTGTCTCCTTTATACAATACAATACAATACACAATACTTTATTGAAAACACCACAACACAGAACAGAAATGAGGGAAATTACAATTGTAAAAAAAAAGAGTGCTTCAATGGGCGGTCTTATCGCTAAAAGCGATTTCTTCCAGACAACCTTTGGATGGAGAGGATTGAAAGAAAGCTAGAGTCGGCGGTGTCAGTAAAAGAAACAAGGTATATGAACGAATTTATGAATTAAATATACATATTATATATACATACATATATACATATTATACAATACATAGACTACACATATATAAGTTTAGTCCAGTCAGCAGAGATAAAAATGCAGCTACATAGACAAAAAGTGATTTACAACTAGATTTTTAAAGACATTAATAGATTGCGCTTGTCTTATGGATACAGGAAGAGAATTCCATAGACGTACAGCTTGGACGTTAAAAGAACGACCACAGAAGGTCGTGTCATGAATAGGAATCTTTAGGGTTAAATTTTCTGATGACCTTAGAGATAACGCATTGGAATTATGAAGGTAATTAAAGCATTCCTTGAGATAGCGCGGGGACAAAGGATTGAACAATATATTGTAAAGAAGTGTGAGGATGTGAGTATTCCGGCGAAGGCGAATAGGTGGCCACTTGAGCTGTGATCGAAATTGAGATACATGGTCATATTTGCGTAAGCAGAATATAAACCGAATGCAGAAATTTTGAAGTCGCTCAAGCTTGTTTAGCTGGTCCTCTGTGAGATCAGGATAGCAGGCGTCAGCGTAATCAAGAATAGGAAGTAGCAGAGACTGTGCTAGGGCAATTTTGGTGGCAATTGGAAGGAAATTACGGAATCTTCAGCGAAGCTGCTGAAGCAAACAATTTTCGGCTAACAGCTTGTAACTGTGGATCCCTACTGAAACGATTATCGACAATTATTCCTAAATTTTTAACAGATACACTAAATGGAATACTGGTGCCAGCAAGAGTTACGTTAGGAAGTAATTGCAAATTCACTTTGGCAATCAACCTTGAGCTACCTATAATGATGCATTGTGTTTTGGAGGGATTTATCTCTAGTCCAAAGGATTTGCTCCACTCTACAATATGTCGCAAATCATTATTGGTGGCCAGTATTGCTTCAGATAATTGATCTAGAGGGGCTTGTCTATAAATTTGAAGATCTTTATATAGTATAAAAAAAATCTACGTGGAAAATAGTATTAAAAATAGCATCTTTGCACAGGCAGTTTAAACGCGCGCTATTTTCGAACGTTTGGATGCAACGTCACGATTAATTTAAACCTATAAACAAAATCATTAACTTATAAGATACTGACATTTTGCTTCCAATGCCTTCACTGCGGATGAAGTCAGAACCTACGTCAATCAAATAAACATTATGTTTCATACATTTTTGGTAAAAAATTTAATGTGACAGTGAAAAGTTACAATCGCTGTCTAGGTGGAACGCGGCTTTGACATCTACGCACTCGCACTATAATCTCGTTGACATTACGTTTGTTATATTTTGAAGTTACAGTCTTGTCGCGTTTCGAAATATTTGAATTTCCTACAAGTTTTTATCACCTTTATAGCATTAATTTCTTGATGGAAAAGACATTTTAGTAACAAATATTGATGGAGGGCCAACTTAAAGTAATAGAGTTTATATAAGAATAATATGAGGCTTATTTGAATTACATGCATAATATTCCCTATTGTAATAAAATTAAATCAAATGTGTAAATTTGTCGAAAACCTATTTCGAACATTTCAATGAATGAAAACAAGAGTTGGAGAACGGTCGATAGATTATTTTTTTAACCTATAAAATCTTTTTCTTCCGAAGTGAATTTAACTCGAAGCAATAGCTTCTTAAAACTTAAAAGGATTGTATGGTCTAATACTTTTAATAATACACACATCAAAAGTGTCTAGGGATCAAGCATTTTTATGCGGATTTCTTGAGATTGAGATGTGGCTTTGTAATAAATTTATGATTTTATAAATTTATATGGATCCTTTTTGGTGCATTTCATAATTTGAATCAGGAACTGTGAATCAAATTCGAGTAAAAGATGAAAATCAGCTGTCAATATTTTCCCTATAAAAACATACAATGCATTGAAGACATTATTAGTGCTACTGTTTCCCTACTACTGATTAAAACCAACGTTATTATGGAGCGGCGACGTCATTTAAGCAGGGAAGAAATGCTCAGAGCCGTGGGAATGATAGAAGCTGGTTCCCGGCAACGTACTGTGGCTTTAGCTCTGAATACAAGTCAGAGTGTTATCAGTCGACTTTGGACACGATACCGAAGCACTGGTACCGTGGCTGAGCGCCATGGAGGACGGTATCGCTGCACCACACGGAGACAAGACCGATACATTCAAATCTTAACTCGAAGAGCTCCAACAATAACCGCCATGATGTTAGCCGTGAGGCTTCATCACTCTTCAGGGAACTTAATTAGCGACCAAACAGTCAGAAACCGCTTGCATGAAGTGAACCTTCATTCCCGAAGACCGCTACGGGTACCACCTATAGCAATGCACAATCGTAGGATTCGATATCAATGGGCTCTTGAACACAGAAATTGGGCAGAAGAACAATGGCGTTTCGTGTGCTTTTCTGATGAGTCTCGTTTTGGTATGAGACCGGATACAAGACGTATACGACACTGGAGAACCCCTGGACGCCAACAGCGATTAAAATCCTGCCAGGAAGTCCATCCTTATAGTGGTGGAACCATCATGGTATGGGCGGGTATTTGGATCGGCGGAAGAACTGAGTTGATTTGGATCAGAGGCAACCTCAACGCTCAAATTTATGCTGAGACGATTGTACCAGACGTCATCGTTCCTCTACAAGTGCAAATCGGTCCCTTATTTCAGTTAATGCATGATAATGCACGACCGCACACCGCAAGAGTTGTAAGACAGACTCTCGCCGCAGCTAACATCAATGTCCTGCCCTGGCCTGCTCAGTCGCCAGACTTGAACCCGATTGAGCATGCATGGGATATGCTACAGAGAAGAGCTCTGCCGAATATGGAGGGTATCCAGTCGCAAGAAGACCTTTTTTTGTTGTTGCAACGAACATGGGCGGCCATTCCACAGCGTGATTTGGATGAACTCATTTTGAGTATGCCAAACCGATGTTCTTGTGTTGTTAGTGTTCGCGGTAGAAATACGGATTATTAATTGTTTAAGTTACCCAATAAAATTTTAGAGAAAACTGTTATTTCAGTCTTTTTTTCGAACTTTTGTGTTAGTGGTTCAAATGTCAAAAATCCCTTTATTAGGAAAATGGCAAATTTCTTTATTAATGCAAAGGTGACTTGGTTTATCGTTACTGTGACAAACGAAAACACTTTATTTGATGAATCCTTAAAGAAAATTTTAATTAATATCAATCAGGAGAAAAGTTATTGCAAAAATATATGTTGATCCCTAGACACTTTTGATGTGTGTATTTAGCCCAATAGTAAGTTGTGCGTACTTTTAGACAAGTACTAGACGACGTAGTTTTACAATTTTATTAAATGCTTCAAATTTCTTTACATATAAAGATACTATAAGTAAAAGCTACTGATTATATGAAATTGTTTTTTTTACCGTTAATTTTTATGTGGTTGTAGTTCATTTGTTGAATTTACAACGATTTGCGCACATGCTATGAGGTATTTGTAGCTCATAGGTTGAGAATTTGTTACGATTTGCTAATATGCTACGAACATGACTACATTGGAAATCTGAGATTAAGCCTAGGGGTGCGGCCAGAGTGCACTCAGATTCAGATTCAGATTCCGAAAACAAGCGCGAGAAATAAACAGTGTAGTCGAAGGGTACGGCCAGAGTGCACTCCTGATTCAGATTCAGATTCAGACTCAGAAAACAAAGCGCGAGAAAAAGCAGGCAACCTGCTTAGACTACACTGTTTATTTCTCGCGCTTGTTTTCAGAATCTGAATCTGAATCTGAGTGCACTCTGGCCGCACCCTTAATCTTCAATACTATCGGAATAATAAAACTGACTGATTAATTTGTTTGCTAGTTTTTCTGGAGTAGCAGGTAGTATGGCCTGTTATTGATCTCTAGAGAACGACAACTCGCATACTGAATGAGAATGAATACTAAAACCAAAAGAATGCCCTCGACTTGATGACGTCAGAAAGACTAAATGTGTCTTATTGTTCTGACGATTTTATTTTTTACAAAACAACAGATCTGTTTAAGTATATTTTGTATATCAAATTCCATTCCATTCATACTAATATTATAATTGCGAAGTTAGCTCTAATTGTTAGTTACGCTTTCAATATTTTTGTACAGATATAATTATATAGGGGACCTTGAATAAACATACACGCAACTTAAAATCTAAAGAAAAGTTTACTAGAAAAAAAATCCACGTGGACCAAGTAACAGACGGGACTCGAACCGGCACCCTTAGCTATCCGGGCGAATGCACTGACCATGATGCTACCGCATTAAAACATCTAGCAGTAAAATGCTTAATAAAATAAAAACATAATACACGCAACTTTTTGTCGTGAAAATAAAACTCGATGATGGTGAACCGGGGATGTTTTTTTTTGTGGATCCAATTATCATAATTTTCATTTATGTACTCACTAACACCCGTTAGTGAGTATATAAATGAAAAGTTGTGTTGATATTTTGTGTGAGTTAATATGGTGACTTGGATATAAAATTTTGTCAAGTTCCTTTTTGGTCATATTTCATCATCATCATCAACCCATATTCGTCCACTGCTGGACATAGGTCTCCCGTAATGCACGCCACTGCTCCCGATTTTGTGCTACTCTCATCCAGCCCACTCCAGCCAGCCTACGAATATAATCATCCCATCTTGAGACTACGTTTACCGAGTCGTAGTCTCCACTCAAGAACTTTCCGGCTCCAACGGCCATCATCATGGCTTATGTGACCAGTCCACTGCCACTTCAGTTTGCTAATTCGGTGGGCTATGTCGGTGACTTTGGTTCTTTGTTGGATTACATCATTTCTGATGCGGTCCTTCAGGGATACTACGAGCATAGCTCTTTTCATAGCTCTCTGAGCGACTATAAACTGGTGGACTCGTCCAGCTATGAGTGTATATAGTGTATAGTGTGGGTCATATTTGAATATACTTATTTCCAGTAACGATTTCTGATTAATTATGACATTTATGATGAAAAGTTAGGTTGATCAAATGAAATGAAATGAAATGAAATGTCATTTATTCAGTCTAGGCTGTTACAAGCACTTGTGAAGGTCAAGAAGCTACGCCATCGGTTCGCAAAACTACGGCGGGAGACCTTGTACTGAGAAGAACCGGCAAGAAACTCAGCAAGGGCTGTTTTTTTTCTCCCTGTATTGTTATATGCAGTGTCGTCAAGTTGAAAAATTACTTCAGAAATACGTCTGAAGTCACTTTCCATTACATCATCTAGAATATAAATATATAGTTACAATTAATTTTATAGTTAACATTTTAAGTAGTATATAGGAAGCGGCATTAGATAGGTACAATATTACTGTTATGAAAAATGAGTAATACCCATTTAATATCAAATTATAAGAAACACTATGTCCATGCATTACGATCATTTAGATAATCATCAACTTTATAATAGCCCTTATTCATGAGAGTATTTTTGATCTGAGATTTAAATTTAGTCAGTGGAAGCTCAATCAGATCTTGGGGAACTTTGTTAAACAATGCAATACTACAACCCAGAAATGAACCTCTTGATTTTTGGAGTCTGAAACATGGAACGGCAAGCTTGTTCTTAAATCTCGTGTTAAAGTTATGGGTTTGACTTTTTTTTGCAAATTCATCATAGTTTTTTCTTACATATATTAAATTTTCATAAATGTATTGCGGCGCCAGTGTTAAAATATTAATTTATCATCATTAGCATATCAATGTCCCCGCTGCTGGGGCACAGGCCTTACCTATGGATGGAATAGGGAGACTAGCCGTGACTCACCACACGGGATCGATAAGTTTAGTATAGTCTCTTTTTTCCATAATAAAAACTTGTAGCTACGCTTCTTTGCTTGCCATAGAATCTCATCCACAGTAACTGTCGGATATTGTTCACGTTAACTAGTGAATGGTCCATTGTAATTTTGGCATGAAGTGATTATTCTATGCCCATATCACAATCCACACGTCTACGAAACTGGTAAACTTTGATAAGGTTTGTCAAAACTTTCTTTGCCTTCAAACCCAAATCTAGGCACATTGTTTCCAAATTTGAAATAACAAAATGAAAATATACAACATATTTTAAGTCATACATTTGTTTATAAGAAGCAATATAGTATTAGGATTTCGATACGGCACTTAATAATTGTGATTAATTTGGAAACCTAAAAGTTTATATTCTTTTTGAAAGGTTCTGAAACAGTTAGCTCATCGCCAACATTAAGACATCCCATTTCCGAATAACCATAATATCATCTAATTATTGTAGTCATATTAGTTTGTATAGAGAACCATAGAGCTTGTGTACTCTATGGCTGTAATGTTTGTATACTCTATGGCTTGTGTGTCATCTACCTATGATTAGTTAGTCTATGGACACTACTTGGAGAATAAGATGGCGACAGATTGAATTAACAATGTTCAAGAACAAGAATAAAGAAAGCTGATAATAAACAAGTAAGGCGATACAAAACAATTATGTTATAATGTTGTACTGAATTTCATAATAATACTCCTTCACTTTTTCGATCCTTTCCGCGGAAAGGTTTACTCATCAGACAGTCACAATTTTTACTGGTCGGTGGGTGGTATCTGTACGAATTTCAAAAAGAGAACATTGTCATTCACACGCGTTTCAACCAAAGCGCTGAAACTTTTAATGAATTTTATTTTTTTTGAATGCCCCATGGTTTCAAAATCTTTTATAGAGGATTCATGTCATGGGTGTAGATAAAGTCTTGTGTGCAACTGTTTATAATTAGGTATTAAAACACTCATGTGATACTAATATCACATCACACGTGGCGAAGCCGAAGATTCATGTTTTAATACCCCTCATAATACAACAGTTGCATAAATAACTATTTTGATTCTTTCATACATTGGAAAAATAATAGTATATTATAATCACTACATAGTATAAAACAAAGTCGCATTCTCTGTCCCTATGTCCCTATGTCCCTTTGTATGCTCAAATCTTTGAAACTACGCAACGAATTTTGATGCGGTTTTTTTAATAGATAGAGTGATTCAAGAGGAAGGTTTATATGTATAATACATGCATAATATAGTAGAAAAACACTGATAATTTTAGAGGTTTTTAATATAAGGTCGTAAATAAACACATTTTTTGCGCTTACATTGCAAACGCTGGCTGAACCCCACGAGATAGATCAAAATAATGTACTACAGTATTGTATTATATATATATATATATGCGCTTGCAACAGTGCCGAAATATCGGAGACTCATAAAAAACAAGGTACATGGTAACAATCCCGTTAATATCTATAATGCTAGTGACCATGAAAGTTTAAAACAATATACGGTATTGTACACCTTAAAAAGGTCTACAAAAAAGTCCACGATGGTATATGTCTATCTCTTAAGGATAACCCACAATAACCAATTTTTATCCTATACTTTTTACGAGAAATAATAGATTATTTACGAAGCAATTTTAAGCAATATAACATTCATCCTTATCCAATTAAGTACCTTAAATACATTGTGCATTTAATATAGAATAATTTGGCCCTTTAACGCATATAATTTAAATGAATATTTTCGAAGATATTACAAATTTAAAATTCAGGGACATAGCGGTTCCGACGCTACCGGGCTTGGCGGCGCGTGCCTATATTGGGTATTAGAAGAATGTCATTGTGTATAATACAAGCCTGAGAACAAAAACTATAGTCTACACTACAGCTTTACACCGAAGCGAAGCGAGGGCGGGCCACTAGTAATTATTATTCGGCAACAGCCCTAAAAATAATTATAATTAGAATCTTAAAATAATTATCTAGAATTAGTCTAGCTATTCAAAGGGGGAACGCTGCCAGTATCTTCGTAACCTTGCCTAAAGGGACTCCTTTTAGTAATATATTTTAGTTATTATATTATATTTTTAAAGGTTTTTTAGTTGAAGGTTCATTGTTCCTGTATATATTAATGTTCATACAGAATAAAAATAAAGTATATTTTTTTCTTAAACTACTAAAACATTATAGAAAATCCACAGTTCGTCTATTGCAATTAAATATACTCAAAACATACGAAGACCTCATAATTTATAAATCCTTTATATTTAAAGCATTGTGTTACAATTCAGTGAAGTATACACTGACCGATAGTGATAGGTCAATATTTAAGCGTTTGAGATCACGAAGTCGAAAGAGAGACAAAGTGATATTTGTGAGCTTCCGTTGCGTGCGCTGCGTTAACGGTAAAAAATACACAAATCATGTATGATGGATTTGTTGCCATATAAAAGTACTTTAAAAATTCCATGACAGTATATGTCTAACTTTTAAGGGTGACCTACTATAACCTTTTTCCCAAATGAATGCGGTGAAACCGTAGGGCAACTCTAGAAATCATTTTAGAAATCTTTTACAGTTTAGTAACCCTTAAGCAGGCATGTTTTGTTATACAGTTTAATTAAACTTATGAAAAGGTAAATAAATTATTCTTCCTTTAGTCCGGTTAATCTAGATATTCAAAGCTCGTATATATGTGTAATAATTAACATCAAGCTGGAAGTGAATAAAATTATTCAAAACATAATTTTGACGACCTCTGTGTACGAGTGGTTTGTACGCCGGGTTTCATGGCTGTTGCCGAATCGAGAGGTCCCAGGTTCGAATCCCGGTGGGGGCAGATATTTGTGTGATGAATACGAGCATTTGTACTCCAGTCGTGGATGTTTAATATGTATTTCTATATAAATTTACTTATACATGTACAGTATATGTATTCTATCCGTTACCCTAGCATCCCATAACACAAGCCTTATAGTGCTTACTTTGGGGCTAGCCTAATTGGTGTGAGTGTTGAAATATTTATTTATTTATAATTTAAAATAAAAATTAAAAATTACGGTACTTGGATAGATATGTACTCGAGGTTAAAGGTAAAAAATTGTGTTTTTTGTGATTTTCATCAAAACGTTAAGTTCTATCATAAAATTACATCAGACAATAATTGGCGATCTTAAAATTATATTTAAAAAAAGTATCAATATTTTTATGAAGTGAAATTTATTTTGGGACGGGGTATAAATGAGTTGAGGTCCGCAGATGCAAGTGGTCAGTCGCAAATTGTATGCTTCAGCAGCATCACTTAGGAGACTCCGTAATTTTCTAATTTTCTGCCCATTACCACCAAAATTGCCTTAGCACAGTCTTTATTGCTTCCTATACTTGATTATGCTGACGTCTGCTATCTAGATCTCACGGAGGACCAGCTTAACAAACTTGAGCGACTTCAAAATTTTTGTATCCGTTTCATATTTGGCTTGCGCAAATATGATCATGTTTCTCAATTTCGTTCACAGCTCAAGTGGCTACCTATTCGCCTTCGCCGGAATACTCATATCCTTTCTCTTCTTTACAACATATTGTTCAATCCCAAGTCCCCGCGCTATCTCAAGGAAAGTTTTAATTTCCTGCATAATTTTAACACGTTATCTTTAAGATCATCAGAAAATCTTGCTCTTATGACCCCCGTACACGGCACAACTTTTTTCCATCGTTCGTTTGCAGTGCGAGCTGTACATCTATGGAATTCTCTTCCGGTTTCGATAAGACGTGCGGAAACTATTATTACATTTAAAAACCATCTGAATTCCTATTTTCTGACATTGTAATACATTTTAATATCTGATGTGCTTACAACTGCCTCCCAACTGGACTGGATCAATGTATGTATTTGTATTTATACTTATTGTATGTATGTATATATATATATATGTATATCCTATATGTGTATGGTGTATGTATGTATATGCTAATATATTATATAGTTTACCAGCGATTTACACCGCCGTCTCTCCCACTTCCTTCTAATCCTCTCCATCCAAAGGTTGCCTGGAAGAGATCGCTTTAAGCGATAAGGCCGCCCATTGCATCACGTGTACTAGATGGTTTTGTACTTAATGTTCAATGTTTTTTTTGTGGTGTACAATAAAGAGTTTTTGTATTGTATTGTATTGTATAAATGGAAACATCCTATACAAAAGATGAAACGGAAATGCGTCACAAGCGTCACACGACTGTATACACACACACACACACACACATATATATATAAATGTGTATATATAAGTGATGCGTGCTCTGCTCCATTTCCCTATGCCTTAGGTACCGCCTATTAGGTTATTTAAGAAAAGAAGTTTCACTTCAGGTGTATGAAAAAAAAAGTGTAGTCCGTGCACACTATTTTTTTTTCCTAAGAGCCACCTGAGATATTATAACGATTTTAACTTCCTCCTTAGATGAGTACCGATATGCATGTTTTGTTAAAAATACTCGAAATAAATAACAAGTGCTATTGCACTTGCTTGCCTTCCTCCAACGCCATATACTTACTCCATTTGATGAAAACATCAAAACGGCAATGAAATTATTTTTTCGCGAATAACCCACTTCTTTGATTCTATCGAGTCATTAGCGCTCAGTGACTTGTAAATTTTATGTGCTGTGGTTGGTTTAAAATGATACGTAAAGCTGAAACATAAATCATATAAAAAGGTCATTGTATTATTTTTGTACAAAATGAGCTCTGTTCTGTACATTAAACATGAGAAGGGTAATGGGCTTAATAAACGAAACAAAGATGGATGGATTTTTTTGAATAGGATCGTGACAAATAATGTCTATTGCAGATAAAATATAATGCTAAGAGTAGTTTGTACTCGTTGCCTTTATTATCCAAGTCCTTATATTTAATGTCTGTTAAGGATAACGCCCTTCTTTAGATCCAGTGTGGACAATTGAGCGCTAAAATTAAGCGCTGAAGTCATCAATCTAATGTCATATAAAAGTCGAGTCAAATTCTAGCATGTTTAATTAATCTTCCAAATTATAATGTGAAAGTTTGTATGTTTGTTACAATCGCACAAAAACTTCTAAACGGATTTGGATAAAAGGACAATGTTAAAATTGGCCTAAGAACCAACACCAATTTGGCATTTATGATAATTCTTAGTATATTTTTTGCGATAATTAACAGTATTTAGATTGTGACGGACACTTCCAGTTAAGTAAGCGAAATTATAAAGTTAATAAATAATCTGAGACAATAAATACCATTTTATGTGTATAATCTATGACAGCGCTGCAAACAAAAAACTCTTTCTTCCTAATGCCGGCATTTCACTTGGCTGTTCGTATTTGCTATTTAAAAACACGACATCAGTCTGTCCTTTTCATTCCTTATTAAGCATGACAAGGACGAACTGTTATTAAGTGAAGTGCCGGCATAAACTCGATACTCTGTGGTTGTGGTGCAGGCAGTTTGCATTCGTAGTAATCTGTGGCATTCGTGCATTCTCGTCAAAGAGTACTTTTTATATGCGGAAAATTCTCGTTTCGGATTACCTGTTGTGTGTGTTTATTTGCGATTGTTTTTCCTTTAATGAACTATTCCTATTTCGGCTATCTAATATGCCATCGATGTTACCAAAAAGCAGAAACCTTATTACCAAGTGCTAGTGAGCCTGTGCCATAACATCCTGAGAGGATCATACTGCCAAATTATTCAAGAGCACCTGATACACATTCACGCTGCATATAAACACAATATCCATGTGTTAAACAAATAAATACAGTATACAATATGATAAAATTATGTGAAAAATAGTCAATAAATAATAAGAAGCAAAACTACAGTTTTTATTATATTCATGATTCCTACCTAACCAAGTTTTTTCTAATAGTTATTCTTTAAAATCGCACCGAATAAAATGAATTAGTTGTAATATTAATTGACTTCATACTGAGTTCATACTAAGTTCATGGGTTGACCTATGTTTCATTGAATATTAAACATAACCTCAATTTTTTTTTAGTTTTCCTAATAATTTAAGTTCTCAGAAGTGTCCGTCAATAATCTTTGTTTTCACAGTCATTTACTTGAGATTTCGAACCTAGTAAATAATATTTCATGATTGTTGGTTCTTAGGCTAACTATGTATGGATGCAGAACAATGTCCTTTGGTACGAATATAGTTTATGACCAGGATTGAGAAATAGAATATTCTTTATCCTGGAAAAATGTTAGGTCCTTGTGGGATTCTCAAAAAACGTTTTATTTATAATGTTACTAGCTGCGCCCCGCGGTTTTACTCGCGAAGTTCCCGTTTCCTTGGGAATCCGGGATGAAAAGATATTAAACCTATATATGCCTAAAAGAAACTCTTTGCTTAACAGAAAAATTTGGATGGCCAAGGCCATGGCCAAATAGATTTAATATACTCGACCTGTTTTCAACAGATTTGATATGATTTGTTCTTCTGTATCTCTGACAACTGGGCATAATGTTGCAGCAGTCACTCATCTTGACTCATTTTAATAATTATTTCAGTAATAGAAAGATTTATTGTACATTCATTATGTTTCCATAGTATTTAATAAACCCATGTGAAGCCGTGAAGGGCCGCTAGTCTGTAATAAAGTAAAAAAAGTATAAAGCCCAAAGTCATCTACTCGAAAATAAATAACGCGATTTAATGTTACGACCTTTGATGTTGAAACGAGACAGCCGTTCTACCGAGCGACATGAGAGAGGGAGAGAAAAGATCTGCAGTGAAACGGAAAACGTATTCGGAGTCAGCTCTTTATTAGAATGAATGAGCTAGCGTGTCGGAAGTACGGGTTCGTATTAGAAATTTTCAAAAGCTTCTGTCAACGGTACGCAGACCCGGCTACAATGGATCAGTTTTGAAGTTTCACTTTGTCCTTAAATAATTGCTTTTTGCTAACACTTCTGAAAGTTATTGTAAATCTAGTACTGAAATACATTTCTGGCTCTTTTGTCTGCTAAAATAAATGAAGAAGTTGAAATAAATTAAGAATCAGTTATAGTTAGTGTTATATCATTAAACCTAAAGTGTAATTAGACCAAAAAATAAAAATTTCGGTTAGTTGTTTTCACCAGAATGCAACATACAACTTTATGATTATTCATAGTCAAAGAAGTTAAAACTCACAAATATGACGTGGCTTTCAGTTCACATACCTGTTGTAAATTTATGTACAACATTTTATGCGATTTCACATATAAATACTTTCAAATTGAATTAATTACATTTCAATTTCTTTATATCATATACATCTTCGTAATCTCAGATATACAGTATTATCCCGTAACTTAAACTATAAGCTTGGGTTAAGAACATAAATCTTTACTGCACGCAGACGTTATAATAATAATTTTTTTATTTTAATTTATTGAATTTGAAGCCCGCGTATTCAAAATGAGATTAAGCGCCGTGATCACGTAGTTTTAGAGCGCCCAGGCACGTGCCTCGATTCCGGGAAGTGTTCACGGGATTAGTGTCACGTGGGAAAGCTAATGTAAAGGACACCTGTGGAAAATTCACAGCTGATAATATTTATGACAGTGATTTATCCGCTCGATGCTTAACTTATATTCTTTATATAGTTTGCGAATGGTAGTTACTCTGTAATATTATAGAAAATTCTATATATTAAAATTCACAAACACAGTTTTTTGTAACTATGAATTAGTGTATAGACATATGTTTAAAATAATGCCGCATTATTATCAAATTCTATAGAGTAACTCTGCTAATTGCTGATGGAGAGTTTCTTATTGCTCGGTAATTCAATTAGTGAAAATTTTGCTCCAATAACGATAAGAAGTACTTACACTTACATTTCGCGATATCTATATATTTAAAACTCAAAGGTGACTGACTGACATAGTGATCTATCAACGCACAGCCCAAACCACTGGACGGATCGGGCTGAAATTTGGCATGCAGGTAGATGTTATGACGTAGGCATTCGCTAAGAAAGGATTTTGATCGATTCTACTCCCAAGGGGATAAAATAGGGAATGAAACTTTGTCTATTTTAAACTGATCGGGCTGAGACTTTGCATGCAGGTATAAGAAGAATCATAGATGAATGTCATTGTGTATAATTCATGCCTGAGAACAAAAACTGTAGTCTACACTTCAGCTCTACACCGAAGCGAAGCGAGGGCGGGCCGCTAGTTGTTTTCATAAAATACAAACATTTTTTTTAATAGAATTCTTTTGTACAAGCGAAAAGAAGCCAATATGATTTCAACATAAATAAATAGATAAGTAACAAGTATTCTCTTTAAATCAGGGCGTAAGCTGAAATAATATTCTTTTATCTATCTATCTATAAATTTACGCCGAGTCCCGGGTGGAGTAGTCAGTGATAATAGAATAATTTTCTTTTCTTTACCATATTCTTTCACAATAGTTACTGTAAGTGTGGCGCGTGCTTTTGTCCATCCTTCATACACGATGTAATCTCTTCAATACAATTAGAATGGGCGGTAAGGTTGCGCAGTGCGCGGTCACGTATCACCAAAACGTCCGCGACGTGCCGGGACTGCGCCCGACTAACTGGATTAGCGTCGTATGACACCGCACCGGGCTCACGCACACCTGTGAATAATGAGCATGTGATTTTATACCGTGCAGTACACCCGCTTTTATACTTCAATTGAATATTTTATACCTAGGGTTTGCCTGCGATAGTAAAATAAATCTTTAATCTGTTATTAAAATAAAAATTTACTTACAGAAAATTGTAAATACAATAGTTAACTACTATTTAAAGTGGATACGTTCGTACAAGAGTATGACGTTTTCCTTTGCAGTGTGTGGTCCAGACCAAAAGTATTGACCAGCTGTTTCGAGGTAAGCTTTCCATCATGGTTACTTCTCGTCTCTTTCCATCAATAGACCAAACATTGCGCATTGTAACAGGTGCTATTACCGGATATGCCAATTTTAACACATACCTTTTTAACTTAGCTGTCACGGACAACCTCCTATGCAGAGGATGCATGGAGGCAACAAAATCTGCTACTCACGTTCTGCTCACAGGGAAACCTCAAAGAAGCAATCACCAACATGAAGGCCCTGGGGGATCACTGGAGTGACTCCGGTAACACACTTTAAGCGCCACTTTAAACAAGCGCCATATGGACGTCCAGTTGCGGAAACACGCAATGAAAGAAGAAGAAGATGTTTACTTCTTAGATCTGTATCGGCCGGCACCATGGTGGAACTCTTAGTGGGCCTCATTATAAAGAATATTAGAGACGACTGACATGATTAAGATTTTCTACTTAATTAATTTGCAAACGCATCACATTTATTTTTATTGAATAATTAATTTAAGATAAAAGCGCCTAGTTTGTATATTTTTCGTATTTTTATTACGGAGAGATAAAATAACATTGAGATCGTAGCGCATAAGTCACGTTTTACGACGGAATTTTTCATCAATAAAACTGCCATATTTATTGTTTCATTTGATCTTACTATTTCGACACTTAAATTTTCTCTTTTCTTGCTAAAATAAAGATCACAAAGAATAACGTGTTTAAAGGTCAAGATACGACATAAGCCTATCATTAAAAAAATAACTAAAATTCTAGTTAAATACGCCTAAAGAATATTTATTACCTTTTTTGAAAATATAGTTCAATTAAACTTCTAGCTAGTGAAATTGTGGTGTTGCGTAAGTGTTTTTATATATTACATTTATCATCTAATTACTTACTTAAAAACTTTTGTTAAAGAAAAAATCTAACGACTGTAAAATTGCTGGCCACCTAAACATCTTTTTACAATTTATATTTTGTAGCATTCTCGTAGCGAAGGGAAGCCATCAAAATGCTGTAATTGTAATTAGTCGTTAAACATTTGGTGCCATCGTTGTGTAACAGATGTTTTTTATGTTTTTCGTCGATGTCCCTTAAAACCTCTCTTAGCGCCAAACAATAGAGTGCTTCCCTTAAACTTTTACGGGATATTAACAGGCTGTTAAATTAATTTAAAAGGCTCTGTATCAGCAAAAAACAAAATGACACCCCTCGAAGGTACCTATCTTGAAAGTGATGAGGGTTGGCACTTTTGATCCATCACTCAGACCATCACTCAATCACTCTATACCTATGTTGCTCCTATTCACGGATTTTGCGCGTCCTTAAAAAATGACAATGAACGTTATCGATAATGTAGGCTTTGTTTTGTCTACTTTTCTTTTTAAAAAAATATTATTATGACAGGATCTTATCCTGAAATCCTACTTCTTAAAGTGAAAGGAAAGAACCGGACACGTTATTTAATTTTCAACTTAATTATGTTTTGTTAAAGTGGCAATGACTACACCTTCTTTAAGAAAATCACTTTTTACCTGTTACGGTTTACAGTTTGATGACACATAGATGGACGGACTGTTCTGATGTTCAGAACAGTACATCAGAACAGTAAATCTGACCTAAAACCACACTGACAGAAACTTGTGACCGTCACGTTCGCTTCTTGTTAAATTCAGTCGTAAACGATTTCTAATCTAATTTTATTATGAAACTTACACGATTAAACATTTTTATTACGAACAACAGAAATTATGAAGATTTTTGGTGATTTCATAAAGTTATCATAATAACTATCACACAAGGGAACGAAAACATCGTAAAACTTTAGTAGGCTTGCCAAAACAACACTGACATTTTTCAAGAACTACGAGTACAAAGAAAATAAGAAAAAAAGTTCAAAACAAGTACTTTGACGAATAGAAATATTAGACCTTTAACCTTTTTTTTCCTAAAAATCTTTTTATAAAAATATTATTGTATATTTTTGTTTTTCTTCGAAGCAATTGCCCAAGATGACCGCAGGGTAAAATAACGAATGCTTTGAAAACGGTGTTTCGTGTATTTCTTATGATTACAAGGGAACTGGTTGAGGCAACACGTTTATGAATATTAAATGGAATGTTTTGACAACATCACGTATTGGTATCGATACTGATCGCGCACTGTACCGACCGAAATGATTTCTTTATTACTGCTACGAATTGTCAATGTGAAGGGATCGTGTTTCATTTGTGAAAAGAGATTGCATTCATATTTCACGTGTAATTTTTCCGTATATATTTGTTCAAACGTTTTTCGCTGTGTTACATATGGAACACTTTGCATTACAAAAATCACCAATGGACTTATTCCCAATTACTTTGATTGCACTATTGGCTACTATTCCTACGCGAACAAAGAAATTTGGTAACTCATTTCTTTGTCGTACTATTCGTAAGTGGAATTCTTTGCCGGCGCACGTGTCCATCCTTCCTACAATCTGGGGTGCATTCAGAGGGCGTGAAGAAGCATTTTTGTAGGCCGGCAAGGTGAGGATGGTTGGTGTGGCACTTTATAACTGCTGTACCAGCTATCTTTGCGTTTGGACTTTATCACCACTTAACATTAGGTGTGGTAGAGTCATTTGCCTACCTGGCTATAAAAAAAAACTCCGGTTACTCATAAGCACTTACGGTACGAGTACGGTTACGAGGTCCGACTAGGAAAGATATATCAACTGCTACATTTTTATGTTTACAGTTTTTTTTACTGATAAATACCTGACTTGGCTCTGGCCTGGTATACGGGATATAAAAATGTATTTTTTTCCTTAAAATATTTGTATTATTGACATTTATATTTCATTATGAAGCAATTTTTCAACATCTGAGGATGTAAAATAGTTTTATTTCCTACAGATGGACAAATGTTTTTTAATTATAAACAGATGTTTATAATGTGTATTTATATCTAACATAAAGCACTTCTGATACTTTCTTAACTCCAAATTTGATGTAAACCTCTGTATGTACATATGTAAAACTTTATCTCAAATGGAATCTGAGGCAAAGTTTTGATGAGTTAACATGCGGAGAATAACATAACATAACACCTAAACTCAACCAAGGTACGAACCATGTGTTTGTTGTCTTAAAATAAACATTGCGTGTGTAAAATAATTTAAGCTTAATTTGTTGTTGGTAAAACAATTATGATAGTTTAGGAATTTATGAATGCTCTTTGGATCAATACAGAGTTAGGCTGGCTAACAGACCGTCGACGACAGTCACTAAGGAAGGTAGGTCACAGTAAAATAGAGTGCTTAAATAAATACACCCTTTTAATACCTATCATTGAAGTAGGTATCATTCAACTTATAGAAAACTGCACTTAATACACTAAATCGAAAATAAACCGGTTCTTCCGCTAGTAACTTGGAAATCTGTGTCGATTTCCGCAAAAAGTATAAAACTTACAAATATCAAAGTTATACCTACAAAAACTGCGTTTTGTAATGATTAAAATAAATATTTTCTCCTATTCTAAAGTACTGTCAACTTTCTGTGTAATTAAGCAAGAAACACAATAAGCAGCAAGAAAATAACAGTAGGCTAGTTGACTCATGTCAAATTGCACTATACAAATGTTTATTTCTTATAATTTTTGGTATGAGGAACCTAAATACATCGAATTCACTTCATAAAATTAGAAGATGATTGTAGTAAATTATTTTGAAAAACAATTTCTTAAGTTTATGCTTTTTAAACACTAAAAACGCTGTCCATCATGATTGTGACGTCAACAATTTAGTAAACAACTAAACGTCATTGTCGTGTTACTGTGGTTTCTTTCGTCGGGCTAAAACATATCTGAAAACTCTTATATCTTGTAGAAAAGTTTCCGTTTATTGGTTTTGTTGACCAAATTAATGCTGGGCACTGGAATTGTGAAAGCAGAAACGACAAAACTGTTTGACTTAGTAGGTACATTCATAACCTTAAAAATAGTATTTTTAAACTTTTAATACTAATCAATGAGAACTTACATTGAACTGATCTTTGCTAAAAGAAATGCCTTTCAGACCATAAAATTACAGGACTTAGCAAGTTTTAAACATGTGTATGTGTATTTCTCTAGGCAATTGAAACCACAAATTTTCTGGAGTCTTTAACGATGTGCTTCTGCATTCTCGTATAACACAATCATGATAAAAACTATATTTATCATGAAATCTTTTAGAAATCATGGTTTTATAATATAATTTCAGATTTAGGTTATTTCCTACGTGCTTCCGAATGTTTACTATTTTGTTGATGTCATAGCATAGATAATCTATAGACTAAAATGGCCGACAGCGTTTTTGTATGTCCATGAAAAATCTATTTAAAATTAAAGTTTTGTAGCTTTCTAGGTCAAAAAAAAAATACATTACATTTTTTTCGGTGTAATAGAACAATTATTAACCACTAGTGGCCCGCCCTCGCTTCGCTTCGGGGTAGAATTGATCAAAATCCTTTCTTAGCGGATGCCTACGTCACATCTACCTGCATGCCAAATTTCAGCCCGATCCGTCCAGTGGTTTGGGCTGTGCGTTGATAGATCACTATGTCAGTCAGTCACCTTTGAGTTTTATACATATAGATTTAAATCATATTTTCGAAAAATGTCAACTAGCCTATTAGCATTTTTTTTATAAAGTTGTAATTAAGTTATGAATAAAGTTTTAATTAAGTTACGTTCGTTTTTATATAGCTTAATTAAGATAGTCTGATACTTCTTATCATTTCTTTAGTTTTTTCAGACTTTTTTTTTTGCTGTCTTTTACTACCGTTTAACACAATTGTAAAACGGCTCTTGTTTGAAAAACTCCTAATAAAGTCTTAAACTATTAATTGATCTCAATAAATTCGCTGTTCATTAATCGTTATGAAAAGAGCACTTTCTGTAGGTATGTAATTATTATATTATGATAATTATGATCGTTATAAGTTTCATATTTTTGAGTTCTGAGGTAGCAAGTAACCCGATTTATTTGCTGTCTTGTGTAATACCATTACGTAGTGTTTTGTCCTTGGAAGTAGTAGTAGTACTAGTAAGTGTAATGGGGCATGGGACATAGGATAAATGACTAGTAAGTAAGGGTTTGCGGCGCAAATATAGCAACTGGACCCCACTAACAATAAAGATCAGGTATAGTGTAGTTTTGAGGAGCTCGATGGCGCAGGTGGTTAGCGCGTTCGGCTGCGATGGTTGAAGTTAAGCAACATTCACAGTGGTCGGTCATTGGATGGGTGACCAAAAACATCTATCTCGAGTTCCTCCGTGCTTCGGAAGGCACGTTAAGCCGTTGGTCCCGGCTGCATCTGCAGTCGTTAGCACCCGCCAATCCGCACTGGGCCCGCGTGGTGGGTCATGGCCCAATATCCCTATTCCATCCATAGGGAAGGCCTGTGCCCCAGCAGTGGGGACATTAGTAGGATGATAGCGTAGTTATTTGCTTGACTAAGGCCGCGTTGCTTCATACGATATTTAAATTTTATAATATTTAAGATACCGTAGAAAAATAAACATTTGTCAAAATTTAACAAATTATTACTATTTACTTGTTTCGTAAGTTTTCACACACTGCACTCATTAAATAAAACATGTTTAAACGGGTTCAAAATGCTTGTTTTTATTACTTATTCGATGTTTCGTATCCTTTTCAGGCTGCGTCGTGATTACGCTTGTCGTTAATTCTGACGACGCAGCCTGAAAAGGTTGCGGGACGTCGAAAAAGTAATAGGAGTAAATATTTTGAACCATTTTAAATGTGTTTTATTTATATTACTATGTATTAGACAACGCAGCCTTAATATATTTTGAATGGCGGTAGTTACTTACATGTAGCAAACCTCTAGGTTAGCTGAATACCAACAATGTTTTGTGTTTCTATGCTGTATATTCTTTGTAACCGAGATTGCTGGCTTAGCTGAACCTTCATATATAGGTAAACGGTAAACAATGGACCGAATGGACTGAATGAATTGGACTCATCGTCTGAGACTGCTACAGCTCTGTTACAAAAATATGTACCTCCGTTTTTTATTGAATTTTAAGCACGTTAGCTCTTTTACAATAATTAAAGTTTTCCATTCATTATAATGAAAAATGCATCTGATTTATGGGGTATGTCTGTCAAAGTCATAAAGAATATTATACATTCTATAGCCCCTTATCTAGCTGATATTTTTAATTCATGTATAGATCAGGGAGCTTTGCTTGATCTTATTAAATTCAGTAAAATTATACCTTTATTTAAGTCTGGAAATTGTAAAGATCCTAGCAACTATATGCCAATATGTATATTACCAGCATTGAGTAAATTTTTTGAAAAAATAATGTTAGTACAATTATTGACTCATTTTAACATTAATAAACTTTTACACAGAGCGCAGTACGGTTTCACTAAAAACCGTTCCACAACTGATGCTGATGCCACTATGTTAAAATATATATTTAATGCTTGGGAAAAGTCGCAGAATGCTCTTGAGGTGTTCTGCGATTTATCTAAAGCCTTTGATTGCGTTAATCATCAAACTTTGTTACGGAAATTAAATCATTACGACATAAAAGATTCCGCACACAAATAAGTGCAATCATATTTAACAGAAAGGACATAAACAGTTGATATTAACGGTAAAAAATCAGCCGGATCTCATGTGAAAAAAGGCGATCCTCAGGGTTCAATTTTAGGTCCATTAGTAGTAGCGTTTGACTTTCACAAGAGCTTGTGATGGCCTAGACTGAATAAATGAGTTTGAGTTTGAGAATGTTGTTTTACTAACAAAAAACCAACAATCGAACTAAATTAATAAAGTTTTTGCTCCTTCAAATTGGAATTTAAAAATATATTTTTGAATATTGGCATTTTCAAATAAACATTGGTCCTAACATAGATATTGGTCCTAGGTAACGACTTTGCTTGTTATTTTGAAAGAATCAGCCACTACTAAATGGATTCGCACACAATGGGTTCCGCTCATGTTTACATTAATATACAGTGAATTTTTAGTTCGACCCAAAGAAGCCGTAAAAGACACCATTATTTTAACTATGTAGCTTCAGCTGTTAGCTAAGGTTTATGGAATACCTACAGTTATCACTGTTTGGGTACGGAACCCTAAACATAAACTTCTTTCAATATACTAGGTAATAGCCGTAGGTTTTATCCAGAGCCATTATGCGCAGGTACTACAATATAAACCGTAGCGGTGTTTTACAAAGAGTATTGGGGCCGCTTTCATTTCGCTCCATTGAGACCGATCATTGTTAACCGAAGCTTATTTATTTTTGTACAATATTTATAGCCTATCAATATTTTCTACGTAAATAATGTTATGATTAATAATTTGTATACATATTTAAGTATAACGACTGAATAGAAGAACAATTACTTGGTTAAGAATATCCTTCTAGAGTAAAGGTACCTGGGAGAGCTCTTGAGCTCTCCCAGGTATAATATTAGAGAAGAATAATATTTTTGTTTAAACTTGTTTAAACAAAAATATTATTCTTCACAAAGTTTAACTGCATATCCAAAATGTCAGCCTCATATATTATTCCTTCATGCGATAACTGGCTGTGTTAAGACATTAGCAATTTTCAAAAGAGGCAAAAATACAGTATTTAAATTGTTTGAAAAACGTGAAGACTTGATTGACAATGCAAAAGTATTTACAAATATTAACTCGTCAGCAGATATTATCTTCACCAATGGAATTCGTGTTCTCCTTGCTATGTATGGAGCTCCAAAAAAAATGGAATCGATAGACTTAGTATAGATATTTGAGTTTTGTGAAAAATACAAGAAACAATAAGAGAGTGCAGTTATCTTGTCTCCCTCCAACATCTGCTTCTGCTTATCAACACTTGTTTCGTGTGTTCTACCAAGTGCAAGTGTGGCTAGGCAATGATCTAAATCCTGAAGATTGGGGCTGGAAATTGATGAATAATAGTTTGGAGCCAATCCAGACTTTACTGCTACCTGCTCCAGAAAAATTACTCTATACAATTTTTTGTAATTGCAAAAAAGGCTGCACAAACAATTGCGGGTGCAGAAAAGTTGCATTGTATTGTTCATTGGTATGTACCAATTGCCGAGGCCAATCTTGCACCAACATTGAATCAAATGCAACAGATGAAGATCATTTCGAAATTGATGAGGATATAACTGATATATCTCTCTTCTTGGAGCGAGCAGTCTATACAAATCGAGCAAGAAGAGGAAGAAGACAGTTAAGAGGAAGAAGCGAGTGACTATGAAGAAATTGATGACGAATGATGATGTAATTTTCTTACTGTTAAAATTTTCGTTAAAAAATAAAAAAAAAATCGTCAATAAAATAGTATATATATATAGTAAAATATATAGTGTCCCATTACATTCTCTCGATTAAAATATATTGTGGAGTATGTCTACTGAGTATTCCTATTCGTTAAAAAAAAGCGCCGTGTACACTACCTCAGAGGTGGTGAGGAAATGTGTGCATATAGTCGAAAATACGACTTTCCTGCGGTCTAAAGTCACGATATCTCGAAAGCGATGCTTTGTAGAAGAAAAGTGTTCAGATCTTTTTTGTAGACAATTTTACGATCTACAAACTTTGTTTGAACTATTTTTCGGTAGCTTTCATTGTTTCAAAGATATACGCAAAAAACGCAAATTTTTCACCTTTGACTTCGAATAAAAAACAACGCACAAGCAGGATCCATGGGGACTTTTGACATATCATTTGTAATGACGTATTCAAGGCCTGCACAAAAATCCAGCTTGTTGGGAATTAAAGCAAACTGGAATGTCTATATTGACTGGACTATATCGTCACCTATCGGCCTCTTTGCTTTCGCGTTGTAGTGTTCAAAGCAGCCAACTGATATTTGCCAAAGCCATCACAAAGCTGTATGTGCTATGAGAGTGACTCTGTAAATAACTCTGTATGCGTTTAACTGTTTCAATAGAAGCTTTAGACTGTTTGTCCCTTAAAGTATATATATATATATAAAATTGACGGATTTCATACGCTGAAAGAAGTTGCATCCAATAGTAAAGATAAAAATATATCGTTATTCTGATATTCTGCCCTTTTCGCAATATAACGGTTAATCCAAGTAAATAAGCCCTTTAGTCAAATAACATTATAAATGGATGAAAGATTCCTTTTGGAGTCATCCGAGTTTATTATTCTAGCAATATGATTACGCTTGTCTGCCACGATTATATGTTAATTAAAATACGCTGCAGAATTAAGTTAATCCCATCTGTAAGCAAACTGTGTCATCATCACCGTATTAAGTGCAAGTCGCCTTACAATACCGGCTTATCGTGTCTTTATCCAAATTAAAATCATAACAAACGCGGCAATATCCTAAATTGCGCTGCGGCAACATTTTGAGCTAAAATTATGATTAAGAACAGGTACTTTGGATGTCATTGAAGTAAGTGTCAGAACGCGTTTATAAGACATAACGATCACGCCTCCGCTATTAAGGATTTTCTTATTTTTTTTGAAAAAAGTACCGAGGTGAAGTCAGGGTCGAATTTACATGGGTAAATGCATGACTCATACCCGCTCACTATAATAAGAAGGTGACCGAGTTATGGCGGACTCTCGGACCCCGCCTACCCACTAGACGAAAACAAAATTTTTATCAGGCGGTCGGCACGGGCCTACCCACAAATACTTCACGGTGTTTCGTATTCAGCGATGGATTTTAAAATCGCAGTAACAGTTTGGCCATATCTACAAATATTCCACAGGCCATTACTACTTCTAGTTTCTCGCTCTTCTCCACCGGGCGGCGACATACCGAAACACGTATATGGCACCGCAGAAGTTGTGATGGCCTGGCGCAATGAAGGAGTGGAGGCCTTAACCAGGCTTTACTTTTAAATCTGGCGCACTGGACCACTTACAACTTGCACCCCTCCTCCTCCCTGATGACCCGCCGAAATTTGGTTACTTTTTATCTTTGTTTAGAAGGTTCCTCTCTTGTGGGGGGCTCATGGGCCACAGCCACGTCTGCCCTAATTTAAATCGACCCCGGCTAGTGTAGTTTATATACATGAGGGAACTTGATACCTGATGATACAGTCCCCACCTTCTTCAGCTAGAGTCGAATACCCGAAAGATTAATTATGACGAGTCGTGTAATAGAAACTACGCATGCTTACACAAAATGACACGTAGGTATTTAATTTAAAATATATGGTTCTGATCTGGTTTTTCTTTATGTGAAAAATTAGGTCTTTTTCCACGTGCCGTGGTAAAAATACGAAAGGATTACAGATATTCGCGTTCTAGTAAACATGTGATTCCCCAAATATTTTGCTGTTCCGCGATTGCCTCTTCAATTTGCATAAGAATTTAGGTAAGCTGAGTATGTACGCATGCGCTCCTTAGTTCGGTATTATCGCCCGGGAGGCGGCACAAAGCGGTAAGCTTCTATGCGGGTCTCAGCTTTAGTTTTATTAGGCCCTGAGCGAAGTCTGTCTTAGGTTTAAGACTGAAACTTTCGGGTTTACCGAAGATAAAAGATCCACTTCACATATCTACAATTCATTGAAAAAAATAAACTAAGACAACAACGATTGTATTGTTTATTACGTTTCATTCCTTATTCACCAGAAATTTTACACGGAATAACTATTTCAATTACCTTAACTTTACCTCTCAAATCCTGTCAGTGTACGATGCTCATTGCTCATGTTATCAAGAATCGTTGAAGAGGTTAACGCATCTAGGTGGTATGCGCAAACTCCCATTGCAGATAAATAGACCTTCAGAGTAAAATAAGATAAATATGTAATTAACCTTAATAATTAACCTCACTGAAATCTCAATCACACACATCATATTATTATTTAGCATTTGAAAACGTAAATCAAAATTATCTTAAAGCATTTCTTGATTATTTATGTTTATTGAAACTGGTTGTGAAAAAACAATAAACTAAAAATACACTTTTTGTATTAGAGAGATGAACATCTAGAATTTGTAATAGCTACTCGATATTCCGGGAGACACTTGAGTGTGATACTAATCTCAAGATTACTGCAGATATCCGAATCTAATAAAATTATCCTTACTATATATTATATATAATATTATAAAGGCGAAAGTTTGTTTGGATGGATGTATGGATGGATGTTTGTTCCTCTTTCACGCAAAAACTACTAAACGGATTTTAATGAAACTTTACAGTAATGTAGCTTATAGATCAGAATAACACATAGGCTACTTTTATCCCGAAAAAAATGTTAGGTTCCAGAGGGATTTCCAAGAAACTTAGTTAACGCAGACGAAGTCGCGGGCGACCTCTAGTAGCTAATAACGGGATTGTTACCATGTACATTGTTTTTTATGAGTCTACGATATTTAAAGATCGGAGACTCATATAAAACAAGGTACATGGTAACCATCCCGTTAATAGCTACAATGTTAGTGGTGGTTAGTGAGCATGATAGTTTAAAACAATATATCGAATAAAATGTAATTATTTAGAAACATAATATTCTTAGTTGTAATGCTTTAAGTTGAATATATCTTACATTCCACTAATCAATAACGAAAGAATAAAAATTAATTGAATGATATAAATCCAGATTTTCATCTATGCATTTTTTTGGCAATCGGTTAAAAGGAAATTCTTCATTGTTGGAGTCCAATAGGAGGGTGTATGGACAGCAGTAGGTACCTTATTCATGTCTCGTTTAATTGTTTAAAAGATCTTTTTTTATTGTCTTAACGATATTTCTTACTATAGCGATAATATGACATAGATTTAGTGATCAATAGACTATGTTTTATTTTAAAGGTATTCTTTATTGAGCGGATACTATATAATACTGAAAAACGACTATTACTGGAGATCCTCAACGAACTAGTAAAGAGCGCAGTCAGTAGTTTGTTCTAGCTACAAATGGCTATGAATAATGCAAAGCTTACTATACAGCACTTACCAAGAAATAAGTTACGTAAAGCGCACCTATAGCCTGAGTTGGATCGACTTCACTGCAAGATACGAGCAAGCAAATCCTTCTTATCCATTGCTTTGTACTCGTCATGCGACTATAACATACAAACAGAATCGTATGGATACTAGAGCCAGTTGGCTTTAACTTTTATACCGAGCAAATAAAATGATATAAGTTTATTATAAGTTTTCTATCCAAATGCATTTTTGTCATAAAACAACTTTGTTGTTCTGTAAAAATATTTTACATACTAAATACTTTTGCGGATATGATTTTATAAGAACAACACAAATGAGGGTTTAAAAATATAATAAAAGCAATTTAAAATGCAATATAAGCCCATTATATTCAACACTTATTGTTATCGAATATTTATTTAAATAATAAACAGTAAGCGGTTAATTACAGACTATTATATCAGGAACTGGAAAATAAAATATCCTAATGCATTGTCTGTTATGTAAATTGTTGGAATAGGTAGCAAACTCTGTCCATTGAATAGGTTAATCGCTTTCCTAGCAGCCATCAGATGACCGATAGTGCCCGTGCCAAAACTTCGTCACTAAGGGAAGTTGAAAGGACGGTTAAACTTAACCAACTTAAACGATTAAGTAAATGAGTTCCGCAAATGTGTTGGACTGAGGAGATGAACTCCTCTTTAAATATTAGCTTAACTTTGTTGGCATGTAGATGTTTGATGAAAATTAGAAATATAGTTTTTTTTTTCGTTTATTTGTGTACCTTTGAATCTTCCCATGGTGGCACATTGGAAAATAAATTTTGACTTCTGTACCCTTGGCATATAATAAGTCTATGACCCTTGGCCATGAAACCCGATCAAATCGAAACCGATTAATGTTTAGTCAGTGTCAATATGATAGATTAAATTACACAAAGAAAGCACACCCTTTTCTCTTACGTTTATTTCCCAAGACCAGAACTTAATATCTGTATTTTATTATCAGTACTGTAATTAGGAAAAGGTCAGATTACTCTTAAAGATGTTATCTTTTAAAAGGTCATGTTGAGAGAGAGAGAAAATTAGTAGATAGTCTTACCTCTGATTTGTTAGATGGAGTAGCAAAATAATATTTCTTTTAAAAACCTTCTAAACATTCGTGATCTATTTAAAAATATTTTAAAGTCAAAACATAACAGCTTGTACTATATCTATGAGATTGAACATTCGATAGTAATCAATACATTGTCGATAATTGGAGCTAAAACTCCGGTTAGTCCTATTTTTTTAATTATTATAACAGCGAAATATTATTCCAAAATTCTATTAGTCTATTTTCATAAATCATTTCTTTATTTGTTAAATATGAATATTCTACAAAGTCCCCTTTTGGCTCGGTGTAAAAATATTGGAAAACCCTACTTTGGGTGCATCGAAGCGTGGCGGCGCGGCAGTTACCGCTCATGCGAGAGGTGCCTGATTTTTACTGCACTTTTTATTCTACCCACCCGCCCTAGCTGTAACGGTGTACATCGGAATCATTTGCCGAATCACTGATATAGAACTAAAGGCAAACGGAGTGGAATGCCTGTTTCAGTTACGCCATGATATATTGACCTGTATTTTTCTTTAATTTATCAGCTAATCCATTATGAAAATCAGTATAAATTAACATGTAAATGGTCTCGTTACTGATAATAGGATCTATTTGGCGCAGTGCTTAGTGTGTTCGGTTTGCGAACGTAGAATTTAAACAACTTTCATAGGATTACTGACCAAAAATGTATTGTATCGAACTCCTGGGAAAGCATGTAAGCATTTTAAGCAACAACTGGTCCCGATATGTAAACTTTTTTGTGGAAAGGAGGTTTCTTTTTATACGACTCACAATAAATTACCAAACCACCACCTAGTATTAAGTGTAAGTGGAGTCCAGTCGGGAAGAGACCGTGAGATATTGCGGTATTAGGTGAGCCGCTCCAGCCATCCCCATCTTGTCGGCATCCCTATCCCCTACCCTGAGAATCCTTGGAACCCTTATCACCAGCATAAAAACAACATCAAAAGTTAGTGTTTCTTTACTGTTGGCTTATGTAAAGTGGAGGTTGCAGTCCCGGGCGGGCGCTCTGATTCGACCGGAAAATTCGCTGTGCCTACCTTTCTTATGTCATGCCGAGTTCGCTTATTACGTTCATAGTCTGTAATAACCCCTCGAAGGGGCATTAATAGGCAGATGATGATGATGATTATCGTAAAATTTACACATTATAAAAGCTAACGTGTAAATTTTAGAGTAAGTATTTAAAAAAAAAACTCTTCGCTATATTCCATATCGATCGCATGATCGCTACGATACAATCCCATGATATTAATAAATGCATAATTATTTGATGTGATTGATGTGATTTTCGTCGCGTAGATTTTTGAGTTTTTGTGATGATCCATGTTTTTATTCGACTAACCTACTAACATTAAAAATGTGATAGTTTGTATGTTTGTTACTCAATCACGCAAAAAATACTGAACGGATTTAGAATAAAATTGGTACGCATATGCGTTTATGACCTGGGTTAAGACGCAGCATACTCTTTATCTCGGTAAAATTATAGGTTCCTGTGGGATTCTAAAAAACTAAAGTTGACGCGGACGACGTCAGAGGGGCCACTAGTTATTAATATACATTTATTTTGTTATAGAATTATAACATTGTGTATTTACATAGGTATGTAGAAATATAATCTGTAATATACTAACCTAGATAGCATATTACAGATTATTTCTATACCCATAGGCGCGTAGAACTGTGACGATAGGCACAACTCATGCGATGGGTGTCTGTTTTAATTCACTTTTTATTTGCGCCGCCCGCCCGCGCCGTAACAGCCCGAGTGCCCGGCGGAGTCATTTGCGGACTCGTCCGTGCCGATATAGATCCAACGGTGAACGGAGCGGAATTCCTGTTTTTATTGCGCTCAACAATAAACGGTAACAATAATTATAAATATTCATTCCCTTGAATTTACTTGAACGAGTGATTATTGGTATCTAAAGCTAAGTATCGTTTTGAAATTGGATATTTGGACGATTCACCAGCACGAATAAATGTCAACTATCGTTTATAAATAAAGCTGAGGCCTTTTTTTTTCAAAAGGTAACAATAGAAAACGCCGCCTCGTGTTTAATTAGTCATAAAATTTTAGTTGACGTTAGAATAGTAAGTCCAAAAAAAAAATAACGTAATATCATACATTCATCATGCAACAATAATCGAGCATCAAACGTGTAATTCCATACACGATAACTATCGTTTGTAACAGAATATTTCTATTTAAATTCGCGGCCGGCCGTCCACACAAAATCATTTTACAACTTGTAATGAAATTCGTCGCAATACGCCACTGGACTTTCACCGATTTGTCAGTGAAAATTAATAGGTCCGATTTTTGCGGGAATTGTGAGGTGGGCAATGAAAACCGAATAAAATGAATCTGCGTTCCCCTTCCCATTTTTTTTATATGCGGTTGATTTAGTATGGTTTCAGTAGATACGACAATTTATTTATAAAAGCGATACTGTTACCTGTTTTAATTATAAAGAACTTGAATATACGTAAGTACTGTATGTAATCAGGATACCAATTAATATAAAGAATAAAATAACAGTTAAAAGTATAGATTGTCACGATACAAATAGAGTCTGTGCAGAAAGAGAATGGGCGTGGCGAAAAACGGAACTAACATTAAGATATTGATTTGCCAATCAAACCCAGCAATCTGTAAAACGTCAAAGTTTTGTATTGGCACACAAAGCAGTGCCCTCCAATCTAAATCCAATTCTCTTTCCGCACAGACACTAGTTACCCGGCTGCGCAATGCAAGAGCGCGAAGCGCGACGCGCAGACAGGGTTTATGTGTTTAACGGTCTATATATGTATGTTTGTTCCTTTGTGGCACACTAGAGACCAAACGCCTGGACTGATTTTGATGATTCATAGATCAATCGATTCGTCTCAATCATGGGAGTGCTACTAAAGATATGATAGTAATCAAAATTCAATATGGGCAAAATTAGGCGCCATATTGTGACGAAGTAAAAAAAAAAGTTGACAAAATATGTCGAGGGGTATCACTGTCTAGATAATCAAAAATGATATGTAGGTTTCTAACACCATTTTTCATTTTATATGATTGTTTAGGATCTACAACGCTTTAAAGTTGTATATTAACCACTTACGCTTTTAATTTCAATCTTACGTTTCTATGGATCTTTGTTACTCTTTCACCTAAAAAATACTGAATGGATTTTAATGAAACTTAACAGTAATATAGCTCATATATGATAATTACATATATATAATAATTTATGTAGTTATTGAGTGAATTGGCCAATATATAGCAATAAGTGTCACATAAGACGTAAAAAAATGTCCCATCTGCGAGCCATTTTGGCCTGCACTGCAAAAACAATAAAAGTTACATGAATGTAATGTAGAGTGAAAATGTATCTCTTAAATAGTTCTAAAAAAACTGAAAAGAAAAAAACAAGTCCAGTAGTCTATAATTCTGTTAATAAGGAACAAAGCTACTTTAACAGTCGGGACCCATTAGGTATTCAAGAATACATAATATTTTTCAACAGTGGGTCCCGACTGTTAAAGTAGCTTTGTTCCTTATTAACAGAATTATAGACTACTGGACTTGTTTTTTTCTTTTCAGTTTTTATTTGAAGAATAATAAAGCAGTCGGGTTTTTTGATTTTTAAATTTACCTTTTTTTTAAACACTATTTAAATTATACTGATTTTTATACGATAAAAACTTTGGGCCCCAGTCATGTTAATATTTCGTCAGCTTGAAGAATTATTTAGAAATTATGAAGCTGAATGTTTTTGTAATAATCATGAACTAGAAGGATACTGCTGGGCGTTACTAGGACTGTTTGACGTGATTCTTTAAACCATTTATTCTTGTTTATCATTGTAGGGACTTACGGGAACTCTTAAAAAATTTCATTTAAATATCGAGGAAAACTAACCTTTATGCAACTGCTCGAAGCAAATATTAACTCTGCCGAATATTATATTCATCATCATCATCATCAGCCTATTAATGTCCCCACTGCTGGGGCACAGGCCTTCCCTATGGATGAATTAGGGAGATTGGGCCATGACCCACCACGCGGGCGGTGGGTGCTAACGACTGCAGATGCAGCCGGGACCAACGGCTAAACGTGCCCTCCGAAGCACGGAGGAGCTCGAGATAGTAAATTTTTGGTCACCCATCCAATGATCGACCACTGCGAAGTTGCTCAACTTCAACGACCGCAGCCGAATGTGCTAACCACTGGCGCCATCGAGCTCCTCCAATATTATATTATATATTATTTATGTTCAATTATAGAACCATTTATTTTATAAACTTCAACTACCTACATAGTTACGAAGTGATTTAATTGGCGGATATTGATGAATCCAATTTATTAATTTAAGCAAAAGACAATAAATAATTTAAACACGAATGTGGATGTTTTAGCATATGGATGTTGTAGTAGCATTTAAAAGCACGCTCTGAACCTTTATATAGTTTGCATTTATACTGCATTTTAAAGCAGTATCGTATTATATATTAAAAATTCATATGAGCTGGGTACTAGGATGAGCACTGTTTGTTAGCTAAGTTAAGAAAACAATAAGGAGTTCATTTGTAAGGAGAAGTACCAATTTCATGCTTCTAGCAGCCACACATATTAAAGTATTAATTTAATGCAGTACTTAGAGGCGTGGTATTCTATTGTTATCGAAAAAAAGTGACACTACCAATTAAAATCGAACTTAAAAGTTATTTCGTCGATCTAAATTATTGATGTAGAAATGAATTATGTAAATTTATGTTAGAAACATTATACATATAAACACTCCGAATTTGAAATATAAAAGTAATTGTGTTCCAGCAATCAGGAGCAAAGCTACAAGGGCACCACGAACACTCAGAACCGGAATAAGTAATTATAGGCATACGTAATAACCGAACTTCAATCAATAAGTGATGTCCCTGTTGTTCAGGGCTAACTTTCGACAGCAGATCAAAATGAACTGACAGATGTGAAAGGAGATTCTCCGCGTATGTGTGAGCGCATCTCTTCTTCTGAAACTGAAGTAGTGATACAGTGATGTCAATTTAAAATAATCTCATTACCGAAAATCAATTTTATTAAAATCATGAAGGTACTTTCAAATGAAAGTAATTATACGACACTGATTACTTCAACAGGCGAAGGCCATTAATCTCACACACTTATATGCTTCCAGTAATCATGGACTTGGTAATGATACCCTTTAATCTAAAATACCCTTGGTAATATACCGAATGGATTTCAATTGGATCTCTTCCGTAGGACAACGACTCCCTTTTGCCAAAAAGAATATATCAATGGCCATTTGTATTAACAAGATTTTATAACCCCTAACCTGAAAAATATTAAAGAATACTATAGGTTCACCTAGGACTTGGCTATTTTGAAATGAGTTTAAAAGCTCATCAATGACTGGTTCTTATTTATTTAGTTATCGTGAGTAAATATAAAAAAGTTTATTTAAAACACTTTTAGTAAAACCAAATCCCAATTTTGTATAATGAGCATACTTTATTTTATTTATTTGGGTTGATAATTCGCATATATGTTCAGTACATTTCTTTTAAAAATAGATTTGGAATGGTAGGTTTGTAGGAATAGGAGGGAAATACCGTAGCTAAAGATGATATTAGCTTCGTAAAATTATACGAAAACTCTGCCAATCCAAACAAAGTTATATGAAATACGAATCGACGGTGGGTTACAAGGGGTTATTTTCAAGTGAGGCGCTAAATTGACTTTTTTGTTTCATCGTTGCGTGTACCTAACTGTTTTCACTTCGCGGCCGCGACCGACACTCGCGTCAAATATTTTATTCACTGCGAAAACACTTATATATATTTTATCTAATCCGACTCGAAAATGCGAGTAAAGCAGAGTGGCTCATAAGGTATAATAAAAGCGAGATACATAGATGGAAGAATGCCTGATAATAAAGAGCCGCGAAATTAAAAATTCAGCGCTTAAACTGGCAGTTTTTTTTATAAAGAAGTTTCGCACTTGTTCAAGAAATTGTAACGTTGATGAGGAAAGGTAAATAAGCTTTTTAGGTATCCCGAATGAAAGAGATAAATACGGGGTACGATAACTCGTAGCGTAGTGTTCGGTCTGTAAAAGTGTAAGTTTTCGGTTTCGATTATATAAATTGTTTAATATGTACGTATACAAGTATAGCACAATATTAAATTCAAGTTTTAGTGTTCAAGGTTGTGACTCATTGATAATATATTAATGAAAGAATCTATAAAAATATTGATAAACTTTAAACTTATACTTAGGCAATACTAAGGGAATTCTGTCACTATCACTTGATAGTGCACACTTGTGCAACACTGTGTGAAAATGATTATTTGCGACTTGCATTCCAGATGTTAGTGCACAGTGACTTGAAATCGTGAAGCTTGCACCGAGCGTAAGGACTTCCTGAATAAAACATCGTGTGTACTCAGCGTTACACGGAGGAAATGTTTGTCCGAACATCGGTATATTTTTTTAAGGTTAAAAGCTGATACGGTTCGTGTGTTCGCATAAAGCATCAATCACTTTGATCCACATTGTGTGGAGGCGTCGTTTTTTTATACTTTTAATTCCATCGATTTTTCAATCGAATCCCAATGTAGTGTAGTTTACGTTTTAGATATAGGACTTTATTTTATATAATAAGATTCACTTACATATTTATTATCAATAAAGAAAACTAAGAGTGCATTGCTTCTTAAAGTAAAGTACTATTAAACTTTAAACAGTTACAAACATTTCACACGAGTGTCAAATTCTTTCTAGCAGTCGTCTATAGATCAATTATTCAGTACACAGGCCTGAAGTCCACTTCCGTTTCCGATTGACGAGAACACAAAAGATAAAACTCTCTCTCTGAACTCTGAACTCTCGTTCGTCTGTATACCAACCAATTTTTATTTGTTCCCGAAATTTCAAAAAAGCTATGTTCGACCAAAGCCAGCTCGGAATGAAAATGAATGGGAAAAGTCTGTTCCTAAAGAATTTATCATAAAATATACACAAAAGAGTTACTCTATATCTTCGCATTAGCAGGCGTCGCATATTCTTAATGAGGATCGCAAATGTGCCGGGGAACTGATGGCAGGGCATTGTAATTTCCGTAATATGGGTTTATTTTCGTACTTTTGTTACAGCTTAAAATTGTTGCCTCGCGCCTTTTCATTACCCATGTCGTTGGATTGCTGATGTGGAACAATCCTGCTAATATTACAAATGCGAGAAATCGTTGTTTATTCATTATTCAATTGGCTCTTTGAATTGGCACCGATTCAGATATTCGACAACTTGTTTCAACACACACTCGATTTACAAAGTTGTTTCGTAACAAAGGAAAACATAATTTGAAAATATTTGATACAAAAACGTATTTTTGATCTAATTTAACAGCGTAAGAAGTTATGTTACGGCAACAAACACAACGTGAGGAGGAACAAGTACCTCCTACAAACAACGAATTTATTTCCGTGTGCACCGTGTGCGCTTTTATGAATAATGGAAATATGCCGAGAACAATTTTCAAACGTAAACCTACTCCGGACTAGAAGATTGATTACGCAAAAAACGCTCCCCATTATGCGGCATTCTATAAATCAGAACACACGAACTTCGTGGACAACTAAAAGAAACTCAAACTTCTGACGTAGATCATTAGTCAACAATTAAATTCCATAGTGGAGATGAATGAACGAAACTTGGCCGGACGGGCGTGTCCCCTCACTATTTGAATCCAACAGGGCCGCCACATTTTGCATTTGTGCATTTCAATTAGTTCTTGTTTGCATTTCGGATTTCGGGGTGCCTAAATTACAAACATAAAGAAAACATAGCTGCAACTGTTGGTTTCAAATAAGGACATTCAACACTCGAAATTAATATTCTGTTTAGTTAACGTTAAACACGTTCTGTATTCTGATGTAGGTACGTTATTTACTGCTTGCGAAGTAACAATAACAATTGAAAGTTAATAATGCATTATATAAAAAGTTATATCATAGATTTTTGGTATGAATTTATATGAAAGATTTGTAAATAAAAAAATAGGGGTCATGCTTTATCACTTGGTCTCTTGTGGGGGAATGTCGCGAATAACTTGTATCCGGAGTTGAGAAGATTTTTTACTATTACAATTTTAACGAAACAAACCCTCTACAACACAGCTCTGCACGTTTATCGGTAAAAAAATCCCTTTGCTGAAGTTTCCCATCTTCGTAATGAACGCTAAATTTAAAATTATATGTCCTTCTTTTTTGATATACGTAAATGTGTATTTACAGAGTACTGGGTAGGACAAGTATTGAGATAAAGTTGTCGTTGGATTTAAGAAATAAGTGCCTATGGATTTTTATTCATCTTCATATTATTTTCTCAATAGTAAATAAATAATTCTACAATTGCAGTATTTCAGTAAGCTCCTTGTTTTACAAATGGGTCGATGCGCGGGGCATATTCGCGAAATTCAAACTCAATCCCTTTAGCATGATGCCAAATTTGTCAACCGAAAGGGCTACGGTCGCCGTCAATATATAAAATTTATGAAAAGAGGCTTATATGAATACGGGTACATAAATTCTCACTCAGGCCGGACTGTTGACAGCTACTTCATCCATAGAAAAAACATACTTATACCTTAACGACATAAAAAAATATCGCTAACGTAACAAGCTGCGAATAGTGTCAGTATTTCACAGCACTCAAAATGGTGTACGTAAAAACTGTTGTTGTTAGTCAACGCCTACGGAAAATACGGAAATGCGTGCTCGACACGCAGCCCGGCGGTTTTTCAGTTAGATAGATTTTACTCCATTTTCATTTCTCCATTTTGTGTTCGTGTTTTATCCTTTGTTTTTTATCTGTTCCTCAGTATTGGTGAAGAATTTATGGCCAGTGCGCTTCAGTGTTTGATAAATATTTTATCAATGTTCTGCGACAATTTTCAAGGAAGTTTGATTTTAATATTATTATGGGTTGTTTTGTGTTTTTGAATTGTTTTTCTTGCTAAGGTTCTTTCTTATTTTGGTGAATTGTTTAATTTTTGATGTAACTCCCAATCCTTAAAAAGACACGTGAACATTCTCCCAGTAAGCTGGAAATTTTGTAACTTTATTTGTAAGAAATATTTTTGAATTTCTGGAATAACTTATATAGGTATTATAAGCTGCTCTAATTGCTTGTTTAACTTTATATGAAAAACTATAATATAAACCAAATAATTTACATGTCACAAAAACTTATTACATTATACTTATTTTTTGTACAACTCTAATATCACATGGTGAAACCGGCTGTAACGTATTAAGGAGAGTCCAAATTATATGGTGGGTGATACTATGTTACTGCAATGAACTAATAAATTACAGAGGAGCTTGAAATTGCCTTACCAATTTATTTGTTGGTCATTAATCAACCAAAACCTATAATTGCAGGCAAATGTACAAACTATCACACACACAAATTTATAGATTGTATTTACTCTTAAACAGAACATCCGTAAAACATAAACCTTCCTACGTATTCTATAGTTAATACGTTACAAAAAAGTTGTTGTTCAATTTATCTGTCTATTAAAAAACAAAGAATTAACGCAACAAGTAACGAAATCGAAATAACAGCGTTACAACGTCGGAAAATACTTATCGCGTTTATAGAAGTCTGTAGTTGTGTTGGCAAAGTTTTAGTTAATAATTCAGCCGCTTCGCTTCAAAGCGCCGCCGAGTTAGTTTGAGCGCCAGAGGAATTAGCCCCCGGTGACACCCTTAGTTAGCGTTAACCACTTGGATAAGTCCAAGTCACTTCTTATTTGCTAATGTTTTCCAGTGAAAAGGCAATGCTTTGTTAATTTATAATGTTGCATGAACTGGCATATAAAAAAAACTGTATTCATAGAAAAGGAAAAAGTGTTATTCCCATTAAGAGTATCAATAATGTGATTTACGTTTAATAACCTCCTCTAGTTTTGATGCGAAAAGAAAACGCATTAATGACATACTTAGGTTAAGAAAGTTTTTAAAGAATGTCGATTAATCTATGCAAATGAAGTATAATATGATAAACTATATCATTATCTTATTCTTCCGCGTGTATAAATATTTTCATTAGGTATAATAAAGCAATTTTGTACGGTTCACAAATCACATGGTATGTTATATTTAACATGTAAGTAAGTAAGCCTCGTTCAGAAACAGATTCTGGTCGCAAGAAAGAAATTAATTATCCAACACTATTAATTTTGCTATAAATATATGTACACAATTTTTTATTAGGCTATGAAGGAACAATAATTATAATAAAACAAACTCTTCACTAGTTTTGTCAATTTTAGGATTTTATCAAAGCGAGTGTTACCTTATTGCGCTCATTACATTGGCACGGTTTGAGTGCTCTAGAGTGATTTAAACTGTAAATACATTGTTGCTTCACAAAAGGCCTGATCATGATCAAACACTCTCAGATATTTTATAAAAAGCTAATTATCTGTATATATAACAACGACAACGAACATAAGACAACTGTTACTGACTGACTGATTTGTCAACGCACAGCTGAAACCACTGAACGGACTGCGCTGTTGGGCACACATACAGGGTGTAAAAAAACTTTTAACGAAAACGAAGGCCACGTATTTTCCACATCATGACGATCATTTTGTCCTCCGCATCATACCTGGGAAATTGAAGGTCAAAGTCACAATTTTTTTTCAAGATTTTTACATTAATCTTTTCAAAAGTTTTGTAGAAACTTTTTTTCGACGCACTTACACACAGGTTCACACATAAACACAGGCACATTCTTTGCGTAGCGCCACAGTAGCGCGTCGCGCTATACATTGCGTACCGTTTTTTTCTGTATTTCTTTAATTTAAAAATACAAATGATTCCCATGACTAATATTTTGTGTACAGAATGTGTAGTTTTAGTCTTTGTCATAGGATTTTTTACACCCTGTACAGCTATTATGATTTAGGTATGTGTTAATACGAAGGATTTTCCAAACCACCCCTAAAGGGGTAAAATGTGGGTTCAAAGTTTGTATGGGAAACCAATATTAATAAAGTACCAGGATCTGTATCCTTGGCCTTGGATTAATAATTTGGGTAAATTTATCGTTATTGCATCGTTGTCCATATATTGCCAAAAATACTTATTTAACTGTAGCAGAGTTAATTTTACGTAACTAGTTTTATAAATTAAATAACATTTAGCAAAGTGAAAGTTTAACTTTCAAGAAGAATTAAAGTTCAATAACGCTGCCCACACAGCGGCGAACAAAGGGTCTGCGGACTCGAACAAAATTAGTTTGTGTAATAGTGTTTATTGTTTCTTCAAGTTACTAACTTTATTATTTGTAGAATAGCAAATTTAGGCGACCTCCGTGGCAGAGTGGTTTGTATGCCGGGTTTCATGGTGTCACCGACTCGAGAGGTCCTGGGTTCAAATTTCGGTGGGGGCAGATGTTTGTGTGATGAATACGAGCATTTGTACTCCAGTCATGGATGTTAAGTATGTATTTCCTAAATAAATATACTTATATATGTAGACTAATCATCCCCATCGCTGCCGTTGTGGTTCTCGCGTCGGTGAGCTGGGACACCATGGCCTCTCATGCCAAATGAGCGCTGGCCGAGTCTCCCGCCACGCCTGCATCAATGACGTCATCCGCAGAGCTCTTGTCGCTGTCAACGTACCAGCGGTCCTTGAGCCTAATGGCATCTTCCGCGACGATGGCAAGAGACCTGATGGGATGACGCTCATTCCTTGGAAGCAGGGTCGTCCTCTTGTATGGGACGCAACCTGCGTGGATACGCTTGCTCCGTGCCATACAGGTAGTACCTCCCTAGCTGCAGGCGCAGCGGCGGCCTCTGCCGAGTGCTTCAAGCGGCGCAAATATTCAGCTCTCATTGAAAACTACATATTTGTGCCGTTTGGTGTTGAGACTATGGGCCCATGGGGTCCAAGCGCTCATTCCCTTTTTAAGGAATTCTCAAAGAGGCTCACCGAAGTGACTGGTGATCAGAAGGCTGGCAGCTATCTTGGTCAACGGATCAGCCTTGCCATCCTACGTGGCAATGCTGCCAGCCTATTGGGCACCATTCCTGATGGCGGCGCTGGGGGTGATATGTTTTTTATTTTGTAAATTATTTATTTATGTAGTAGGTAAGTAGGTTAAACTATATATATAGTTTTTAAGTTTGTGTTATTTTAATTTTCGTATAAATAAATAAATAATATATAACTTATAGTGTATGTATAGTATATATATTCTATCCGTTACCCTAGTATCCCATAACACAAGCCTTATAGTGCTTACTTTGGGGCTAGGCTAATTGGTGTGAGTGTTGGAAATATTTATTTATTTATTATTATTGATTTGCTTGCAGATTCTATGGAAGGAAATATTATGATTTTTTCACACGTTTCTTGTTAAAAGATTACTAAAATTCAAATCTTTATTTTACCTACCCTCCTTAAATTGAATGCGAATAGAAGTTTTGTGTGTGTGATTGTTTATCTTATATTATGATTGATTGCCTTATTGATTGTCATAGATATTTCCCACGATTGATATCATTATAGTATAGATCGTAGTGAAACTTAGTAATACTTTGACGCTTTTATCTAATGTGAATTGAAAGTGGTAAAGGCGTGGGTGGCAGCATGTTTTGTTCAAGATTCGAGGTAGGCATAGCGGATTTACCGTTCGTATAAGAAAGAAGTACATAGAATCTTAGAATTACTTATACTTATATAATTACATTTAGGGTCAGGATATCTAGATAACATATTTTTCAGTAGTATCAGTTATCTTTACAATTACACTTAACAAAACATCAGTTGAGGTGGGATCATGAGATTTAGTTTGACAATGATAAGCGAATTTAAAAAGTCACTATAAGTATAAACTTATATACTATACCTATTCATTAATCTTCTTACAGAGTCTTGTACTTGAGAATTCATAAATCTGTTGAAGTTGTTTTTTGAAAATTAATAGATAAATAAGAAAACATTAATATAAAAAAAACATGGTTTTGATGTAACAGATAATAAACTACAAACAAATATCAATTACATCAAAACCATTTCACATGCATGTGAAATATCAATGGATGTTACTTCATTTATTTTACAGAATTGTGTACTATTTGCACCGATTATTTAGTGGAAAGTTATTAACTAGAAAAATTACTTGGCAAGTGTCACAGTAGTTGGCTGCCAACTAAATAATATCGTATAAGTACGACCCATGCGACGGTGAACATGTGTCGGGTTAGTAGAAATTGCTATTTGAAAATTACTTGACGCAAAGCAACTATTTGTCCAATTCATTCGATGCTAATTTTAAAGTATCTCTTATCTATTAGACAAGTCCGTCCGTAAATCCGTCCGTCTGTCTGTGGTGCTGTTTCAGCGGCCAAACCGTAAGAGATAGATAAAGAGAATGTTTAAGTTATAAGTTAAAAATAGTCTGATCAGACTACAAACCGGATTTGAGTAACGTAGCACTTCCGGTTTTCGAGAAATCACGAATTTCAAACGAAACCACAAAAAAACTCCAAAGTTCTCAATTAATTATGTACATTTTTTTTTAATTGCGAACATTTGGTTCACTGGTTTGCTAGTCTCTTATCTATTAGACAAGTCCGTCTGTCTGTGGTGCTGTTTCAGCGGCCAAACCGTAAGAGATAGATAAAGAGAATATTTAAGTTATAAGTTAAGAATAGTCTGATAAGACTACAAACCGGATTTGAGTAACGTAGCACTTCCGGTTTTCGAGAAATCAGGTTTTGGTGAACATTTAGTTCACTGGTTTACTAGTTTTGAACTAATCTAGTGTTCACACACACACACACATATATATATATATATATATATATCCTTTCATTTCTAGAGGTGTAGAAGTAAATTTATTTCTATATTTTAACATAATAAACTGCGTTCTAAAAAAAATGCAAAAATAACTCTCCACTTTTGTCTTACGTGATGTGCATGAATTTATAATAGCTTTAAAGTATTTCTTGTCACAAATTTTCTATATATGTAGATATGGTAGATCCATTCTTTCATCCCACAGAAATCCGAAGAGGTGACTGAGGGAGCACAGAAAAAGGAAAACTAGCAGCAGCGTTTAGGTAGATTTGTACAAATATTGCATTTTACGGGTGATGTTTCGAATCTTATAAAATTATTATTAATAAACTAATTATAAAAATATATACATATTTCAGTAGTTCAATGATGGTAGATTATTTTTATGAAGGATTTTGATAGTAATTCTATTTAATGCAATATCGAAATACGAGGTAAACCTGCACTATTTTTTGGGAAAACTCATGGAGGTTAGATGTTTTTTTTTGATTATTAATGAGGTGCAAAATCAAAATTCTATTACATTATGTTACAATAAAAACATATTTCTGATGTTGTTGTAATTAATTTGATCTAATTTATAGAACAATAAAAATAACAATATTGAACAGTATTGAGAGATTGAGGCGTTTGAAGTTGTGCATATTATCGTTTTTCCCGTAAAATAGCTGTAGTAGAACGATCTGTATAAAAAAAGGAAAATAGTATTTGATATATTCTACATTAACTTACAATTGGAACAATAAATCCACTGTTTACTCCTATTGGAAATAGTCAAAATATTTTCTAAGGGGGTAAACGAGGCGCTCAAAAATTACGATTTTTCGCAAAAAATGTGAAAGGGCTAATAACAAACAAACTCATAAGTTTAGTAACTCGCTGGAAATGTTTTGTCTATTGTCCTTTAAAGGTTTTACAAAATCTTTGATTTCATTCTTTAGAAGACAAGTAATCTATCTCTTAGCTTCACACAAAGCTTGTGAATAAGGAGTTACTACTTTTTTATTTATTGTTACTGAGGAAACCATATGAATAGGGACGTCATGTCGTCATCATTCATGGCGCGACTTATGTTATTGAACTAAGGACTGATTCATGTGGTAGAAAAACGTACGTAGAAATACAGGATTTTCAACAATATGTCTTGCCCCATGAAAAGTTTTGTGAGGATGGTTTAATACAATACAGGGAATTCTTTATTTAAAACACCACAGTACAGTAGAGAAATGGGGGGAGATTACATGTACAAAAAGAGTGCTTCAGTGGGCGGTTCTATCGTTAACTGCGATTTCTTCCAGACAACTTTTGGATGGAGAGGATTGAAAGAAAGCTGAAGCCGGGAGAACCAAGGGATATAAAAGGATTTATGAATTAAATATATATACATTTACTATAATTTGTAAAATATGATTTAATCACAATTTTTTTAATCAAATACGAGATCATAGTCGCAGTGACAAATTGTTTGTTAATCTCTTATTTGCTTAAAAGCAGAATAGTCTATAACATTTAACACGAGAGTCTCTTAGAACGCCTAACTCAAGAAGTGAGGCGTTAATTTATTTTTTATCAAAAATGGAGGCGGAGATCTCTTATTCCGCTGTTACCATAGATAAAAGACCTCCGTCTCCATTATTAAGTGTTTTTTTTTTAATTATCAGTTTTCTGTTGAAGGTATTTTAGCTATAGTCAAACTTAAATATGTTTCAACAATTCAACTGCCTTACTCTTAGATAGAGGCCACTCAATTAATAAAACCTTATTTATCAAATGCTTTTCAGAACTATGTTTTAAAGATTATGTTATTCCTTTGTAAACATTTATTGCAAGTTCGTTTCAACAGAAAAACAAATATTAAAAAATATGAAATTTCTTTAAACATTTTTTGCGTTGATAGTTTTCATAATTTCCGTTTTTGCTACATCCATCCAGCTTTATGAATCTCATTAAAATTTCTATTATTATTTCATGCGGAGTGGAATAGGTATCCTGGGGGTGCCGGTCTTACCAGCTGTTCATAAACCAACTCTATAAATTTTTTGCTCGTTAGAAATTAATTTTATATATTTCTTTCCATTACATCTTCAGAATGTACTTAGCCGAGTAACAACAGAGCATTTTTTCACCATTCCCAGCGCTCCATTTTGTGAAATGTATAAGAAAGGTGATATTTGTTGAGTTTAGTAAATAATTAATTAACAATATTCCTATTTTAAAAATGGATAAATTCTAGTAGTAATACTTTCACCCTACTTTTTACAATTATCATTTTTAATCCCGTCAAAAAAATCTGCTCCAACATTAAACGGAAAAGTTTTTCATCTTGGAGTTAAATAAAAAGTAAATTCATAATAGCATTCACGAAGTTTTATGATAAGAAAAGAGGTCCCTGTTGTCCAGAACTCTTTAGTCGGAAAGCTTACAGCACTGCAGAGAGTGGGTTCTTAAATGATGTCTTGTTTGTGTTAAGAAAATGGAATATTCTAACCTCATTCAAATAACAAGGTTTCAGGAAAACCCGTGAGGGAAATATCTAGTGAAGTAAACTTTGTTAAAACATAATTCTTTTATTAAACATGTGCCTCGAACACATTTTCTTTTAGGTATAATTACAACATTAAAATCCAACATCCTAGGAATTACAAAGAAAAAATATCTACCTAAAGTTTTACTTACGGTATAGAAGGTTAACGAGGCAAACTTCGTAAAGTAACATGCTAAAAATTTAACGGCACTCACATAACAAATATAATAAATTTTTAAGTGAAGCTTAAAGTTAGATAAACAAGTACAGAAGAAAAAGTATTTTCTTGTTCACAGACACGTTATGGCATAAATATTATGCAAAAGCACATGAAGATGTATCCAAGGGTTGGTTATAATATTATGGATTCATCTTTTAAAGTTAATGCAAATTCCATGATATTAGTTGGAGAAATATATGTTTCCTTCAATATTATTTTGGTTCCCCATACGATAGCCTGCCGTGCCATTCAATTTACTTTAAATGCAGCAAATAAAGTTAAGCAAGCTGCTTAGAAGAAACATATTTCGGAAAAAGACTCTTTTTATAACATTGAATTTTATCTTCTATACTTATAATAAATCTGTAGAGAGGTCAATTCTGTACATGAAATATATTTTCCAAATAACTATCAGGGGGTGATTAGTGATCGATACTGATGCCAAAAATGTAATCAGTAAAAATTTTGTCTGTCTGTTTGTCTGTCTGTCTGTGTGTATGTTCCTTATAGAAACAAAAACTACTCGACGGATTTTAACGAAACTTGGTACAATTATTCTTCATACTCCCGGGCAGGTTATAGTATACTTTTCATCACGCTACAATCAATAGGAGCAGAATAGTGAAGGGAAATGTTGGGAAAACGGGAGAAGTTACTCCATTTTTTCAGCTTCCGTCGCGTGTGCAGCCTTAATGGTTAAAGTTACATAGAAATTATGTATGACGGAAATATTCTACATAAAATTATCTAAAAAATATCCCGCAACAGCATATGTCTATCTTTTATGGTTGACTCACAATAACACGTGTAACTCCTGATAGCTTAGCAGTTCGGAGCAGTCCGATTATATAACGTAAATATGAGAATTTTAGTTTGATTATAAATACAGGTAATAAAAATTACCGTTTTTATCTATATATGTATATAAAAGTCAAAGGGGACTGACTGACATAGTGATCTATCAACGCACAGCCCAAACTACTGGACGGATCGGGCTGAAATTTGGCATGCAGGTAGATGTTATGACGTAGGCATCCGCTAAGAAAGGATTTTGATCAATTCTACCCCCAAGGGGATAAAACAGGGAATGAAAGTTTGTATGAAACTTTGTCAATTTTAAACCAATCGGGCTGAGACTTTGCATGCAGGTATAAGAAGAATCATAGATGAATGTCATTGTGTTTAATACAAGCCTGAGAAAAAAACTATAGTGTACACTTCAGCTCTACACCGAAGCGAAGCGAGGGCGGGCCGCTAGTAAATTAATAAAAATCAAAAAACAACAGAAACGATTTTCTCAAGAGAAGTAAAAGTTCTTGCAAAATTGCGGATATCTGACCTTGGATAAAACGCAGGCCCATTCAATTGAATACAGTGCAAAAGAAATCAACACTGTTCCTAATTATCAAGCTAAATTGAATTACGAACATTATTTATTACTTAGAATGAAGTTTAGGGACTTAGCAGTCCCTGCTCACCATTTGTTAAAATGAGCAATTCGCCACACAACGCTCTCTGGCTAAAAATCTCTTGCGGAGCAGCACAAAAATAATATTTTATCAAGTTTCACGGGGATTACCCTACTTTTGTTGGGCATTGTGCAAAGCTGTGGAATTTGCTTAATAAACCACCAGTTAGGGTTGCCATTTAAGGGTAAAGATTTTAATATATTTTTCTTAAATTTAGGATTAGGACATCGAAGTAAGCGTCTCGTATGGATGACCATAGAATCATTTATTTAAATCTAAAAAAAATATTATTAGAAAAAAAAAACACACCGGCCAGGGAGACGGGACTCGGGATAATATTTTTAAATATTAATTTATTAAATTATTTTTAATTTAGACTCTAATATATATCAAACACGCAACGAATAGCGTGATTGACGGTTAGATAACATAAATATCACATGCGTAAATAATTACTAGTTCGATAAACATTTAGTGTATTTCTTCTTTGAAAGAAAAATCGTGTTCTAGTCTGATCTCTATTTTTAGTTTCCAAAACCCCGTGAGTAAGTTAGCATCTGGTGTTTTAATTTTTTTCACACCTAGCCCAGCAAAGGAAAATGTCGACAAAGGGTACCGCTAGGTTTATATTGTTCGCTTTGCCGTTATAAATTAGTCACAGTGATTAAGCTAAAACTTATTGTATGTATATGAGCAAAGCGGATTACATTAAGGGTATCGTTGAAGATTTCTTACAAAATATCACATAAAAGAAATTCACTGAGTACTAGGCCCTGAGATTATAAATGGTTATACCTACTTATATTCAGGATTTGGGCATTGATCCAGAAGAATCGAGTCTTATTATACTTTTAAGATATTCAGTTACTTGTAGATTTGGAAGAGCATTGAAAGTACGCGACAAAGTGTGAACTAAATGGGTGTTTATTAAGTTAGTTTCCTTTATGTAAGCGTAGTCATAAAAACGAAACGAACTATTTACTTAAATCGTTAGGTCAAAGTATAGCATCCAGCAATGAAGGGACAAAACAACAACTGTTTCTGGAATATTTCCATAAATACACATACAGAAGAGTTCGTTTGTACCAAGTTTCGTTAGTTGATCAGGTAATGGACCTTGGACTTAATAAATACAATAACCTTGCAATTTAGATTTACACCGAACACACTAACATAGTATATGATATTCTACTGATGTAAATATAACTATTTCATGATATAGAAACGTTAATTTAAGCTATTGATGTAGTTTCTGTCAACCCTAGGTAGTATGAAAATTTTCGTCAACGCCCCATCGCTAAGAGATTCCAATGGAGAGATAAAGACAGTTGAGGAAGCGTTTTTACTTCAACACGACGAAAACGCCAAGAAACGTCGGACGTCTGTAATCTTATATTTTAAATTACAAAGTCCTCAAGCGGAATATTCGGCAACAATATAAGAAAACCAATTTCATAAATACAATATTTGGATTTAAAAAATTTGTACTCTTTTACTTTGGGTTTATTTCTATTTTATCTACAGTCGGTAATGTAGCCAGCTTCATAGGAAGAATTTGATCCAAGATAGGCAGTATCCTGATTCCCGATTGACATGTTTGTTAATTATCTCTTTAGTACTGAAGATTAAAAAAAATAAACATAGGTAAAACGTTCATAGGCAGAATTTTATTAAATCGACGTTCAGAGCTTAATATGATCATTAGTTCAAATAAATTAAGCCATTTCAACGCAAAATTTTGTCACAATGTAATTCAATGAATCCTAACAAAGTTTAATTTGTTCCGATCTCAACCGCTTCGCGAACTGAGATTTCAGAAAAAGTTTGGGAATATATATTCATGTTCCATTCGTGTGGAGACTGTGGTGAATAAAACAGTTTTTCTTCGGATAACCGAAATCAAATGAAGTCAATAAACCGTTAGGTACAGCGCACACCAGGCGAGACGCAGCGCACACCAGGAGAAGCGCGGCGAATATACTGAGAAGTTTGAACTATTGATATGATATAAAAATAAGTATTTATTTGTCCCAAAAATACACATGAAATTACAGAAAACTTAAAAATCCTAAAACTTTGGAAAGTGATAGAAAAAAGAAATACATCCATTATTAAAATCTAAATTAAATACAGTTTTGGTCAGTATACTATTTTTCTAACAACCACAATTTACATTTATTTTTGAAATTATGTGTTGACTTTGAAATTTTAGCCCGCAAAGGTGGCGGAAGATTATTCCATATCTTTGATCATTTGATATAGGAATTAGGGGTTTACTAAAATTTTTAACATCTCAGTATCTTTGCCGCGCCTCTCCCGGTGTGCGCTGTGCCTTACTCTCCGTCGAATCCGGCCCTCTATGAAACGTTTTCTAGACAATTTCATTTTTTTTCATGTAATTTAAGGGTGTAATTTTTTACATCTACTTGTAATAAGTATAGTTCAATAAATAAAATTTTATGTTTAAAAACTATTTATGTGCATATAAGTACTTACCAATAAGTCATTCAAAGTCGAGAAGTTACATCGATGAACTGTGAACAGACGATATAAAAGTGCCGACTGGCACAAAAACGACAAAGAACTTTGTGTGATAAGACGAAAGTGACGTCATCTGCTTCTAAACTACGTCATGCGAAAGTTCTATAATAGTGTTTTAGTGTGTGTGTATGTGAATATATGTATGTATATACGCATTAAATATTACGTAACTGTTTACGAATTCTATTGAAATATTCAATACGAACACTGATTTTCAAAGTAGGTATTTCAAATTCCAATTTATACACGTTGTTTCAAGTCATAAGTGAGTGAAATATACCTAATATACCACAAAATATTTTATTTTACGATTATGTCTTCCACATTAAACCATTTTTTTAGAAATCAGTGTCCGATCAATTACAGAAAATGTCCGATGAAAATATTCCATCTTCATTTTAAGCACATTTCACTGAACGACGACGATTAAAAAGTATTGAAACGTTAATGAATGTACATCATTATCTATATTTTACAGATTGCGATGTTGTATATTTAGGATGAGATATTGAGCACCAGCAAGTTTAGAATTATATTATAGGTGCAATGACCTTGAAAGGTCATTGTATAGGTAAAGGTGGTACTTGAAATGTGATTAATAAAATATTGATATAAATGTGAATTGTGCTTAAGAAAAAAGATCATTATAGATGTGTAAGTACGTGAAATTTATAAAACATTTAATTGAACTACGACACATAGAGTTGCTAATTGCATTACAGAAAATGTGTGTCATTTCGTAATGACAGCAGATGTGGCAACCAAATGTATTCATCACAATGATGTGGATTCTAATAATGTAAGTATTCTATTGGAATGTGTGGAATATATGGAAATTAATTTTACTACAGTTTTAGTACTGATTTCTAAATGATATCAAAATGTTTGGTAAGTATTCAAGATGGATTGTTGAGATTCTAGAACATGCTTAGTTTAATTTCTGGCTTACTTTCGGACTGCGCAGTGAGACCTGGGGAAATAGCATCAAGTTAGTTAAGGGTTAACTTATTAGTAAGGTGAAGACTGAAACTATGGAGTCCCTAATGTTTACAAAGTAAGATTTAAGGAGATTCGTAGTTAAACGAGTTAAAATTCAGTTATAGTTAGCGTGGATCTGAGCTTAGAGTTATGGAGTTTGAATAGTGTTGTACGAAGATGTTTGTAGTGTAAACTACTTTCGTTGTTCAGTGTTCAAAGTTAAACACGCATTAATTTAGCTTGAAACACGAAGGGTTTGGTGTATTTCAAAATTATACAGTTAAGCAACACACTATTATTATAGAGCATGTAATTAAAAATTAAGTCACTACCTACTCAAAACTAATGTTATTTGAATGCTTTTGGGTAAACCTCCTGCTGCAATAAATGTACTCCCCTGGACTCCACTGAAACTTAACATTAGATACAGCGACGGTATTTAAAAACTGTAGCAAATAAAATTGTTTCTTTTTTCTTCTTAAAAGGTTAGCAAATAAGCACATGGCCCGCCTAATGGTAAGCGGCCACGATAGCCTATAGGTATAGACGCTTGCGATACCAAAGCTATCGCTTGCGCCACAGAACACAGAAAGAGGTTAGAAGGGTCTTCAGAGACATTTTGTACGGGAACCGATTTCGCCGGCTCGCCCGCACTACACTTACACCTAATAGATATTAGCCAATCAAACGCCGTGACATCAAACAATCGAACCAATCGTCGCTCACACCCGAGCGCAACAAAGCAATCGTTACCAAGATTTGGTCAAGTTATGAGCATTTGCTCACATCTAACTGTGGCGCGCCTGCCCCGCCCACAAGGCCCTTCTAACATCTTTCTGTGTTCTGTGGCTTGCGCCATTGCCTACTCTCACCCCATCCCCTTCCCCGTGGAGCCCTGGGACCTTACTCACTGACAGAAACACAAGGCCATCAAAAGGTAGTGTTCTTTTACTGTCTTCTGTAAGGTGAAGGTTTCTTCACCAGACGTACGTACCATTTCGATGTTGTATTTTTGTCGTGTAATAATTAAATAAGAAAATACGTTAAATTAATACATGTAGATAAAGTAGCTACAAAGTAATGCAATTAAGTAGAAATGAAAACTTAAGTTAAAGAGCTAGTTATGTTTAGTAAATGAACCTGAGATGTCTTGATATACTCGAAAGTAAACCAAATATAGTTTTGATGTTATTATTTATACAAATTACAATATATTCAATTGAAGCAGTAAACTTAAAGGATCACTTTATTCTCAAAACAAAGTTACATTTGATGCAGTACCTATTCTATTGCACTTATGGCGCTATTACACTAGGTCGTTAGCTCGAATTCAAGTGCCAATGGAATTCGGGTAAACGACTAAGTGTAAATGAACGGAGTCGAGTAAGCCTGTATTCGGGTAGATTTCTTTTTCTTTGCTCGACACCGTCTTTCAGTGTAAATATTGCTTCGGGTGCCCGAATTCGAGTAACATCTTTAGTGCACCCGAATACGGGCTAACGACCAAATGTAATTGCGGCACTGCAAACAAGCAAAAGTCATTTCTTTTTCATTTTCGATTATTTCAACTTTATTCGTATGTTAATAGAAGCGAACGGAATTGCTGATCGGCAGTAATATATACAAGCACTTTATGGGAGCAGATCATCTCTTCGCAGAATAATTTAAAACGTTCTGCCAACAGCAGTTGAATTTATATCGTCCAGTCTGTTCGTCATTATCGTATTTTACAAGTAAAATATTGGACTTAACAAGTGTAACTTTATCATTTTATTACATCCGATGGTTTTGACTTATTGTTTTAGGGATCTGCACCTCTAATAATAATAATTTTTTCCAACACTCACACCAATTACCCCAGCCCCAAAATAAGCACTGTAAGGCTTGTGTTATGGGATACTAGGGTAACGGATAGAATACATATACTGTACATATATAAATATATTTTTATAGAAATACATATTAAACAGCCATGACTGGAGTACAAATGCTCGTATTCATCACACTAACGTCTGCCCTCACCGGGATTTGAACCCAGTACCTCTAGAGTCGGCGACACCATGAAACCCAGCGTACTAACCACTCGGCCACGGAGGTCGTCACCCAATAAAAAATTGGAACCTTTATAAGATCACTTTGTTTCAGTCTTTCAAGATCCTTATTAATATAATAACAAACACTTAGATCTGCACTCTCTTGGAACAGTGAAAAATATCAAACTTTTAATCGGCAATTTATTATACTCCTCCGACACGCATTTGAACGTTTTATTTCATTTTCAAATAGCCCTACTTTACTACTACTACGCCAATATATTAAAATGCTATTTTCTCCTTAAGCCTAAACATTAAGAAATTAGAATGTAAAGGTATTTGAAAAAAAAGCAGTTTGTTACAATTTATTTGATTTTGTCGATTGTCATAGTAAAAATCCGAGGTACAAAAGAACCGGTCGTATGTTTCTAACGGGCTTTGTAAATAAACTATCAAAGCAATATGTCAAAAAGTTAGTCCGCCAAGGGTCGACCGCTGAGCCACTGAGACTTATCGCATTTTTTCTCTACTCTAAAATCATTTTCGGTTTCTTTGTGGAAGATTTACAAGACTCAAGCAAAACATTTTGTGAAGGACAAATAGAAACGATGTAAAGGAGAAGATATTTTCATGTTGTCCTTTGATTTAATGGTAGCTTTAATCGCGATTGACTATTGTCAAGAAGAGAGAAACTTTTAAATTAACAAAATTATGGCATTATTTTTAAACAAAATTCAAAAACAAAATTTAATAATATCTTCTATCATACGCTTTTGGAGTGTGTATATTTTCACACTGATCTACTCATCAAGATTAAACTTTGATAATAATAGACAGCCGTTGCGTGACATTAAAGGTTTCTTTTATCTTCAAGTTTGCGAACGAAACGATCCAGAAATAATCACCCAGGTGAGCGGGACATGGAACCATTTGTTATCTAGACGTGTTTTCCAAGAGAACAGTTATATCAGTTGGCAGGCCGTCGTCCCACGCATAGATTTTCACCAGTTTTCAGTTAGAAGAATTATATAGGTATCCGAAAATTCCAGTTTGCAGATGTGCATGAAATATACTTGAAGGTAATTGAACAATACAATTTCCCTAGATCCATTGTTGCATATTATCGCTTTATAAATCAAAACTTTTATTCATATTTTTGTATCTAAGTACTAAATGATTCCTTTTGTGCTTTTGGCGAGGAATATTCCCGTTGATCTAGCATGAAATTTCGCAAGAAAAATACAAAAAAGAAAAGGCAAAATATAAGCAGATTTTCCAGTCATGAACGAACTATCGACATACCTACAGGTTTGTAACGGAACCTTCGGCGAGCCAGTCCGATCTACGCTTTAACGGTTTTTCTTATTAATTTCAGCAATACGGGCAAATGCTTAAAGAAATAAATTACATCGTATTGTAGGCTGATTCATCATTCATGGAGTCATGGCGTAGCGTACAAGTTTTACGTAGAAAATGTAGTAGATTTATGCATCACAAAGTAAAATGAATACTTTACCTAAAGGTTTTGATGTTAAAAACATACGTCATTTTAATCACGCTTTGATATTTAAGAATACAAAAATATAAATCATTGGTGTTAAATTACATCATTAAAATAATAATCAAGCGGCTCTATGGCCCCCCTTTTAGTACCTATACCGTAACAAGAGAATAATGTTATATTAACCACAATTAAGCAGCACCTCATTAAATTACATGAACCAAAACATAAAGCGACCTTTCCTGCTTTATTGAGTCATAAATTACAGACTTTACAGGTGTGGTTCTTACGTGGGTGAAACTTGTGAATGTTCTCCTTTATTTTGTCGCTATTAACATTAAAAGGTGAGCAGGGCAGGAAAACTTTTGATGAACTGTAAAGTTTTCATCATCAACGTAGTATCTTCGTAACTTTGTTAATACACAAACTATGTAACGGCTTTATGCTTGCCTGGACTTTGAGCGTAATACATGGAATAATCTAGTTGTTAACTATCACGTATACAGCCAGTTAAAAAGACTATCTGCAGAATTGACAAGAGTTTTATATTAACCAGCGAATGAGTTGATTTAGCCCACATTTACATTGCATAGCCCCAACCACGAGCGGTGGTCGATTGCCGATAAAGAATAAGCTTCCATAGGATACAAGTGGTCGCTTATCATCAAATGGCCCAATATACTTGTTAGTATAGTCTCCCTTTTTACTTAGTAAATGGAATATTGTGAACAATCGCAGACAAGAGAGGTACACCAGTCACCTTACTGCGAAGAGTTCATTGCATTCTTAAGTTAAAATTACTATGAAAAAGCAGTGGCTTTCACCTTACTTCTTATTCAAGAAACAGTGCAAAACTGCTTTATTCGGTCAACATTATATTTAACCCTAGATTCATAAACATTCTTCTTATAGACCGCGAAAATTACGTTAACGCTAATCATTTTTTTAAATGATAGTGCTATAAAGTGTAACTTAGTACCTTCTTAGATCATTTACGAACTAGTTTTGCGTCAGTGGGGTGCACATGTGCAAAAGGAGTTGTAGTAATTTGGTAGTTCGACAGGCGAATGTCTATGAATAGTATTTGTCTCTTAGGTTTTCACGCACATCACTCATTAAATAAAACTAGTTTTTACGGGTTAATGCACGAAACTTTATTTATTTATTGACGTTTCGCAGCCTTTTCAGGTCTGCATCGTCAGAATAATGATTTTTTATTTAAAATTGTCGAGCTACCTTCCAAAGACTTATATTGAGCGTTCGGTTATTTCATTGGAAGATTTTTAAAATTTTATTGTCTATGTATGAATTTATTATTTAATTTACTTAATAAAGTATTTTATTTAAAATTCTTGTTTGTAATTTTGAGTTTATTTATTTGACCCTAACTACCGTAAACTACCACCGGTTCCAAAATTGGGAGACCTTCCTGAGAAGAACCGGCGAAACAAACTCAAGAGAGGCTTTCTATCTCCTTCTTATGTTAAATTATGCAAACAAAAAGAACTAATAGTATCTGATGGTCTTGCAGTGTGTGCTCGGGGTTGGGATTTTATCTCCTGTATAATAGGTTCCCAAGCTGGTGGTATATACCAACCATCTTCCCTATTGAAATTTTCCCTAATGCACGGTCCATGTAGGGGACCAAACCACTACATTAGATTTGATAGACCACAGATCCTTGCAGCTGAGCGGCGGTTCGTTCCTCGAATGATGCGCGAGGCTATTGAGATTAAAAAATATCCAAATTTCAATAGGGAAGATGGTTGGTATATACCACCAGCTTGGGAACCTATTATACAGGAGATAAAATCCCAACCTCGAGCATACACTGCAAGACCATCAGATACTATTAGTTCTTTTTGTTTGCATAATTTAACATAAGAAGGAGATAGAAAGCCTCTCTTGAGTTTGTTTCGCCGGTTCTTCTCAGGAAGGTCTCCCAATTTTGGAACCGGTGGTAGTTTACGGTAGTTAGGGTCAAATAAATAAACTCAAAATTACAAACAAGAATTTTAAATAAAATACTTTATTAAGTAAATTAAATAATAAATTCATACATAGACAATAAAATTTTAAAAATCTTCCAATGAAATAACCGAACGCTCAATATAAGTCTTTCGAAGGTAGCTCGACAATTTTAAATAAAAAATCATTATTCTGACGATGCAGACCTGAAAAGGCTGCGAAACGTCAATAAATAAATAAAGTTTCGTGCATTAACCCGTAAAAACTAGTTTTATTCTATGAATAGTGTTAAAAATTATAGATCGGGTGTGTTTTTGTAAGTCATGATTTCGAGTTCATGATTCGTAAAGTGAAGTATATTTCGAGGTAAATATTTATTATTATTATTAGTTTAGAAGGTAAAATGTACAAAGCAAAAATATACAAAATATTTTTTATTTTATTAGGATGGGCACGTCGGCATTGTACAACCATAGTAGGAAGACGCAAAGATGGCCATTTTGTTACATATTTGGCAAATTGAATAGAGCTATAAGTAATTGATCTGTTATATATAATGCAGGGACATAATCCAATAAATAACATTAAAAATCCATGTGCCGACCCCTGTACACAAAATAATTAGTTTTATCTATCATATAATATTATTAAGTATCTACGAAACTGTATGATGTTTGGTTGCGACACCGCCATAAAATGCCAACTTTCCAGCAATGCCTTAAAAGGTTAATTTGCAGAAGTACTTGGCGAAACTTCGTCCACTGCTCATCCATAACCTAGTGGATCACAGAAAAATATATGATTTATGTCATTATAAAAAACCACGAATGTCACGGTTCTGTTGTATCCAATGCATGCAAAAGTTCATGTGTGTGGATCACCAAAGTTATGTGTCGAATGCTCAGAGTAACATTTCTTTTCATTGCAATTTCATTTAATTAATAAAAAACTTTTTATTATTCACAGGTATTTTAATATTTTTTTGTCGTAGAAATCTAAAATTTTCGATATAATATATACGTCTGAGAGAAAAGTATAGTATACATTAAACATTTCATATTCATTGTGCTTACCTCATGACACAACCCCTCTGAGATTCAAACAATATTGTATGTGCAATGTGTGTGCGTTAAGTTGTAAATTTTACACAACAAAATTTTTAGTATCGACTTTATGACTCAATGATATCAGCAACGATGTAACATTTTACGGCTGGACCGTGAAGAGATGTTTATGTTTGGTTAAAAACACGAGGACGGTCATTTAATAAATTTTATAGGATTACATGAGATTTTGGGAGAGATCGTGAGAGATTTTCGGTCGAGTCGCCTTGGGAAATATCGCTCATCTATAAAAAAGACCATTGATACTATTATAATTATTTTTTCGACTACCCAATTGAAAAAATACAAATTGATTATCGCCCACATCCAATGGATTATTATCTCCATCCACCAAAGATTGTATTTCTGTCTACGACGAGCGTAAATTAATGGGCCAGCGTAAATTAATGAGTAGGGTAATCTTGCAAGATTTTCCATGTCTTGTTTGTTAGTAACTAAGTATAATAAAAACCAGCATTTTTTAAATTTAATTTATTCTCTGGATTTATTATTACCGATATTAATCGGTTACTCGGCAAAGAAAGTAATAACTCATTATTAATAAGACACAATAACGTTCTCCAGTAGTTATAAGACACAATAACGTTGTGCATTTTAGGATTTATGTGTTAAAAGAATTTAAGAAAATAGTTCACAGCACAGTCATCAATTAATTAAATAAATAAACAGAATAGTCTTTGTACTATTGTCTACAGAAGACAGAATAACAGATGAAAAAGGCAAAGCAATGTTCTTAAAGGCACTTCTTTCTTTCAATTAAGTTAAACTACAGCTGTGGAACAAGACGATCTACGACTGGATTAAACTATATTGCCGGGTAAATGTACAGAGTGTCTCGGGGACACTGGTCGGTGATTGAAACCCTCTACACATATGAGACCAGGTAATAATCTCTTTATATGAACTCAAATCTCTTAGTCACTCAAACATAATCAACTTTTAAAATGTCTTTGTTCGAATCAATACTTTTTGAAAGGACATTGCTCGTTCCCCATACATTGAATGCCCTAGAACGCCCAGCAATGAAAAAATGCTAGTTGTGTTCGGAATCATTCATAAACTCTAATTAGGCATTTGTTGAGATACGGACAACTTGAGGAACCGTGGCTTACTACAGAATGTATTAGATTTTGAGGTTATAATTATTATACTTAATCGTAAAAGATGTACACTTTATATATTCTTAATAGATTTAGTGTTTACCTATATGTAAGCACTTAATTAATATGCATTAAATGAACATAAAATGCAATTAACAATAAAAATAATAAATCCTTATATTCATATTGATTTATGAGTGTTGGCAGTTGGCACCATACCTACCTGTAGTAATAATAGATTTCTTTTCAAATGTTTAAAGTCTTTCCATTTACCTGTTTCTATATTAGGTATGTACCTGCTTATCATTATGATTTTCATAAAAATAAACAGATACTACATGGGATGGGAGTACTTATAAACTATCTTTACATAATTTCAGAAATAATCTTTTTATAAATATAATATAAATACTAGTAATAAGTATTATTAACTAAGGTACCTAGTTCTATTTTTATGTTGATAAATACCTATGGTCGCCTATATTGCATTTATTAAGGTAAACAATCTTAGCTCAACTTTTTAACAGAATCACCCATTTAATAATAAAATATTAACGAAGCCAATAAACTATTAAAATAAATCGTTATTATAGACTGAAACCTATTGAATCCAGTTATTAGTTGATTTTTAATGCTGTATTTTCAATAAAAAGGAGTGCCAAGATTGTTTACCAAATAGGACAAGTTGGATGAACAGACTGTAGTATCTAATAATAGAACTTTTATTTTTTATATTTTTGAAACAGATTGTCCGTTTTCTATGATTAATTGCTAATAAGTTAAAAAAATAATAGAAAAATAAAAGTGAAGGACATTCTTATGGGCATGCCAGGGCCGATTTCGTCGATGTCCTTTCCTCTACTTTTCGAAATATTATAATCAATATATTGTTTTAAACTTTCATGGTCACCAACATTATTGCTATTAACGGGATTGTTACCATGCCCATGCATACCATACTATAATATTATATTCAACTTAATAAATTATTCAACCACATAAATATGTAAATCTAAAGAAAAGCAAATAACACTAGAACATCAGCAATATTCTGTAAGAACAAATTCAGTTTTCAACAGTAACAGAAAATCATGACAGGCTATGAGTTACAATAGCATACCCATATGTGTGTCAGTCAGATCTTTTAATTATAAGGCAAATAATAATTTTTATTAACTATGAATTCTGTTGGAAATTCTAGACTTTGTTTGGTAAAAGCATCTCCTCTTGTAATTGAATTTGGCTTTGTCTTGTAAAATTCACAATATTATGAATTTTTCAAACATTATTATAACACAAGTGCTGCCGCAACGCTTCGCGGTTTGCATATATCGCGTTCCGAGTGGAACAGGTCTCGAAACAAAAGCTAATTAAGAGTCGGCTTAGTTATGTGGAGTTGCTTTCAATAATTCTCCCAAGCCTAATGGAAGGCTGGTGGGCGCAGAAGGTGCCGCGGTTTTATTGTGCCAACAACTTTAATTAAACTAGCGTGAATAGACTGAATTGCGTACATACATTAGTTTGATACAATGGAAGATAAAATGTACATCACGCTCCCGTATGATAATATTTGATAATTAATTTACTTGGAATATAATCAAGAGGGAAATGAAATGTAGAAAGTGGTGTTATGTAAGTTTTCAGATAAAAATATACTTAGGTTGATCAGTTATTATTTTAAAAACTACTTACTTTACCGGAATATCACTTAACTTTCATTAATAGTGTTCTATAAATATAACTTTGAGAGAGGACGAATGGACGAATACAATATCTTAGTCACAAAAGCCCTTGTTTTGGAACTAAGGGTAATTTGATAATCTTTGAGAACAATACTTAACTTGCATTCCTGGCCTTATCTTTTATGAAGTAGCAGATCACTAAAGGTGTGTGAGTCTCGTACATATATATTTAAAATTAGCATTACTAACTATTATGGCTTGTACAGACGAGGGACTTTTTTACGAGCAGGAAAAAAGTCCCACAATGGCTGCCTTTACACGTACGTTCATTACGGCTTTTCCTTAAGTCTAAGGCTCGTATTACAAAATGAAAACCAAGTGTTGATCTTTACTTGAGCACAGTTAGAAAGGGATGTCGCTATGTGCTATACAAAGCGACACCCCTTTCTAACTGTACTCAAGTAAACATCAACACTTAATTGTCATTCTGTAATACGAGCCTTAGTCCCTGAATCGGAAATGAAAGATCGCCGAGGACGACGTCACTTGTCACGAAATCAATGCACAAGGTGTGCGTACATTTACCTACACTATGTAAGTAAATATTCTTAGATTACGTTGTAATTAACATGAGGTTTAAGAAAAATAGATAAGAGACGTTTTAAAAGAGAATACTGGGTCCATCTTTTTAAATCAAATAGAGTGCACAAAAGGGACCTTTTGTTCGCGGTACTTTTAATCCCTCATGTGCTTTACTCGATGCAGATGTTGTAAGCGCCAGAGAAAAGTCGCTCGCCTGCACAGGCTTTTATTCTTTTATCCAAATCTGAGGTCCACATTTAGTATGGAGCTTAAGTTAAATTATTTAATGGGTGTTGTTGGTGTTGTTGATGGACGGTTATAAAAGTGACTGGTTGTAGTTAGTCCAGCACTTACAATAATATCACTGAAACAGCCCTACACCACCTATACTATAAGTATATTAATGCAGAGAGAAATAACGTACATATTGTCAAAATGGGGTCATTGTGTGACGAATTAAGTAAATTCACTTTTCTTGTTGCGATTTTATACAAAACTGCTTAGTAGATACTGCTAATATGTACAAAGACCTGTGGGAATTTTATTTAAAAATGTTGGTGCTTTGCTTTACTACACTTCTATCTGGAGAACCTTATTTCAGGTTTACAACAACACATCAGCATTCCATTTCACGCTGAAAATGGCGAAACTTGCCCTGCATGCATACATAATGAATATCCCGCGAATCGCTCAGGTCGTATTTTAGAGAAGCAATAAGCGAAGTCAGCAAATATAGTCGACGCGATAGGCGAGCAAGGGAGGGCCCAATGCGCGTATTGAAGAAAATTTCCATTCAGAGAGAGATGAAGGGTGCTCCGCTCAAAACTGATGACGTGTAAAATCCGATAGAACCATCAGGGGCTCATTTAAATACCATCAATGGGATGAGAATCACTTAGCTTTGCAGTGTTAAGTCGAGTTATTAGCGGCAGAGCAGACATTATTCTTTTCTGGGTCATTTAATTCTGTGATACTGGTATATTTGAAAGTGGGTCGTTGTAAAAGTAAATTTTCCAGTTGACAAAATGGCGTGAGTTATACTTCTTTAGGCGCGTTATGAAAAAAATATGGGAGTTAAATTTTAAGATGCGCGCATCACTGTGACACCATGAAGTTGGCCGCTAAACCGCATCTTAAGAAAAGCTACCAACAAAATAGAAACAGAATCTCTGTTAGTCGCGCATGTTGGCACGCTCGTCGCCTCTGATCACTGTTTTCATATTTATAATATTTATCCACATGTTTTCATGAATATTTTGATTATTTATTTAATATTTCAAATTGAAACTGAACTTTATTGACTGTGTTGACTACCCTTTTCGAGTCCTTTTATTATTTTACTGTAATTAATTATTTGCATGCAATCAAAAACTATTTTTTAATGATGCCACAGAAGTATAACTTCTCAGGCGCGTACATGAGTACGCACCCATTTTTTTTATTTGACATTTTAATTTGATTTTATCCTGATAAGTCCATGATATTATGCAATGAAGTTTGAATTGCATAGACATAGACAGGTACACATCGTAGCCAAATTAGACATATTGCGTTGGAGCGAAATCACCCTATCTTTAAATAATTTAACATATTTTAAAATATATAGCTATAGTTCAAGTTACTTATCGTTCCCACCAGTACTTCTCCTGGATGCATCATCACATTAGCACTTTGATATAGATCTTTTAATTTCAAACTTATATCCTAATCCTTACGGACATAATAAAAGTCATGGCCTATTCGAAGCGTTAGAAGAAAAGCCGGGAAAATTGAAACACAATATTAAATGTTAATTTGGTGATAACTTGACAAAATATTTCCGAGGAATAGCGATAAAAAGCTTTGCTTTGCTTTGCTTTCAGCTGTCTTTTATCCAATAATATCTACATATCCTTAAAACGCTATCGCTTCTGTTTTTGTATATGTGTGCAGCATTAGAGGTCTCCGAAGGCGAAAGTTATGGCAATATCGCTGTGTGGTATTTGCCAAACTTTGACTTCGGCCCATTGTTCGCACTTCGTAAAGGAGCCCGATATGTCCTACCCGGCTAGTTGAGATGATTTGTGACGAATAGGACGCGATGACATATCGAGAAAATACTAACTTTTAAAGTTCTTGGGTATTTTCTGTGGTTATTTGACCTATGCTCAGCAGTGGGCGTCGTACGGCTAATATGATGAGTCGTCATCTTGATCAATAAACATACTAAAAGCTTACGACCCCATTCAAAGGCATTGAATGAATGAATTTAATGATTATCGTCTTATTCTATTACTGTCGTTAAGAAAGTGACAGCATCAACTTTAATTAGTCTCAAAAATTAAGTGATGTTACTACGAGTCTTGTATAACCGTGTTTCATTGATTAAGAATTGTTATCCTTTTTGTTTGCCGTGTAATTATTTTTTAATTGAACACCAAGGTAGTTTATTAGTGAACGTTTTGATTGGTATTGATCCGTAGTCCAAAACGAAACGAATAACGACGAGGCTAAAGTCTGGCCTGAAATAAACCGACACAGATATGGTGTGGCAAATTTTCTAGTAGACCGCTTCTCGAGTGAATATATTTTGCAAATTGATTCGCCACTGCATTTGCAGTTTTAGCGTAAAGACATTTAGTGGCTACGTTTAAAACAGTATTATACATTTTCTTATAAAGTGGCTCACATAGTATATTATTAGAACTCAGCAGCATCCCCTTTCATACGATGAGACTGAGAATATACTTCAAGTCATCCAGTAAATGCACAACACTTAAATATCGCACCCATAACACATGCACAAACGTACACTCCCCTATTTTAATGTGACCGTCACACACACTTCACATAAAGGTTTTCATCGCCATTGCATTTAAGTTGAATGTTTATGCATGGTAATTTTGAATGTTACTAATTAGATATATCAGTTATTATTCTCCTCTTCTTTTATTTAATTTTATTTAAATATATTTTTTTGTGGACAGAAGTTTAGTCCGTTTGCTTTCTGCATATAACAGAACCTAAATCGATTGATCTCTATGAAATTTTATTTGTGATTGAGTGCTTAGATGGTTTAGATTTACGTTTGGACCCTGAATGTGGCCCCGCAGCTTTGTAGCACAATGTCTGTTATATCTGCTAGCTACGTATACAAATATCATTTGTGGGTTCATTTGAGATGACATATTATAACGACTATTAATGGCAGCTTTGTAAAGTAGAAGAATACTAAGCCGAAGCCGAGATATGTTAGACCAATAGGCAGATATTGGCTTGACAACAACGATAGCCAGTTTACAGTGTGCACACTGGCGTATTAGCTATTACTTGGATTGTATTTACAAGGTGAGAAATATATATGTAAATTTGTAGACACAGGTAAATTATTGCTTTCTTCAACATCTGTTTAACAAGTATTATTCGGGTCAACTTACAATGTTGCTGCGCTGGTGCATATATTCTAATGAATTGCATTTTAATAGAGCTATCAGTTAGCTAATGAGATGGACGTTTCGGTTTTGTACAACATTGAGATTGGTAACAGTTTCAGTGTAATTGTTATTTGTATTATAAACAAAATCATGGCGCCAAAATCCACATTGAGAGGTTAATATTATTTTAGTATATCTTCATTTTATTTTTGGTAAGCATTAATCTGCTTTATTTATAAATGTGAAGATTTTTTTCTAGAATACTTTTCTTTAGTTTATTTTTAAAATTAAATTCATAAAAACACTTTGTTATATTGTATTACTTTAATACATATTTTTTAAAGACAACACGAATACAACACCAGCTTTTATCTTTGGAATTTAAAACTCTGTTATTTAAATTTTTAAGTACAAGGAGTTTTAATCCAACAATTCGAAACAAGAAACGCGCATAAATAAAGCTTAATTGAAGGTGTTTTAAGCAAAGCGGATGGAAATTAATGGAAGCGTTTCCTTTTACGCATTAAACAGCGTTGCACAGCGCTTAAAGGCATTGATTTGTGTTATTAGGACACGCGACGTTGAAACATTACTTGTGCGTAAGAGTAATTTACTATGGGCTCTTTCGAACATTACCTGCAAAGGTTGTACTGTCATTAACAACAATATACTTAAATATAAAACAACAGAAAAACAAATGACAGTCAGACTAAGGAAGAGAAGCACTTGCTACAACAAGTCCTTATTATTTCTGGAATAACTAACTAAGCAAATATGGTGTTCATCGGTGCAAACTTAAGGTAACACTATACCAAATATTCAAGTATTCCTTTCATCACTGGCACTGGACAGTCTAAAGTGGTAACACTGAAAATAACAGTAATTTTGCTACGTCGAGTCGCACTCAACTGCGATTGAAACGCAAACGGCATGTAAAATAAACATAAACCTGAAAACTCATTGGTGAACTGTAATGCACCGTAGTTTTTATGTGTATCATTCAACGGTCTGATATTTGTTCAGAATTTCACTGAAAACGTCGAGTAAAACTGATTTATGTATAGGTTTACATTGCAGGATGAAATATGTACGCGTTCCCTAAAAATATTCATATACTTACCGCATGTATATTTTTAGGGTACGTGCGTACTACCTAATATCACTTAAACGAGGTTTTACATAATTATCTATATAATTATATAAAACTCAAAAGTGACTGACTGACTGACATAGTTATCTATAAACGCACAGCCCAAACCACTGGACGGATCGGGCTGAAATTTGGCATGCAGGTAGATGTTATGACGTAGGCAACCGCTAAGAAAGGATTTTGATCAATTCTACACCCAAGGGGATAAAATAGGGAATGAAAGTTTGTATGAAACTTTGTCAATTTTAAACCGATCGGGCAGGTATAAGAAGAATCATAGATGAATGTCATTGTGTATAATACAAGCCTGAGAACAAAAACTGTAGTCTACACTTCAGCTTTACACCGAAGCGAAGCGAGGGCGGGCCGCTAGTCTTACATACATATCTTAATGAATAGACATTTGCTATCACATCAAACATAAGCCGTAAATGGTTCAAATTCGAAGATTACTGAATCGGCATTCATACGTGTTGTACCGCAGGGAATATCCCGGCGTATTTTTTCCGGAACACAATCTCCCAGCGTCAACTAGGGGTTAGAGTTGAACTCTGTACTGTAGTACCACAGAACAAAGTTAATAATATTTGATTTAAGATCAAGCAATAAAAAGGAGAAAGTCACGTTTCTTGTATTATTTCCTATTTCTTTCTTGTATAAAAGGAAGGCGAACCTTTTCTTATTTATTAACTAACCTCTTGTCGTTCCTTTTCAATTTTAATATATTTCAATTATAGATATATTGTATGTATTTACCTAAAAGAGGCACTAGAATAACAAAATCTATGAAAATCTCAACTATGTATCTATTACTTTTCAGGTGGTATAATCTCTGAAAGATTGATGAATGGTAATAGGGTTCCGTTAGTTACCTTACAATATTTTTCAATTTCATGAATACGCAAATGTAACTATGCTAACTTACATCAAACTGATCTCAATTTTCACATTCAATATATTTGTGTATTCGAATGTAATTCTTACTTGCAATGTTATGATTTGTAGTGTCTAGGCAATGTGAGAAATAAGAGTTAGGTGTCCGAAAATTGGCCTCTGCAGTCGCTTTCTCGCGCTCATTTTAATTGGTTCGTTTCGGTGGAGATGGGATGCTCGTATTTCCACACCCAACTCATCTTTCAGTTACAATCGCGTTTCAAAGGCAAAAAGGATTTGGAAAGCAAAATTTTTTACACTTTTCCCCATTTTTTTTCGATGGATCACAAAGTAAAATTTATTCCTTGTGCTCCTTTTGTTCCATTTATGTATTATGAACAAGTTGAAAGTGTTCCCTCGTTAATATTGTATTAGAAATATCTAAATTAAATCGTTAATTTCATCTTCCTCTGTTTTTCATACAGTAGCACCCTTAGCACAAACCAATATCGAATTCGATCTCCATACCCGTCAAATGTCATGAAATTTTGTATGGAAATTTTAACAGCGCCGCAGCAGACGTAACGAGTGAGAATTAAAAATCTTCCATACAAAACTTCTTGGCATCAGATCCGTATCGAAACCGGATTCAACTATTCTAATTTGGTACTGATGTACCAAAGTTCTAAAACTTAGGTAAACTTTAGAATATTAGCTTCTACCTGAGATTTTGTCCGCGTTATAGTATTCTTTTTGAGAATCTTACACGAACCTGACATTTTTGCGGAATAAAAGTATCCTATCTTCCAGGTAACAAACTATACCTATATGTATGCCCAATTTGATTCCAATCCATTCAGCCCTCTTTGCATTATTGAGTAACAAACAAGTTTCATTTATGTCTTTTATGTTTTAAACATTCAACTGCTAGTTAGCTGTATAAATCAAAAGAAAATATTACTTGAAAAAAATCCACACGGACCAGGCAGCTGACGGGAGTCGAACCCACGCACTTCGCTATCCCGGCGAGTGCACTGACAATTATGCTACCGCGGCCCCGATTACCGTGTAGAATTTTCTCTAGCCTTTCTTAGGCGGCAAGGCAGCGCCATTTCTTCGCATTGTTGGTTTTATTTATAACTAGTTGACCCCGCGTACTTGGTACGGGTTAAAATAATTCGGAATAAATGACGGACCCGAGTCTACCGTACCAAAAGGGACGAACGACAAATGTTTGATAGGAAAAAAGATAGAACAGTATATATGGGAAAAATAAATTGACGTTTTTACTGTCTTCCTCGCAATGTTTTATTATTTTCTCACCTTTTAAACCTTCCCTAGACCTCCACGATCATTTCTAGACAAGATAAGATAAATCCGTTCGGCGGTTCTCGAGTTTTAGCGAGATTAACGAACAGCGATCGCTATATATATAGAAGATAATTAGTTTGAGAATAGATATTAGTAGAAGAAAATGTGCAATGAATATATTGAAATATTTGCTTCAATATTAATGTCGTAGTAGCTCTTAGCTATAATCTACGATCGAGTGCGTGCTGAGAGGCGCCGGGGCGGGCGGCGACAAGTTCGCTGTGTTGCGTGACTTGTCACCAGTAAAGATTGTAGGGTAACAATCTTTATAACGGGTAAACAGGAAAACTAGTTAAATGTACAGCTCAAGTATATAGAATCCATTAAAGTTGTTGGTACTCGTAACATATACGGGAAGATGCTTGTAGTGCATTGAATTTAAAAATATTTTGCGTTAATTAATAATTAACAATTGCCAAGTTCCATCAGTTACAAGTGTAGTTATAATGATACCACAGAAATAAAATATGGGTTATGCAAACTTGCAAAGCTATAAAATAAGTTTATGCTGCTTTTAAGCGGATACCAAACCTTACTAAAAGACTCGAACGAGAATACTTGTTTCGAATGAAGACTATAAAAAATGCTTTAGCTTCAAATGTCGTTTTTAATATATGATCAAATAGCACCTTTAGATTATTGAGAATCTCTCGTCTAAAATTTTTGGGTATGAAAAAATAATAAGGTATCCTAAATCTCAATCCAGGTAATATATGTGCCAAATTTCATACAAATCCTTTCAGCCGTTTTCGCGTGATTGACTAACGGATATACAGACATTATAGTAAATAGTAAATCGATAGATATATCCTTAAACCACATTATTTAATCTTCATACGTTCTTTAATTAAGACTCTCCATACAAATTTGAACCGTATCCTTTCACGTTCAGTTGTTTTTGCGTGATTGAGAAACAAACATACAAACTTTTACATTTATAATATTAAAGACAACATCTATCAGTAAAATGCTTATAAAAATAAAAATAATATTTGTAGTATATGATATCGATATATGTATCCTTAAACTACATATTTGAATCTTCATCGTACGTTCCTAAATTAAGACTAGTCTTAAGAAACCTAGGATTGTATTATTATGATTCCCACAAGTTTAACAATGAAGGGCACAGTAGCCACGTGCCACAAGGCGCCCGAGCGGCGTGGAGCCTTCGATTTTTGTTGCACCGATCAGACGTGCTGATCATAAAACTTCACCACGACAGCGGTTTACGAGTCTTATTGCCAATAACGAGCTTATTTGCTTTTGGTCACGTCAAGTGATTGAGGGCAAGAAAATGGGTTCAAAGGTTAGGTTTAAACACGCTTTTGGTCATTTCTTCGGTTACATTTTTGTTATAAAACGAAATGCATTTCTTATAGAATTCTACTAACTCAGTGCTTCGATCGAGATTATAGTATCTTAGAAAAAGTAAGTAGAAATTTACAAAACTCGCAATAAGGCAGTTGTCACGTTGCCGGCGAGGAAGCGCCTAATTGTCAGCTAATTTCTCGGTCAAGAAATGTACAATGGGTATTCATTCCGTGTAAAGAAAAGAAATGCATATATTAATAGTTGATCGCTGACTCTGCCTCCGGCGAAAACTCGCTACACTAGTTTGTCGATGAGCGTTACTAGGGATCAAAGATAGTACTCGCTCAGCGATGTTCGCTTGGCGGTCGGACGTGCGCGCGTGCATTTTCGCTCAGGACTTTCACCGAGTTATCACCGAAAGTAGGATATGAATATTCGGCTATCGTAAATGTAAAAAATCACTATTATAGTTTATGTGCTTGAAGAAGAAATTTCGAGTTCGAACCGCGAACATAAAACGGCGAATAAAAATTAAAAGCATATTAAATGGGCCATAACAGTAGTTATTTACGCACAATAAAATCAGTAGGTGGTCATGCTGGATTACGTCAATTTGTAGCGTTGAAGGTTTTACCGTTGTTATCGTTGATCCTAAGAAAATATATAAAATATGTAATTAAATTGACTGCTGAATATAAATACAACAAATAAAAATAAACCCACTGGATGGAGGAGGCCTATGTCCAGCAGTGGACATCCATCGCCTCATGATAATGATGATGATGAAATAAGATTTCTTAGTTACAAGATAATATGAGTGCTAACATGAAAGATAGACTTATAGACGATACTAAGTAATTATAAAATATACCTTACCTAATACTTCAAGCAGTAACATTATTTGACAGTCTGGTTGCAAGTGGAATATGAATGCTAGTATTTTCAATAAAAAAAGTTCTAATGCTCACAGAAAAGCGATCAGGCTCACGCAGCGAAAGGCTATAACAGTGAATCGCGGAGATCACGAAAATGGGAACAGATTGAGGGTCAGGAAACGGTTCTGGGAACAAAAGGAGGTTACGACAAGACCCATATTGGGAAGAAAGAGCCCACTTCCCCTCAATGATTGAAGGACGACGGCACATCTAGGCTAAAACGTTCGATTTGTATTCGCTAAGTGAATTTCGCAATTTGTTGAAATAAGCTAATTGTGGTTTCCCGCAGGCGGCGCGCCCTAGTTCATTTGTAATTAAGTAAATGTGTTCGTTGGAAATATTTCGCTTTTACTACAAAATAAATAAGAGGTGTAACGACAAAGTGATATGTTTTTACGTTACTAAATCCATTAATGTTCATCATCTTAAAAATATTGATCCTATTATTTCCTTGGTGCAATGTTTCACAGTAGGTCAGTGGAGGTAATTTTATTAATATTTGATGAGTACGTACTTTTTTATGCTTATTTTGATATAAATAGATTAACACTTTATTATAACACCAAATACATAATTACATTAACAATTAATAACCTAAACAAAAGCATTATAATTGGCGGTCTTATCGTTAAAGCGTTGAGTACACCGTGAGTACAAAAAGTAATACATAGACTGTAGGCTTGGAGTAAATAGTCACATCTGTACATACAAATTTACATAAAACCTAAGTATTCTAATTATATGTATTTTAAGTAAGTTTTATTTTTTAAGCATGTAAATGTATTATTGATTTGTGACAACTCCATAATCATAAGGTTAGGCTTTAAAAGAGCAATAAAACAGAACAGCGAAACTGGAGTGTCATGTCAGTGGCGCAAAATTTCAAAATTTATTTTAATAATATTTTTGTGCATACATGCTTATGGATAAAATTTAATATTTTTAATAACTTATTTATTTTTAAATACTACAATATTTTGCGATTTATTATTATTAGAGGTGTAAAATGATCAAAAATATGTATTATTATTGATAGCTTATTATTATTGGTAGATTTTCTGTTCTGCTTACCTCTAAGTTCAAATTAACTCACTAAATACAAATAGTGTTTACCTAATATAAACAAGGGCACAGCAACATGATTTTATGTGAATGTTGCTACTTCTGTTCAATGCTTGTGAGAAGAATAGGCGCAAGAAACTATGCAAGTTTCTTGCGCCTGGGTGATTCTCAGTTAAGAGGTAATCGGTTGTATGGAAGCAGCGGCACAGCAAAAAGTGGCGATATTTATATAACTATATCACTACTTTTATCAAGACAGATGATTTAAATATGATTTTAAGATGATCAGTCATTTTTTTAATTTATTCTCGTTTTACGAGACACCAGGGGAGATACTGAGTACAGGGTAGAGACAAGATGAACTTTATTGCAATGCGCTTAGAGCGCATATTAGGATGCACTGTAAAGTACTTATCCGTGCAATCAGATTTTAGTGGAATAACGATATAAAGCGAAACAATTATCTAAAATATATGCAATTATACATTCTCTAATAAATTATCATTACTGTTATTGAGCTATTGCTATGTTTTTATAGTTTTGTTAGTAGCCTGGCCAGGGGAAATATGGCAGGAGAGAGACATTTTCGTTAAAAATCTAAAAGTGCCGTAAAACTACTAATTTTACAAAGATTACAAATAAATAAAAGGTTTGCAGCACTATTTAAAATAAATGTATATAGATATTGTAGTATTTAAACACATAAATACGAAAAAAAATTACCAGGGTAAATACTTCGATCACTCAACATGGCTGCACTTATCGAACACCGTTGCGCAAATGGCCAAAAAAATTGCCGTGCGGATGGCTTGTGCAGCGCTTGCTGCTAACTTCACGTGACACTCGGTGTCTTCAAGGTCAAAACTACAGACTATGGTAAACAAATACGATTATCAAACTAAACCTAAGGCCAGGGGGCGAGACACGAAACTCGGAGGACACAGTTTGCAATTAATATTCTTTATAAAAAGTGCAAATATAAATGAATTTAATGGTTACATACTGTAACTAAGTTATCAGGGTTCATGCTATTACCGATAGAAAAGTAATTATTAAATTTCAATGGACTCAACATTACTGATTTACAAAAAAAACGGTTAAGGGACAAGCCAGGGGAGAGATGTTTTTCCTCTTTGTGCTGTTATTGTAAGTAAATTATGCACATTTAGAATATAATTTTAAGTGACAATTTAGAACACATTTAGTTAATTGAAATTATTAAGATTTTAGACCATAATCTCCAAATATAATGTTTTTTTTTTTGCTTAGCCGTCGAACATACCTCTTAACTGAGAATCACCCGCCTATTCTTCTCACAAGTTAAAAGATGTCCTAAATAGGACTTAAAAAGGTGAGAAAATTATTGGAAGATTTAAAAGAGCTATCAATCAGTAAGTACGAAAAGTATAATGTTATTGTATTTCAGACGGACTACGGGACTACTTTCCAACGTCTGCGTGACTGCTGAACAGCTGTCGCGTCGGTAGCCAATAGCAATGAATTTGTATAGAAATGCAGCAAGTATGGACCACTAAATGCAGCATGCAGGGCAGTCCAATACGAAATTAAGTACTGATTGATTTACAAAATATTTTCTGACCTAAAATTGGCCATGTCATTTGACTACATACCTCTGATTATAAAAATACGAATAATTTGGCAAATAAGTTTTTAAAATGACACCGTAAATAATTAAGCTATGTTTTTATTAAATGCTACTGTAGATAATTTTAATGTCAGAATAAATTAGGAAATTTGATTTTCAATGTATACATTATCAACTTCAAACTAAAGTTCTATGTTTTTCAGCAGCTGGTGTGCCGTTGTTTGCAATGATAATGTTGTGAGTTAGTTCTCACAGAGGTTGTTAAAAAGTAAGTATGAGTTTTTGATGTTTTACATTTAGAATTTTATGCTTATTATCTCCTTGTACGTTGTAAATGAATCAATATGAAATATTGTTAGCTTGTTGAGTAAATAATTGCAACTGCAATGCATATAAGAAAACTCTCTGTCGCACGGTTGTATTCCTATAGTGTGTAAAATTGCTAGATAATGGGGGATGACGACAACCCTTTTCATCGTCTATCAGGTAGATTAAAAAAGTATAAGATACGTATTTTATCTTTTCACACATAATCAAAACATTACAGAGATATATTGATTTGAATTGTCGTATCACGTCACAATTGTTGGTATAATTTGGCAGTGACGTGACGTTGAAGTGACACCACGAGCCTCTACTCCCGAACTTAACGCGCTTTATCTAAGTTTTCTTTTGGTTGAATAATAAAAGAAAAAAATAAGTGCCCATTCTTTTTTGGTAATCTTACTGACGGACTAAATTAGAATGTCCTTTACTTTATCCCATCATAATTCCTATTATAACTTTTGGGCAAGGTGTAGTATAGAAACTATATAACATTTAGAATACTAACATAATTATATGAGCAACCATGACTCCAGAGTCCGGAAAAAATATTTGTGCTCGTAGTACAAATGAATACAATTCTAATGTAATTACAATGGTCCTTATTGGAGCAGAAGAAAAAGCTTTAAAGATTTACTTACTTATTTTTTTTATAGATTACCGATTTTATCAACGTAAAGTAATTCTGGTCCTTTAATGAACCCTGACCGCTTTTTTACACAGCATGGACTAAATTTAGGCTTGGTTTAAACCTGATCCTGTCTGGCATCATTCTGCATCATTTTAAAACCGGGTTTAACTTTGGTCAACGTTTTGTAATAAAGTTTCAAATGTATAGTTTTGATATTTACCAAGTAGAGTCAAGCGGGGAACAGTGTAACAAGGGGCACAGTGTAACATAAGGAATATCTCTGTATTATAACCGGCCATTTAACAGCCGATGACAGCTGCTTAAGATGGCAGTATATGAAACAATAAAACACGTCAAGACAGACCATAGACAAACAAGAAAAGGGGTGAGATATTTATATTCCTCATTGTTCCCCTTTTGACCCTACTCTGATTTTAAATTTTATCATTTTAAGATATCTTATCTACGGTTATATCCATTTATTTTAGTCGAACTTCCTTTGACTCGCGAATTCACGGATCAATGAGTCCAAGGGCCTCATTAATAAGTGTCAAGTTCGCGAGTGCAATAGGAAGTATTCAATTGTGGGGAACAAAAGATACTGAGAAGTGGAGATAACGAAGTGTTTTCAAGGTCGGGCCGAGCGATCGACTCTACAAACAAGGAGGGCCCAGTGACGACGCTTGTTTTCGGGCGACAAACACAATGGCTTTCGTAAGCTTCTGAATGACACCTTCATTATAGACGCTGACATTTCTCAAATACTCAGCGAATTGTGGTGCGACGTGGAGTGAATTAGGAGCGGCCGCGGAGTACCATTAGAGGCTTGTCAACTCGGAACGAAGAGTATCTATTTCGGGAAGACCGGGGAGTTCTCCGTGAGAGGTGGCTTTGGTGCATATATAGAGAGCATACTTTTAAGATGGGGTTTGTGACCCGAGCCTTCAATTAGTTACATTTCATATATCCTTAAAATTGGGCCTGAACATTGCTCTTCTGCAAAATCACTACGAAATTGCATTTAGCAATGGTTTCATTGTTATCCAAGAACCATAGAAAAAACTCATGTATACTTATATTATAAAGCTGTAGAGATTGTTCGTTTGGTTAAACGCGCTAATCGCAGGAACTACTGGTCCAATTTGAATAATTGTTTTTTCTGTTGGATAGTGCATATATTGAGGAAGGATATAACCTTACGACTAATAAGAGCGGAGCACCAATGAAAAATGTTGAAAAAATGCGAATATACATTCCATTTTTGAGCTACCGTAGCGTGCTCTGCCTACACGGTAAAAATTGCTCAAAAATAATGTATCACGGAATTGTTGCCCTTTAAAATTTCTATAAAAAAGTCCGCGACAGCTTATGTCTGTATTTTAAGGGTGACCCACTATAACTTTTCTAAATCAAAACGTAAAAATGACAAGTATCCATCATGGTTTAATGTCCCATTGGTCAGAGCCCTTAAGGAGAAAAACGGGTACCATAAAAGGTACAAAAAGTATGGTAACGAAATGGATAAAATAGTTTTTAATCTTCTACGTAAACGTTGCGATGCATTAATAAAAGATTGCTTTTCTAAGTTTAAGCAACAAGCGTCTGAACACCTACAAAAGTTCCCCAAATACTTTTGGAAATATATAAAACACTTGAAATTAAACAGGACATCATTGCCTAACGAAATGCATCTCGGTGACAAGGTAGTTGAGGGGGGCCAGAGTATAGCGGAGCTTTTTGCAAGCTATTTTCTGTCCGTGTATAAAATAAGTAGTTCAGTCCTTTTACAACAGCATAATCTACACCATGCAACACATGAATGTCACCACAATACGCTTAGTAGTATAAGAGTTAAGGAATGTGATGTTTTGAAATCATTGGAATCATTGGATTGCTCCGACATTATTGGTTGGGTATTCCAAAACATTATGTAAGCCTCTTACTCAAACATTTAATTATTCCTTAGAATCTGGTTCTTTTCCTACAAAATGGAAACTGGCTCATCTCACTCCGATTCACAAATCAGGGGAGATTAATGATATCACACATTATCGACCGATATCTATTCTACCGGTGTGTGGGAAAATATTTGAATCCCTTGTGTGCAGAAATCTGCAACATTTTATAATTAGTCAAATTAACCAGAACCAACATGGATTTATGCCTCGAAAATCCACTGCAACCAATTTGAATTAATATATAGTAGATGTATCTGAGGCTCTTGATAGTGGCCAAGAAGTACACGTCATTTATACAGATTTTCAAAAGGCGTTTGATAATGTTAACCATGATATATTATTATCTATACTGTCAAGTTTCGGTATCCACGGTGAACTTTTACATTGGTGCAAATCTTATATACGGAATAGGTCGCAGCTTGTTTCAGTGTATGGTTTTAAATCGACTGCATCAACTGTCCCCTCAGGCGTCCCGCAAGGCTCCCACTTGGGTCCTATTTTCTTTCTGGCTTATATTAATGATATGTGTAATCATATCTGTCATAGCAAGTTCAAACTGTTTGCTGACGACCTAAAAATATATAGAACCATCAACAGCCCTGACGATATGGTCTTGCTGCAAAATGACTTAAATAATATTACGGAATGGTGCAAGCAAAATTGTATGTTGCTAAACTCTGAAAAATGTTCCTTCTTGCGGCTTTCCAAAAACAAAATTATTTATAATACTAATTATTATATCGAAAATAAAAAACTAAAACAAGTAGAGTGTGTTTTAAATTTTCAGAATCACTTTGACTATGTGATTAAAAGAGCTTCGAAATTGTCAGGATTTATTAATCGTCAGATGAAGCTTTTTAATAAACCGGCCCTGTCGCTTAAAATATTTAACACCTTAATTCGAGGAATCTTGGAGTACTGGAGTACTGTGTGGATTCCGGGATACCAAGAGCACTCAGATCGCATTGAACGTATACAGAAACGCTTTCTTTACAACCTTGCTTATTCCGATCATAAATTTCGTGTGCTAAGATCTTACGAACAGCGACTTTCTCATTACAAACAGCAATCTTTAAGAGACCGAAGAAGAATTGTTGACATAATATTTCTGTGTAAAATAATGCACGGATACACTGTTTCACCTTTTGTTTTACAGCGCAGAAAATTATTCGTGCCTCGACAAAACAGCCGCTTGCAAAATAGAAAAACTTTCCAACTTCCAGCATTCGCCAATCTATCGGATGTTGTCTGCTTGTAATGCAGTTAGATATAGTGTTGTCCTTTTTGGCGACTGTATTGCGGTAATGAAAAAAAAGTTAAGAAAATTGTTGCAAATGTAGGTGTAAGGGTAGTATTGTGTACATAAAATATTATAAAGAATTATAACATTATTTATAAAGTGCATGTTGTGTTTTCATTTATAAGATTTGTGATACTGTTGTAATTACTGTATGTAATTATTTTGTCATTTTCACATTTCGGTTTTGCAAACCAAATAAAAAAAAAACAAAAACTTTCCTCAATATAATACGAGTGAAACCGCAGGGCACCTCTAGTCGTATATAAAAGTTATCGGGTGTCGACGATAAATTCTAATATGTGTTATAGAAACTAGTCTTGAAAGCCTCCTTAAAAATAATAAAGCCATATTTAGTATTGTCTATGAAATGGTAAAAAAATTAATCACTCTCGTGGTACAATACCGCTCTTCTCTTACAGCGTAGCCCAAGCATTTGGGCGTTCGCAGTCAAGTGTTATGAAAAGTGCCATGATCTTCCCCAGTTTGTTCTTAGTTAAGAATGAGGTCAGCGGAGGAATGATAGAGTTAGTATTATGTGTTAAGTAACTATATTCTTACATAGTATAGTTATTTTACATGCAATAGGAAAGGTTTGTATTTTTGTATGTTTGTAACGCATATATTCAAAAATTGTAAAGGAATTTCAAAAATCTTTCACTATTAGAAAGTGACATTATTTCTGGCTGATAATGGCTATATTTTATCGTTTAACAATAAATTCGTGCTGCAAAGCCGGGGCGGGAAACTAACACGCACTTTTATTATGAGTCTGCCAACAAATTTGAGAATCAAAAGCCAACAAACAACATCTAATTAATTTGTTTGTTATGATCTCTTTTTACAAAGAGAGCAAAATGTATCAATCTTCTCATAATGACGGATGGAACTCTCATTCCATGTTCCATGCATTAGAAAAAAAATAAAGCAATTAAAGTCTACTAGCTAGCTAGCTCTGAAGATGAAATAATGAACGCATATTTCACTATGTAAGCAAGAAATATAGTGGTTTTACAGAGACCGACGTAACGCACTCGAGTCAAAATAATTATGTTATACAGTGGTTAAAGTTTACTATGAACCAATAATGAAACAACAAAATAAATATGAACTTAAAACAACAGTATTTTAAAATAGTTTGAAATACCTAACGAAGGTAAGAAGATTTTAATGCCAAAGTCATCTCAAAGTTTAGACACGCAAAAAGCATTGATGTGGTTACATGAAACCACGATGTTAGTGAAACTTTAAAAAAAAAACATTAATGAAAAATGACCGTCCTCAGCTGGGAATCCAACCTGGGTCGCTCACATAGCAGGCGGCTTTCTACTACTGTACCACCGATGCTTGCTGATTAAGTCTGTTATTTTAGTAACAATTAAAAATAAGTATGTACTTATATATTTATGATTATTATCATAAAATTTTATCATGCCAACAAACACTGCAGAATTTCACTCTACACTTTAGTTAATCTCTGCGTGTCTCCGCTGCATTTTTACGACTGTTTTCTCTTTGCAAAATCATTTAAATGCTTAATATTAACAAAGCTTATCTACTCACTCAAATATGCCTTAAAATAGGCATACATATGGGTATGTATGACTGATTTCTTGTTTTTTTTTTCCAACATACATAATGTTGTAGAAAATGATAAACGTATTTTCTATCATCTATTTAAAGATTTAGGAAAAACAATGTGGCGCTGTTATAAAAGTCTTAATTCAATATAATTAGTCTAGCCATTCAAAGGGGTAACGCTGCCAGTATCTTCGGATCCTTGCCTAAAGGGACTCCTTTTGATAATATATTTTAGTTATTAATTTTATTTTTAAGAGTTTTAGTTTTATTGTTCTAGTATTTATATATAGAGTAATTATGTAATTAGATAGAGACTTATTCAATATCAGCATGAAATCGATTTTCAAAATAAATTAAAAGATAAAAACCACTCACTAGTAATCTGCTTCAATGCCGTCACAGCTGATTTCAATGTATTCAACGTGCGTCGCCTCAAATTCTTCTTACCCGAGAAGTTTTCCATATCTATATTCACCGACATTGTATTTTGAACTTTGTTCTCACCCATATAAAGTCCCGACTTATAATCGTCGTTCAGAATTGCCTGTTGAGCACCTATTGTTCGGGAAGCCAGGAATATACTGCGTGTAAATGCATATCAGTAACAGCAAGTCCTTGTACGAAAATCAGAAGTCTTCATATAAGATACGGCTGTGCGTGGAGAGGAAACGATTTCGGATAATTTTTTTCTCTTTTTTGTGACTATAATGCATTATTAACTTAATTAGAGCTTTTTAAGGGTTCCGTAGCCAAATGGCAAAAAACCGAACCCTTATGGATTCGGCATGTCTATCTGTCCGTCCGTATGGCACAGCTACTTTTTTCAGAAACTATAAAAACTATACTATTGAAACTTGGTAAATAGATGTATTCTGCGAACGGCATTAAGAATTTTAAACAAAAATAGAAATAAAACAATAAATTTTGGAGGCTCCCCGTACTTACAACTGAAACTCAAAATGTTTTTTCATCAAACCCATACATACGTAGGTCTTCAAAAATGATATTGAAGTTTTTGAAATCATTTTTTTCTTAACTGAATAGTTTGCGCGAGATACACTTCCAAAGTGGTAAAATATCCCCCCACCTCACCTGTAACTTCTAAAATAAGAGAATGATAAATCAAAAAAAATATATATATGATGTACATTACCATCCCAACTTAAAAAATTGGTCTGAAAGAGATCTAGTAAGTAGTTTTTCTTAATTCGTCATAAATCGTAAACTGATATTTACCTTTCATTCAATCAACTCCAATAAAAAAATAAAAAAAAAACACATAAGGTTAGTGTTATAAGTTTCAACGGTCTGTAGCAAAAATATATGTTTATGTCTGAGCAACAATTTTAAAAACACACTTAGCTAGGGACCGTCGAAATTTAAAATACTAGGTGGGCCGATAGATGTGTCCGGAAGTATAAATTAAGATTATAAAATAAAAAAGTACTTACCTACACCGCATCTTTGGCTTATACGAGATTATATACCTAATATTTAATTTTTTCATCGAAAAAATTAAATACTTTACTTTTTGTCCAAACGAGTCTTATTTCATTTTTGGTTATATTTAGCTAACGAAAAGACGATATGCTGCCTAAAAGTAAGTTGGCAATATTTTGCGTTATGGTTTTAATTACCCAAACATTATGAATATTCAACGCTAAACTTTGTGCTAAAACATTAATTCGACTCTTCGGTTTTTAGTCTGATCACGTTAACACCTGACGATGTTAAGGCCTATTACTATGATGTTATGTTTGACGTAAAGTAAACAAGTTCTATTCCCGTATGAGCAGCTGTAGCGCACCAGGTTCATTAACAACGTGCCCTTATCTACATATGTTGTATTCACTACCGATTGTATCTAAGAATGTTATCAATAATATTTTTTAGATAAATTTGGTAATTATTACCGACGTTATTTACTTTTTGTTGCTATTTCTGTAGCAAATGTATATTATCTTCTATATAAGTTACGACATTAGTTAATTATGGATGGACTGGAAATGTACAATCTTAAAAATGTATTGGTACTGTCTTGTACCCATAGAATAATAGCAAAACGTCAATGTAAATTTTATATTATTCTGTGGGATTTAGTATTTGCTGTAACTGAACCTTAGTGTAAGAAAGTTGCATTATGATAATTATTTTACCGGTTAATGGATATGGAAAGTTTTTAAGAGATATTATGATGTTTAAATTATGCCCATAGGTAAAAGCAATATTTATATAACTTCATCACTGTTATCGTTATCTTATTATATTTACTTTCGTGCTTTTTAGCACGTGTCAAGCTTAATTTTCCAAAGAATAAGACAACTGAAGCTAACAAAGAAACAAAAAGGCACTTAAATAGATTCGTGAAACGGTTCAGAATTTCAGATAGTTCTAAATATATTTGTCTATCTCTCATTTCATGTCTCAGCACCTACTCGTATATTTCGATTTAAAGAAAAGGTATTAATTAAGAATTATTCTAATAAATTTCTAATAAGGATCACATGTACTTAGTAAAAATACGACAAGTATTTTGCATTTTAGAATACAATTTTGTATGTAAAATTTTGCCATTGAGTATATATATGCATTTGGAAGACAGTGCATTTAATAAATAAGAAGTTATGTGGCCTTACTAATATTATAAATGTGTAGGTTTGTATGTTTGTTACTCAATCTCGCAAAAAATGCTGAACGAGTTTGATTGAAAATTGGTACGCATATGGTTTGTGACCTAAATTGATACATTGGAGCGCTTGTTATACCGAAGTAATTTAAAGTTCCAAAAAACAAAACCAAAATAATACATCAAGAATATGTTCTTGTTATTATGTAATCTATTATGCAGTGTTAAAGTAAGGTAACTTGATGGAAATCACCGTATATTCTGTACTTACATATTTTGTGAACTCCGTTTCACCGTAATTTTTAAAGGAGACCTGTAATTGGCCTTTCGTTATAACTGAACCTGTAGTAAATTTGTAATTAATACGCTGTTGGTTTCTAAAAATAAATAAAAAAAAAAAAAAAATATTGTTAGGCAAAGATGTTGGTCTACAAATAGAAAAAATAGATTCATAAAGATGTTATTCAACTACGCAGCACATATGAAATGGGGCTGTAAACGTTTATTTGCAAGCCAATGTCTGTAATTAAATCTGACATTGGTAGTGTTTGGATATTGTAGGTACAAAGTTGTGAACACCGCTGATGTTTGTAGTGATTTTTGCATGAAAGAACTTTTAATATTGGATTGAAATATTTTTTGATTTAAGCATGTAACCATTTGACTTTTACATCTGGAGTTTTTTTCACTAGAAGGAAGTGTTAGTGACTGTACTGGTTTAATATAAATGTTTTTTTTTCATTACTATAGGTATTTTACACAGCAAGGAATTATTAGAAGACGTCGAGACCATCAAGAGGTTTCGTTTAACATTTCTACTATAGACAAGTACAATCTGCTTAAAAAAATATTTTGAGGAACATCAGCGAAACGAAAAGATGTAAGAAAAATAACAATTTCGCTTCGTAACATGAGAGAAAATTCATCAAGTAACTTTCAAATAATATGCTAACTGTTAACCAAATCTAATTTCGAAAATTAACGGTAGACCTTAAACAGAGAAGCATTAAAAGAAAAACAAGGAACAATAATTCAAAAACAAATATGAGCAAGTTTCTATATCAGCAAACCGACTTTTCCTTATAAAACCAACCAACCCTTAAAAAAGGAAACTCGCAAAGATATTCAGCATGAACCAATCGTGCTCAATCGCCATCTTTTAATAGATATAATCTTTATCGATTTCTAACCTAATTTTGGAAAGAAATTCCCTTTCTTGTTAGACAGTTCGCGATAACGCAAGTACACTCGATCTCGACGATGCAAAACATTTTCAACCTTATAAACGTGTAATAAGATTCAATTCTTTTTATTTACTGTAACTGACTGCGCTTCGCGAGTTTCATCAAATAGACTTTATTAAAACGCTTTTTAGAACGTGTACCATTCCTTTTCAAATAACTGAGGAGGTTAATTAATTTCTGCTAAAATATACTCTGCTGAAGGTTATTCTTAGGGAAGTACGTGCTGTTAGGATTATTATATCAATAACATTTTTAGAGTCTAAATAGTATAATGTAATAACTTAATGCTCAATGCACATTGTCCAGCGTCCGTCTATATAAATGTAGTACAAAGTTTTATTTTAGGCCAATCGATTACCGATATAGAAATCGAACTTTATTATATCATTTTCACGAAAAAAACGCATAATAGCATTAATGCGATACTATGTAGCCGGGCCGTTAATAGAAATCTGAAAATAATAATAGAGTTTTGGTCACCCATCCGATGGGCGCCCTTTGGTAGGCTTGCTTAGCTTCCATAATCGCAAACTGTGGAATGCTTAGTTACATCATGTTTGCATTAGAGTCCAATACATGCTTGTTGACTCGGCGCGCTTTACGCAGTGTGTCAAGCGCTGCTCCCGTTAATGTTTGCGTGTTTCAAACCCGGCGGACTAATCGTGCGGCTTACGCTGTCCGATCGGAAGTGCGGGCTTTTGTCAACTAAGCCTGCCGTTATTTTCAACGCGCCAAATTACTACTAGGGGTGGGCGTTTTTAGAATAACGATGCCGTTATTGGATGCCGATACCATCTAGCTTTTGTCAACGTTACTATAGCAACAGTGCCACAAACTTATCTGTGCCGGTGGAGATGTCGTTAGCGGTATACAAATATGTCATAAATATGACAAAATGCTATGGATAAATTGCATTTAAAATTTTTGCCACCGGCACAGAAAAGGTTGTGGCACTGTTGCTATAGTAACGTTGACAAAAACTAGATGGCATCGGTATCCAAAAACGGCATCCAGTAGCATCTGATGCGCGCATCCAAACCTGGCAATCTACCCACGTTCAAAACCTACGCTCTGAGTGAATTTTTTTATGCAAGTCATGATTCATGGAATCGACGAGACACACCCACACAAAACACGCATCTGTCGTAATTCATATTGCATCGTATCCTGTGATACTACGATAACGACATTCAGTTGGCACCGATGCGATGCCGGCATACGATTCGATTTATCTGATACCGATGTGCATCGATTTCAAAAATATCTAAAAACGCCCATCTCTAATTACTACTAAGCTCGGTTATACGTCGATAATCATAGTACATATCGGAATTGGTACGTTGTTCCGAGATGAAGGAGACCTTACTCAGACCCTTTTAACGTGATCAAAACTTTTAGTGAATACATTGAGGATAATATTGAGTTGTTTTCAGAGCCTTGACTGTTTTTTTCTAGTAAAACTTTTCTTTAGATTTAAACATCTAGCAGTTAAATGCTTAAAAAATAAAAACATAAGTATAATTGCTATTTCTTCATTCAAATGTTTAATACTTGAAAAAGTATTCATTTGACATTGTGGGTTGCCTACAATGCGAAGAGATGGCGCTGCCTTGCAGCTTAAGGCTAGGAAAATTTCGACGCGGCCATCAGGGCCGTGGTAGCATAATGGGTCAGTGCATTCGCCCGGATTGCGAAGGGTGCGGGTTCGAGTCCCATCCGCTGCCTGGTCCGCGTGGATTTTTTTCTAGTAAAACTTTTCTTTAGATTTAAACATCTAGCAGTTAAATGCTTAAAAAATAAAAACATAATGATTATTTTTTTCGAAATTTAATGATGTTGAAAAGAGATAGGACTTCATTCAAGTATTTGTCAATTCAGTGATATATTCAACAGTGTGAGGATAATAAGTCTGCATATTTAAATATTTGTAATTGATCGGATCTAAGAATTTGTGAAACTATACTTTGTTTTTTTGAAGGAACGTAATATAAGAATTTATTTAACAGCTTGGGACGTTTTTCAAAGTATATAACGTCCTAGGGAAGATTACAGCAAAACAAAACTAGTAATTAGTGTTGCGTTACTGTAGTGATTAAAATATCCAGAGCTGAGGTGTGTGATACGCTTTCTGTTAGGCGCGCCATACGCCCTTTTTGTCGTCGTTTAATAAGGTAAAGCAGTTAAGTGGCGCGTGGTGGCAATTTTAAGCATTTTATTGTTTTATATACATTAAAATGGTCAAGGGATCAAGTACAATTTATAAAATCTGCAATTATGTAGGCATTCTTATATTTTACTAAATATATAGGTGTTCTTTGTTAACTAAAAGATACTTTAGAAATTAAAGTAAAAAGTCAACCTGTAAGGCTTGGATTTAATAAATTTGATTGGATATTTTAAAAGTAAAAACTATCAACTCGCATTTGTGGTTCAGTGGTAGAAGCTCGCCTTCTACGCGGGCGTCGCGGTTTCAATTGTCAGCCAAGACAGTACTTTTTACCAATGATTATTATTAAAGTCTCACTTGCATCGTGATTTCATAAAACCACGCAACATTTTTTTATTGCAGAAATTTAATTAAGAGGCTGATGATGATGATATATACATATGCACGATAATGTTAATATTAGTTATAATTTTTTTATGTATTTCACTGTTAGATGTTTATACTTATAACTGATTTTGTTTCGTTAATTTTCAATATTAGTTACAAAAATATTTTTTCGTTATGTTAATAACTACTTTGATTTTTATTTCCATAATATATATATAGAATAAGGTTCTTATATTTTATCTTTAGTGGAAAGGAAATTGGTTTGAGAACAGATTAAGTGTACCTATTTCGTTTGATAATATTTTTTATCAATAATAATCGGTCTTTGTTAAAAGAGATTGTTGTTTCTGCTCTTTATTCAGTTTTGAATTTTAAGAGAAAACTCAAATGAGTAAAGCATTAAGCATCCCTCATAATAATAAATTAACGCAAAGCAATTTAAGGAGCCGTGTAAAAATGATTTAAAGGAAGCATTATGCCGGGAAAATTTAAAAGTATTGTCTAATAAATTAATACCATAATATCTTTCCAACTGTTTTATTTCTCGGACGGGAGGGAGATCTTGTTGATTGCATTTTTTCCTGAAACGTGTTGTAAACAAAAATTTGAAGCTTTCTTGAGAATCATATTTTCTATTAATCAAAATTGTCGTCCTTTGGAAAATATAGTAACAGTTTTTAGTAATGTAAACACAAAATAATATGTTCTTGCAATATACTTTAAAAAACCTTTGCCTAAAGTTCTCTCGAAAGTAATCTTGAATTAAAAAGGAGTCTTTAGAATGTTGAATAAAAGAGATTCTAGAAAATTACACCGTTGTATTTTTAGTGAGTAGCTATCTCCGATTCATTTTGTCTCTAAAAGAGCACTAATATCTCCTGCTATCATATAAAATTTTGCTGTAATTACAGTTTGCATTATATTTTGATAAAGAGATTGTTAAATTTGACCTGTTCTAGAAGTAACTATACTAGTAGTAACACATGCGCGTGTCGAACCTGTTGTGAAGAAACCTATGCTGTATAAATGTTCCTTTGGGAAAACTTCTACTTTCAATCTGGCTTATAACATCAGGTGCTTTTTATCATCATAGAGTACATTTAAATTGAATATTCTGTAAGTAAACCCGAAGAAATATTACTAGGAAAAAAAACACTCTGTCCAGGTTTTGGACGGGATAGACCACTTGTGGGATTCTGTAAAATAAAATCTCACTTTTAGAATTCGGTAGCTGCCATTTTAGACATTAGTTTGATATGCATTACGCTATTAAATTACGAGGAGCTCGATGGCGCAAGTGGATAGCGCGTTCGGCTGCGATCGTTGAAGTTAAGCAACTTTCGCAGTGGTCGGTCATTGGATGGGTGACCAAAAATTTACTATCTCGAGCTCCTCCGTGCTTCGGAAGGCACGTTAAGCCGTTGGTCCCGACTGTATCTGCAGTCGTTAACACCCACAATCCGCACTGGGCCTGCGTGGTGGGTCATGGCCCAATCTCCCGATTCCATTCATAGGGAAGGCCTGTGCCCCAGCAGTGGGGACATTAATAGGCTGATGATGATGACGATGACGCTATTAAAAGGCAAAATGTCACAATGACCGTCAAGCATCTAGTAACAGATATTTGACAATTATAAAAAATCTGAGAATGTAGCTTACAGAATCCAAATGCAGGACCGACATTTTCTCTCTTCTTCATTTGTTTGTTTTTCTCGTAAGATTTTCTTTAAATTTGATGGTCTAGCAGTTGAATGTTTAAAAATAATATTCTGTAAGTACCAACTGAAAATAGGGCATCTGTATTGAATACTTGGAAAGTGATCGACAACTATTCATTAGTGCGAAACTGTGGCGCAATCGATTTCGTTCGCATCGGAAATTTCATTAACTTTGCAAAGAGTGAAGTTGGGCGGCAGCGCGCTGTTTCCGAGCTGTCTGCATAGCTCACAATATTTCACTAATTTATAAACTTTCGAAGGATTTTACAGTTTGCATTGGAAGATATATGCAATAGTAAGCAAGTTTTCTGATGAAATAAACACTATTTAGTAGTTAATCACCGTTTTATTTAATTATAAGTTACAAAATGCAGGGATCGGATAGCTATGTACGAACGAACAAGAAAGCAAGGAAGGTGGCGCCATCTAGGTTATAATTATGAACTTTATTGTTTTTTAATTCTTTACTGCTATGGCAAGGGTTGTTGTCTACATTCTTCCAACATTTTCCAAGTTTGCTCTTAAACTATTTAGATTTCGGATCAGTATTATAAATAAGACTTTTGTTGAATTAGTATTCCTAGTATCTGGTTACTATTTAGTTTAGAAATTTTATCTTCCTAACAAGGTTTGTGGAATTCATTGTAGTAGTATATTAAATTAAAACGTATTTGGTAGAGGAAAGGATTAGTTATGTGAAACCTATAATTCTAAAAGGACTGCGGAGAAACAAGAAGTGTACCTAAATATTAAAATTAACATGGGTCATATATTATTTTAATTTGAAATATAGACTATTCTTAGAATAAATTTATTAAAAAAAAGCTGTGCCCTTGTACCAGTACCTCATTTCATAATCACTGACTTTTTATATATGTGTATACAAAATGCATAAATACAAAACTAAGATATAATTAATAAAATCACCCATATTTTAATAACTCATACTAGGTACTTTAGTTATAAAGTTTAGGAATAAATAATGCAATAATAATAAAACTAAAGAAACAAATAATCAATTTTTTCCAAGCAAACAGTGCTATTTAAAACAAAAAAGACACTGCAACGGATGGCAAGAAGCCAACATATTGAGATAAATTGCCTTTAAAAACATTTACTTTACTTGAACCCACTTATCCAGCTAAATAAGCAAACACAGGATCTTTTTCAGGAATATTTTAAAACGGAAATAAAATATTCATGGAATGCTCCCGAAATTTTAATCCAAAAATATTGAAACAAGCCGCACCGTACCTACTCAAATATTAAAGGCTTCACTTTTAAATATAATCGAGAAGGCCATACATAAAATTAGAAAATCGAATAAGTTTTGGGCACCGGCCGTAAATAACGCAGTTATTCTCGCGTAAAAAAATTTGCGCCAGACAAAGGTCAAAAGGGTTTGCGGCAAACATGCGCCGTATTAAAAAAACATGGGACGGGAACATCACTTACTCAGAACGGTTCTCACGGATTTTGAACAGTTCCAAAGAAAATTGAAGTAACGGAAGAACCGCTTCCAAATCGGCACTCCCGGTGGAATTTCCTCTGTGTCTGAGAAACGAACTCTTTTCTTTTTTAACTTCCCTCTTTTCCCTTTATCATGTCTTTTACTTTTCACTAAACTAGACTTCACATCTTTCACACTCACAACACTTTCATTACTATTCGAATTACCCACAAAAGATTTCACCATTTTCGTGTCCTCCTTGAAATGAAAAGTTTTGTCAACATTGCGTTTCTCCTCTGTAAAGTCTATTAACTCCGTTTTAGAAGCTATAACTTCAGTTTTATTGATAAAATATCAATAACACAGTTCAATGTGTGTTTGGCGACGATTCAAAACAATGTTTAAAACGTTAGAAAGCACGTAAACGCGTTGCAAATTAATCACAGACGTAAACTGAAGTATATATTTTACTATGTACTTTCTTATAATTTGCAGCGGGACAACAATATACGATGCTGTTACGAATATAACTAAGAAGTTGTTTGGTGAAATGCCAAGTTTTTATTAGGCGGCAATTTAGCCACGATCCAAATGTAAACTAGACTGAATAACAATTTGCTTAATTACTTAGCTTTAATCCTTAGATCTTTTTCACATTGATGTTGAGTTCCGTTAACTTTCGAATGTTATTTGTAAACAATGTTCTTACTACCTCGAAGGTTTAATTTTGCCATATTTTTCTCTTATTGTACACACTATCATATGTTATTTTATATTTTTCCGGGACAACATATTGTCACTGCGAGTCATTGTAACCAATAACCAATCTCGTGTTGTGACGTCAGCCGATATTAATACCGATAGCTAACTACAATACATATAAGCGGTCGCAATATACTCCGACGAGACACATTGTACAAGATATCGAAATGATGCAATAGGCACTGCGCAATTCAATATTTGGCAAACGAAGATATCATCGTGTTTATACTCAATACATTGCATCTACTCAAAGGGTTCAGGTTTGTTTGTTAATAATTCGAGTAAATTTTAGTTACACGGAGTATTATTTGCTTTTTTTGTATAACATTAGTAATGGAAAAAACTTAGAGAAAATGCAATTAGAGAAACATTTATTTACATTTCATGCTACATTTGTTTAGATGAAAAATCCAAGGGGAAACAGTAATGATTTTAAGTTGCTACTGAAGATATTAGGGTACTTGATAATCATGCTACTGGGAGTAACCCGTATATTCCGAAATATTTGATTCTAAATTTAGATGTTACGAATTCGGAATAAAAGAATTCAGATATTACAATTTTCAAATATCAATAAATAAATTCCATAACACAAACCTTACAGTGTTTACTTTGGGGCTAGGTTAATTGGTATTAAATATAAAGATTTATCTAGCGCCCTATATAACAAAATAATAAATAAATATAAAAAAAAATGTATAGATACACTCACAAAAGCAGATATTGCATTTGTAGATAGTGCAGTAAGTTCAATTCGGTATTTGGTAAACTTTAACAACCCTAGATAGATAAAATATATAGGCGTAACAATTTTTCATCTGACACGCAAGTTCGTGGAACTAGAGACAACTCAGTCGTCAATCAATATAAGCGAGTGGAATCATTGTTTCCATTGGATAGGTCACGGATTCTTTTCATTGGTGGTGAAATTACATGAACTTTAATCTACACGTTAGTTTTAAAGATATTTTTTGAACAGGCTATATTTTAAATACTTTTATTATTATTATTTCTAAAATTTTCAACTATTAGTTTATTTAAAATAAAAACATAAATATCCATTCTACGGTCATCAAAAAATAAGTTATGTGCATAGACTACACATCTGATGTGAAACTTCTTTCTTTAAATAACCTAACATTAGGCAGTGCATCGGGGAATTAGGCATAGGGGAATGGAGCAGCGCACGCATCACTGTTAGATATGTATATATTGTCGCGTGCGAAGCTCGTAGCGTTTCAGCCTTCGACGAGTTACCCTGCTTCTTTCATGCTCGTCGGGAAGATCTGCGCACGCATCCCACACACACACCCACACATACAAACACAAACACATATATATATATATTATATATATATATATATATTTATAGTCATGTGACGCTCGTGACGCATTTCATCTTTTCCATAGGATTTGTCCATTTACATCCCGTTGGAAAAGAAGTTTCACTTGAAAAAATTGCTTTTCTGGGGGAGTATAAAATCTCATAAACCACGGCGATGGACCAAATTAGCAAGAAAGTGCTTCTCTTGTAAACAAACAAACAAGTTCGCGGGTTATTATTTCCAGAGGAATACTAAAACTTTTAAACAAGGGTGCGAAATTTATATGTGACCTCGTTTCCAAAGTAAGAGTATCATCATCCTTGGTAGATTATATCCCGCTGGAAGTCGCTGGTGCACCTTCCCTAGATAGTAATAAAGAAGAAAATGTTGGATACCTTTGTGAAATCGTAAAACTTGAGATGTCAAGGGCGGTCTGAAATAAATTTAGGTTGCTTAAATAAGAACAATGAAAGCAGTTTTACGTATATAAAAACAACAAAATCAGTAGTTAATTACACAGATATGTTGGAACGAAGTTTCTTTAACAGACGGTAAGTACGAACTTCGCGGATGAGGTCTAGGTGAAAAAAAACCGTCCAAGAGGCGGACTCGCGGAAACCTGTGGGATTACGGTTTTCGCAATTTTACCTTTATCTGTGCTATTAGACGTTGCTTCATACCAAATTTCAAGATTCTGAGTTCACAGGATGACTATAGGTTTAGATTCCCTTCCGAGTTTTGAAAATTTGCAGATTTTTTTTAAACACCACCAATTAGCCTGCACCCAAAGTAAGTACTGTAGGCTTGTGTTATGGGATACTAGGGTAACGGATAGAATATATATACTGATACATATAGGTATAAGTATATTTATATAGAAATACATATTAAACATCCATGCCTGAAGTATCATCACAAACATCTGCCCCCACCGGGATTTGAACCCAACACCGGGATTGGGACCACTCGAGTAGGCGACACCATGAAACCTGGCGTACAACGACTCGGCCACGGAGGTCTTCATTTGCGGCATAAACGGCTGTATCTTTTGATTGTGTTGGTTTAGAAGTTTGATTTTACAGTAGACCTGAGTATTTGATATAAAATTCAGCTAGATACCTCCACGCATTCCTGAGAAAAAGGGCCTTGACAGACAGACGCACGGACGGACGTAAGGTAATGTTAAACCATTCCGCTAAACTCGGATCGGCTTCTACCATCTTTTTCAAGTCAGCGTTATTCATCTGTGTGTACGGTATACATTAATGCAGTATTAAAATACCATTAAAGTTCTATGTTATTATTAATATTATTTGTAGTCAGTAACCGCATGATCAGTTTCGTAACATTATATTAATTGTATCAATTATACCTTATTGCATATACGACTGTAACAATATAACAAAAGTGTTAAATTTAAATTTGATATAGGAAGTGATGAAACACGCACAGTGCGTGTAACGCATTCACAAATTGTTCATGTAGAGTTCGTAATTTCACGCTCTGCTGACGTGACACAGTACCGACGAAGAGGCCCTCCAAATAAGAAAATCTCCTTAAAGGAATAATTCAGCCGTGATGGTCTGAAATGGCTGAAACATTTTACCGTTGGACCTAAAGTCCCAATAGGGTCGCGAGAGCCGGTTAATTTTCACTCAAGTTGGGAACAGCGGAGGGATTTCAGGATTCCGATTGTTCATTCGCGAACCTTTAACTTTAGACAAGAATAAAACAAGTTATATTTGTGAATTATTTTTGAGAGATGTGGTACTGTGGTGTAATTGAAATGCGTCTCCGTATTTTTTAATAGAATTAATCTAGAGGCATTTATTTGTAATAAAAAATTCAGGATAATATTTTTAAGTAACGTTTAAAATTATGTTCAGCTATTTCAATGAGAAATACACAAAGGTATTAGTGAAACTTGTTATTTTCAAGTATGATTACTTCGGTAATGGTTTTTTCTTTTACGATGAACAAAAAGATACAAAATATAAAAGGCATCTTTAAAAGGCAAACAATTTCAACGACAGTAAGTTTCTTGCGAAGAGCGTCAAGTTTCACCTGGAGTGCCGAACGGAATTTTCCGGAAACTTTCTTTGGACGAACTTTTTAATTTATGTAAAAAGGACTTGTCTCAAAATATAATTTAAGAAAATGGTACATATTTGTTCTTCAATAATCAAATATGTTGGGATTTACCCCACAAGTTTCACCCAAATCTAACCAATTGAAAAAATCAGTTTGAATATGAACAATTAAATTAGTTTATCTGTTTCATTAGATAAAGTGCAATTAATAATAGGCTGTTTCTAATTTTCTAAGTTAATAACAGAATTTATCACTGAAAAAGTACACATTTATTTTTATTCATTCCTCTATAGAGATAAAAATCTATCAGAAAAGATCATAAATAATAAATAAATATTTCCAACACTCACACCAATTACCCTAGCCCCAAAGTAAGCACTGTAAGGCTTGTGTTATGGGATACTAGGGTAACGGATAGAATACATATACTGTACATATATAAGTATATTTAAATAGAAATACGTATTAAACATCCATGACTAGAGTACAAATGCTCGTATTCATCACACAAACATCTGCCCCCACCGGGAACCGAACCCAGGACCTCTCGAGTCGGCGACACCATGAAACCCGGCGTACAAACCACTCGGCCACGGAGGTCGTCAAAATAAAAGTTACAACAAAGTTTAGTATATTATAAACTTTTATGAGATATTGGGCAAAGCCGATTTTGACACCCTTAAATTCCATCTTACAGTGTTAGTATTACATGTAATAACGTTTAAGTGATTTACGTTGCAAGGCATGAGAAAGGGGGTTGTTTGCCACCCTTTCATATAAAAAAATCTTGATTAAATTAAAACCATTATATTCTCATTTCTACCGTCGTTAACGTTTAATTTAACGTAATTTATCGTCATAACATTATAAAAGTTTACGGGCAGAGCACTATTAATTTATGCCTTAATTTTACGATGTTAATAATAACCGGGAAGTACACGTAACGGTCAGTTATTCTTTGAATTACAGCGTCATATAAAATTATGATAAGGTATTGTAGATATTCTTAATGCAATGCTATAAAGCCTGACCTTTTTTTCAGCTTAATGCAACAATGCAACATTTCGTCTCAGCATTGACTCTCAGCATTTGCTCATTTTAATACCGCAGTTGATGCCGATATTGTTCTACAGCGAAAACCTAGGAAATCGAAATTAGTTGATAACACAAAATCAACTGTTCGGAGACGAAAAATTGAGTTGATTTTGTATTATCAACTAATTTAGATTTTTGAGTTTTCGCTCTACAACGAGACTATCTCGTACCTAGTAAAATTAGGATACAAATTTTCACGACGTTCAGTGAAATAATTTTCTACTTTATAATTTGAAGGATCGCGGATATACTGCGTTTTTTTTACATGGTAGCGAAAATTAGGTATTTCTTACGGGTGGTTATAGGATTGGTGACTAAAAATCTCAAGCTTCTCTGTAGGTATATTTTAAAGTGGATTGTATTTAAGTATTTATATGAAAGTAAAAATATAATATCACTAATTCAAAACTAGGCAGTTTTTGCAGGAGTTTTTCGATCCTTTTTAATATATTTATTTTTACTTATCTCCAAACCTAATTTATTGATGATTAAAGAAATTTGTTTCACCATAGAACATTTTTCATTTTAATGGACAACCGTATTGAAATGAGGTTTCATAAAAACAGCCACCCCCTATACGATCGTTCTTACGTGTGTGTTTGTCAACAAAAGTTATCCATCAGTTTCCATACATCAATGTAGACATGAAACGAATGTAAATACCGCCAGCGCTCTGTGGTGGATTCCACGATAAAGGAACCCGTAACATGAGGCCAATATCTCGATTTCCATAACAAACAAAAAGAGGTTTCTATTTGGCCGTGTCCGCTCCATTCGCTTTCTGTTAGTAAGTTATGTACTACTGTCTATATTTTACTTGTATGTAGGTGTGTTTGTTAAAACGTGAACTTTATCAGCATCTATCCTACTTACTCGTAATATTATAAATGTGAAAGTTTGTATGTTTGTAACACAATCAAGTAAAAACTACTGAACAGATTTGGATGAAACTTGTTATGCATATAGTTTATGACCAGGATTCAGTGATATAATACTTTTATGTCGGAAAAATGTAAGGTTCCTGTGGGATTTTCAAAAAACTAAAGTTAAACGTGGACGAAGTCTATATGTCACCGGCAGTCTGTATAATACAGTACTATATACAACGGGGTAATCGGCTACCATAGCCTGTATACGTACTTATAACACAGTGCATTGCTTACTCTAACACAATTCCCTACCCCGTGAAACCCTGGAAACATAATCACCAAAGCAATAAAACTTAATCAAAAATAGTGTAGTCGGTTGGTAACAGGCTAACGACAGCAACAGATTCCGAAGAACAGTACAAACTACAACAATTTAAAAACTCAAAGCGACAGGTGTTTTTTGTTGTATTTCAAATCTACTTATAAAATACACACATCAAAAGTGTCTAGGGATCAACATATATTTTTGCAATAACTTTTCTCCTGATTGATATTAATTAAAATTTTCTTTAAGGATTCATCAAATAAAGTGTTTTCGTTTGTCACAGTAACGATAAACCAAGTCACCTTTGCATTAATAAAGAAATTTGCCATTTTCCTAATAAAGGGATTTTTGACATTTGAACCACTAACACAAAAGTTCGAAAAAAAGACTGAAATAACAGTTTTCTCTAAAATTTTATTGGGTAACTTAAACAATTAATAATCCGTATTTCTACCGCGAACACTAACAACACAAGAACATCGGTTTGGCATACTCAAAATGAGTTCATCCAAATCACGCTGTGGAATGGCCGCCCATGTTCGTTGCAACAACAAAAAAAGGTCTTCATATTCGGCAGAGCTCTTCTCTGTAGCATATCCCATGCATGCTCAATCGGGTTCAAGTCTGACGACTGAGCAGGCCAGGGCAGGACATTGATGTTAGCTGCGGCGAGAGTCTGTCTTACAACTCTTGCGGTGTGCGGTCGTGCATTATCATGCATTAACTGAAATAAGGGACCGATTTGCACTTGTAGAGGAACGATGACGTCTGATACAATCGTCTCAGCATAAATTTGAGCGTTGAGGTTGCCTCTGATCCAAATCAACTCAGTTCTTCCGCCGATCCAAATACCCGCCCATACCATGATGGTTCCACCACTATAAGGATGGACTTCCTGGCAGGATTTTAATCGCTGTTGGCGTCCAGGGGTTCTCCAGTGTCGTATACGTCTTGTATCCGGTCTCATACCAAAACGAGACTCATCAGAAAAGCACACGAAACTCCATTGTTCTTCTGCCCAATTTCTGTGTTCAAGGGCCCATTGATATCGAATCCTACGATTGTGCATTGCTATAGGTGGTACCCGTAGCGGTCTTCGGGAATGAAGGTTCACTTCATGCAAGCGGTTTCTGACTGTTTGGTCGCTAATTAAGTTCCCTGAAGAGTGATGAAGCCTCACGGCTAACATCATGGCGGTTATTGTTGGAGCTCTTCGAGTTAAGATTTGAATGTATCGGTCTTGTCTCCGTGTGGTGCAGCGATACCGTCCTCCATGGCGCTCAGCCACGGTACCAGTGCTTCGGTATCGTGTCCAAAGTCGACTGATAACACTCTGACTTGTATTCAGAGCTAAAGCCACAGTACGTTGCCGGGAACCAGCTTCTATCATTCCCACGGCTCTGAGCATTTCTTCCCTGCTTAAATGACGTCGCCGCTCCATAATAACGTTGGTTTTAATCAGTAGTAGGGAAACAGTAGCACTAATAATGTCTTCAATGCGTTGTATGTTTTTATAGGGAAAATATTGACAGCTGATTTTCATCTTTTACTCGAATTTGATTCACAGTTCCTGATTCAAATTATGAAATGCACCAAAAAGGATCCATATAAATTTATAAAATCATAAATTTATTACAAAGCCACATCTCAATCTCAAGAAATCCGCATAAAAATGCTTGATCCCTAGACACTTTTGATGTGTGTAGTTCTTGGGTTGTTGTGTGTAAAAGGGAGGACCGCGATGTTGTCCTAACGGCCAGTTTCAATCAGTCAAACTCTAGTAATGGGTAAATATAATCTGGTTTCTCTTCTTAGCATCAGTGTTGTTACTATAATCTCAGTATTCAAAGCATCTAGGCAACAAAGCTAAATAACAACTGGTTGCTAAAATACGCAACCAGATTATCGTTACCTTTCACTATATGTTGATTATTAATACTATAATATAATAAGCCAGTAAGGTAGTCACTGACAGGCATGGTATAACCCACTAGGTATGCCTGCCGTGCTATTCTGTAATAAACAAATTCACCTAGCACAGCGGAATCCGCGTAGGATTTAAAATTTGAAATACAAATTTCAAACCCCACCGTTGATTCCGCGGTTAAAAGTGAGCTTGTTCTTACAGAATTGCTGGGCTTGTGCCCTTTTATTAAAATTAATGTCTATTGGTGTTCTTTTATAATGATAATAGTTCCTGAACTGGGTGCTCAATTCGGTAACACAAGTGTATTATTTCCATAGAGTGGAAAATAGCCCGCTTGAGAGTAATTGACCTACATAACTTATGACATGAGGAATATACTAATATTATACTAGTGATATATATGCAACTTAACAGTGCCACTACACAGTTTTCTGAAAATTGAAGGTTATTCTGGAGAATAAATAAATAGAATTAAAGTGCCTGGATCCAAATCCACTTTAATTCTATCAGATGATACCTACTTCTTCTAAGTTGAAAATATCGTAAATTTTTATAAACTTGTTTTCACATTTATCAATTTTAATATTAACGTCTAAACAAACTTCTAAGCAAGCAGTTTTCTAAAGTCTTTAACAGAGCGGATTAATCAAGTGAATTATTCATACTGGTGCTATGAAAGTTATATTGGACTTCTCTTAGATTTTAGTGAATTGGCTTGTTTGTCTTAGATATTTTGATATTCTGCTTGGAGCTCGGGCAAACACAATGATTATACTGTGCAAACACTGCTTGCTCGGGTTGGTTGAACGCTTGAGCGGCTGCGGTCGGGAAGTGCGTTTCTCGTTTCATTGTGCTACAGTTCAGGGTTTCCGACAGAAATTTAGTAAATACATTATACCTACTTCTTTTTGAATTGATTGTAAAATGTCCGGCAGAAATATATGTATTGGTGCCTATACCATCTTTCGTGCTCTACTAACCCCGCAAGTGATAAAGATGGGACTACTTCGTTTATGTATATGGCTTAAAAAATATTCAGCGATTATGAAGTGTTTTTTATTTTATTTAATGTCAGCGATTTATTCGCAAATACGATATTTTTCAGTAACATCACATAGGAATTGTAGCTATTAACGGGGTTGTTACCGTGTACCTTGTTTTTTATGAGTCTTCGATATTTCGGCACTGTTGCAAGCGCCATGATCACGGAGTAACTTTATCGGAGACTTGGACTCGGAGAGAAAAAAACAAGGTTCATAGTAACAATCCCTTTAATAGCTATAATGTTAGTGACCATGAAAGTTTAAAACAAATATATCGCACAGTAAGTAATTTTTTTTTCACTTTTATATCTGCAAGCAGAAAAGTATAAATAGATCTTCAGCGAAAGGAAGATTAGAAAAAGATTAAAACCAAGAGGAAATACTCGTTAAGGTAAGTAAAAATATAACACTAAGCTGCAACGACTTAAAAAGATCATAGAGTCTGGCAACCCTTTTCTAGGCAACGAATGCTCAGCCGGGCGAAAAGTCGGGAATTTGTTTGCAAATTCCGAGCTAAATACTCGATGCTCTTACATGCCCACTTGAGTCGGCGACTGTACAGGCAAAAAGTATAAACAATGCATCGCGGAAAAAGAGGAGAAATGGTGGACGAAGAACTCTTTTCTAAGGGATGCCTTTAATTTTCTTTAGGGAAGTATAGACCAATATGGTTAATAGTATAATGATACTACATTTTAGTGCAGAAACATAATGTGATTCTGTATTAAAATGGTTTATTTAAGTAAAATATTATGTAAATATATCAATTCTACGCCTAAGATTACAAATATTTAAGTCTAAAAACTTAGTAAAAGAGTCAATATAATTTAACAGAAGAATGATGATGTTTTGTAAAAGATGTAATAGTTTTTCCATATTATCTTCCACATTATATTATCATTATTTATTTTCTAGTTTCGCAAAATGCTATTGAAATCGCAGCAATAATAAAATATGGAATTTGTACTTACTGTGGAATGAATTTACCTTACCGCTCGTTTAAGGCGTGTAAATAATATTATGTCAAACTTGAGTTTCTATTCGACAGAATATGATATTGTATGGAAGATGAAGAAGAATATAGATTGCAATAGTACATTAGAACATAATATGTATTAAAATATTCTTTTGATTTTTATGGAATGGCGAAAGAATTTACTTAGAAAAAACTTGATAATATCAAACTTAAGTTTCTATTTGGTCGAAGAATGCATATGGAAGATGTTATGAATTATCTTTTACTAAAAGATACGCAATAAGAAAACTAAAAGAATTTGACTAGCGCAAACTGTAGAGCAACAGCCGTCCAAGCTGTGCGGACATAGTGAAAGGGGTGGCGGTAGAGTGGGCGGTGGCGGCGGTCCGGCTCATCCGCGGTCGGATATATTATCAAACTTAAGTGTTTTGGCCGAAAAGTGAAGAAAGATGTTATAAAATATTCTACACTATCAGAGACGCAATAAGAAAGCTGAAAAAATTACCTAGAGCTACTTCGACGCCCTTCCAAGCAGTGGGGACATACTGAAAAAGGCGGCGGTAGAGTAGGCGAAGTAGGCAGTGGCGTGGTGCCTCCGTATCCGAAGATATAACCAAAATGAAGCTTCTTTTTGGCCAAAGAATGGATGATGTTGAGTGTAAGATGTCATGAATTATTCTATACTTAAAGGCACGCAAACGCAAAATAAAGGCGCAATTACACTTGGTCGTTATCCCGAATACGATTGCCTATGGAATTCGGACAAACGAGTAAGTTAAAATTAAAGGATTTGAGTACGCTCGTACTGTTTTGGTTCCCCCCAAACTGGGATCACTGAGCTATATTCCAACTGGAACGTGGGTGTAAAGTCGTTTGCCTATGTTCCAGGATCCAAAAGAGAGTAAAACAATGTAATTATTGCATTGGATGGTCGGAATCGAGTAATGTTTTTCGTGCACCCGAATACGGGATAACGATCAAGTGTAATTGAGCCTTAAGAAAGCTCAAAGAATTTATCTGGAGCAAACTGGTCGCGGTAGATAGGACCGTTGCGGCGGCGGTGCGGCGCCTCCGCGTCCGGAGAATCAAAGTTAAGCATCTATTTGGCCGAAAAGTGGATGATATTGTATGGAAGATATTATGAAATATTCTACTCTAAAAGCTGCGCAATAAGAAAACTGAAAGAATTTACCTAGAGCAAACTTGACGCCCGTCCAAGCGGTGCGGACATAGTGAAATAGGCGGCGGTAGAGTGGGCGGTGGCGGCGGCGGCGCGGTGCCTCCGCGTCCGGCACGGGCGAGGGCGCGGGCTCGTCTGCCCCGCCCGCACCCCCGCGACCCTCCACCGGCGACGCCGTGGCTTTGCGCACCCAGCTTTACGGACGCGAAAACGCTGCGCTTGCGTCAATGTAACACGAGCCTTACAGCGCACAACGACACGTGTACACGCACATGCATTTCCCACGATTACACTTTATATCTCACTGAAGTTTTTCTCACAGTAACTTTTACGACACCAGTTTTAAAACACTGCCGCTGTGTTCACTTTTGACGTTAATTAATTGAATCCCATTGCAATAATCAGAATATTACTAATGCTTCAAAAAGGTCATTGTAGTGACGACGGACGTTATAAATAATTTAGGGGCTTAATTTTTCACTAATCAACAGCTAATCGTTAAACACTTGCTTCACTCCTTTTGGCGATGGTATTGCTTTATATCTATGTATAATCACGGATTCCATCGTTTTCTGCAGACAACTTTTATAAGAAAAACCGCAGTAAGCAATTTAAAAAGGTGTTACTTTTTGCTCTTGTTAAGTTTCAGCGTTAGAGTGGCAGAAGTCGGAAATCTGTGGACAAAAGAAAAGAGTTGTTAGTAAAGCTGTTAGTGGGAGGATTGATTTAGTTTCTTTTTAATATCGGCAGGTATGCAGGTTTAATCTTAGTATTGGGATTGGTTTAAAGGCAAGGAGGCATCGAGATTGTTCAGGAAGATTTGAATAGAGTATTTTTATGAGCAAGACTTATTATTTCTTATTAGTTTTATAAAGCTTATTGATAACATAATGATCATGAAATATGATTATTTTTTGAGTATTCTCAATAGAAGTAGCATTTTACGTTATTTAAATACTTTGGGACATAACATACATAAATACGACCATTTAATAACGAATTAAGAAAACTTAAATGCAGGAAAAGTTAAGTTCCCAAGATCTGGTTTGGCAAAGAGGCGAGAAGAAATTATTCTTTCAATTTTCGAGATTAACTATACATATCGAACGTCATCTCAGTAGATTGGGGTCAAGATTTAACTCATTTAACGCATATGTTAAAAAACAAAGCTCATATAAAATCATTAGCTTCAGTAATAATGCTTTGGCTTTCTTTTGTTCACACACAAACGAGAAACCCAAGAGACATGCTCAAAGAAAATAATAAAACATCATATCAATATGAGTCATTAACCAATAATTCGATCGCTAATTAGATTACGGAGGCACAACAGCCGCAGCTGTTCCATTTAATGGAAGAACACAAATAATGTATTTTCCTAACCTATTCCCGTGTTCGTTCGTAACTGGCTAATTGTATTTGGTGTTCTCGAATGCTCGAGTGAGAATATTAAGCGCAAAGTTTCCCCCGCTATTAATAAGTGGCAACTCATATTATACTAAAGCGATGTAGTGTTATGATAGTAAAGAATGTTTATCACGTAATTACACGTCGAGCTATCTCGGCGACGTATTTATGTCACTTTTATATTACAAAGGTACATAATGTGGTGATGACACAAAATTAGAATTATGTAGTTCACCAGAAGTAGTTTAGTCATGCGGCTGCGTTTTGAGTAGTTTTTTGCCATTTGTTTATTTAATAAAATTTTTATTATGAGTTCCTGAATAACATTATTATTAATATATAATAAAAATAATATTTGTTTTATTTCATCACAAATATATAAATAGAAAATATAGAAGTACAAATGCAAGTAGTACAAAGTTCTTGGTTATCTATAAATTTGTGAAGATCGGTGTCTGTGAGGGGCCGTAGCCGGAATTACAGATAGGGCTCACCTCACGGAAACCTAGACATGTACTATAAAATATTGACACAGTGGAAAGGCTATGTAAACAATTTAGGCAAGAGTGAAAACTGTAAACAAAAGTAAATATAGGTGCGAATGTGTGCGTGTGTATGTACATTCGAGATATTATCATTATTTTGTAGCTAAATAAGTGATAAATAAGTATATTATAACTAGCCGCCACCTGCGACTTCCTCTGGGTTTACTTTACTTTTTATGAGGATCCCACAGAAACCTAATACTTTTATCGGGATATAACATATCCTGTGTCTCAATCCAGGTCACAAGCTATATGCGTTCCAAATTTCATCCAAATTCGTTTAGCCGTTTTTGTGTGATTGAGTAACAAACGAACAAACTTACGTATTTATTATTTTAGTAGGATTAGTAGAAGCAGAAATTAACAAGGTATTTATAAAGCCAAATCTATGTAAAGCTGTAAAATTAATAGTAAATTAATCACAATACGTGGCGTCAAATTTATTTTTATTTTACAGAATGACGGCAGCATATAAAATCACCAGCCTATTGATGTCCCCACTGCTAGGGCACAGGCCTTCCCTATCGATGGAATAGGGAGAATGTGCTATAACCTACCACGCGGATTGTATCTGCCGGATTAACGTGCCTTCCGAAGCACCACCTATCCAACGACCGGACCACTGTGAAATTTGATTTACTTCAACGATTGCAGCCGAACCCGCTAGCCAGTTGCGCCATCGAGTTCCTCGACACTGCAACATACGCTCTTCCGCTATACGCGAAATACTGCTCGCGCGGTGGTTACCTTAACTCCAGTATAGATAAATGAAAAAGTCTCGCTTTCACACTGCAGAAATCTATAAAGCCACATCAAAGATTTGTTTCACTTTGTTGTCACTGAAATATGGATGATGACGGTGAAAAGTAAACGAAATTCTTTTTAGTCCGTCAGTAAGATTATCAAAAAATAATGGACACTTATTTTTTCTTCTGTCAAACAACCATATAATAACAAAGATAAAGGGCGTCTATTTTTGGGAAAGAGGGCTCGTGATGCCACTTCTGAGAAATATTGTACCAAGACGTGACGTCATACTACATTTCAAATCAGTATATCTGTTAAGGAGATTTTTATGCTATTTTGATGTCTATGATTTTTTTGTATATTACGTTTTTGTTGATGGTTACCTTAGTTACGTTTTCTGTTCTGAATAAAAACATTGTCTTTTTATGTCCGATATTTTCTCGTTATTTCCAAGCTATCCTTAGACTACCAGCAAAGCTCACCAACATCGTGGTCCTTCGAGTTTACGTAAAAGTTGAGGATAAGAAAATATCACATAATGTTAACAAGGGCAAAAACTCGCAGCGTGAATGAACTTGCACAAAAGTCGAAAATAATACAGCAATCATCATCAGCGAGTTTTGATGGACATCTAGATACTTCCAAGAGTGTCTGCAATGCATCTAGAAGTGATGGAGCTTCAGCGAAATCCATCTCCAAAACGTCAGTTGTATCCGGCAAGTTATTAAGAACTCAGCTCAAGTTGGAAGCAGCGGAAGAAAAAGCACGGTTACTAGATGCGGCTGCGGAGGCGGAGGCAAGATTGGAAGAACTTAGGATGCATACAAAGATGGAAGAACTTAGGATGCATACAAAGATGGAAGAGACTAGGATGAAAGCGAATGTGGAGGCAGCGAGAATGCAGGCATTGGTTGTAGAGAAGAGGCTAGATGCAAGCCTTGCAGAAATCGAAGAGCAACGTTCTCATGCAGGATCAAGTATGACGTCATCGGCACGCAGGACTGCGGAATGGGTAGCGCTTCAGAATGTTCCCACTAGTCGCATGACTGCGACACAAAATGCGCGCCACTCGGACTTCAGTACCCCAGCAGCTGAACATGATGGTTGTCAGACGGACCCTGCTGCTCATAAGGATGGAGAATGTGCCATCTCTGCTCCAAACATATCAGTTCCCCTTTATGCCCCCACTGTTCAAGGTAATGTAGAAAACCATACTTTACTAAAATTAGTCGACGCAGTACACAATTTAGCTTTAGGTTGCGCGCAAAGTAGTCAACAGGCGACTGTCAGTGATAAAATATTAAGTCGTTTGGCAACGCCTAAAGAGCTGCCTATGTTTAGAGGTGATCCGTTAGAATGGGTTCATTTTAAATGTTTCTACGAGGAGTCTACCCAGGCTTGCCAATTTTCAAATGCAGAAAATATTTGTCGCTTACGTAAAAGTTTGCAAGGTGAAGCTAGAGAGTGTGTTGTAGCATTGCTCATGGGTAATGTTTCCGCTGAAAGTATCATAAAAACCTTAGAATTACGTTTCGGCCGACCCGAAATTATAATTACAAAAATAGTTAGTCAAATACGAAAAATTCCATCACTGTCAGTGTCATACCATAATACATAGACATAGTGTCATTTTCAATAAAAATAAAAAATTGTGTCGCTGCTGTGAAATCCATAAAGCAGGACGACTACCTACGGAGTCCCGAACTCACGACAGCAATTTTATCTAAGTTACCATGTAGTTTAATTACTCGATGGGCAGATTATGTTCATACTTATCATGATAAAAGTTTTGATAAGACACGCTTAGAGCTTTTATCGGAATTTTTAGAGAAAGAGGCCCAAAAGATTTCAAATATCGGTGTTTCTTTATTACATGCTACTTCTGTTCAGAGAAAACCCGATATAAATCAAACTTATTCAAATTTTCATAAGCCGCAATTAGTGTTCGCACAGTCCAGTGAGACACGGCCGAAAGTTACACTGCAGGGAACTGCGAAATGTCGTTTTTGCTTTAAGCGTTCTGATCACGTTATTACGGATTGTCCGAAATTCAAACGCGCTCTTCGTAAAGAACGATGGAATTTCGTGCGTAGTAATCGACTTTGCCCTAAATGCTTAGTGAGTGACCATAATAAAGAAACATGCGAGGCTCCAGTTTGTAATATTGAGAACTGTGGTTTACCACACCACACGATTCTTCATTGGCCCAATAGGTTTACTGATAGGTGTAATTATGCTTCTGTTGTTGAATCTACTGAGGCAAAAAACACCGATGAACGTGCAGAGGCTAAACCTATCGCGGGGAAGAGTACTAATGTATGTTTATCAAACGACACTGCTTCTAATGTATGTTTATCAAACGACATTGCTTCTAATGTATGTTTATCAAACGTAACAGCTACTGAAATTTCAGCGACGTCTGACCCAGTTAAACCTACACCCTCACAAGTGTTTCTCAAGTATGTGCGCGTCCGGATCCATGGCCCTAATGGTGTCGTTTCAATTGATGCTCTCTTAGACGACGGTTCCACCATCACAATGATTGATGCTAGGGTTGCCGAGAAATCTGGACTCAAGGGCCGCACTGAAAGTTTAAAAGTACGCGGAGCTTGGGATAGTAGTGTTTTAGTTTGTCAAACTAATGAAAACTACGCCTAAGGAAAATTACGCCTATGATTCCTAGACAAGGAGATTTACCAGCAGGCCGGATTGCACACAGTCGCCGACCATTTTCACATTGTGGCCTTGATCTTTTTGGACCTATCGATGTAACAGTTGGAAGAAGGCGTGAAAAGAGGTACGGAGTTATATTTACATGTATGACCGTGCGTGCAATACACCTTGAGATTGTTTGTTCATTATCTACGGACAGCCTAATCATGGCTATGCGTAGAATGGCTGCTAGGAGAAGTTGGCCTACAGATTTGTATTCAGACAATGGTACAAACTTACGTGGGGCATATGCTGAGCTTCAAACTTTGCAAACTGTACAAATTTGGCACTTCAATCCACCTCTAAGCCCTCACATGGGTGGCGCCTGGGAGAGGCTTATTCGTAGTGTTAAGACAGCATTAAAAGTTATCATGAAAGAAAGAGCACCTCGAGATGAGACTCTCGTGACTTTAATGTGTGAAGTAGAAGCTATAGTCAACAGTCGCCCGTTGACACATGTTTCTGTAAGTCCTTTTGATAACGTTTCGTTAACACCTTTTCATTTTTTGTTAGGCACTTCGTCAAATTTACCGAATATTTCATCTCATTCTCTCGACCTTTGCTCCAGAAAACAGTGGCGTGTGGCTCAAAGGTTAGCTGATATGTTTTGGGCAAGATGGCTCAAAGAGGTTTTGCCATGCTTGACACCGAGAACCATGACCTCTACTAATGACGGTCACCAACTCAAAGTAGGTGACGATGTTCTTGTAGTTGATGCTGCTACAGAGCGAGGATATTGGCCGCGGGGGAAAATCGAAAAAGTTTATCCTGGTGCCGATAACCGAGTGAGAGTCGTTGATGTAAAGACTTCACGAGGGACACTTCGCCGTCGTTGTGTGCAGCGACTAGTGTGCCTGCCTTCAAACCCCAGGGGGGAAGAATGTTAAGGAGATTTTTATGCTATTTTGATGTCTATGATTTTTTTGTATATTACGTTTTTGTTGATGGTTACCTTAGTTACGTTTTCTGTTCTGAATAAAAACATTGTCTTTTTATGTCCGATATTTTCTCGTTATTTCCAAGCTATCCTTAGACTACCAGCAAAGCTCACCAACAATATCTATGTAATGTTTTGATTATGTGAAAATAAAAAAAAATGTATCCAAAACATTTCGATAATCTACCTGATGGACGAAAAATAAAAAGTTAGTCATCATCTCACAATTTAAATATTTACTACAAAAGCTTAAAAACTACTTGGTGTCTTCTATTTACAGTCAAAATTACAATAATATAATTTAATTGAATTGTGTCACATTTACAGTCAAAATTACCTTTACCTATTGGTATATAGATTTAGATACATGCTTAAAGCGCGCGGGCGCTGTAATCATCTCGTATATTTGGTGTTTATAGATTGGTATAAGAATATCAGTTTGTGTTTTGGTGAATAAAGCGTACAATCGCTCGATCGGGGTTTGTGTTTACATTTGCGGTATCTTCCCCCGGGCCGCTCGTTATATCAGAGGAACATCGATCCTGAGGGATCTTTTGTGATCCAGTCGGCTCCAACGATCGCGGTCATATTTTGAAATGGGCTTTGTTGTGAGAATGCCATTTGTAATTCTTGGCATATGTAAGTATATTATACGTCCTGAATGATCATATACATGTGGTCGGCCTCGACATGTGTATTGAAAACACTTTGGGTCATAAAGAAATTGTGTGGTTTTATTAAACCACGTTGCCAGTGAAACTTAAATGAAAAAAGCTTTTCCTCGGCGGGGATTCGAACAAGAGCCGCCTGTGTAGCAGGCGTGTTTTCCACCACTGAACTACCGTTTAAGTCTGAATTTTTAATAACAATCAAAACTGTAAAATATTTGTAGCGATTTAATGACATAAAATGACCACTTTAAAAAAGTTCATAATTTCAGCACTGCACATGGCTTTTTGTAAACTTGACAGTAGTCTGTCCTTTTCATTTCATAGAGATCATAAAGAATATAACTTCATGGATATACCAGCAAGTTTACAAATAGCCATACGAAATGCTAACATACAGAGTTAGCACCTAATTTGCTTACAAAAATAATGCCACATACTTAAAAATAAATTAAAATCTCTGATGTGGTTAGGTGTAAATTTGCATGAGACGCGTCGACGAATTCAATTCAGATGCAAATCTCACCTAAACAGAGTATGTTGTGTTTTATTCATGGCTGATGACAATTAAAAAATAAATGTATTTGAGAGGTGAATGTTTACGAAACGATCTTCATGTGACGAATATTATTTAAATACAAACTTAAAGCAGCCACCTTTTAAAAATAGACACGTTATGTTAATTGAAAAATTACTATCGAAAAACACCACTTGCCTGATAATTCGCTTTAATGTCAAAATAGAAAAGTTCTTCTTTGTAGAGAATGCGTAATTGCAATTAAAACTCTCTAATGTCAATGAAACTGTGTTTATCTTTATGATTGCATTGAAAATAAAGGTAAAATTTATAAGATCTTTTCTTTGAAATTTTACCTTTATTTTTAATGCAATACACCATCTTATAGCAGAAACGGGAATAGTAGTTTGAATTTCGAATTCGCTTTTAAAATCGTTAATGTAACAGAAACTCTAGATTTCTTGAACATTATTAAAAACGTTGGTCAACTTCTGTAGACAAAACTCCAAATAATGTAATGTCAAAGTTATGTCACAGGAAGGCGGCAAAATCTGTCGCTTCTTAAATATAAGAAGTTTGTTTCCAGGGATACGTACATATAATCAAAAATCTACCTTATTGTTTTGAAATGGTTGTAGGAGATAAGCTTATGGTGGGTCAGGAATTAAATTGGCTGATAGTACCTAACTAATATCTACGAGCACGTCGAGTAAATAATTAATATGCAAAAGGAAAGTTACTAAAATAGCAGAGTATTTATAGCTGATAAATAAATTTCATGTTTCTTGTCCCAGCGGTTTTGGCTGTCACGCCCAATGTTAAATAACATATTTTTATGCTTGACGAAAATACGCAGGATAAGATGTTGCCAATGGTAAACATAGAAATATATGGCTGATAAAATTCGGCCCTCTTAAAAGTATGCGATTGTGAATTCGGACATATAAAATATTGGCCCAACCACAATTAAGTTTTTAGACATTTGTCTATTAAACGAATATTTGTAAAGCATATTTGTTGCGGACCTCTTTGCTATTTTGATAGCTGATGTAGTTTTTTACTCGTTGGTTGCTTTTGACGTTGTCTGTTCTATTTACCCATTTCTTTCTGTTGGCTTAAGTGTCTGCTTTTATTAAAAAAATATAATTCTTCAACTTGTATCATCGTTTTATCATTTGCGGAGATCAATTTGGTTTGTTCACTTCAATATTTATGTAAAGCATATTTATGCTTTACAAATATTCGTTTAAAAACATTATGCCAAGCGTGTTATCCCAAATGAATTTCGGAGCAACAAGATTCTGCCAGATAGAGAGAACCCAGTTTTCTTGACTGACTTATAAATATCGTAATTTTCCATTTTCTTAGTTTGTTTTCTAAACTAATTATGAAAGTGAAAAAATATTTTTATATTAAAGGAAATAAATGAATGATTGAAATTAATTATTAATTAATATTCTAGATACTATATCAAAACAACTATATTAATATTGAAAGCTCTTTTGAATTGGTCAATATTTTTCCTACCAACCAATCAGGTCATTTTTAGCTGATTAGAAGAATGGGCGCAAGAAACTCATCAAAATTTAATTTCATTACCAGTAAGAAAAATAACAAAATAACTCAGCACGCACACAAAGGACGTCTGTCTTCGGGGTGCGTGACGGGTATTCGGTGCAGGAGTATTACTTTGTTTTAGTGGGTAGGGCTCTACTCATTTAGCCAAGCCCTGAGCTGGGCGCAATGAATGGGGAGTAGCCCTCACTATCCTCGTTGCGATCCCTGGTGAGGAAGGCGATGCCCTTTGCCCAGAGACAAAGAAAAGCATTTTTTATAATTAAAGAAAATTTTCCTAGGAAAAAAAACAAAAGCACTAATTTTCTAAAAAAAAAGCATTATGGTCAGTGCATTCGCCCGGATAGCGAAGGGTGCGGGTTCGAGTCCCGTCTGCTGCCTGGTCCGCGTAGATTTTTTTCTAGTAAAATTTTCTTTAGACTTAAACACGTAGCAGTTAAATACTTAAAAAAATAACATAACTAAAAAAAAGCTTTAATATAGTCCAGTTTACTGTGAAGTCAAGCGAGAAGTGCAAATTGAGGCTATAATTTTGTCAGAGCTAGTCATGAATAAAACACTATTTGCGTTAGATTTCCATTGAAATTGGAATAAGCAACGCAGTTCATGCAAATTTGTCAGTCGTCGAATAGAATCGAACGGAAAGTCGTGTAAAAGAGTTTTAAAAATAGAACATAATTGAATGGTATATTGATCATGAACTTACAAAGCAATAACAACCGGCCAAGTGCGTGTGTAGGGACCACGCGTAGTGTAGGGTGCCGTAGTTGCTCGTTGTCACCACAATATATTTTGGAAAGAGTCTATATTTTAGCCAATTACTTCGTCTAAGTCACTTTTAAAGTTTTCTTCTAAGGAATTTTTATTAGGTCAGAAATACCTAAGTTGAACGACAATTACTCTCCAGGTTTTCAAGCAAATAGTTTAGCTTTTAGAGGGGGGAGGAGGGGGGGGGGTGGTAAGTGTTACCAGAAAGCCATTTCGCCTTCCCCCTAAAACTTACCCGAAATCCCCCCAAAATACAGGTTTTTGAAGTAAAAACCCTACAATATGCAAAATAATTATTAAAAATACAATATTTACGACAAAGTATATATTTTTGCAACAGCATTTACTACTGGATCAACATCTTCGTCCGCGTCGTCTTCCTCAATCTTCTTACATTACTTTGTTTTAATAATGCCATTATTTTACTAAGGTGCGAACAATTAAAAGGATAAATTACCAAATTGCGACTAATGATATACCTATAACGACTGACTGACTTGCTTGACTTGTCTGACCAAGCGACTGAGCTAGACGGAATGGACCGATGAATACTTTTTTAAGTGGGCTTTGGACCTAGGGGTTCGAATCGGGCTCACTGAATGAACACAGTTATGTGGGCCAGAATCTGGCATGATTCTCTAAGCCTCATAAAATTAAATTTGACAACAGTCTGTTCTTGTAGAGAATAATCTCTATAGAGAATGAGAAAGAGAGACTGTTATTGTCTGTCGATCGCGACGTTTTTCACATTAAAAGTTTATGAAGTGGTTTTATTTTTATATAAAAAATCTTATTAAAAAACCCCCGTTTCCCCCAAACTAAAATGTCTTGCCCATTAATCCCCCCAAAAATATTTTCCCCTCAATTATCCCCCATCACTTTTAACCTCCCCCCCCCCCAAATTTAGGGGTAATTCCCCAAATCTGGCATCGGGGGAGGGGGAGGGGGTTAATGCAAATTACTCTTATGCATTAACTTTAAAAACAGGCAAGTATCTGTTAATCTACATGCTCTATATACCTGAATCTAATCCATAATTTCGGTACTTGGCTTGGTTTACCTAGTTTACTATATAACTTATTTGTTTTTTATTGTTTTAATATGTTCAGTGTATATGGTTTATAGAAGTTCTCAGGGGTGTCCGTCAATAATATTCGTTTCTACAGTAATTTATATATAATTTCGAATCTAGGAAACAATTTTTCATGATTATTGGTCTTTAGGCCAAACATGTATGGAAGCTAAGCAATCTCATTTTAAAATAGAACTGTTAAAAATATTTATCATCATAGAGATAAGTTTGTTTAAACTTCGTGGATTAATTGCGATTGATACTTACGAAACGATAATACTATGCACGTTTTAAAATTAATACAATTATTCAATGTATGATTTCAAAATAATCCATACTCATCCTACTATTAATACTATAAATGTGAAAGTTTGTATGTTTGTAACTCAATCACGCAGAAACGGCTGAATGGGGTGCACATCTTTATATATATAATTCTTCTGTGAGTGTGTATGTCACTGAACTTCTCTTAAACGACTGGACCGATTTTGATGAAATTTTTTGTGTGTGTTCAAGGGGATCTGAGAATGGTTTAGATTCACAATTTTGTCCGCTGGACAACCCCTATTTTTTAGGGCGGTACGAAGTTCGCTGGGTCAGCTAGTAATTATATAGTTTACTAGCTGACCCAGCGAACTTCGTACCGCCCTAAAAAAATAGGGGTTGTCCAGCGGACAAAATTGTGAATCTAAACCATTCTCAGTTCAGTGACATACACACTCACAGAAGAATTATATATATAAAGATTTCCTCGATTGAGAAATCGTTAACTCTTTATCCCGGAGAAGTGTTAAGTTCCTTAGGGATCCTCAAAAAACTAAAGTTGAAGGAAGGCGCCGCGTCTTTCTGTTCATCTTCACGCTAAAACCGACGAACCAATTGAGATGAAATTGGATATGGAGATAGTTTGAGTCCCGGAACAGGACATTAAGGGGTGAATTGTAGGGTGTGGAAGCTTATATAATAGAGATAATTATAAAGTAAGAAAATTCGATTGTGTGTTATAAAGTGGGGTTGCTGTCTTACCTTAGTCAAGTTAGCTTAAGAAACAGGATTCAACGGCGCTTTTGTGAAACAGTTGCAGCTATAATACCAATAAAAACAGTTCTGAAGGCCTATGAGTCTCCGTAAAAACAATCCTTACACTTCATGTAAGAACAGAAAGATATTATTTTATTATGGTCCTCTTTCTTATTAAACTTCTTGCAAATATGAAAATGCTGTTTTTTTTTTATTTTTAAAGAAATTTTTATTAGACGAATATTAGAATAAGATAAACAATTTTGTATAAATACCAGCCTGATACCTGGGCGAAACTAAATATTCGCTCGTATTTCATTTGTTTCTAGACGGGTCCAGTAACAATTTAAATACACTAATAACTTGGGAATTAGGACCCAACTAATAAGGCGGACGAAGTATTGCTGACCTTTTGTCTCTGTACCTTGACATGGATAAATGAGGGGATAGCGTAATTTTTCGAATTTCACAAAACAACAGCGTAAACTAATTTAAATGTTCTTTCCTTCCCTTCATTTATTTTACAAAATATATTAGAACCAAACGACAAAAGATATTAGACAGGCATCAATTTCACTAGAAAGAAATTCAATCGAGTATATTTTTGTAAACATTGACAGTAGATTTTTTTACAAAAATTTGTTTGGTCTTAATAGGTTAGGTTTATAAACATATATAAAATCTAAAGTAAGGTATACTAAAATTCACTCTTTGCAAAATTGTATGAACGCTACACCCACGTCCGCCACCGCTTGAACTACATTTATTTGAAAGCTATTACATTATAATCTTGATTATCCGTGCCAAAACGCATCGAATTCCGTCCCGGGGATGTTTAGTTATTTTAAGTACTTAAATGAACGAATATTAATGAAACAAGGGAATTAATTATGAAAAAAATATTTTTAATAATCTTTGCCCACAATTATAGTGTCAAGAAGAGAGCCTGTTGTATAATTGTAGAAATAAAAGCTTGTACGTGCGTGATGCAAGAGTTTTAATTGACAAGTAAAATCAGCTGACTTGACACATATTTCAATTTTAGATTAAAAGCAAACATTTAAGTACCTATATGCACCAAAATAAATAGGTTTTATAACAGAGCCGGTATGTGAATATTCTCTTCATGTCTTGCCAGAACTAAAAACTTTAGGTCTAGCAAGACATGAAGAGAATATTAGGCAGGATGGTCGGCATACTTTGTAGCATTTGTAGCTTCGCGAAGTGCGGTTTTGTAGCATGTCTTACTTGCATAGTCATGGATGATATGAGTCACATTATTATGGTTACTACCAATATAAAATGAAAGCACTATTAAATATATTTATTTAGCTACTTAAATATGCCCATGTTTATATCTTTCGACCACCAAGATATTTTTTACTGTGTCATAATAGAAAAGGCTATTTTTTCATAGATCTTTCGAATTATACTAATTACATCCTTGGCGGAGTGTTTTTTGCCCATTTTCCTTTTTCTTTCGCATTCAATTCTATCAGGGCAAATATAATAAATACGTCGATAAAAACTAAAATTTTCAAGTGTTTTGCTATAAATCTCCCACAATACCTCCAGTAAACAGATGAAGCAAGGAAAAAATATTTTTATTCATAACCAAAGAGATAAGGAAAGCACAGGTGCAAATAGGTATCGAAAATTGGAAATAAATAAACGTGAAAGGAAAAATATTGCCGTGAATTAACAATAAGGAAATATGAGTGATAAAATACGCGGCAGTGTCAGTTTGTCTCTGCAATAATATTCATTTCACTTTTTACGAGGAACAATGGTATTTTTGTAATCTTTGACGTTATCCGTGATGGAATATCGTTTTCATGGTGTCTTCGTTGTTTTTAGGTTTTCGTAACCACCATATACCTACGTCTCCACTGTCCGTCCGTAAGTTTCTTTGTCACCGGGATATACCCCTTTAAAGTATTAGACAGCTGAAATTTTCACAGAGAATGTATTTATATTGCCACATGAATACAGAATTATTATTATAAAAAAAAGTAAATACAAAAACTGATCCTCTCTTATAATTATGAACACTGCCTGCACGCACGAAAAAGTGATGACGACATTTCACGAGTTAGTACAACGAAGGGTTCCTTCGCCCTCCTTTACCATCTTGGACCTCCGACCACCCCTGACCCTCCCTGACAAATTATGTGTTTAGCAGACCGACCTGGGGGCCGATCGCCTAACGGAATTGCTATGGCTATCGCTATCGCTTACAATTCAATTTTGTTATTTCCAACTGCCGAAGGTTTTCAAATACCTTACGCCATTTTTTTTTAAATATTGTTATTACCAGTGCAAAAGAACAAAAAGGGCGTAAGGCATTTGAGAGCCTTCGACGGTCAAAAATAACAAAATGAAATCTTAAGCGATAACAATAGCCATAGCAACTCCGTTAGGTGATTGAACCTCTGGTATTTTACCATGTTACATCCTCTATTCTTAAAATATTTACACTAGCGGCCGCTCGGTTCACTGCTCGTTCCCCGTAGGTGATAGCGTGATAATATGTAGCCTATATGTATGTTTACCCGACTTCTTAATAATATTCGTGCCGAATTTGAGGTTATCCCGGACATACATACAGACAAACAAACAAAAATTCTAAAATCTATATTTTTGGCTTCGGTATCGATAGTAGATCACACCCCAAGTATTCTTTCCAAAAAAATATTCAATGTATAGTTTTGACTTTCCTACCATTTTATTATATGTATAGATACATAGTATGGCGCAAAAACCTTCTAATACGCTGTGACAGACTGTTATGAAACATGATATAAAAATGCTTTACACGCGTAAAGAGAAGAAAACTATATTTTTATATTGATTTAAATTTTAATGAATAGTAAACTTTTGCATTTAGACATTTATGTGAATGAGATAATAAAATACCGTGCATTAAGTTTTGAGATACATATTTTTATGTATTTTTTAAGCAGTACATACACTTTTTTTATCAAAATTAAGAGAGATAGGGCAAAGCGGATTTTATCTGACACTGGCGCATCCATCCGGGGTAACCACTACACTAGGACACAGTAAAAAACCACTACCTTGTGGTGTTGTTGTGTTTCTTTTGCTGAGTATAGTTTTCAGAGCCCGTGAACGGCCACAGGTTGTGATCAGTTCCCTTAGTACGAACCAAAATCGAATTCGTAACGTTTGCGAGAACGGAATGTCATTGTCAAATGTGTGCTGATTTTAAGTTCTCGTTGCGTCCGTTATGGCGCTGCTGTTCAAGTTTCCATACAAAATTTGACATTGATACATATTTTTATATAATTTGAATTTGACATTTGACAAATGTGTACTGATTTTTAGTTCTCTTTACGTACTTTGTGGCGCTGCTGTTCAAGTTTCCATAATATATGTGTATATATATAATATATAAAAGAAGACACTGACATTGCGCACTCGCAAACTATTCGAATTCGATATTGGTTCGTGCTAAGGGTACTGTTCTCAAACTCAAAATCATTTCTTTAGTTTAGGCTGTTACAAGCACTCATGTATGTCTAGAAACAATGTCATTAGTTCGTAAATCTACAGCGGGCGACATGATACTCGGAAGAACCAGTAAGAAACTCGGCAAGGGCAGCTTTTTTCTCTCCCTGTATTATTATTTACAGAGTCGTCAAGTTGAAAAATGACTCCAGAGATGAAGTTGTACGTGTAAGCGTATATTGGCTATGGTTGACGCTTACTATCAGGTGGGTCATTTGTTTGTTTGACGTGATAGAAAAATAAAATATGAAGCGTATGTTTTCCGACCAGAAAATATAATTCATATGTTTTCTACATCTGAATTAGCGGTCTAAGCCATGAAAAAAAGTATATTAATACTAAATTTGCCATATAATAATCTAAATTAACGCTACTATGGTATTTTATGGTTCACTGAAATGTCGTCAAGTATTGCAAGAAGCCAATTGGAAACTTATTCACCAGGATTGAATTTTATATAATAATATTGTATTATTCGAAACATGTGCCCCCATATCCGTCTCGCATTTTTTACATTATTTATTTGACTGTTTCTAGTTTCCTAGGTAACGATTTGGCTATAAAGTAAATGCTTTAATACTCTTACGTACGACGAAGTTTAGAAACTCGCGTTCTTAATGGAATGTATTAATTATTGAGTTTGATTTAAAGTTGATACTGTCACTAAAATGAGACAGCATGCTACTTTTGAAATCATCATAAATTTAATGGACGTCTTGACTGCGAATATCGGTTATTTTGGGGAAAAACTGAAATAAGTCTCACTGTGCATTTTATCCTTTAGTAAATAACTGGGTTTGTTAAACTGTACGGGTAGCAACTTTTGGAGGGTACACCTATCTACAAGTATTTACATGGCGTACCAAGGAATACGTAGTTGACTACGCGTACCCTGTAACGCTAACTGTACGCAGCTTTAATTGGTTACGATAATACAGGAAATTTATCGTTAACTTCATCGTAAGCGAAGGAACTTTGAGACGAGTTTATTACCCAATTTATAACCCCACTTAATGTAATAAATATACAAACCTTGAAATGCCTTATTAAAACGAACTTCTTGGCAAAGCGCAAGCAACAGTGACTGTGCGAGATTTTGGTTGGAATAATGATTTTTTTGGTGCTTGGTTCAAAAGTATAAAATCATGGCCTCGATAGGGAGTGCGTTTGAAGTAACAAGTCATCTTCAGTTATCAATGTGATTCAATATGGCGATAGTATGTGAGGCGCTGCATATTTCTTTTTTAAATTCACTGTCTTCAGTGATTTTTCTGTCATTACAAATAAGGAACACCGCTCGTTCCCCATACATTGAATGCCCCAGAACGTACAGCAATTAGAAAATGCTAGTTGCGTTCGGAATCATTCATAAATTATCATCAGGCATTTGTTGAAACACGGACAACTTGAGGAACCGTGGCTTAATCGTAAACAATGTACAATTTATGTTCTGAACAGATTTATTGCTTACCTCTGTAGGCGAAAGACAGACCTCCTTCGTAAGTTTTTAGTTTTTATAGTGCGTATTTTTATACGCGCGTTCGATTTTCAAAAGGTAGATGCGACGCCGCGCCATTTGTGACTGTTGGAAAAATTGTTACTGATTATTGTTTGCATATTTCAATTAGTAATTTGCAGATTTTTAATAAAGCTTTTCATAGTTAAATATTAAGTTCAGTGAAATCAAGTGGCAGGGCAGATTTCGTCGATATCCTTTACACTTTAACATAGTAAATGTCTAAAGAAATTTACGTTTTTTTATACTATTACTTCTTGATTGGGTGGAGTTGATTATATAAATCGATAAAATTAAAGTATTTTTATTTGATCGATGGTATAATATCAGTCGAAAACAAAAGAAAAATATTTGTGAACCTTATTAGGACTGGTTAGAATACGCGCTGGAATTCAACGCGTTCATATTTCTATACAATTTAACAGCACCACTTCATTGGTCTTATTTTTACCCTCCTTTCTTTTTTTAATCAGTTCAATATAATAAAAACTTAGCCCCGACCAAAGAGCAAGGAGAACGTATGCGTTGAAAAACCTACATACTGTTAAAACAAAAAAAAAAGAAAATGAAAAAGGAGGAGGAAGTATACAAATTAAAAATAATAAATAAAAGTGGGTTTATGTAACGAGGATGAGAGACGTTGTAGAAGGGCGGAAGGCACCATCGATGAGGAGTGAATGACGCGCTCTATTGAGGGCGGGAGAAGGAAATTGCTATCGTGTTATGCATCGCAGATATTGCTTTTGAGAACGTGTGAATCGAATTGGTGCTTCTTTTATCACGCAGCGTGACTTTATGAAATGAGTTCATTGATTTGAAAAATCGGGAAAAAGTATAAATACATTCTTGGTTAGACAGCACAAAGCATAATTATTTTGTTTAGTTCAGAAAATTGGTGTTTGTTATTCAATCACCCGTAAAGGCCTTAACGGATTTGAATTTAGAATGTTTAGTAATGGATCCATACTTTTAAGAAGATATAGTCTAGACAACCACCAATAAAAAAATCTAAGAATTTTAAACTTTAAATACGTATAGTAATGGGCAAAGGCAAGTACTCGATCCAAAAAATTCACGAACATAATAAACAACTGTAATTCTTCTGTATGAATAAAAATGAGTTTCCGAAATGTATGTATATACGCACAAATCTTTCGAAAGACTTCATCAAGTTGGAAAATTCTTTCTTTGTTGTATTTTATACTAGCTGTCGCCCGCGAAATCTTCCGTCTTTACATTGGTTTTTGAGAATCCCTCAGGAACCTAATCTTTTTCCGAGATAAAATTATCTTGTGTCAATCTAGGTCATAAACTATATGCGTACCAAATTTCATTCAAATCCGTTCAGTATTTTTTTCGTGGAAGCGTAACAAACATACAAACAAAAAAACTCACTTTCGCATTTACAATATTAGTTAGGATTGCTAGGACAAGGTTTTGTATACATATAAGAAAAAAAAAACGTGCAGAAAAAATGGCTGTATGAAGCAAGACCAAGGGTATTATTTTATTAAGGTGCTTTTAATTTGTTAAATAGTATAAAAAGACGCATAAGGATAATTGACAAAGAATCGCGTGTATCGTATCATAAAGAAGCAGGCAATTAAAAGCGTTGGTAATTTGGGTTATCCACGAAACAGATCAAATCTATTTGATAAAATTCGAGTGATCTATCTGTTACGCAGCGAATACTGTAAAATCTATGGCGATACCAAGAAGAGGAAATGTTTTTGAATTAATTTAATGGAAATGAAAGGTTTTATCTGATCGAATTCTGGTTGGAAAGGAGATCGAATATCTACTCCAAGCCATTATGTAATTTAAAAGTAAAGGGAGACTGCCGGATTTTATCTTGTAACGTTGTTGTTCTAATAACGACTCGAAGAAAGAGACAAAAACGTTATTAGCTATGAAAAGAAATGATTTGTGTTTACGTTGACGACAACGGTGGCAATGAGCCGTGTTTGTCAGTATTAGCCTGACAGATCCTAATCTCTTCTTCTATTTTTTGGCAAGGGATATTTTTCTTGTAGCCTTAAGAATTTTGTAGGTGGTTTTTCTTCTCTGTGTTTCCGGATTCACAGTGAAAAATCCTAAGCTTCAAAACGTGATCAAAAGTATATGGTTGTTATAATTGAGTGTTCTTTATGATTTCAATTTAATTTACATTCAAGATAGTATTTTGTTTTTGTTAATATATTTTTTCAAATGTTTTATTTTATTCTAAGAAAGTAAAATATTTAGTAAAATCACTAATGTCGACTAAAATTGTAACAATATTATTAGGTTTTGTTATACCTTTCACATTGGTAATTTTGTTTGATATTTTTTATACTTTGACGTAATTATAATCACACCTATATATACAGACGTTGCGTTGCAAAATATAGACAACTACCCTAATTATATCTAAAACTCTAATAAATTAAGCTGTAAATGTATTTTCGTGAAAAAAGATTTCTTTTAGTCGTGGTTTCCTCACTTCAGTTAGATACTTCCAGTTACATACAAAGAGCCAACATATTTTATAACACAGTGATTTTATTTTGCAACTGACGTTTAACATAAATCACCACACCTACAACTCACTTCACTCGCGCAGTTTTATTTTCTAAGGGACAATGAGGCTCTATACAAACTTCTACAATTTTAAAATAACCATCAAAACACGGCTTTATGAGCCTTATCGCTGGGATTTACAGGCTACGTTGACCGAATAAAAAAGTTGTTGGTCTATAAATTAGACCATGCGTCACTGTCATGGCGCCACAATAAAAGGATGGTCAGTAATAACCTGTGAAATGGACGTTATGACCACGTGTTGATGGAAATATTGAGTTCCAGAAGGATGATGACGTCACTGTCAGATAATACTCCAGCCGCTTGTAGGTCGTCTGTTATTACGGGCATTCCTTTTGGGTATGTTCATACATAAAGTTGTAGTGTATGCGGCGGACGTACACTTTCAGCATTGGTCAAATGGTGTGAACAATGGTCTCTAGATGCAGTTTAATTTTCAAATACATAGGTTAAGGCTGACCAGAAACAAAAACTTGCTTTCAGCTGAATCGCTTTTTAGTGCATAACGGGGTTCAAAAGTTGTATCAATAATTTAGTACCAATAGGGATGACGACGGGTAAAGTAAACGAAATACAATAAATAGAATTTTCTTTTGTCAATTAACCAAAAAAATACAAAGATAAAATGCGTCTAAGTTTGGGAGTGAGCTCGTGACTTCACTGCTTAGTAAAAAATATACGAAAACGTGACGTCACGCGACTTTTAAAATCCTGTTATGTTCTGTTGTTTGATTATATGAAAAAATAAAAAATACGTGTCCATTACTTTTTGATAATCTACTTGATAGACGAAGAAAAAACAGTTAGTCGTCACCCCTATTGTATTCGGCAGTGCCGCGAAATGATGAATTTTTCTGAACGGGCTATACTTATTTGTGAAGATGTCCTTGGAGCTCCAGCCACCTGGAACCTATTGCTTAAGCTAGTGGCAATCTTACTCACTGCAAGAACACTCAAGGAGAATAATGTTATTGGCTGCCGTTTTCTGTAACAGAGATATAAGCACCAGATGTTTAGCCATTTTTCTTATCGAATAATAAATGAATGTAATCTGGCAGTTTTCTCATGGTCAAAATTAGTTTTAAGCTAATCATAGAAGGCAGAATGATTTCAACCACTTATATTATGAATATTAGTGTATTTTTTGTATGTTTCTTACAGTCTCGCAAAAACTGCTGAATGAATTTAAATGAAATGTGGCATACATAGTTTATTATCTAGATTAAGACACAGGATACTGTTAAAGAGGTAGAGGTAGGTTCCTGCGGGATTCTCAAAAAACTAAAGTTAACGAGGACAATGTCGCGGGCGGCCGCTAGTGTAAATCATATTGAACGTTTACTTTTTATTAACTCCAAATATCCATGACTGATTGACGTTTGAGTCATTTTAGTCATTCCAGTATGGTCTTCCTTATAGTAAAACAAACCATTAATGCCTTTTTATACAACTTTGAGTAGACAATCACGGATCGGTGGTCGAGTGTAGGAGTGTAGTGGTAGTGATAAGCATTCCCGCTAGCGCGTAATCGGTTGGTTTGCACCCGCACTGGCCAAATGCACCACACAGGTTAGAAGAAAAATAGGAAGAATACATCGCTTGCGGTTTGTGCTTCCTTCGTCCTTGTTAAGTTGTTCAATTAGCTTAATGCTGAGTGGAAATACTTATGTTTTTCTGACAGTAAACGAGAAATAAGGAATATACGAAAAACAAAACTAAACTTTCTATTTATTATATATTTTTTTCTATTTTATTCGTAAGATATTCAAAAGGGGTTTATGGGTTTTTATTATCAATAAACAATGAAATTGTATGCATTCTCTCTGCAATTGATAGTTGATATTAAACCGAAGTAGAGTATTCTCTACGTTAGGATTTAAAACTGTCAAGTATCCATAATAGTTTAATTTACGGGTACCCGGTACTCATTTTAGAGTCGAGAACGTGGAACGGGGTAGATTAGATGAAAACTAATTTGTTTCGTAATAAAATGTTTAAGGCGACTTGCCGAGTGCAAGGGAGGAGATAAATTTATGAGCTCTCAAATTCAAATGAAGAAATGTTATGGCGTTGCTTTGTTATAAGCTGTACTTAGAGCACAGTCAATGTCGCAATATAGATTAACATATATGACGACCTCCGTGGCCGAGTGGTTTGTACGCCGGGTTTCATGGTGTCGCCGACTCGAGAGGTCCCGGGTTCGAATCCCGGTGGGGACAGATGTTTGTGTGATGAACACGAGCATTTGTACTCCAGTCATTGTAGTTTAATATTTATTTCGATATAAATATACTTATATATCTACTGTATATGTATTCTATCCGTTACCCTAGCATCCCATAACACAAGCCTTACAATGCTTACTTTGGGGCTAGGCTAATTGGTGTGAGTGTTGGAAATATTTATTATTATTATTATTTTAATTGAGGAGCTGGCGAACAAACCGGTATAATTACGCATATGGTTTTGACCATCTAATACTTTATTTTTTACAGCCCGGAGGTTTTGGGCCAACTGAATTTGAATTTCAACTCATGTCAATCAAAACTGCCTAAAATAGTGTTAAAACTATTAACTTAAAAATCACCCCAAAAGCTCACTGTATGCGTGTCATTCAGTTTTTTACTGATAATTTGATGTAATTATACCGTTTTTTTTGGCCAGCTCCTCAATTACTAACACTGTAAAATCACAGAAAATACTGTTACAAAAAAAATCTTTTGGAAATTATTGCAAATTAAAAAGTGAATATTAATTTCGGCGTTTTTGAATTTGCTGTACCTTCCACTGAACATTTTCATGAAACTAATAAGAATGGAACAGACATAAGAACAAAAGTTTTCGTTGTGATATGACATAAAATCGAGAACGTAAGGTGAAGCCTGCATAAAACATTAATAATAAGTGAGTTTATTATAAATGTACCGATAGTTGTGAACCACCACAGTACCGTAGACTGGGTAAAATGATTAAAGAAACGCAGATTCCAACGGCACTACTACACAACAACAGCATATACAAACACAATTAGGGGTATATTACTAAACGCCCATGCTAAATGGAGGTTGGTAGAGAGGCGACATTATACGACACATATTTGTTTGTACTCCCGCATATATTCAAACTAGCTGTCTACGTATTCGGAGGCTTCACCCTATTCGAATTGTAGATGTTGCATCTGCCTTGAGGTTCACTTTCTATACACGGAACTCGTATTTCAAGTTATGTCTTGTACGACCATTACATATCGTAGAAAATTTGTAAAACACTCATATTTCTTGTAGAGAATCGTATTTATTACAATTAGTGATTGCTGATCCGTATCAGCAATCACTACATACAATTATGTTTGTTGGAATTATGAATGTAAGTCTATGGGATAAAACAATAATATTATAAATAGTTTAGTTTTTAAATCAGATAGTAGTCATAAGAAAAAGATAGTTCATAAGAACTATCTGTAAAGCAGATCTCCAGGAATCGTTATGTGTTATTTTGAAAGATAAAATGTGATGCGCATTAACGGCTCATATATCAAGATTGAATCGATGCACGTTTTTAAAAAAATAATAACACATATAGAATTGAAACCCGAGTCGTTCCACTAGATGGCATTTATGAAAATAATTCAATTATTTCTTAATGATTGCAATTTTATTATGATATACAGAATTACCCTATTTGTAACAATAGATTTAGACTCACTTTTACCAAAGTTCTTAATTCAAATGTAAAAGCTAATCATGCTCAAGCCTCATTCTATCTTTATTTGACTTTGAGCAACTGACAAAGATGGAATGATGTTTCAAACACGATTATGCCTTAATTTAAATCAAGAATGTTGGTGCAAGTGGCCTTTAAATTTTAACACAGAATTCATTTAATTTTCTCTAAATAGGGTGACAACACATGAATTAGGAACCGCGGTAAGCTAGCGGTTAGTAGGCAGTTAGTCAGGTTCTTTTTGTTTGTATGGTCACCCGCGAACCCTTTGCTGTTTACGCACGGACCTCCATTTAAAGGTCAGATAATTGTTAATACAAACAGAACCATTTACAAACTATTGATTTTCTTTGAAAAATATAAATTATTTGTTTCTTTAGTTTTCAGGCACACTACTCATTAAAGTATTAAAAAACCGGCGAAGTGTGAGTCGGACTCGCGCACCGAGGGTTTCGTACAAACCTGTAGGTATATTTACGGTTTTCGCAATTTTTCCTTTAACTATGCTATAAGAAGTTGCTTCGTACCAAATTTAAAGATTCGGAGTACCCTGGGAAGGGAAGTACCCTGTAAGTTTTGATTCCCTTGCGAGTTTCGAAAATTTGCGGCATAAACGGCTGTCTTCTGATCTTTTGATTGCATTGGCTTAGAAGTTTTTTTCATAGCTCCAAGGGACAGTAGACCTGGGTATTTGATATAAATTGAACCAGTAAGGGTTCCGTTTTTTCCTTTCGAGGAACGGATCCCTAAAGAACGAGAAAATAAAAAAAATTACGTAATAAAATAAAGTTGGTATATACTGATATACCTTCTTAAGTTTTTGTAGCTAAATATAATTAAAAATACCTTTTTTGTTAAACAATATAAATAAGTATATTAAATGTTAGCCTAATTTTTATCTTAGTAGTTTCCAATTTCTTATTATAATGAGTTGTTTAACCATGGATAAATAGAATATGTTTTAATGTCAATATGGATTTTCCAAAACTTACATGGATATTTCTGTGCAGAGTCGGCGTGTACTTTGTATCTAGAACACGCCGAGTTCAGATTTTACAAGTGACGCATATCAATATTAGTTAAGAAAAATCTTTTATGTAAAATTCTAGTGTTATGTAATACAATGTTATTTACCATACTCCTCCGAAACGGCCTGATCGATGTTTATGAAATTTTATATGCATATTCCGTGGGTCTGAGAATCGGCTACTATCTATCTTATATATAAAATTCTCGTGTCACAATGTTAGATACCATACTCCTCCAAAACGGCCTGACCGATTTTTATGAAATTTTATATGCATATTCCGTGGGTCTGAGAATCGGCTACTATCTATTTTTCATATCCTTAAGTGATAATGGTTGTCCACCTGTAATGTAGTGTTCTGAAACCTACAACGCGCCTTCGTGCCAAAATTCAATCTATTGGGTATTGTAACGTAGTGTTCTCATATGGGTTAGGAGGAATGTTATCCCAGGAAATTGATAGAACACTACGTTACACACCCTCAAAATTTTTTGGTCATTTTTTTGTGTTAAAAAACACATACAATCCTAAATTTTCTCTTCTATCACCTGCCCTTATTTTTATGGCGGTACGAAGTTCGCTGCGTCAGTCAGGTGGCTGGCTAGTAATATATAAGATGCAATTACAAATATATATTGCTCTTAGTTATCAATCGCTACTGGCTGTTTAATTTCTCATCTTCCGTCACCAGAGTTTACTAATTATTTAGTCAATAAGTAACAACTCACAAAAACACGAATTAATAATAATAATAAATATTAAAACCTCTTTATTTTAAACCACTAAAAATATAAAACATTATACATCATGGCTGGATACAGTGTAAAAATGAGCCGTCTTATCGCTAAGAGTAATCTCTTCCCTACAACCTTGGGATGGAGAGGACAAGAAAGAAGCTGGAAAGACGGCGATGTAATAACCTGCAATAATACGCAAGAAAATCAAACCGAATAAAACAAATAAACACATATGAATACATAGATATACAAACATACGATATATTCATGTTGAGAGATGAGCAAGGAGTAAAGAATATTAATACGTACTAAATATGCCATAATTATTTTAATCCAATTTGTTTCTTAGGTTTTCACGCATATCACTCATTAAATAAAACTAGTTTTAACGGGTTAATGCACGAAACTTTATTTATTTATGCCGCCATTTCAGGATCGTCAGAATTCTGACGAGGCTGTGAAACGTCAATAAATAAATAAAGTTTCGTTCATTAACCCGTTAAAACTCGTTTTATTTATTTTAATCAAAATTAACGCTACATAGATTTATTATGATTCACTGAAACGTCTTCAGGTATTGCAAGAAGCCAATTGGAAACTTATTCATTAGTATTGAATTTTATAAAATAATATTGTATTATTCGAGAGACATGTGCCATAACCGTGTCGCATTTTTACATTATTTATTTTACTGCTTCTAGTTTCCTGAGTAACTTAAAAATATTTTGTATGGTTTCTTGGTTACCAAGGAGGCGAAAGACTTTTCGCATTAAGTAAATAAGGAGCTTCTTTTCAGAGTTATGAAATAATTAAAGTAGCTCGGAAGGGTCTGTAATAGTAAACATTCGCATTAAATTTGGAGAGCAAAAAATTTGTGATCGAAGGTACGAGTAATGAGCTTTTGCTGCCTTCGCGACTGGCAGAGAATGCTTTAGTATTATGCCCGTCTTATGCACAGATTTTTGTGGTCAATAAAGTTTTATAAATAAATAAATAAAAATAAGTACAAGCAAGTTTTCTAAAAATACATTCCACGATAAAATTAGTTTTGGTAATCGTTAGTAAAGATTTTACTGTAACTACCCGAATTCAACAGAAAATTCACCACCCCGTTCACATGACAACTTATATAGTGATCAACGATATGAAGGTTATTATATAAAATTTAGTTAGTACTCAACTTCATTGTACTTTAATAACTTGAATTCGAAATCGAACTTTTCTCTGCAAATGTAAGCCGTAGTTCATCAACCAAATTGGTGCTCAACGTCAAAAACTTCACAGTAACGTTACGCGCACCAAAATCAATTCCCATTATCTTTATTTTTATAGCATCCATTAGCTCGCCACTGACATGGGTATGACCTCAATAAAAGATTCCTGTGGGGACTTTCGTCACATCTACGGAGTCGCTTGGACGTGACTAGGGAAACGAATGGAGGGCACGGGAAGACCCGTCCTTGATTAATTTACGAAACAAATCTTGATCGCCCTTTAGGATGTACTTGCAAGCTTTTATTTTACGTCATTCAAACATGTTCCATCGAATGTTGGTGATGATATCCAAATCTAAGTGTTTGGATTGGTAACAATATTTAATACATTGATTGATGTGGCGATATGTGTTATACGTATATGTTACGATTAAAATAAAATAATAAATTTTATCGTAATGAAAACAAAGGACAATGTTAAAATTGGCCTAAGAACCAACACCAATTTGGCATTTATGATAATTCTTAGTATATTTTTTGCGATAATTATCAGTACTTAGATTGTGACGGACACTTCCAGTTCAGTAAGCTAAATTAAAAAGTTAAAAAATAATCTGAGACAATAACTACCATTTTCTGTGTATAATCTATGGCAGCGCTGCAAACAAAACACTCTTTCTTCCTAATGCCGGCACTTCACTTGGCTATTCGTATTTGCTATTTCAAATCATGACATCAGTCTGTCCTTTACATTCCTTATTAAGCATGACAAGGACAAACTGTTGTCAAGTGAAGGGCCGCCATAAAACTCGTTACTCTGTGGTTGTGGTGCATGCAGTTTGCATTCGTAGTAATCTGTGGCATTCGTGCATTCCAAAGAGTAGTATAATACCAGAAAGTGCGTTCTCGTTTCGGATTACCTGTTTTGTGTTGTGTGTGTTTATTTGTGATTGTTTTTCATATAATTTAACTATTTCGGCTATCTAATATGCCATTGATGTTACCAAAGAGCAGAGCCCTTATTACCAAGTGCTAGTGAACCTGTGCCACAATATCCTGAGAGGATCATACTGCCAAATTATTCAAGAAACCCTGATCCACATTCACGCTACTTTTTTACATAATATGCCTACATGTGATATACAAATAAATACAATAAACAATATGATACAATTAATGTGAAAAATAGTCAATAAATAGGAAGCAAAACTACAGTTTTTATTTTATTCATGATTCCTACCTAACCAAGTTTTTTCTAATAGTTATTCTTTAAAATCACACCGAATAAAATGAATTAGTTGTAATATTAATTTTCTTCATACTGAGTTTATACTAAATTCATAGGTGGACCTATGTTTCATTGAATATTAAATATAACCTCAAAAAAATTTTAGTTTTCCTAATAATTTAAATTCTCAGAAGTGTCCGTCAATAATCTTTGTTTTTACAGTCATTTACTTACGATTTTGAACCTAGAAAATAATATTTCATGATTGTTGGTTCTTAGGCTATCTATGTATGGACGCTGAACAATGTCCTTTAGTAGGTGAAATAAGTAGTTGGAACTTGCTGGTGTGTAGCCCGATCCGATACTACGAGTAGAATGTCCTACAATGATGTAGGACATTCTACGTAGCATGAGCTACGGATCACGGATCGCGTATTGGATGACTGCTACGAAGAATGAATCGTTTAATGGCGTATTCGGGTGCACGAAAGACATAACTCGAATTCGGGCACCCGAAGCAATATTTACACTGGAATACGGGTTGGGAGACACCGTCGAGTAACCAAAATGAAAACTACCCGAATGCGGGCGTACTCGACTCCGTTCATTTACACTTAGTCGTTTACCCGAATTCCATTGCCATTCATATTCGGGCTAGCGACAAAGTGTAATAACGCCATAAGCAAGCATACTGCGCTACTAAAAGTAAACACATCTCTTTGAAGTGTTTCCTTCCTTTAAAAGATTTTTATTGAGCGTAGCTTCCGAAGATATCTCGACAAAGTAAATAAAAATGATAATTTTGACGACGCAGCCTGAAAAAGATGCGAATCGTCAAAAAACAAATAAATCAGTGCATTTATACCATTGAAACTTGTTTTATTTATTTGTACTTGTTTAATACTTTGACTAAGCGCTTGACTTTATCGAATTTTAGTCTCAATTATTAAATGATTAGACTTTTAGGAACCTATTCACACCTCTAAATTGAACTCTTCAGAATAGATTTAACTATGGAAAGTCAAACTGTAAACTCAGTACATCACTTTGGCAAATCACAATTTGAATTTATTTTATGTGCATTTTGTGCAAAACAAGAAACATTTTTTTTTGTAAAATGGCTGACAGGTTAGTGTATATACTGCAGTAAAAAAACTGTAAATGTTTTGTCATGTAATATATATAACACAAGTCCGATAAATTATTAATCAAGAAACAAGTAAAATGCAACTTTAACACGAGAAAAAAAATACGTATTTTACTTACAATCCGTATAACTCATTTGGAGACTACTCAACACCTGTAACAAAATACACAGTTTTTTAATTGATTGTAAAAAGTAAAAATAATATCAAATACGGTGGTGCTATTGTGTAACAGCAAACTTAATTTTCACTGCGGAATTCGCGTGTGCTTTGAAATTTGTGTTCTAATTTTAAATCACATCGCGGATACCGCAGTTCTTGTGAAACGTACAAAATTTCTTCTTCTAAAACTGCAAAATAAAGATATTTGATACACCAAATTTTCTGATACTATTCACATTTTCTTTCAATATGAAGGGTTCGAGTTATCGGAATGTTGGCCGACTGCCATGAAATATTATTGAATGAAGAATTTCATTTACCTGCTTTGTACCTTTACCGGCATGCTGCAAATTTTTCATTGATATATCATAAATTAAGTTTGCTGCATTGCATTTTCTTTGATTTTAATTTCAACAATGATTTAATAACTTTAATATTTAATAGGATATTTATTTTTATAAAAAAATCTGTTATTGGAAAAACATAATAATTATTTATAATGCCACACTAAAAAAAACTGGTTCGGCTAAAATTTTTAAATTTCCTGTCCTGCCTGAAACATTGACCGAGTTAATGTTTTTCTAGTAAAATATCTTTAGACCTAGAAATCAAGTTGATTAATCCTAAAAATTAAAAATATAATAACTTTTAAATTTATTTCAATATGATACTGTTACATTCTGCATAATGCGATTGTAACAGAATCAAACAAGACGTTACTACGACAGCTATTAAATTTAATTGACGCTCTGAGTATAGTCGTAAGTTTTAAATACTACACAGTACTGACGACATAACCAATTTCACTAATTTCCATTGAGAAATCTTTCACCGGATCAAACAATTCCATGCAAATATTAGATAAATCGAAAAGCTCGATGACGTGGCTAACGCGTTCGGCTGCGATCGTTGAAGTTAAGCAACTTTCGCAGTGGTTGGTCATTGGATGGGTGATCAAAAATTTACTATCTCGAGCTCCTCCGTGCTTTAGAAGGCACGTTAAGCCGTTGGTCCCGGCTGCATTTGCAGTCGTTAGCACCCACCAATCCGCACTGGGCCCGCGTGGTGGGTCATGGCCCAATCTCCCTATTCCATCGATAGGGAAGGCCTGTGCCCCGGCAGTGGGGACATTAATAGGATGATGATAATGATTAGAATATGCTTTTTCCGTGTGTCAAAATACTTCAAAAGTATTAAAACGATTCAGTGTCATCGTGTAGCATAACATTACACAGGTATTTAAATGTAGAATTGAATTCTTATGTCGATTCCAATCTAACTGAAGTTCCTTTTATAATGAATTCATTTTTTTTTATTTATTTACCATTTAAACATATAACACAAACATTAATTACAACATTCACAAAAAACCACATAGGGTTTAAACTAGGAATGCGTTGTTCGTAGAAATACTACTTCTATGGATCAAATCAATCAGATAATGATGATATTTATATAATTAACATTATCGCCAAATCTGATAATTAATCCAGACATTCGAAGTTCCTTAAACTGTTGAAATGTTCACTCAATCAGAAAGTTAAATTATCCGAAATGAATGTTGGCAGCTGGATTCGCTTGTCGGGCCATTTTAAGGGAACAGTTACTCGATATTCCAATCTAGTTGCAAAACATTGCCGAGTTTCAATTCAACGCTTTTGTTCTTGTTACAAATAAATTTTATATGTATCTCTCCATCGTTAGCATAGCTCAGTGTTTAGTTAACTATGTCATTTGTATCTTTTCCGAGTGACTTATCTATCCTATCACTAAAATACATTTTAATGAATATGGTACGGATATGCGTACCTAATGCTCGTTTACAATAACTGTAAATGTTTTTTTTTATTCATGGCTCTCATACTCGTTATTCGTGGCTTTCAAGGCACGGTACGCTCGTGATAATAAATTTTTGTTCACCCATCCGATAACCGACCACAGGGAAAAATGCTGAAACTCTACAATGCGCTTCTGAACCTTGTGCAAAAAAAGGCGGATTCTACTCATTATTAAGTTTTCCTACCTATTATATTTATAACTTGTGCAGTTACTTTATTAGCATTAGATCGTTATAATAAGCCAAGAGTAAAGCTATTTATCAATACCTGCACAGAACAATAGCGTTATTCCGTAGCTTGTTACTTGTTAATACGGCAAAGAATAATAATAGGTATAAGAAAAATGTACTGAGAAATAATTACCAGGGCTTGTATCGAGAAGAATAACTATGATACTTTTGTGATAATATGAATGATTCAAGATGCTGGTACTCGTATAATGAGACAGCACAAAAGCCACAATCAAAATATTTACGGGCAGTTATGGAAACGCAACACAAACACGAATCTAATGTAAAAGAAACATATATTGTTTTTCGTACAGCGATTGATTAAAGCAAAACAATTGAATTTCAAACTAACAAAGCGAATGAAAACGCGATACATTAGGTGAAAATAAACTTATGAATACAGAGATAATAAAACCTTATTATTGAACAAGGGGTTTGCATACTGGAGTAGACGTTAAGTTGGCAACTTATGTTCTTATTGATTCCGGACTGCATCTTCACACACATTTTTCACCGGATCTTTTGTACAATCTGTGCCAAATTTGACAGCGGTAGATTATTCTATGCTTTTCCCTCATCTCCGCGACCACTAGAGCGTAAAAATTTGAATTAGGGACTTTAATATTGGAGGCCGGCATTGCTTTTCCATACAAACGTTCTTGACTGATTCCGTCTTGATTTTTATCACTAAAGAAATGATTTTCATACATAAAATATAACTTTACTCATATATGCTCCTGTGTCTTCCTTCGATAACTTGTGTTTCAAAGAAACTAGAAGCCGTCAGAAATGCCAAAAATACACAAATTTTTATCGCCACTTAGGACGACTAGTGTGGAGATTCAATAAGCATTTCCGCTCTTACGCTTCTTTTAGCGCATTTAGTACCAAACCGACCTAAAGCTTTGTCGCACAGGTATGGGTGTAGCATACAGTGATAGACATACCACCTTATTTTGAAACGAGGAATAAGCTCAGACTAGTTACGCCGTGTTTTGTTCATATCACTGAAATGCCATTTGTCATTCAATGAACAGAGAAAAGAGTGATTTAAGTCATTTAACTAATTCAAGCTTAATCTTCTTTTATTAATAAGGTGGATTGAGTTTAATTATTGAGATGATTTTTTGCGAAATGTTTCTAGTATGCGTAAACAAATCCACTTGGGATGTGAAATAACGACTGGCTTCTCAGTATAGACACAGATCGATGACCCATTTCAGTGTACTGAAAAGTTTCCATTGAATGTTGCGGTCATGGGTTTATTTCCCTTTCTGGGATGAATGTCTGGGACCACACGTGTTCACTACTCCTTCTTATAGTACCGCTTGTGTAACACGACGAAATGTATTAATGAATTAAAAAATCTTTGCTCTCGGCCAATGTTAAAGTAGGTTGACAAGAGAACGAATATATCGTTTAAATAGATTATACTTCATTGCTGCGTGTTAATTCCTGCCTGTTGCCAGAGGCGAAAACAAAACCAGTAAAAAAATTTACTGTTGTGATATTGGTACAAAAGGTGGAAACAGTGAGTATATTGGTACATAAAGAAACTTGAAAACCTTTACCGTACTGAAATAATTTCGTGCTCCGTTATCCATAAGTGAAATTGTATATTACATTTCTTAAATATTTCGAAAATGCATCGTAAGTCTGGTTCTTTTTAACTTCTAATGGCAGTTGTTTTACGAAATGTGAAGTATTTCTTTAATAAATCACTTTTGTATATCCCAGTCAGCAGGGTAGTGTCTGTCAGGGTAGTATCAATACAATCGCCAATGTTTAAAAAACGTATTGATATAATATGTCAAAAACAACTTGCTTAAAGTTTTCAGATAACTAAATCTAAAGAAAAATAGCCACACTACAAAAGCGCCAAAAACTAGCTTTGTCTCTTATTGTTCCATCAAAACTTTACAAAGCACTATTCTTCTTGTTTTACCACTTCACTTTGTTCTTCTTTCTTACAATGTGCAGCGCATATACTTTGCAAGTGTTGAAATTATCCGAAATAAACAGTCGTCGGGGTGAATTGCGACGGATCTGTGTCAAGCGACTATGGAGGTTCACTCGGGCCCCAATTACGAAGCAACAACTAAGTCGAGCCGCACCCAAATGGGGAACTTTTATTTTTAAATGCGAAGAATGCCCGTGGAAATACGTGCCTTACTTTTTTGTTTGCAATCTTTTTTGTACATTGTGTGTAAACTTTTTGCACTACGACCTCTTTGAGACGGCTTTCAGTATCCGCCGAGAGAATAAGTTTTGTCATTAGCATTTCCTCTCCGCAACGAAAAGATTACAGGGAAAACTGTTTTGCTATTTTTTTATACCTTCAGTCAATGATCTCTAATTACAATTGTTTCCGCTACTTTTTGCTGTTAAATATATTTTTAAGAATACCAAAAATAGATAACATTATTTAGTTACGGGTGTGCTTAATTATGTTTGTTTAGATATTCATGAACTTGTCTAAAGCTTAAAGAAGTTGAAATGAAATAAACTTCCCCAGAGAGGAATTCCAATTTGAGAGGAAAATATGCTGTGCAGTACATTTATTTTTATTGCAAACAAAGATCAAACCGAACTTGGTAAAATAAACACACAGTGTTTTCTTCTATATAAAGAATACTACATCTGCAAAACAATAAACAGTTACGGTCTAGATGGATAACTAGTTGACATTGTGCCTGGAGAAGCCTATGATTGTCTAGAAGCTGGGTTTGGCCAAACCGAACCCTTAGTTAGCGGTTTGCGGGAGTTCTTGTAGTTGCATTACAATTTATTATGTACGGCTGGTAAAAAAAAATCTTTCATCGTTATCGACAAAAAAGGTAGAAAAGGGAGGCTGGCCCCTAATCGCATTTAACAGCAGGTGAGTTAGAATTATTTATACTATATCAAAAAATATTACTCATATTAATTAACCTCTTAGTATAGTGTATATTTTATAGGGTATATATTAACGATTATAAAAAAATACATCTATCCCTTGAAGACTATTATCTAAGTAATGATAAAGCGTAGGTAAAGAAACATATCAAGGTTATATGAGTCGTTAGTTCAGTAAATTGAAAAGTAAGTAATAGTAAGAAAATTTTCTCTTTAACAGTGCTTAAGTAAGTATGTTATAATCTACAAAGGGTTCTTTAAGACGCCGTAGATGAAGCAATCAGCAATCTTAAGAAGAAGCTGAAATTGGATGTCACGACGTAGCGTGCGCCCGAGTAAGTCTTCAAGATTTCCTTTGTTTCATATGCCCGTAGCTCTTACTTTGAAACTATGTGCTACATTTATAAGACTGAAAATAATTTGAATATTTCCAATATTTAAAAAGTCAAATACTTTATGAATGATTGAGACTTTTTTCGTCAGTAGGTAATATAAACATTAGTGTGGTGGAACTATAGGCTGGAAAGAAATAATTGACCGGCTACACTATAACCAGAAAAGAATCCTAAGAAAATTACTTTTATGGCGATGTTACAAGTATTATGTTGTAAAGCTATGCAGATTAAAAATATAAGTTGAACTTCGGCAGCTATTAGTCATAAACTATAGAAATTTTGTGACTTAATTAAAAAAACAACGAATGAAGGAAAAACGTGGCATTATGTAACCTTGAATGCTCCGCAGCCACTTTTGTTATAATTCTGGAGCCCACGCTATCTATAGCATTGTTTAATAAATGTATCGACAGCTTATAGAGTAAATAACTTGCGATGTGTTTATTGGCGCATGGCACATGGCAGGATGCTAACTTTATAATGCAAATGGTTTCAGTATCGTCATCTTTGACTGATTTCATAAATAAATCACTTAATGATTATAATGAGATATATTTAAAAACAAACATTTTGCGTTGTATCATATTGTATAAAATTTGTTTAGTGTGGAAAGTAAGTACAAGTAAAAACAGTAAAATGCAATGACATTGTGTTTTTTTTCTATTGGCCTGCTCTGAAAGGGCGCGTGAATAGTGTGATATGTCGAAGCATCCGGCCTATTGGAAAATATCCGGCACATCTGCGAAAAACGAGAAAGCAGTTTTTCTTTGCCGTGTGATGTATTGCTGTCATTTTTCAACGGGTGCCAGTTAGCTATTCCTTATTGTTTCAAACTTAACCGACATCGTATCGTCAGGAAAAACGATTTGCTTTGATCGTCGCTGATTTGTTCCAAACAAAGAGTACATTATCTTTGATAAATAAATTTTAAGTTGTTTGTGTATTTATTACAAGAAAATTTTGTTAAGATAGGTGTCTAAAGTAATCTGTAGATGTATTATAATGGTATGAACTTTGTTCCTATAAAGTTACTCATAAAGCACTTCAAAACATGTCAATGTTTTCACCAATATGTTGTTCGTCCGCAGAATACCGCAGGCACGAAATAATCAAATTAAAAATACTATAAGAAAAGTAATAACCAATGTTTGGAATGTATTTTTTTTATTTTTACCACAGAACAGTATTATTATGTACCCTTCTGTGGAAAAACCAACATAAAAAACCTAAAAATATGTTTATTAACCACTAGTGATGTCATAATATCGTCATATAAAAATGAGTATAAAATTATATTATTACTTTGGAAGACATGACAAACATTGGTTATTAGTTTTCTTTATCTACTCTAATACAATCTTAAGCGTGTCGTTCGTTATTGGACTAGCTCTCAAGAACTACGAAGTGTTCTCAAACTGCTATTAATAACGTGTGGTCACTTCAGACGCGATCTAGAACACTAAAATGTCACAGACACAACTCACGAGAGTTTACTACGTAGATTAGAACGTTTTACGATTAGTCCTTATTACTACATTGTATCCTGAACGTCATATTATCTCAAAGTAACCTATAACGCTGCTGAGGATTAATAAAATACTCGCCATACTCGTCATACTATAAACAGTTTCATTGTTTTTTAAGTATATGACCCTGTTAGAAGTCTCATAAAAAGTTAAATTGTTAATGTGCCTGTGCTTTGAACTTTATTTCTTCTAAGATGTAATCAAAGTAAGTGCAGTTAAGAAGAAAGCAAGGAGAATAAAAAGAAAGTGAAGAAGCAATATGCACGTCGGCAAGGTGAGGATGGCTGGTGTGGCAGGTAGAATATAACTAAAGCTATCTTCACGTCTGGACTTACCATCACTTAACATCATGTGGGGTAGAGTCATTTGTCGAACCTCTCTATAAAAAAAAGAGTTAGTTTTTAACAGACATTAAAATACGTATGATCTCAATTCATATGATCCTAAAATTTGCGGAATTCTACACCAATTAGGTAAGTTGATTAGTGTTATTTGACTTTGTTTTTATTTATACTTTAATCGACTGATGAAGATCTTCATATTCGAATGCTTTCAGACAGAGGCAAAAAATGAGACTCTTTAATGAAAGACAGTAGACGATCATAGAAACTTAGAAGTAATAACTACCCCTTACTTATTATAGGTAGGTAAAATTAACAGTTTACATGCATCACCAAACAGTTAAATTTCTGCGTTGCCGTTTTTAATTGAGATTTTAAATTTGGAGTCATTTTTGATAATTTCATTATAACACATTAGATGTAAATGAATAATAAGTTCTAAAATTAAATTAATGATGTCGTTATGAAGTCAATAATTTTTATTTAAAATTAACGTTACGATTCGTTAAAAGAGCGTGATTTTGCACACGCACAGAAAATTTATTTGACGGAAATAAAAATAACACTTTTTTTTAAACAACGAGATATTTTTGCTGATACTTTATAAAAATTACTAAAAGGTAAGTTAGTTAATCAATTTTCAGACATGTTTAAAGTTAACTTATTGAAGCGTTGTAGCTCGTAACAGATCTGCCTGTAAAGTTTTGCACACAGACTGAACGAGAATCTTGATCTTAGAACTGTCATGGACAAAGCCTTTGAGCGCGGTCTAGAACAACAACATCTGTAATTTAGCCGACCGAGTCAATTACACCTATAGCCGTTTGGTATGCGTTCAAAGAGCACGAATTATGCGCCGTTTGCGTGTAATGAACGCAGTCAGACGTATGTGGTATTTATTTATTCCAGTTACACATGACGGTTTACAGGAAAAATCGAAAATGCCGGCAAGTCATGTATAAAAACATTAACATTCCTGGCAGGTATTCATTCCAATTCAATAAAATTAAGAGAAACAGAAAAAGAGAAAATAGAAAAGTAATGTCAAATTAGATAATTACATAGAAACAAAGTCAAATCGTCCTTTGTAAAATTTTATTAGTTAATGTTATAATGAAATAAATAATTAATGTTATATCAATCCAAGAATTAAAAAGATTAATGTCAATCAAGAACAAATAATGTCAAATATACTAATTGATAAAAAATGCCATAAATTTTAATTAACAATAAATAAATTGTCAAATTCAGAAATAATAATAAATCAATTAACTATTTTCTCAAGAAACTTAAGTGCAGCCGCCATCGGCTTTGTTAAACCATCAGCGAACAAGTCGATATTGTCACAGTGATAGAGCATGTCCCCGATGAGTCAGATCGGTATATTAAAGTCTGCCGTTTATGTATAAAAACCAAGTAACACAGCCTGTTCCGTATATAAAACTATTACCTACTTCACTTCACTAATTGGTATGCGTTCACAGGGCATGTATTATGCGCTGTTCACATGTAATAAAAGCACTAAGACGTGAATGGGATATAATAACCAAGCGCTAAAGTCTCTACCGTACAGAAAACTATCTAGGGGGTAGATCGCTAGTATGATTATACAAAAACGTCAATTGGAATAGAAGATTAAGGCCGCGTTGTTCGATACATTGTTAAATTTGACTATTAGTCAATATCACGTGAAATACACAGTGAAATGGATTAGATTTTGACAAATGGTTACTTTTTCTATAATATTTTAATTAAAGTCACATACTTATAGTTATATTGTATCAAACAACGCGTCCTAAATCTTCTATTCCGATTGATGATTTTTATAATCATACTAGCGGTCCACCCCGGCTTTCCACGGAAAAAAATTGTTTTACCGCTATAAAACATAGCCTAAATAATGAAACTTTCTAATGGTGAATAAATGTTTTTTTCTTAACACTCATACCAATAGGGATGGTGACTAATTTTTTTTCTTCGTTTTTCAGGTAGATTATCAAAAAGTATTGGACACGTATTTTTACTTTTTTCACATAATATAAACATTGCAGAGATATATTGATTTGAAAAGTCGCATGACGTCACGTTTGAGTACACTTATAAGTGAAAATTCACTCAAAAGTGACGTCACGAGCCCCTACTCCCAAACTTTGACGCGCTATAACTTTGTCATTTTTTGGTTGATTGCCCAAAGAAAAAATACGTGTCCATTATTTTTCGATCATCTAACTGACGGACTAAATAGAATTTCGTTTACTGTACCCCGTCATTATGCCTATTAGCCTAGCCTAGTGCTTGAAATCGATCTAATAGTTTTTGATTTATTCGTTACATATATAAAAAATACAAATCTTTCCTCTTTATTAGTAGTGTATAGACTAAGTGCGTTCATATGAATTATCATTTGGTGGTGTATTTTTACTAGTTTTACTTAATAAAATGTATTGCTTAAATCTATCTATACTAATATTATAAAGGTGGAGAGTTTGTTTGTTGTTTATTGGTTGAACGCGCTAATTTCAGGAACTGTGTTTGATAGTGCATTTATCGAGAAAGGCTATAGGTTATATAACATCACGTTACGAAGAGCGCGCTCCTACTCTTAGCATTGATGAATGTTGAAAAAATACATTTGAGAGCTTCTGTTGCGTGCGCTGCGTAAATCGTTAAAGTTACACAAAATCATGTATGACGGAATTGTTCCCCTTTAAAAGTTCTATAAAAATAAATGCAAGAGCATATGTCCATCTTTTAAGACTGATTCACTGTATCATTTTTCTCAAATTAACCACATTCTTCGACTGTCAGGTGACTCGAAGTTCGCTGGGTCATCTCATCATCATCATTATTTTATAAAAGTAAGTAAACCTTTTTTAACATCATTATCTGTTTGTTATTTATTGGTTAGTTTTTTTGATGTGTAAAATCTTTCCTCTCGCTTTCCTGCAATTTGTGGGAGTGATTTCGTGAAATGCGACGGAAGTGTGTAACAGGAAGTCGCGAAAGGGCGCGCTATTTGATTTGATTTTAGAACATAATGTTCAAATGGCTTATTCCTTTTGTAGTAGGTTTTATTTCTTTTTTTAATAATATAAGGTGAGGTTTCAAATGTTATACATCATACGAGACTACTGTTAATCTCGCTTGTTTTTTTTACAAAGACAGTATCTGGAATCAATCTTATTTGCTATATAAAAAGCTAACTATACCTATCTGTTTATATACTATTTCAAATGCCTTAATGGAATTGGGGCCATTGATGGTAGAAAGTTGAGTCACTATTTCACAAGATATTGCTTTCAACCGGCAAAGTGCAATCTCGTATGACGACCTCATCAATCGATGTCCGATGCGCTCACATTCAATTTAACTTCACAAATTCTGAAAAACTTTCAACAAACTTCGAATAGCGCAAAGATTGGAAACCTAATACGGTTGCGTTGGTGAAACTATTAAATATTACGGTATACTGAAAGTTTGCATTTAAGTTGGCGAGTATTGCCTCATAAAACTGGTAGTGGTAGATTTTTGCTGAACCGTACCTTTAGCATGGACCAATAATGAATACGTAACGTTTGCAAGTGCAAATTGTCATTGAGAAATCTTATATGGAAACTTGAACAGCAGTGCCACAACGGACGTAACGAGAATTATAAATAAGTACACATTTCACATGTATGAAGATCGAATAGAACTATTTGAATTCGATAATGGTTCGTACTTAGGTTACCGTTAAGTTTTTATAAGAGAATATTTCAAAATTATATACTACATATATTAAAAAACCCGTTTAAAAATATAAGGTCTCTCAATTTTGGAACTAGTGGTGGTTTAAGGTAGTTAGGATCAAATAAATAAACGCAAAAATTTTGGTAATAAATAAAGTACTTTAATAATAAAATTAGCTAATAAATTCATACATAGACAATAAAAATTTCAATGAAGTATCCGAACGCTCAATAAAAGTCTTTCGAAGGTAGCTCGCCAAAGTAAATAAAAATCATAATGCTGACGACGCAGCCAGCCTGAAAAGGATGCAAAACCTCATGAAACAAGTAATTTAACGCATTTATACCGTTGAAGCTTTGTTTTATTTAATAATTTGTATGCGTGAAAACGTAAGAAACAAAATAATAATATCAAATTCAAATAAAGAAAACTTATCTACTGTTTGTACTGCTGAATAAGATATACCAATTTACGGTTTTATATTTTTTTGTTTTAGGCATCGTGTAGGCATATTGCGAAATCTTTAAAAAAAGAGAAATCTTCTTTTTACTACGGACCTATGCAAACTGTCGTCCATTTGGAGCTGTTTTGCGAGTGTAGTTAAATTTTACTCAGATTTGACATTATCTCTTTCACACGGCAACTTTTTAAAGTAACTTAATATATATATGATACACTAGGGAATAAGAGCATAATCGAAAACTACTCATAGTTACTTTTCGTTAGGCAGCCACCAATCACCTGCCAAATTTCATCATCATCATAATCATCAGCCTATTAATGTCCCCACTGCTGGGGCACAGGCCTTCCCTAAGGATGGAATAGGGAGATTGGGCCCTTACCCACCACGCGGGCCCAGTGCGGATTGACGGGTGCTAACGACTGCTGATGCAGCCGGGACCAACGGCTTAACATGCCCTCCGAAGCACGGAGGAACTCGAGATAGTAAATTTTTGGTCACCCATCCAATGACCGACCACTGCGAAAGTTGCTCTACTTCAACGATCGCAGCCAAACGCGCTAACCACTTGCGACATCGAGCTCCTATGCGCCATCGAGCTCGTCGCGCCATCGAGCTCCTCGCGCCATCGAGCTGCCAAATTTCCATTGATAAAATAGCCTTTAAAATTCTACAGTACAGGAAATTCGATAGCCTTCATGTTTCTATTTTAGAATGGGATTAGTCTCATGCTGGACTTATTATGATAAATCTATTTATAACCAAATGCTGCACATAGCGACAATCGTACGTACAAGTTTCCTTCGTATCTTTAATACAACTCATAAAAGGCACGTATCTTAAGTGTCTGAAATAGCGCATGTCCCGAGTAAATAAAGTTGCCCATTCGCCATAAGTGCTTGCGTTATGCCGAGTGCATTACTGTATTAAGGTAATGATGGTTATTTTTCCTCTGATATCATGAAATGTCGTCACTGTAGCATAATTTCCTGACATTTTTTTATTGCAGGATAATAAACATAATATAATGTTTAATTTTTGGTAAAGGGTTGTTTAACTCTCTGTTAATCTTGTATGAGAAAATATATTTATATTGAAACATCAAAACCTTTTTATTTTCTGCATACGTAAACTACACATTCCCATGCCTAGATATGGCACGTTGCTAGTATAATATATATAAAAAGAAACTATTACCAGCAAATACTTTTCATTAAAAAAAACTGTTTTCAAATGTTAATGCTGTCTCTCTGTTAATATTTATTATATAATAATTATTATCTTAATGTTCACCAAAGAATAAACCAAAGACAAAGTTTGGTTTTGGTGCCATATAAAGACGGTGCGATATGTATAAATATTCTCGCTTATAGGAATATTAAATGTCATCTGTTTTTTTCCAATGAACCGTATTAATGCTGCCTTAAATGTAGAATTTAGTACTTAGTATGCAAGAGTGATTTACTCGCTTTGCTAATCTTACAATGTAGAGCTAAGCCATTTTACTCTATAACTATGAATGTATGTTTTAAGACCATTTGAGGAGCTTTCAGAGATAACTGCTATGAAACGTTTCCTTTGTGCTATTATTCGTTGCTTTGCCTGGGGAGCTGCGAATAACGCACACCTTGTCTATACATTGTTGTTGCAAGACGCGATATTGTTTTGTTTTTGCAAGTTTGCAACCTGAAAAGAATAGACGACTTTGTTCCGTCTACTGTTGTTTGATGTTTTAAACGTTTTTGTACTTCTAGCATACGGTTTTAATATATTGCCAGTAGCTCTAATAAAGTATATGCAAAGTATTTTTTGTAACATCAGAATAACATTTATTTGTGAATTTACATAGAAGATATTATAAATTACAAAAGCTTAATACTACTTAATATCTAAAAACTTAAAAATCTAATTATTTTATAACTTACCTACTTAAATAAATACAAATTTACAAAATTAAAAAATATAACCCCGGGTACCATCATCAGGAATGGTGCCCAATAGGCTGGCAGCATTTCCTCGTTGGATAGCAAGGCTGATCCGTTGACCAAGGTAGCTGCCTTTGGATCACCAGTCACCTCAGTCAATTTCTTGGATAACTCCTTAAAGAAGGAACGGGCGTTTGGACCCCATGTTCCCATGGTCTCTACACCAAACGGCACAAATATGTAGCTCTCATTGAGAGCTGAATATTTGCGCAGCTTGGAGCACTCAGCCGGGGCTGCAGCCACGCCTGCAGCTAGGGCGGTACTACCTGTATAGCACGGTGCAAGCGTATCCACGCAAGTAGCATCCCATATAAAAGGACGAACCTGCTTCCATGGTATGAGCGTCATTCCGTCAGGTCTCTTGCCATCGTCACGGAAGATGCCACTAGGCTCTAGGACCGCTGGTACATTGAACAAGAGCCCGGTGGATGACGTCATTGATGCAGGCGTGGCGGGAGATTCAACCAGCGCTCATTTGGCATGAAAGACCATGGTGTAGCAACTCACCGATTGCGACAGCAATGGGGATGATTGGTCTCAATGCCAAGTCTAACTGAAATGGCAAGAGATAGAGTGTTCCTATCAAGCAAAGTCCCGATATTGGCTGAGAGAAGAGTTTGCAGCCAGTAACCAGACTCTGCCTGAAAGACCGCTAAGAGGCGAGCACGTTCAGGTGCGTTTTCAGAGGAAGCTAAAAGATCACTCTGGAGACGCAGAGTGACTCGTCCCACTGCCTATGAGAAGATGGTGAGGATGGTAGATCTACTCCCGGGCATGCCCTACAGCAAGCTTTCCTGGCTTCTGCAAGGTTAGCCAGCTCCACTACGCCTAACGAAGGACATAGTATTTTATTAAAGAGCACTGCTGTACCATGTGCAGAAGACAGAAAAGCGGGAAGGGCAATATGTGAAATATGCCGAGTACCTAGTCCTTTGAAACGAACAGGGAGAGAGGCCTGCTTCCAAGCGTTTTCAGAAAATAAACAATTTAGAATTTTGGAAAGTGTCTCTCTGAGCGAATTGTTAATAGATGACAGTAGCCCTGGAAAAAGCCAAAAATGAGTACTACGTAAAAATATATGAATGTTAGGGAAAAAGCGCAAAAGCGAATTAAATACAAAGCTACAAAATTTTTTCACTGTTGAAATTTGGAATTTTTTTATCAATAAAAATCGGAATAACATCATCAAATATGGGAGAACCTAGGAGACGGAGTGATTTATTGTCAATAATTTTAATATGAGGAGCTAAAACCGAAAATTTGTTAATAACGTTTCGTCGCTGATCAGGTGAAAATTTTGATTCTGGAATGAATAGCTCACATTTTGAATAATTTAGATCTAGGCCAATATATTTGAATTTGTCAGTAATAACATGGAAATCAGAAAGAACTGTTGAAATATCGCCTGCGATAGTTTCGTCACCAAGGTACCAAACATTAAATTTTGAATTAAGTGATTCGATAATTAGTTGTTTTGCCAAACTAAAGATAGCGGGCCCGAGAGGATTGCCTTGCTGACAGCCAACAGATGAATGTAACAGGTTGTTTTTAAAAAAATACTGTAACATTGCCAAAGATAATTATAAATAGTAGGAGTTTTTAGTTTAATTGCTGAAAGCAAGGCACCTCTATCCACGGAGTTGAAGGCATTCTTAACATCCACCTTCAACACTACCTCCGCTGCGTCGAGCGACAGATAGGTGCGAAGAGCGTCAACATCTGCTTCACAACCACCCTTGACGCCAAAGCCAAGCTACACCGGTTGGAAATCAGCTGAAACTGTCAATAAAATATGGTGACAGCAAATTTTGGATGCTATACGGCGAAAGGTGGAGCCAACAGCTATGGGGCGAATACCGCCGTCTTTTTTCTTCAGAGCAATTAAAGCCCCCCGGCCCTGTAAAGGATCTTGACAATATCTGCGGGGACTTCGCCGGATAGCATTAGGTTTACCAAAAGTGTGATATTATGTAGTAAGACTCAGCCAGCGTCACGGACTGAAACAAAAAGGAGGTCTTTTAAATGTTGCGGTGACAAACCATCTAGGTTGATATGTCCACATCTTTGGTTGTTAAATAACCATGAGTCGGAGGTAGAAGAAGGGTTGGTGCTGGAGGTGGGTGCTTGTCCTCAAGAGCACTAAGGGTCACCTGGCAGTTGACGGTGACAACATCATGACTGAAAAGAAGGTTGGCGGCTCCACGGCGATCGCCATGTACGTCGTCACTGCCAGGGACGGAATTTGCCGACATGCAATCAGAAAGAGAAATCAACATTAAACATCAGAATTATTTTGTTTAGTTCTTTTTTCCTGTTAGCGTTAATCTACCAATGTCAAATCAGACTTGCAAGTAAGTTGCAAACATTGTAGATTTTAGTTGTCTTACCAATTGGCAAGGCTCGCCTACTTTTTCATACAAAACTTGGGCGGCGAATTCCCAAAAGATAAAGTGGATACTGTCAGGTACCTATAAAAACTTTCATGAACATTAAATGGCACTTTCTGACGACCGAGCTCTGTAAGGTCATTCAAGTTTGATTAAAGTAAATTTTAGTTATGTTTGAACTAACAAATGAACCGTAGAACGATATTTAAAATAAACGGGGCAAAAAAATTATTTTTATTTTTTTGTAATAGCAGCTCAGCAAAATATAAATGTTATGTGAACATTTTAGGCGTCTTCCTCCTATCTTCAAGAGATAAAGCCTTGTGATAGACAAACATCTTTCGAGTCGTGCATCCTTGACAGAGTGATCGTGATTATGTCTTGCTCGATTCCTGTGCCACTGATGCAATTGCAATGCGTCGCCATGAAGCTCGATAATTTTCGGAGCGAGAGCAATAAGTGCGTTGCCGATTTTATAAGGTCGTGAAACAAGTGTTTCGTAAAAAAGTCTTTCATCAGCTGGGAATAGAAGCTGCGCCGCCCGCGAAGCAGGTGAGCCCTCTACCACTGAACCGCCGATGCTTGTTGATAAAGTCTGAATTTTTAAATAACAATTAAAAATGTAATGCGACATGCTAAATGCTCTCTTATCCCACCTTCTCCTTTCCTTCAGAGGACCACGCGCGCTGGCCTACGTTGTCATCGTCTAACTGTGGCCACAATTCCAACGCGTACAAAGAAATTTGGTGACTCATTTCTTTGTCGCACTATCCGTAAATGGAATGCTCTGCCCGCTCACGTGTTCCCTCCATCTTACAACCTGGGATCCTTTAAAAGAGGCGTGAAGAAGCAACATGCAGGCCGGCAGGGTGAAGATGGCTGGTGTGGCAGGTAAAACTGCTGTATCAGCTATCGTCACGTCTGGACTTCACCTTCACTTAACATCAGGTGGGGTGGAGTCATTTGTCGGACCTATCTATAAAAAAAAAAAAAAAAAAGGTGAACGAAACTATTTGTGGCGATGTAATAAAACTTAAAAAAAAAAATGTATTCTGACGTATCCCGCTTCAGTTAACGTCAAAGCTCGCATTTTTTTCGAATTCATCAACTGTGTTTGTTCGGAAAGCCGATTCTACTATGTTTGATTTTATTCGAGTTTGAAAATAACTAACTGCACTCTACACTCTTTTTATTCATTTATTGTTTTGAAATAGATACTACCATAATGTAGATAGAGATTATAGTAGATAGGACATAAAAATAACTCTAGAGGCACTTGCTAATTCTCGGATTGAGGTCACCTTAGAATCTCGCCGTCCCCAAACCCGATGACGCTGTAAAGGTCATTTGCGATCAACAGCATACGCACTAAAAAAAATATCGTGACTTAAGTAAAGATTCTCAGTTTTTTAAACATATGAATGGGAAGTTATTCTTTTATTAATACCTGTGGCGTTGCAGTTAGGCAATGTTTTAAAATAATATATTTAGTCTTGGCTGTTACAAGCTCTTGAGAAAGTCAAACGCTATGCCAGCGGTTCATAAATCTACGGCGGGAGACCGTCTCCGTTGAGGAGAACCGGCAAGAAACAGCAATATTTTTCCCCTGTTTTGTTTCATACAGTGTCTACAATTAAAAGATGATATCGAAACCTGATAACATGTGTTGATTTCAACTTTAGGTGGTGTTGTGTTTCTGTGGATGAGTGGTATGGTATTGGTATTAAATTCGCATCAAATACATATCAGGTTTCAATGGGATAGGAGAGTGTCAAAGTAGGCAACGGCGCGAGCGGTATACTCTGGTATAGCAAGCATCTAAAGCCGGTTTCTTTCAGGCGAGTTATATCCTTATTTGCCATCTCTTTACATAAAACAGAAATTAAAAATGTCGTTAAAAATTCAACGACAAAAGTTTTTCAATTTTATTCATTCCGTGGTTAACGTTTAGTTTATCTTATTTGTAACGATAAATCATGATTTATAGTGGAAAGTTCATGAGACCAACTTACGTAGTTAAAACCGCTCATTATGAGGCCATTGAAATAGGAACGTATATGGATCCAAGCTTTGGAGTTGTACAAAGCTCTGTTCACAGTTCATTATCGTGGCTCGCACCGTACCGTCTCCGTTCTCCCGTACGGGAATAACGAGCAAATCTTCATGTGCATCTGGTAATTATATTGATCAACGTACGGAATGCTCATCGATTTGTCATTACGTAGAGACAGGTTTAAAGAATCGACTGCGCTACGATAATGATCGAGTCTTTGTATGATATTGTAACGCTCGACTGCACCACCGTTTATCCTGCATCTATGCAAAATGTTTGGTAACTAATAATTTAAAAACGGAATGCGCGATTAACATTTCCGGAAAAAGATTATTTTCACACTAGAGGCCCGCCCTCGCTTCGCTTCGGTGTAGAGCTGAAGTGTAGACTACAGTTTTTGTTCTCAGGCTTGTATTATACACAATGACATTCATCTATGATTCTTCTTATACCTGCATGCAAAGTCTCAGCCCGATCGGTTTAAAATTGACAAAGTTTCATACAAAGTTTCATTCCCTATTTTATCGCCTTGAGGGTAGAATTGATCAAAATCCTTTCTTAGCGGATGCCTACGTCATAACATCTACCTGCATGCCAAATTTCAGCTCGATCCGTCCAGTGGTTTGGGCTGTGCGTTGATAGATCAGTATGTCAGTCAGTCACCTTTGAGTTTTATATATATATAGATTAAGAGATGATTCATGGTAGTCTAAGAGCCCTCGATACTAAACCTACTCAGATAACCTACGCCAAATTCAGCTGCGCGAAGGGCGACCTTCAATCGCTACAGCAACCACTTTCTCCACTTTTAGAAAAATGTAGCAGTGGTTTTTCTTATACAGAATTGATGTTCTTTCTGATGAGCTTTGGTTTTTTCAGGAGGTCGATCATACTTGATACCTCTTTTTAGGGGGGCCTTCTCATGCTGCTGCCGCAACATATTCGTATTCCCCCATTAATTACGTGACTAATTATATATATCACCTGGGAGGCTTATTAACGAATAAGGTTTATTTTCGTGGGTACTATAGATAGATTTACCGTATAAGCACTCGCTGATCACTGTGTCCTTATTTTTAAAACGCATAATAAAGTAAATTATATAAGCATACCATAAACATTCATATCATTGATTGATCAAATGATTGAATTAAGCTTATTTAAACTTGAAAATGCAAATGACAGAGAGACTAAATTTTGCATTTATAATAATGGAAAGCAAGATTTGTAAATTTATCTCTCAGTTTTAATACCAAGCGATACATAAATTAACAATTAAGATTCTAGCAATTATTGAATTACATGATCACCCTGATGTTATTAACACTAACACGACTTTTTATACACACACACTCACATACATTAAAGTAAAATCATCAGGCGAACACACGTCGTCGGCTGGTGTCATAATATTAACATAATAATTTATCACAGCAGAATCATGCTTGCCTGTATATTCATCGTTCTAACGAGTAAATATTGTAATTCACTTCAAATTTTGCTGCTCGCGTTTAAATAAACCGTTCCATCTTGTATAACAGAAACACGTCTCACGAAAACGAAGTAACTCGAAATTATGAAAAAAGATTTTTATCTATCAATTTAAAGAAAATAGATATTTTAGTAGTTAAATACTTAAAATAAATATCTATTGAGCATATTGTCGTTAAAAAAAATAAAAATATTCATTACTTTTCGATAGCTCACACAGCAGTGTGTGTGGTAACTGTAGCACGAAGAATCAGAATTGGATGATACATCAGTTAGAAATCTTCAAAACTATACTCTACGTCACAATGTATCGTTACATGAAATGAATGAAAATGCAGTCATTTCGTAAGACTCGTTTAAATAATACCTAAAAATTATAATCACATCTTCAATGTATTAGTAGCCTATTCAGAGCTTTCAGTACTTTTAAAACAATTTACATTATAATTGCTATTGTAATAACAAATTAAACAGCCTTTTCACGCCATCTATATCACAAGCGCATTCAGGCCAGCTAAACGATGTCCGAATTTATTGCTGATACAATCAATGAGTTACAAATTGCCGTGTGAATTTGGACGTTATTACCTATTTATTTGTAAGAGAATGAAACCGGCGCCCCTAATGAGCTTACAAACGTACCCTGTGTTTATCGGCGGACTATAAATCGGCAAGCCGAAACTGGTTTCTTTACCGAAAATCGATATTATGGAATCGAGAGCAACTGATCAAGATTTACATTTAGTTGGTGAAAGATTCAAAATAGACTTATTGGCTAGTAACTATTTATTAGCAATGATACCAGTGCTAACTATTTAATATTAAAAAAATAAGCAAGTGGGCTTATTATAGACGCGGAAGAATCCCTAAACGGGGATCCCGCGGCTTCGCGCTAAGCAGCTTAGAGGGTATTCGCAGGGTTTTTTTAGCGGATATTATGCCGTAAAGCGTCCGTAAGGGTTACGGGGTCCTCAGTGGGCAGCCACTGCTGGGGCTCGTAAGGCTTGCAGGAGCCATGTGTGAGGTCCGTTCGGCGGTATGCCGTCGTCTGTAAATAGTATTTTTTGCCTGCGTATAAAAAAAGTGTGCTTATTATAACCACACAACTGAAGTGAAACTTCTTTAGGTACAATGATCTAAAAATTGTAAACTTAACCTGAAGGTTTGTAATTAGAAAAAAAAACATACGGCGAATTTCAGTGGCGTAGAATTGATAGTAAAATACTAAATTGATATTGATTATTGATAAATTACGTCGTGTAATTAATTAAAAAGTTTATTTCAATAGTTAACATCAAGTAAACAGGTAAGTTAGCACTAGATTCATGTATTTTTTGACGGGTATTGTTCATTGTTTACCGATGGCACTAATCGTAACGCGTAACCGTAAGACATTCGCCAGTTTACCCCCGAAGTCAAGCGTACCTAAAGCAATTTCACTTAAAAAAAAACAAAGTTCCTATGATCTGTACTTACCTACATAATGTAGGTAAGTACAGATATTATAAATGTTACAAAGTATCTATCCAATATCTTTTAAAAAATCTGACAACAATTTGCGGAAATGGGATAAACCCAATTTCTAAGAGACTGTGCTAGAGGACTGTGTTTTATTATACTTAGTTGTAGGTATACTTACTTTCTGTGTATGGTAACAATTTTGTAAGTGTTCGAATCAATTCTGACATCGTTGCGGTTTATGACAATGTCTACGAAAGCAGTTTCGTTGATATTTTATGCTTTTTGATGATGGATCATCTATTGCTACAATAACAATAAAACAAAGGACATTGTTCAGCGTCCATACATAGTTAGCCTAAGAACCAACAATCATGAAATATTATTTTCTAGGTTCAAAATCTTAAGTAAATAATTGTAAAAACAAAGGTTATTGACGGACACTTCTGAGAACTTAAATTATTAGGAAAACTAAATTTTTTTTGAGGTTATGTTTAATATTTAATGAAACATAGGTCAACCTATGAATTTAATATGAATTCAGTATGAAGTGAATTAATATTACAACTAATTCATTTTATTCGGTGCGATTTTGAAGAATAACTATTAGGAAAACCTTGGTTAGGTAGGAATCATGAATAAAATAAAAACTGTAGTTTTGCTTCTTATTTATTGACTATTTTTCACATAATTTTATCATATTGTTTATTGTATTTATTGTATATCACATGTATATTGTGTAAATATGCAGCGTGAATGTGTATCAGGTGTTCTTGAATAATTTGGCAGTATGATCCTCTCGGGATGTTGTGGCACTTGGTAATAAGGGCTCTGCTCTTTGGTAACAACGATGGCATATTAGATAGCCGAAATAGTTAAATTAAAGGCAAAACAATCGCAAATAAACACACACAACAGGTAATCCGAAACGAGAATGCACTTTCCGGTATATTATACTACTCTTTGGAATGCACGAATGCCACAGATTACTACTAATGCAAACTGCATGCACCACAACCACAGAGTAACAAGTTTTATGCCGGCCGGCCCTTCACTTGACAACAGTTTGTCCTTGTCATGCTTAATAAGGAATGAAAAGGACAGACTGATGTCATGTTTTAAAATAGCAAATACGAATAGCCAAGTGAAGTGCCGGCATTAGGAAGAAAGAGTGTTTTGTTTGCAGCGCTGCCATAGATTATACACATAAATTGGTATTTATTGTCTCAGATTATTTTTAACTTTTTGATTTAGCTTACTTAACTGGAAGTGTCCGTCACAATCTAAATACTGATAATTATCGCAAAAAATATACTAAGAATTATCATAAATGCCAAATTGGTGTTGGTTCTTAAGCCAATTTTAACATTGTCCTTTCGTAACATTTTTACATTCCTTAAAAAACATATAAACAAGATTTTTGTATTCCTTAACTATTATTATTGTTTAAAAATAACGAACATCACACTAATATTATAACGGCGAAAGTTTGTTAGGTGACATCTTGGATTAACACATAGGCTACATTTTACTGCGGGAAAATATCCCTAATAAACCGCGGGTTACACCGCGGGGCGTAGCTGGTATATATATATAAGTGTAAATCTATTTTTAAGCAGGCCACTGTTAATTATTAGACTCTATTTACCTAAATAGTGCCGTTAAAAACCGCCGCACTAGCGTGAGAAATGTGAGCTGCTCAAGCCTCATTTCAACTATCCAATCCTTTACCTGACCCGCGAACCATACTCATAAAACTGTAACACCACCAAATGGTACTGTTATATTGTTGTCTACAAGAAGGTGAAGCTTACTCCAGACAAGCGCTAAAATCCAATTAGTTACTTTTTTATATTAAAAGGGGTGGGAAAGAAGAATCGACGCTTGCAATACCAAAAATATCACACGCACCGTTGCATACTGTAACCCATTCCCCTGGAATCTTACTCACAGACAGAAACACACCAACAGGTAGTGTTATTTTACTGTGATCTTCTTTAAGGTGGAGGTTATTTCCGCCGACGGGCGCTTCAATTCGAAAGAGACTTAAATTACTCTCTTAAACTAAATTTTGAAAGATAATCTCTATATAATGTGCAGTTTTAAAAAGGCTGTCATTACTCACAATGCGATCTGAGATAGCCCATTGTAGCGATGCGCTTGGCTGTCCAATCGACATCCATTGTGCTAACATCCATTCGTGTAAACCAGGCGACAGGCTTTTCATTCCTCATTGCGCCTAACGCTTTAAATCACACGTAATTGTAGAGCACGTTCGGTTGCAGTCGCTGGTAAGCGTAGATACGTGTTGATAAATCGCTTGGATATAATTTACATTCGGTTTTAGGGGACTTTGTGAACTTTGAATGTACCAATGATAATGATGCTGTGCCGGTAATATTTCTAGCGCGTTGAGCAAAAATGCAATTTTAAAGGACTAGCATGTTTCTTTAACATTGCATTTTAGTCCAACGCTATAAATATTACCGACACAACCCAATAAAAGTATCACGAATTCAGGAAGCTTCGAAAATGACATTATTCCAAAGGCAATAAATTTTGAAGCCTTTGACAGGGGTCACTGTTTAGATAAGGGTGATATACAGGGTAAGGCATCGTTCAAAGAAATATTTTATGTAAATCGGTATGTATGTATGATATATAGATGCATTTAAAGAAATCATATAAAAAATCTCGGAAAAATAGCAAAGTGTTGTTTTTTCAAAGTGCGTGGGCTCAGTTTATTTTCGTACATCCTTTAGGCACTTGTACCACCGCCGATGATGAACGAGAAGCTAATAGAGCTAGAAACTAGAAACGAGTTGGCGAGCAGCGGGAAGCGAGTATATAATCCCGGTAGTTTTAGCGCTGGATTATAAGCGAGTGTGCGAATACGACGGGCGATTACTCGATCGATTACTCGATTACAATCCTGAGCAAAAATATATGCGCGCGTGTTTATAGACAAGCGAGCATTGCTGATTCTCGCCGGCGGGGTAGAACAACTGTCTTAGTACCTATGCAACGCTATTATGATGAAATATACCTCACGCTGCGTGGTATGTTAAGTATTTTCTACGTCATATGTTCCCATACAAGATTCAAGACGTCATAATGCGTTGCTTACGCATATGTGAGTTTAGTTTGTATTTGGTTTAAAACCTATCTTCCAAGTTTTTTATTTAGTCCAGAAATTAAGCAGTCCTCCAAGATCGAGATTGTGCAGAGGGTTTTTTGAAACAACATTAATTTTTCGCAATCCCTAGCAAAGTATCTTTTCCGACCAGTCAAAATTGGCAGAGGCAAGCAAATAAATTTATCTTAACTTGCTTTTGGGTTTGTATGACATTATTTAACAATATACGCTATTAAGACATCATTGTGTGACATCATTTAAAAAGGATTATCTAAAAGGTATGATAATATGCCTTCCGGTTGCAGGGACTGGCTTAAAATGGCGTATTATGCGGAAAATGTTCTATATGTGTTCGTCTTAATCGCGTTTTACTGTATAAACAAATTATGTTGTTATCTAGTAGTTGATTTCGTGTAAATTTATAAAAATTATATTCTAAGATCCAAATAACTGCAGGAAAAAAATCGAAAGGGTAAATACTAGAATTTATTTATATTTATAAGTATCGTATATATATTAGAAAAATATTAGATGAATAAACGGAACAAAGAAAAGTATTCATTAAACCTTATTAGTCTTACATACTTAGTATTATTACGTTACCAATAATAAATCACCTATTAATAATCTAGTTAAGGAAACCCTGTCATTGGCCATACTTTCAGAAATGTATCTTCTGTAAAATTGGAACGGAAAACCGCTGTTGGTTTTCTTAGAAAATAAATAAATTAAGCGAGGTAAGATCAAAATTCAAACATTATTTAGATATATTATTAATTTTTCAGTATATAATTAGAAAGGCGTTGCTACGTGTATGTATTAATTAAGAGTAATTAAGCTAAAAACATGTTATTTAAACCAGCAATTACTATAAACATCTCAAAATCGACACCAAGAACACAGGAGAAAAGCTTTTATTACACTAACACAATTTTTTTGTTTATCTTTAGTATGGCGCATTATTATTAATTGATATTTAAAAAAATCAGACATTATCAATAAGCAGCGTTTCAGTGATAGAAAGCTCGCCTCTTACGCGGACGGCCCGGATTCGAATCCCAGCCGAGAAAGGAGATTTATCATTAATGATTTTAAAAGCTTTATTGCTGCAATGCTTGCAATTTTCTGAAAACCACTTCATTTTTTTATTAACAGTGAATCTTATTCTTCTCGTTAAGCTTTATAAAATTGCTTTTTCTAAAAAAACCTATCTTTCCTACTTGGTATTTATAAAACGAAACGCCTTTATTCCTAACGAACATTCGAGCTTCAAGTCTCACTCGATACCTCGAATAGCAGTTTTATATTGAGTTTGCCCGTAGAACCAAAACCTCTCCTCATAGTTAGCGTGCGACAAAAGGGAACCTTCTATTAAATCGGTTTCATTTTCTTTGGATCTGAGCAAGATGGGGTTTATCAGTGAATAAATTTGACGAAATTGAAGCAGAATATTCTGAAAAATCTTGTTACCTTTTAGATAAGTACCTACATATTTTTTCGCTATCTGTAACAGATACGGTCACATATTATTGTCATAGAATTGATAATGTGACATCATGGCTATTCAAAAGGCTTTTTTATAATATTATAATACTAGCGGCCTCCCACGATTTTGCCCGTGTTAACTTTGGTATTTTGAGAAACCAGCAGAAACATAATTTTTTTCCGGAATATAATCAATAATAATAATCAATAATCAAAATCATTTATTCAGTTTAGGCTGTTACAAGCACATATGAATGTCTAGAAGCTACGCCATCGGTTCGTAAATCTACGGCGGGAGACCTTGTACTGAGAAGAACCGGCAAGGAACTCAGCAAAGGCTGTTTTTTCTCCCTGTTTTATCATTTACAGAGTCGTCAAGTTGAAAAATGACTTCAGAGATGATTCATGAAGTCACCCTTCATTACATAATGTGAAATTATACATTAATTGTACACCTGCATTTTGATTGCTGTGTCACACAGTATAAATACAAACAGAGTTATTTATAATAGGTGTAATTAAACATTTATATCTTAAATATCAAAGTAGTTAGGGCAGACTCATCTCCGCTGGCAGCACCCGTTCACGAGCATGACGCATGAACCAGCCATCGCTTCGCTCAACCATATTTTAGGGAACGTAACGACCCGCCTCACACGACACCACCGAAGAGACTTTTAAGAGAGCATGACTACCCATAACCACCTATATCAACCACAACATATTTACTTAAACTTAAAGTCATTTATCTGTAGGACACTGCAAACAATTACAAAGCAAAAACAATGGAGAAATCATGACCACGCCGTTTTGTCATTCAAATCTTCTTAAATAGTCTGATATTCTTCCTTACGTAATCAGCTTTAAATACAGCTTTTCAATAAAATTATCATCAACACATGATCCATAATATATATCATATAGTAAATACCCGTTGGAATGGTTGGAACAGTTCAAACCCAAGCATTTTTGTCTGTAATATAATCAGACACTTTATAATAAGCATTCTTAATAAGAGTTTTTTTAATAGTCGATTTAAATTTAGTCAGGCTCAACTCTTGAATATTGCTTGGGACTTTATTGTAAAAGCGAACACAGAGGCCTCTAAACGAATTATTAATTTTGTGGAGCCTAGTAGCAGGTAAAGTTTACTTATTTTTACTTCTAGTATTAAGCGTATGTATTTCACTATTTTTAGTAAATAAACTAATATTTTTTTGACATATACTAAGTTTTCATATATGTATTGTGATGCAACCGTCATTATGCCTATTTCTTTAAACTTATTTCTTAAAGAGTCCTTAACTTTAAGATTATAAATTGATCGAATAGCCCGCTTCTGTAACACAAATATTGTTTGAATATCGGCGGCATTTCCCCACAGTAAAATACCGTAAGACATTACACTATGAAAATAACTAAAATAGACTAATCTGGCAGTTTCTATATCCGTTAACTGACGTATTTTCATTACAGCATATGCTGCAGAGCTAAGTCTCTTCGACAATTTATCAATATGTGGGCCCCATTGCAACTTTGAATCTAGTGTGATTCCTAAGAACACTGTGGTATCTACAAGGCTCACATTTAGATCCTTTATATTTACATTCGTTTTTACCTGTTTAACATTAGGTAAAACAAATTTCAAACACTTAGTTTTCCCTTCATTTAGCAGTAAATTATTAACGTTAAACCAGTGGACTACCTTAGAAATAGACTTGTTCACGTCGTCAATTTGCGACTGCCTACGTTTAATTTTAAACAAAAGTGAAGTGTCATCCGCAAACAATACTATTTCATGGTTATCCTTTACAAAATAAGGCAAATCATTGATATAAATTAAAAATAAGAAAGGACCAAGGATTGAGCCCTGCGGAACTCCCATCTTAACCGACGAACCAGGAGATTTTTCTCCATTGATGTCAACCCTCTGAACCCTATCACTCAAATATGATACAATAAGATCCAGAGTGGTGTCTCTAAATCCATAGTGCTGTAGTTTCCTGATCAATGTTTTATGAAAAACGCAATCGAATGCCTTTGATAAGTCGCAAAACACACCAAGTGCATCATGCGAGTTCTCCCAGGCATCAAAAATTTGCTGTACAAGCTCAACACCGGCATCGGTTGTTGAGCGACCCCTTGTGAAACCAAATTGTTTACTATGCAGAAAGTTATTACTATAAAAATATGATTGCATTTGAACTAGCATAATCTTTTCAAAAATCTTACTAAAGGTGGGTAGCACGGATATGGGTCTAAAATTTGTAGGGTCAGATGTGCTACCCGATTTATGCAATCCGGAATATAAAGTATCCTATGTCTCAATCGAGGTCATAAACTATATGCGTACCAATTTTATCCAAACCCATTCAGTAGTTTTTGCGTGATTGAGTAACAAACATACTTTCACATTTATAATAGTAGGATTAGTAGGAAGTAGGATAATATGACGGTAAAAAACATATATAGACGGTAATAAACTATAAGCGATATTTTCCGTGCGAGTTCAGGAAGATCGGAGGTTTGTTGACCTATGAGTATCTATATAGACATGGAAATAAGGAAATACAAATAAAATCTGATGAGTGCTGATGATCTAAAATTGTTAATAAAAGGATTTTAAAAAGGTAAAGCTGTGCTATCTTCGTTATGTTTGCGTGAAAAGTTGTCTAGATATTGAAAACCGTACAAGTTCGGGGAATCCGAACGTTTCTTAAACCCTATTCTGGATAAGCATGCTTAGTGACCGTAAGGCGTGGGACATGCAGAAAAAAGACGTAAGACACAGACGGGGAGCGGGACGGGATATATTATGTCTCGTCCGCGTCCTTTTCATACAAAATGTAGAGAAGCGTCGCGACGCAAACATATACTAAAAACAGGGTACAGACAGTGGTGGCCACGAGGCTTGTATACATTTTTTATGAACGGGATAATTATGTCCACGCCTCGTCTGCGTCTTCACTGTATGTCTGCGCTTCGGCTACATCTTACTTTTTTATTGTGTGCCCCGAGCTTTAAGCTCTCCGGAGCCAGCGCGCTGGTGTGAACCGTCCGTTATTTTATTCATGAATACCTGAAGTTCCCTAAACAACCCGAAGGAGACACTGAGGCCCGCTTAGTTGATTTATATGGCTGCCTTAATTATAATGTTACTGTCTAAACATCTCCGGTAATAGGATTTAGTTTAATGGTTTAGGCTTAATCGGCTAAGGATATTATTATATTGCTCATATAGCCGACTAAGCAACTATCCATTGCAGCGAAAATAATTCTTCGATTATGCTTCGTTTATTTTTCTTATAAAATTTTTGATACAATGGAAAATAAAAAACGACCAACGGCGGAATGGATTTACACTCACAGAATTAGTACAAATAAAAAACGTCGCAAAACACGTATCATAATAACACTACTTCGTTTTTTGGATTCCTTCCGATCGAAGGGTTTACTCATCAGACAGCCACAATTTGTACTGCTCCATGCGTGGTATCCTGAGGTGGTTGGTACCTATATGTATGAATTTCTAAGAAAGAACATTATCATTCACTCTTGCTTCACCTCAGAATAATGCAAAATCATTCATCTGAGCATTTCACTATCACAGTGCCGAAACTTCTTATGATTTTTATGTTATGTTATCTTTAAGATGATTCATATCATGAGTTTAAATAAAGTCTTGTTTTCTCCAGTTGCATTAGTGATTATTTGTTATTTAGCATTACAACTATCATTATAATCTCACTGTCAACACAGTAACTAATTAATGGAGCGATGAATAATTGCTACACTTATAACAATGCGCTGTTTTGTAAAGCATCCTATTATGCAGCATATTGTTTGCCGTTTAATTAAGCTCGGGTCCACATCAGCCTGGAGAATATCGGTTGAAATTGTCGCAGTCACAGCCCAGCTAGACGTAAATGAGATGATGTTTGTTTTTTCCATTTTCTTTTTCATTTGTTTCATTCAGCCGCGTGTGAATTAGCCCCGAATGGGTGGGCATGGGAAAACTCGATTGTTTTATTTTAATCGAGTAGTTGATAGTATGTTGACTGTCGTTCTATATGTTTTTATATGTATTTTGGTAGGTATAGTGGTCCACAATCATGGAGCCTAAGGGCGCTTGTTAACTAAACGATTTCTACCAGGATCTACATCCTTGACATTGTTTTAAACCGTGTCTACGTCCGGTCGTCATTTAAGTACGGAAAATTACGGAGGTAATTTTGTACGTTTGTACCGACCATGATTCACGTTCGTGTGTGTTCGTGAACTAGCTTAGTCACCACCACCATTCGGTAGAAATCTCTCGTTAATAAGCTTCCTTAAAATAACTTTCTCCTTTAGTTTGTATATTTTTTCAGAATGAAGTGTATCGTTTATGCTTCTCAAATCTGGAGGTCTACTCTCTCTCACCGAAACAAACTTTCGATAAAGGAGTTCAAACGAAATTTCATTCGTCAATTTGGGGTTATATTTAATTTGAACGATAAACTATCCAATTAAAATTTCTTTCTTTGGGTAGGCTTAGATAATGTAATCTTTTTCGGGCGAACGAGTATTATTATAATTAGAAACGGATAAGAAACAGTAAGAAACGTGCGAAGTTTCGATCGACATTTAGTTTTTCATTGAATTAGATATATTAACTAATAGAATTACTAATTACAAAGGCCTCTTGGTCCTGGTCATGTATTTTTAAAATGATACTATAGAGATAATGCTGTCGGTTCTGGCATGAAATTAAATTATTTAATTTGACAACAGTGTAACCCTGTCATTCTCTAAACAGAATGAAAAGGAGATACAGATCATAAATTTAGTTTAAAGCTTAGATAATCATGTCAGAATCGACGCCATTATATAGTTAGTTTTATATTACTTGTAAACAAATACTTTAAAATTTATTTGTAGATTAATTCACTTAGAAAAGTAACATGCCATACCATACCATCATTCGTCTGATAAATTGCATTTATCGCCACGATATTTTATAAAATCTAGATAATGAAAAGAAACATGAATCAAATTAAAGCTATATGTTACACCCAGGCCAAAAGACCGAAAAAGTTTTTTGGTCATAGTATACTCACATATATCATCAGCTCAACACAACAACTACAGCTTCAAATTATGAATTATAAATTTTTGCCGATATTGTATTCTGTAATTTCACGAGTATTGGTATTGCGTCACATATACCAATGTTTGTATAGTGCGTTATTGATTACTTTAATCTGTTGCTATCTGTGGGCGAGGATATGGCGAGGACACATAATTGGCTATTTGTTACCACTATAGTATTAACTTCTGCTTCAAATAACCTGTTGGTATTTCAATAAATAAATACAATTTCTGAAATATTTCGTTTAGCAATTGGACGGTGTATAATCAACAAATTAACTACAACTCTTTGATATTTATTGTAATGCTTGACTGGTATGGATCAGAAAGTCTATCCGACTGCTGTGTTGTGTACACTAACATGTATTCCCACACGTGCGTGACGTGAGAACCCCTTTGATGTGTCTCCATAACCGCCAGTCAAGCTATCCTCTAGCGTCCATCGCCAAGCAGCCCGATATTTCGTTACGATCGCCACTACTTGTTTCCCAAACCTCCGGTTATCGCGTTCATAGACGGAGCTTCGTGGCGATAAACACAGGTGTGAGAGAGGCATTATACATATTTGTTTCTTAGGTAGGAAACGTCAATAAATAAATAAAGTTCGTGCATTAACCGTTAAAACTAGTTTTATTTATTTGAGGCATTATACATTTATACACTTTTGAAGTGAAACTTCTTAAGGCATGCTTGACTTGGGGGGTAAACTGGCGAATGCGTTACGAGTTACGCGTTACGATTAGTGTCACCGGTGACTTATCGGTAAACAATTATCAATACCCGTCACAAAATACATGAGTCTAGTGCTAACTTACATATTTACTTGATTTTAACTATTAAAATAGGGTTTTTAATTGGTTACACGACGTAATTTATCAATAATCAATAACAATATAGTATTTTACTAAAAATAAACATACGACGGATTTCAATGGCATTAATTCTACGCCACTGAAATCCGTCGTATGTTTTATTTTATTTTATTTTTTTTACTAAAAATAAACATACGACGGATTTCAATGGCGTAGAATTAATGCCATTGAAATCCGTCGTATGTTTATTTTTTTCTATCAACAAATCTTTAGGTTAAGTTTGGGAAATTTGACTTTTTTGTTTATCAATGAAAACATAAAATAAATTTAATAATAATTATATAAATATACATACATACAGAAGAAGAAGAAGAAGTATCACTTCAGTCGTGTGGTCATAAGCACACTCGTTTTTTTTATTATTATAATAAGTATATCCATAGATATATTATTTCATATCTATGTATAAAAGTAAATTGTACTGTGGCGCACGTAACACGCTGTAGTAGCCTGCCGGGCCACAATGGCGCACCGCACAATGGGTTCGGTTGCCACGCTGATCCGATAGTGGCTCAAATGAGCGGGCGCGGGAGCTCTGTTCATTCAACAATGATATTCTGATATTCATAACAATTGAAATATGATTCTGGAGGTGTAAATAATTTTAATGAATTTATAGTTATCAATTTGATTTTTATTGTAAATATTTGAATGAATTTAATGTCATGTAATAAAATGTAGCAGTTAGTGTCGATTTAGGGATATTTGTTTTATATAACTACATTTTATATGTATAGAGAACACATATGTTTTATAGTAATATAAGTTATTTACGGGATTGTTACCATGTACCTTGTTTTTAGCGAGTTTCCGATATTTCGGCACTGTTGCAAGCGCCATGATCACGGAGTAACTGAAGTAATTGCGGGTAGGCTGTTTATTGGCAGACATATCGGTCTACCCTCCGACGAAGTCTTTTATTGCGTTCGATACCGGTACCACTGTTCACGTTCTCCCTATTCACTCGAAACTGTTCTCGACACACAACACTTACAGTATCGGATCGCGACACGACACTTTTTTGATTATTTCCGATTTTACACATACGAACCACAGGATTCCAGACACTCGACAATTTAAACCCGTCCTCACGATTGAAATTTTTATGTTTTGTAATTTCAATCGCTTCCCTGACCAATCTTGGTATGTAGTGGCGTTCTGTCGAGATAATCTGTGGGTTATGAAACTCAATTCAGTGGTTAGGACCGGAATCAATCAAATGTTTCGCGATGGCTGATTTCTGCGTATCGTTGTTCTTGATTGCTTTTATGTGTTCCCTCATTCGGCATGATACTGTTCGCTTTGTTTGGCCAATGTACGAACTGCCATAGCTGCAATCGATCTTATTATAGACACCAGGTTTCTCCAAGGGGAAGTTGTCTTTAGGAGACCGTAGGTATTGTGAAACCTTTCGCACAGGAGTGAAGACAGTGTTTAATGAGTACTTATTCAGTATGTTTGAGATCTTATCAGTCACTCCTTTGACGTATGGCAAACAAACAGGTTATCTGTCTACTCTGTGTCTCTGGTGTCTTAGTTTGTGTCTAGATGGAAAATGTCCCTGGTATCCATTACTCTGTAAGACTCGTCGTACATGCTCCAACTCTTCTTGAGGAGGTTCCTCATCACACAGGTCATATGTACGGTCCGTCAGTGAAGTCACTACAGAGTTAAGATGTTTAGGGTGGTGATGGGAGGAGGCGTTGAGATAGCGGTCAGTGTTACACACACTGATTTGCGGTAAATAGAATGACCAAGCGAACCATCATTCCTCACCCGAATCTTCACGTCCAGAAAGGCCAGACTTCTGTCTTCTTCCATCTCATAGGTAAAGTTGATTTTAGAATGGATACCATTTAAATTTGCCAAGTGAGATTCGACATCATGTTTGTTACCTCTTAATATATCTTCCGAACCGCTTAAAATGATTTGTAAGCGTTGGACAGGAACACATCCTTTACTTTAGTTAGCAATTGTTTGGAGAAATCTTCTGTAGATTGATGGTTCATCAATGTAACTGTCATATCTGTCATATCATGTCAGTAAGCTGAGAATCCATTACATGACGCTACAAATCGAATACTATAGGCAAACACTTATTTCATTGACAGTTGTCGATCTTGGAATAAGTGTCACTGTTAGGCAGTAAAATCTTGCACCCCTGAAACACCTTAATCTGTCTGTATACATTTGTTTTTCTAACAATATGGCCGTTATTCCAGAAGAAGCAGCTGCTACCCCAATGACAGATAGCTTATGAACACGACCAATTTCAATGATATTAAAAATGTCTTCTGAATTCTACCGATTCCATCTCAGAATAATAAGCCGCGAAGCAATTAATAGATCATGCTCACCCACCGTAACAACGAGTATTTATGTCATTGCATCTTTTTCATGTTAATAACGACACAGGCTATCACTGTGCATGCGTCGGCGGAAGAATGATCAATCGACCACCATCAGCTGGATCTCCTTCGGTGTTAATTGCACCACGTAATTTTATATGCGTAGGTGTTCCGTGTAGATTTTCACGCAAGCGACGAAACGAAATCAAATGGGTAGCTATTGGCGTTTTGACGAATTATCAAACAAAATAAGGCTAACGAAAAAAACAATTTTATTTATTTATTTATCTTACCTGAAATAAATTAGTAGAAAAAATTATGTTAGAAGGAAAATTGACGTATTCCCGGAGGGAGTGAACGAACAATTTTGATTACGCAAAATTATATACGAAGTTGATATTTCAAGATGTATTGCTATTTTAGTTCTCAGTCTGTGTTTGCTTTAATTTGAAGTAAAAGTAAACATTAATTTAAATTGCGGGCGAAGTTTTCTGGCCAGAGCTTTTCGTTATTTGTGTAATTTATTGAGCTAGCTATGAGAGTTCATATAAATGGAATGAGTAAAGTTCAAATAAAAATAGTTTTGATTTTTTTTAATTTCTTTTGGGGGATTTTGTAAAAGATGTAGATGATTTGGAAGTAGGGCGGGTCAAGATTGAAAGACGTATTATTACCGATCAGAAACGAAAATCTATTTAATGTTTCAATCTTGACCCCGCCCGACTTCCAAATCATGAACCAGATATTTTTTTTTCCATTTTCGATTTTGGAGTCGGTTAAATTTTTTTTTGTATAAACATTTTTTGTTTCATGCATGCAATTGCAATTACATCGTCCAAGTAAACAATAACACAATTGACGGAGAAATCGGTGAACATCCATAAAAAACATTGTGCGTGCCTTTGAAATTCTAAGGTTTCCTTCGATATTTCTGGATTCCACCATCAGATCCTGACTTGGTTCCAATGGGACAACCGTCGAACATAGAACCTCCTCCTTTTTTGAAGTCGAATAAAAAACATGGTTTTGATTGCTTTTGCACGCCTCACAACGCGTAAGCGTGTGGGAGGAAAATGTAGTTAATAAATTATTAGTACTGCTGTCCGTTGGTCTGTGCACTTGTTTGTCTGCACGTTTTAGAAAAAGATACGCAATTAATTGTAATAAATCCTTTCGAATTAATTTCCACTTATACACAGGATGAACCCTATTTCTTATCATGATTGAACTGACCACCGTTTTAAAGATATTAATGGAATTCAATGGAATTTATTTACTGTACTGGGTTTCTGTTTCGTGAATGTGAGGCGTGCACTTTTGGATTTTCCAAATTTTTATTTCTTTTGGAGGATTTTGTAAAGATGTAGGTACTACGTTAAAAATCGAATGCATCTATAGACTTGAGAGGTAGGGCACAGTGGGTAGTAGGGTTTTCCACTCGGAATCGAGCGCCCGTCTGGGGAACCATCCTCCAACTAGCATAAGATCACAGTAATATATATATATATATATATACTACATTTTGGTGGTATTATGTTTTCGCTGGTGAGAAAGTTTCTGGGCCTCATAGGGTAGGGGATTGGATACAAGCCGGCAATGTGAGGATGGCTTGAGCGGCAAACTTCCTGCAGCATCATCAATCCTCGTGATTGAACTCCACATACATTTAAAATAAGATTGAGTAGGGTAACAAATTTGTTGGGCCTCGTATAAAAGAAAAAAAGGAAATATTACGTGTAAATGATGCGGGGTATATTAACCAGTTTCAATTGTGGCGACATCTTCGTAACAATACAATTTACTCACTGATTACCTACACATTGTAGGTACAAAGACAATGTTTATTTTGGCATATGCATAAATAATCATAATAACAATACCGCTCAGAGTAGCGGTGAACCGTAACGAGACGATGCCTAGGCGACCGACGTTGAAAGCTATCTAATCTAGGAGATATGGCTCGTCGCAAGTGGCTATTATCCAAAGCTGAGCAAATGAACGGCTGCCCTCTCCTCGTTGTTAGGCTGGCCACTTAGTAAAGGAGTTTGTGTTGCTGAAGCGAATAGTAGTGACCTCCTGAACTTAAGCTCCTTACAGTCTACTAATTACATAAATGTGAATATTTGCACTTTGTGTATTTTTATTTAAATGAAATTTGGCACCTACATAGTTTATTACCCGGATTGAGACATTCTGAAGGGATTCTCAAATAAAGTTAACGCGTATGAAGTTGCAGGACATAAATTAAAGTAAAGAAATAACAGTAAGGAAGATAAACAGTATATTAGTTACTGTAAATTACATATTTATAGTAATGATGAAATTCGCTGAATCCCGTGTAGTTCAAAGTAACCTCCACGTTTTAATATTCAGCATAGAACGATGCATCCACCGTGCTTGATCAAAGATTTATTTCATCAAGTATGCTGCCATCTGATCCGTGCTGACAACATTGACAGATTATATGAATATATATTATATCTGAAGAGGATTCAGATTTGAGTGAAATTAGGACTACGTTTTTAAAAATAAAACTTTTCATTTTTGTATGTAATACTATAAACAATAAGTCCTTTTCGAAAAGCTCACATTTTTACGCTCGTAAATCAAAAGTTATTTGAAGGCTAGAAGTGGGTAATGCTCTATTATTAATATTTATAGCAAAGATAGAAGTCTTAGATTATATTTAAGTGCAGTGGGCGTTATAGAACAAGAAAAAGAGAAGAAGTAAAAATTTATAAGTGAATTTTTGTTAAATCGATAGCGTGAAACAAAAAATACAAAGACTCGATCTAACATCACTCTGTGACAAGTGTAGGTGGAGACAATCCATCACCTGGATATATTCGTTTGATTTCATTGAAAAATCAGCATTCAAAGGAAACAAAAGACAAACGATACACAAAAAACATACAAGAGTGACATAAAGGTGACGATAAGTTCGCAAAATTTTATAAAACGTAATATTCACGTTGTCACTTTAATATGCAATACATTATAAACATTTTATGCTTTTACGAGGCTGCTTTATGGGAATATATTGTAAGTTTATGCGTTCCTTTTCTAGAGTATATAAATTTTGTTCAGGAAATTTCCTTTGGAGCTTATCTAGAGGCTCACATGAGCATATCTAATATTTATGTTCAAAAACTTCGAGTCTCCTTTGGGGAGTAAAATTGGTGAGAAATGTGTTAATGTCTTATCAAAAGATAAAAATTCGAGGTAACTTACCAGCTTAAATGAGGAACAAGGCTACCAAATGGGTAGTACCTGGAAAACATGAAATATTTTTAGAAGAAAGAAACATTTTATAACTATAGAATTTTTGTTCCTAGAAAACCTTCCAATGGAGTAAAATGTGACCTTCGTGTTAATGCAGAATATACATCTATAAGTACGTAAGTAAAAAACATCGTTATATTTTGTTAAAATCCCTAGAAAATCTTTTAAAGGAATAAAATGAGACCTGAATGTTAATTCAGAATTTACATTACATATCACATTTAATATGAATTGCTACAATTCTAGACTTTTTCTAGACTAACTAGTTCATAATGAAAAAAAACCATAAAATACGGGAACGTGTCAGTTACTCACTTTGCAATGCAGGTAGGAAAAGTCTAATCAATCTGAAAACATCCTATCAACGGACATATTCGGAAATACAACTTCTTACATAAAATATGATGTCCTTGACGAGTAGCTGTGAGAGTGATGTATATACAAACATCAAAGTTTAAAAATAAAAATATTTTCATTCTTAAACTTTGATGTTTTGCTAACCTGTCAAGAGATACACTGCGATCATCATCATTATTCTGTACATTAATAAAATAAAATAAATTAATTTCGAGCAACATAAGTCATAATCACTACTATAGAGACAGGTATATGGCACTAAAAATTCAACTAATCATTTATTTAAATTAAAATTCATTCAAAACAGTTTTTTTAATTACATTTTTTTGAAAGTAGATATTTGAGTATATTCTCTGAAAATTTCAAATTAGCGAAAGCACATGCATTCAGGGCCAACGGCTTTGCGTGCTTTCTGAAGTACAGAGTAGCTCGAGACAATAAGTTTTTGGTCACACATCTAATGACCGACCATTAGGAAAGTTGCTTAACTTCCAAAATCGCAGGCCGAACGCTGTAATCACAGGCGCCATCGAGACTATGAAGTTATGTACATAATGTGAAAAAAGAATTATAATAAAATTATGAAATGGATATTTGATTTAGGAAATGAGGTTAAAGAAATTATATTTCTAAGTCTACTACAAAAACAAAAACGATGATATGTGACAAAGCCCGTTGTTCGAGATAAATTTTGTCATTCCGATATTAGACCTTGCATTGAGAAATAAAATCGTAAATTTGCGCTCTATTCATCTTCAAAATGCATATTATTTATGCTTTTTGCTTGTCTGTTCCAAGCACTCTTAAAAGCCAAAAGGCTATCACGTCGGTTTCACGTACAACGTATAAAAATACGACATGAGACCTTGTTTTGAAAAGAAACGGCAATAAACTATGCTTTTTAGGGTTCCGTCCTCAGTCGCCAAAATCGGAATCTTATCCTTAAAGGATCACTCGGTTGTCTGTCTGTCACAGTTGATTTGCTCGGAGTCTTCTGGGCCGATCAATTTGAAATTTGGTATTCACATGTACTATATCCGTAACCCAAACACAGACGAATAAAAACAATAAATAAATTCCAAATGTGGGGTACATTGGGGAGGTGTCGAAAATTTAAAAATTGCTAATTGTACAAAAATATCAAATGAAAGGGTTCAATGTGAAGGTTATAAAGATATATATTTAATGTAAAACCAGTGCGTACTTTATAAAAATAATTTAAGAAAATAAATGAACATTGAGCTGTTGCCTTTTCCTTAATTACTCGTGTCTCCGAAAGTACTGCGTCAAAACAAAAATTAAGAAATATGGAATGTAGCTCTTTGCTTTAAGATTTAGAGCTCGGAAATCGTTATAATTTTCAAAACCGTTTGATCGCAAGTACATATGAACTTAATTATTATGTTTTCGTTCCTAAACCGGTTTTTAAACCGTTATTTTGCAGAACAAATTTCTCGTATTGTTTGCGTTATAAACCGCTATTTGTTGATTTATTCAGAATTCAAGAGGACTACTTACTCTAATTCAATGAAAAAACAAAATTTCGATTGAAATTTCGCACGTTTCTAAATATGTTTGAATGAATGAATGAATATTCTTTATTGCACTATTACACAAAATACAAAAAGAAAACATAAAACACAGGAACGCAGACACAAAAGGCGGCCTTATTGCTAAGGTGACAATCTCTACCAGGCAACCTTTGCCTATGTTTCTTATTCGTTTCTAATTATAATAATATTCGTTCCCCTGAAAATAGAATGAACTTTACAGTAATCTAAGTCTACTCAACGCAAAATTAAATGTGATAGTTTATCGTTCAAATTATAACATGAAACTGATGAAATAAAATTTCGTTTGATCTTCGTTCATTACCGAAATTTCATTTCAGAGAAAGAGGGAAGTCTCTGTAGGCCCACCAACCGTGTTAAACAGGTCTATTTCGTTTACAGAACGTAAAGTTGAACCGGTTCCGAAACTTATTATAGATTTTCACTTCTTATGGGTTTCCTGTAATCTTATTTAGATTACAGGAAAACCCATAAGAAGTTTTTTGTATAAAGGTGGCAACGTGCGAGGGTCCGACTCGCACTTGGTCGGTTTTTCTGTAAACAATATGATGCAAAGACTATAGTGATAAAGTTAAGGCGCCATTGCACGTTTCGATGATAATATCATAATTTTAATAAAACGATAAAACGAAAAGAATGGATTATTTCAATTAATGATTCCGCTAAAAGAACATACATCTTATTAAGTGTAACATTTTATTTTTCTTTAACGACGTTGTTTAAGTAAAATGTGAATTTATAGTAGTTTATCTCTGGATCTGTTCCAAGATTTTCAATGTCCTTGACAGTGGCGGAGAATATAATAATTTAAATTTGTCATGAATTTCGACGTGTTGGGACTTTAATGTGTCATTTTTATTTACATTGAAATATTGGTTTTTGAACAAACGCGTACGAAAACTACTTTGAACTGTTTGCTGGATGAGACATAATGAATGGTAGATAAGTTTATTATTTAGAATGATTCATTTCCGAAAACAGACCTGTTATGGTAAGGGAGCTGACGAATTGAATAACGGTAGTTTGGAAAAATTAAAGGAATTTTGGGATTTGTTAAGAGAAGTTTAGTTCGTTATCTATTATTTAATAAGCAAAACAATTAAAATAATATACTCGTTAACCAGTTTTACTGAATTGATAGAACAAATAATAAAAAAAGAAATCTTATTTTTATCATCTTTTCAGAACATACATATAAATGTTGGCAAACAATTTACATGTTAGAGTAACTTCTTTAGTGATTCTGCCAAAAATATAGGAAACTCACCAAAAGAAAAAACGCACGACTAACTCGGGCCGGCAAACAAAACACTGCTGACCCGAATCCAGCAAATCTGTGATCGATTCGAGCAGAGCCGACGAGTGTACGTTGGAAGAATCGAAATAAAAATCGAGATGTATCGTTCTCTGCCGCCGTGTTTATTACGTTTGGCAGAAGCATCGTACGCAGTAAACATTCCATTGTATACGAAGACTACACTAACTCAGCTTCGATATTACAAACAACCTTAATGTCACTTATATTTTAAATGCGAAAGTGTGTCTGTCGGTTACCTCTTCACGCTTAAAGCTCTGAACTGATATAGATGAAATTTGGTTATATAGTTTGAGTTCCGAGAAAGAACTTATTAACGTTTTTATCCCACAAATCATCTTAAAAGGGGGGTGAAAGTTTGTATGAGAAAATAATTAAACAACGCAGACGAAGTCGCGGGTATTCGCTAGTATTGTATCGTTATTGTTTGGAATTGTTACTTGAAAATGCACGAAATGAAACAGTTCCACTAAGTAAAGGATCACGGTAACGCTACGGCCACACTGTCGTGCTATCGCGAACGTTTACCGTTTTCATGGCAAGTCGGGCCAAGCAATAGTCACATTTCTGACCGTCTTCTGAAATGTGACTATTACTTGGCCCGTATTGTCGTGAAAACTGAAACTGTTCGCGATAGCACGACAGTGTGGCCGTAGATTAAAAATTTATAACACTGCCCTTACATTCTTTTTTATTATATTTTTAGGCGCAGTAGTTTCGAAGATAAGGAGGTCAATATTCGTCTATATTCTTAAATAATTTAAAACTATTCATTTTACATTAAAGAAATATGATTGAAACCTGCACATTGAGCCCTTTCATCTATACTAGTATTATAATACTCCTCTTTATAAAGAGGAAGGATTCGATTGTTTGTATTGAATAGGTTCCGAAACTACTGTACCGATTTGAAAAATTCTTTCACATTTTAAATCCTATATTATCCCTGATGAACATAGGCTATAGAGTTTTTTCAAAAAAATTAGGTTTCCGTATGAAAACTTCGATAATGTAAACCAGCGTGAGAAAAAAGAACAAAAAATAACCTTATATCGCTTACACTGCGGAAGTCATTGATAATAGAGCAAAAAGTGATGTACTAAAATTTTATAGAGGACATCAATATTCACAAAAAAGTTGTGTCACAACTAGAGGTTCACGCGGGTGAAACCGCAGGAATTTGAGGAAAAAGGTTAGAGTGAGTCAAACTTAAAAGATGGACATATGCAGTAGGGGACATTTTTATAGAACTGTTAAAGGAAAACAATTCCGAAATACATGATTTTTGTGTAACTTTAACCGTTTACGCAGCACACGTAACGGAAACTCAAATAAAACTGCTTTTTTTATACGTTTTTGTAACATTTTTCATTGTGGTGTCATATCATATAAACTATAACCATTCTCGACGGCACAAGTAGTTAGCGCGATCGGCCGCGATCGTTGAAGTGGCCGGTCATTGGATGGGTGACCAAAAATTTTGTATCTCGAGCTCCTCCGTGCTTCGGAAGGCACGTTAAGCCGTTGGTCCCGGCTGCAGTCGATAGCACCCACCAATCCGCACTGGGCCCGCATTGGGTCATGGTCCAATTTCCCTATCCCACCCATAGGGAAGACCCGTGCTCCTTCTTTATGTCTGGGAAATGCCTTACGCATTCTTCAACCACTGGGAGAGCGAGAAGAAGGTAGCTGGGACTCCCTGTTCATTTCATCTATCCCTGGTGCTCGATAAAATGAGCAGGGCACGGCTTGTGCCCTTGTAGTGGGCACATCATTTTCATATATGCAACAAAATTTTCAGTATAAGTTAGACATTTTTTCACGGAGCGTTTAATATTATAATATGTATAATACAAGCATGAGAACAAAAGCTATAGTCTACACCAAAGCGAAGCGAGACCGGCCACTAGTTTGGTATATAAGACGGTACAATTGGCCAAATTTTAATTTTCTCATTCACCCCACAAAATGAGGATTACATATTCGGAATTTATTTATTACCTCTATTCATCCAAGTTTCGGTCACAGACATACATATATGTACAAAATTTCAACTTGATCGTTCCAGTAGATTCCGAGCAAATTGATTGTGATAGACAGATAGACAACCGAGTGATCCTTTAAGGGTTTGCCGATTAAGGAACGGAGTCCTAAAAACATAATAATATTAAATTGTTAAGATCAGTAGCTCAGCAGTATAAATCGTTCAGATTTTGGTCCAACACATACTTTGAAACTAAGAAATATAAAAAAAAAAACTATTTACATAATAATAACAACATTAAATATAATAACAAAAAAGTGTAAAATAAACTAGTGAAACCAATAATATAAAATACTATAAAACTTACGATTCGTTTGAGTATCTCTTAGAAGATAATGAGCGGAAGAAAATAAATCTTTTTCTTACAATAGATTCCAGGTGGAGATCGTAAATTAGGTGCGGATATCAACTTCATTCGCGGGGAGCAGATAGTCTAAGCTGGATTTATCGTCGGTCGTCCCGCTTCAAACCAATCGAAAGTATTAAAGGATTTGTCCGAGTCGAAACGATTAATGTCTAACTATTGTCTCTAAGCTTAACGCCGCTGACTTATATTCTTTCATCAAGCTTTGAGGCGACTTACGAACTTCATCCGGTTTGTTTTGAATCAACATTGTTGTAAGAGGCAAACTTTTTTGGACTCTGAATGTGACACAAAAGATTTTTTTATGCAGGTGTATGTATGTAATAAGTCGGTGGACCATATTCGAAAGTAAAAAAAATCTGCTCCGCTTTTTTGCGAAAAACTTAACTAGTAATACAAGTGCTTACAGCTAAGGAACTGACAGTTTACAATGTAAATGCTATATTTTATTAAATTATTATTTACGAGAAATCAAGCACACAGTCTTCAAAGGAAAGATCTAATAAAATTTTCTAAGAAAATTCAGAAATAATCATGTTACACAGTAGTAATGCCGTGCCCGTCGTAGTAGTCGTATTTCCAGGGATCTCTCCAGTTAATTAAGAACGATTTAAATGGAGGCCGCTTAAAAACACACCCACCCGAGGTGGGTTAATTATGCTGTTTATATTAAACTCAGAATTCTCAGGTGATCCCCTCAAAAAGGATTCTGAGCCACCTTTCCATTAAAAGCCGTAATAAAAAATTCGCGAGGTATTGTGGAACGACTTTTAAGTCGTTTATTAGCTTTAGCTAATGGGGTATTAATTGTGAGCCAAGATAAAGGTTCGACGCGTATTCCTATGTTTTACAAATTGTATGGCCTTATAATATGTTAAAGTCGAATATAAAGCGGTCGTCCACATCCCTTTAAGAAATGACTCATTATCGACGCAGAGACCTCATTATTGATTATCTTCTCATACGGTTGCTTGTAAGTCCGGAAAATATCAATTTTTAAAAAGACATATTAGGCATTGTTGGGTTGAAGCAGTAAGTAAAGTTGCAAGTTGCTCCACATGGTAAGCTACGAGAAGAGTTTATAAGCGCTTACTAAAATATGTACTATAATTATGGTTGCTTTATTCCACTTCCAACTAAAGAAAAGGTCGTTAAAAAACGTTGTAAATTTTTTGTCATATCAAGTACGTTGTTGCCTTCTGCTTCAAAGTTATATTTTTTAGCTTATTAAGTTGTCTAGTTTAATAAACTCAGTCTTGTAAGGCAAAACAATACTATATGTACAAAATACGTAAGGCGGCTTAGGTCCAAATAAAGCTAAATATGACATGGAGTGTGAATGTGTAGAATTCTGGAATTTATAATTATACATATTATGGTAAAATAAATAGGATGAAACGTCTTTCATGCTGTGCTTTCCTAGGAAGGCATTTACCAAGATAAGGATATATTTAAGTGATATGGACATGTCTTATGCAATTCAGGTGAATGTACTACCTAACACTTTAGTTCATTCGCCCGGATTACGAAAGACGCTGGTTTGAGTGTGTCCTGATACATTGGCGAAACGATATTTTCCTAGTAAAAGTAAAAAAAATGATTTAAAAATCAATCAGTTTAATGATTAAATAATATAACTAAGTAATTATAATAACAATAATGTTTTTGATTGCGTTATTTTTCAACAAAAGCTTTTAATTAAAAATATATAAATAATTAAACTTAAAAAAATATAATTTAACCCGCTGAATGTTGTGATTTAGGCATACACAACCTTTTTTCCACTGACTTATTTTACTCACGTACTTTTAAGCCTATGTGTTTAATTTGGGGAGAAATGTCAAAAATAAGACTAAAGTTTCATGATAAAATTATGATGATAGATTCGAATGAGTATCATCATGATGCTCGATAAAGAGAAAAAAATATACCTATTCTAGCGCATCATGGAGGTACGTGACGGGAATCAAGATGGAAACACTGCTAACTTTTTCAATATATTCGTTAGTACACTTTATCTGTTTTTATTAGTTTTATTAGTTTCCTTGCCATTTGTTTTGATGGAAAGTCTTACGGCGATAGCAAATAAGAGCTTATGCAGTCCCGTTTTACTGCTGCCTTAAATTTTATGATTTGCTTTGTGGTCCACGCGTAAGGGAGGTTTTATGTCTATGTTTCAAGTGTTCTGTTGTCACAAACTCAAATTTGACGCGCTAAAGTTGTATTTTCATCAAAATGGATGGCATAACTTCGAAAGAACCTCAGGGAAAGTATTTGTAATTAATACCCATTTAGTCTTCACGGAAAAGTGGCTTTAATAGGAAGTTTAAAGCAATATTACTTAATAGAGACGATCGAATTTAATATCGCCGCTTGGATGTATTAAATCTGAGTGATGGTGACTTACTGTTTCTCTTAGAAAATAACACATACATTATTGAAACTTATGTAGCGTAATACTGAGATTTCTGCTCTCATGTAGTAGAATCTTGTTCATCAGGACATTCTCGTCAACTAATATAAAAGGTTTTGGATTAAAACGGCGTTCTCTATATACGAGTATCTAATACTATTTTTATTAAAATAGATATTACTGTTGTCTAATTATTATTATTATGTTTTTAGGGTTCCCCGAACATACAAGATGATAACGGAATCCTATTATTAAGACTCCGCTTGTCTGTCCATCTCTTAGCGGCAGCTTTATCTACATATAATAAAAAACGCAAGATGCCATGAGTCGTATTGGCAGATAGTTGAAACGATCTTGAAATATTCACAGTTCAAATCACAAATACTTTAATCACCTACATTTTGCTGTCAATCCATACTAATATTTTAAATGTAAAAGTGTGTCTGTCTGTTACCTCTTCACGCTTGAGGCACTGAACCCATTTAAAGAATATTTAGTATACAGATAGTTTGAGTCCTGGGAAAGTTCACTTGTTCTGAGAGTCAAGATAAAACAATATCTAGTTTTATGTCTATGAAATCTCCGATACAAAAAAACTCTTCCATTTATTCATAAGTGCAGACGACGTAATCTTTTGCTTGTTCAGATTATTGATCAATTAATATTACATTATAATAACTGTAGTTTATAAGACTATTAAACGAAGTTTTTGAGGCACAGATTTTGCAAATTAAGACCATTTATGCAGACTTCAACAAAAAACGATTACAGAAAAGTTTCTGATAATAAATTTTGGGTCAATCATGCAATACCTAGCCATAACAATGCTCGTTACACATCCTCTTCATTCACTGTTCGTACTTTCTCCTGCTTTATCAAGTTCCTTAATTTTGATAATATATTTTCAGACTACTTACTTAGATTAGAATTAAAATTCACAACATAAACAGTTGTAATAGAAAGAGGCGTTTTGCACGGTGACGCACCCCTAATGAAATATTTGACGACATCATTCCCCGTCAATATTTCATCCCGAAGTAAGCTCGTCCATAGTCTTAGAAATATATAGAAAGGAAACTATAATATCGCTAGTGCGTTGTTGGGTATTAAAGACGTATTCCATTGTAATAGTTGCTAGAGTGACTTGCCGCTTTGTGTTGTGTTTAGACGGAAGTTTTAGGTTTTGATTTTGAATAAGCAATAAGAATATTTTCATAAACGCTCTCGGAATAAAACCGCGAAAATACTAGCGACAGAATTTACCAGAACACCGCGGATCACCATAAAGGTCGAGTGGTGCGGCACATTCTAATATGAGCCTTATGCAGTGCGGCGTAAGGGAGAAAGTGCAACGATATCTGCACTTGTTTACAACTTATGCGCGTTACCTACGTAGATTTAAGTAACTGTTAATTTAACGGGACTTTTCTAAAATGCGTCGATTGGCGTATATAAGCGCGATCATTGTGTGTTAACTGTGTGGTGAATGGAGAACTGTCAAGCGTGAACTGGCATATAATTTCGAACCCCATCCCGACACGTAACAATATATATATAAAAAGATGGTGATTTTTTATGCAATCGCCAACATGAACAGATTATAAGATATAATAGGTTTCCATAACCCGCATAGAACCTAAGCGTTCGGTACGCCATTACAATCCATTGCAGGAATGACAAAAAATAATGCAATCGAATCTACCTTCCGACTCAATTGTTTTAACTGCTGTTTCCCATGATAAGATTAACACTATTTTGCTTAACATAAAAACTGATTGCGCTTTAGGATGTGATGATATTCCTTCCTTGGTACTGAAACAGAACACAAACTGTGATGATCATGAACAAATTAACAGATATAACATACCGTCACTTCACAGCGAGGGGTTTTTCCGGATGCTCTAAAGAAATCAATAATTCTCCCAGTATATAAATGTGGTAATAAAGCTAATGTCGTTAATTAATTCTTACGACACTATCTTACTCTTAAGGTTTTTGAACGCGCTATAAACGAAAGACTTTCCAACTATCTTGAAACAATTTTCTATCAAAACATCAATTTGGATTCCGGACGGGAATGTCAACAAATCACGTTGTACATTATTACACGGACTTTGTTTTAAGATAGATAGAGCAGTTTTTTGAACAAAGAAGTGCCTGGCGATTTATTTAGACCTCAAAAAGGCATCTGGGTATGGCTACAAATCACGCTGTACATAATTACACAGACTTAGTGGTAAGAAAGATATAGCGGTACCTTGGACAAAGAAGTGAACGACGATAAAAAAACGTTTCAGTTAAGTATTAGAAAAAATAACTGAAATTAGTAAAGTCGTTCCCAAGTTATAGCGTAACCAAGGAAAATAGTTCTTTGTATAAAAATACCTATTTTTATTCAACTTGGTCACATATTAAGCGAGCCAGAAAAGGAGACCCGGCACTTTTCATAGAAAAAATGCTAAACTTGTATACAATTGAATTAGGTCTCAAAATAAAGCCAAAATTATTTGCTAAATAAAGCTACTTTTGCCTTATTTTTAGTGAATCGTGGAAAGAAGTTCTATAATGATTAATATTTTTTGATATGGAAACCCTAAATCTTCAAGGGACAGAATTTTACTTCAAAATATTACTCAAGTGACTGTAAAAACCATTATTCCTTTGTTTTTTCTAAATAAAAAACCAAATGTCAATTTGACAATCCTAAAATATTTCGCATCCGCTCCCGCGAACTATGATTGTGAATGTTCTCTGCTGTGATTGCCTTTTTATCCGTTATTTCTCTTGACGACCCGGCTACATATAGAGGTTATAGTGACAAACCTACGTATTTGACATTGACAGCTAGCTGCTGATGACAAATATTGCCAGACTACGTTACCCAATTATGAAACACAGATAAAAAAAATTAAAAAAGTATACAACTTTGGCACAAAATGCCGGGTGTCCTTTGGCTACGTCAGACACAAAAAGAAGCTATTTTGGGTTTTCATCGCAACACCTACAACATTTTGGTCTTCTAAAAATAAAAATACATAGATCACGTTTTGAAGGAATAAAGTTACGGGTTAGTAAATACTAAATAAAATTAGAGCGTCTTTACGCTTCGTAGGTCTTCGCAGACGAGACATTTTTTCCGTCGCATCGTGTCTGACACTAACGGCTTTTAATTCCTTTCGCACGACGTAAATTCTAAAGGGGCGCATTTATCATTTAACCCTTCCCGTAATTAACCTAATTTACATTGAAAAACATAAATTTCCTAAAACGGACGAAGCAATAAAAACGCAACCGTTATCTTGCCCCTATCGGGAGTTCTAATTTTGTGGCAGATTTATCATTTCTACTGAGGTCGAGTAAGTGTTTTTTTTTTTGGTAACATTTAATTATAAAACTGCTGGGCACAATTCGCTTCTAACATTTCTGAGTTGCTTATCCCATTTTATTTATATCTTCTCGTGTAACGACAAAATAAATAGGGTAAAAAAGGAAAAGATAAAGAGAACAACAGAAAAAAATAATAATATAACAATAGAGAATGGGCGAGTGTGAGAGTCTGAAGTGTGAAAGGTGTGAAGTGTAGAGGCCATGGATCGTCGGCGATCTTCTTCAAGAGACTTGAGGTTTGGGTTTGAAGGTCGGGAGGTTATCCCGTTGACAGATGGGCGGCGCTCCTGAAAGCGGCAGAGCTCCTAGTCGGGCATCTCTTAATTCTAGGCCAGTGCTGCTGGTGGCTGGCAAGCGCTGTTGGTAGGTCGGCCGGTGGTAGGGCGAAGTGACAGCACTAGGCGGGCCGAAGCAGCTGGAGGCCGACCGATACTGCTGGAGTTCAGGCGGCAATAGGGGTCCACCGACAAGGATGTATGTGGAGTAGTTTGCAGTTCAGTAAATTAAGACGTATAAAGGTATTGGGTGTCGTACGGCTTTGAGATATTTGCTTGAGTCAAGGGGCAGCCGGCCCCGGCCTTTTAGAAATTTGGAGATTCGGTAGCGAGCCAACAAAAGTTACGTTGGCAACTTTTCCGAAGAAATGCTTTTTGTGATCAGAGCGGCTTGGTCTTTTATAGGTCCGGAACCATTTAAAGGTCATGGTAAAGTTTTGTATGAGCGACTGCTCTGGCAATGTATAACTACTGTACTTCGAAATATTTAATAGTAAATGGCTGAACATTTATAATTTCTATGAAAAAAGGCTCAGGAACTTTTGATAAAGTCACAATCTTGAAAATTATGAGAACTCCTACTATATCATTACCTTACTACAGTTGATAAAAGATGTTGCCAATTATTTACAGAGTCATCAATTTCGCATTTTCTTAGAATCTTTCTTTCCATTTCTCTGATTAACTCTTAACAAAAAGTGTTTTTTAAGCGAAAATAAATACTGTTATTTTTATTTAATTGTTATCGTCGGCCTGACAAGAAATCTGTGAAGTTTTATTTTGTTAATTTGCAAAAATTAAAGGATTAATTATATACAGCCTTGTTTCAAGCCTGATCAGAATAATAAAATCTATTATTTTAGGCCTTCAGTGGTTTGTTTTGATAAAAATTAGGGCTAAATATGTCATAGTTTGAAGGAGTTTAGAAATAATATTGTTTATTTCGATATACGTATACAAATATTTTTTGTGTACATTTATTGTTCACTAGCGGTCCGCCCTCGCTTCGCTTCGGTGTAGAGCTGAAGTGTAGACTACATTTTTTGTTCTCAGGCTTGTATTATACACAATGACATTCATCTATGATTCTTCTTATACCTGCATGCAAATTCTCAGCCCGAACGGTTGAAAATTGACAAAGTTTCATACAAACTTTCATTCCCTATTTTATCCCTTTTGGGGTAGAATTTATCAAAATCCTTTCTGAGCGGATGCCTAAGTCATAACATCTACCTGCATGCCAAATTTCAGCCAGTACCATCCAGTTGTTTGGGCTGTGCGTTGATAGATCACTATGTCAGTCAGTCAGTCACCTTTGAGTTTTATATATATATAGATTTTGTAAAACGGAACATTTTGCTATTGAACAGACATAAAGTCAGTTTTTATACTTTTAAATATTTTATTATTTCACGAAAGTTATATGAGAATAATAAACACGTAATAATTAATAAAAAATATCGTTAATTTACTGGCTAGTGCGAAATATTTATACACGTTAAGGGCAGTTTCTTAGCCACGCCCTTTAGATAAGGTTTGAATTGAACTGTAAAGAATTAAAGTAGGTATTCTGTGGAGGTTGGATAGGTATAGAGCCAGTGGAAATAGTATCCGTGTCCAGGGAAGCAATGGCAACGGCAAAAATTTAGTTGTCAACCAAAAATAAAAACATAAACATTAACAAAATAAAGATAAGACAAGTTTATTAATATAATAAATAAATAACCGAGCGAGTAATTATAAATAAAAGGATATGGAAAAAAATCCGGTAAGCGTCTAGCACTCTGTAAATGTGCTTTTAGTAGTTGGGTTTCTGATACTTATTAACAAAATGGTAATTAGTGTGTGATATCATTTAAATTGTGCGTTTCCAGAAATAAATAATATAAAATAGGCATAAATAATGGTAATATACTGGAATTGATGACCATATGGATAACGCAAGCTGTGTAAAATGGAACTTATGAATGCCAAAAGGAAGGATTGCCCTTGAGGTACGTTACATTCTCAGCTCTGCTTTCCTCATACTTAAATTTATCTAAGAGTTCCCATTATAATAAAGAAGTAATAAAAACATTATGCGACATCACATTCTTATTAAGAGTTTAGTTCATATAATTTTCTGTATACACTAGTGAAATCTAACATTGTTCCGGCTTTTCAGGTCCGTGTTTGCCGGCATAAAACGTATCCTATTTCTCAATCTAGGTCATAAACCTTATGCGTTCCCAAATTCGTTCTGTAGTTTTTCGAGAATAAATAACAAACATCCATATAAACTTTCCCATTTAGAATATTGGAAGGATAGTAGGATAGAAATAAGACTTTTCCATAGAACAATTCATATCTGCATAGTTCAATTAAACACCATTACTTTTTAAGGATGTTTTTATGAACAAAGTCGTCGTCATCATCATTCATAATCATCAGCCTATTAATGTCCCCACTGCCCATATGCCATAGGCCTTCCCTAGGGATGGAATAGGGAGATTGGACCCACCACGCGGGCCCAGAGCGGATTGGCGGGTGCTAACGACTGCAGATGTAGCCGGGTCAACGGCTTAACGTGCCTTCCGAAGCATGGAGGAACTCGAGATGGAAGATTTTTGGTCACCCATCCAATGACCGACCACTGCGAAAGTTGCTTAACTTCAACGATCGCAGCCGAACGCGCTAACCACCTGCGCTATCGGGCTCCTCAAACAAAGTCGTGCATAGTAAATAATATGAAAAATCAAATTATATTAGCTTATTCATATTCGAAATCAATTTCACTACAAGAATAGATCTATCTGAAGAAGGTTTACACCACACATTGTGTTCTAATATATATATAGATAAAAAGAAAAAAAAGAGATACGGATCCCTACAGAGGATTTTGCCTAAGGATGGCAAAACAAAAGTTGGAAATACCTATGAAAATATTTTCCAAGCGGGGCCCGAATAATTCTGTTGTTCCAAGATTTCTTATGCCAATGTAAATTATTGCCACCTGGTAAAAGAAATGTATATTCATTCTGTCGTAATTCTCACAAAAATCACGTCTTTTGTTTCATATAAATACGTGTTATTAACGTTATACCTAAATGTAATAACGTGAATCACAGAGTAGGTGATATACGGCATTCTGTAAATTAACAATTTCATTAGTTTTGATTACAACGTTCACCCGGGAACTATGTAGAATGAAGATAGAATACACTTTACTCCGTTATCAGACACTTGAATAACAAATAAAGTTCTTATTATTGTGAAACAAAAAAAGAACTTTAGGGGAAAGTTAGAAAGATGGAGACGTTCGCTATAAGAATAAAAATCTTAAGTCGTTTTGAGGTTAAAAAAAATAAACAATCCTTTATATCAATATGCCCTCGAGTCGCAAATGTAACAGGTTTACTGCTACTGCTAAGGCTTCTCAGCTCGCGTGCGACCCTGAAGATCTTATTTGTTGACTTTAAATAGAATTGCAACCCAGTAATAGTGCTGAAATCGGGTGTGAAATAATAGGATTTTGTCACGTGCCTTGCTTAGCGAGTTCTGTTTTTTTTTATCGAGATTTGTATTTCTATTCGCCCTTATTGCAATTAAAATCTGAGGCTTTAATTTCTGTTGTATCTAATGCTTAAACAACTCCTTCGCGCATAGATTTAAAGTTATAATTATTAGGTACATCTTTGTTGTTTCTTTTTTATTTTTAACACACCAATTAGCCTAGCCCCAAAGTAAGCACTATAAAGTTTGTGTTATGGGATGCTAGGGTAATGAATAGAATACATATATTGTACATATATAAGTATATTTATATAGAAATACATATTAAACATCCATGACTGGAGTACAAATGCACGCAAACACCTGCCCCCACCGGGATTCGAACCCGGGACCTCTCGAGTTGGTGAGTCGGCGTGATACCCGGCGTACAAACCACTCGGCCACGGAGGTCGTCTTTGGTCGTCACTTTATCATTATGACATAAATGATAATAATAGTCCTCCACTTTGCAGTGCCATCATTGACTGAGATTTACACAAATCCATTGGAAATGCGTTTTCACGAATTAATTTAATTTTTTAAAGATTTTTCTGATAGACATTTTTTGCAAAATGTATTAGAAGCCAAGAAAACAATGCGAAGATCCGGATATTGTTTATAAATATAATGAATCCTCAGTCCTTTCATCAATAATCTGCATCCATACGAAGCCGGTGGGTTAATTAGTCTCGCTATAAAAGAGTCCAAAGGTCACCCTTTACATAAATCTTAATGAATCTGTAAAAGCTTCTTCCTCAGTAACAAAGCTATTTAGTGAAAGAAGTCACGGGAATACTACATTAGGCAAATCCATTCAACTTGTTTGCAAAGCGCCAATTAGTGACACCATTACTTTTGATGTGGTGTCATAAAAAGTGACCGCATCCTAATCCAGCATTAATACGCCCACGAAATTTAATAGCGACACAAAATTAGAACTTACATTTCAGCCAAAATTGGGACCATGCCTAAATACGTGTCGCTTTAAGAAAGGTGTGGTCGTTACTATATGGTAGACAGTTAAATTATACAGTGGAAATGATAGTGGACATAAAAGCTATGCTTACACATAAAAATGAACTCAGTTGATCAAAGAGAATCCTATTACTTTGTATCATATTTAATGTATAGGGCATTACCAAACGCCCGACGATAATGTGCAGTATAATTATTACATCGGCTGCCTTGAATGTTAGTCTAAATATTTCACTATCTGTAACATTCATTTATTGTACAAAGTGATCATGTATGGATCTTGAAGTTAAACATTACAATGGTCGGTTTCTGTGAACAACTACGATAAATTCAAGTTCCATTATTAATGTTACTGATAATAAGTTTCACGGTAACACCAACATTAATTATTAAGCTTACAGTTTACTAAATATCATAATGATTTTTATTAGCGAACCCTTTCTTGAAGAACTAGTTTTGGTAATAATCCTACCAATATTTAAGATGTCAAGATTTTACGCAGGTATTTACATAATGAATATTTATTTTATAACATTATAATTTCTAAAAGTAATAATTTTTGTCAGTGGTTGGTTATGAGATAAACACAGAGAAGCGCAATACCATTGAAAAGAACCTGGCGTGAGTAATATAATCTATTTTTACCCAGCTTACCTTCAGAAGGTTTCAGAACAGCCACTAATGCCCAGCTATTAATTTGCAGCGTAACGGTTTTTAATACCACTTTAGCTTATCATGCACAATCATTATGTATGCATGTGTTACATGGCAACAACAACCAGGTCAGAGGTGTGGCTAAATTGAATACGATACACTAAAAGCAAATGATACTGTTTGATTTAAGATCCTACGTCATATTTGAATAATATTGTCGGTTAACAATAAAACTTTATAGCCGTTACTGTTGCTTATTGAGCAAATGGATTTTAATGGCTAATACGAGTAAGTTTTAAGGACTTTGTCGAGCTTTAAAGTTACAAAACGTATTCAATTCATAACAAATTACTGCACCGGATCTAAAAGAGTCCTTATTTTACTTACAAGTATACTATAGATAAATCCACAGGTTTTTGATCATGCGGATGCAGACTGGTTCGTCAATATACACAAAATCAACAAGAATGTTAAAACAGTATAATATATATATACTTTTATTTATGGCTGATTGGAGATTTAGTAATATTGTAATATAGCACATATTATGTATATAAATAGATTTCGTAAAATATAAGACTGCCACGAGAGCTAAATAAAACAATATTCAAATGAACAATCAAGTTTCAATATCGGTTCATTATTATATTAACTAGGAAATGGTCGTCAAATCAATTAGGACAAAAAGTCATCACTTTGTATTTTTAATGTAAATTAATATTTTTTAATCTATTTTTTTAGTATAGAAACTAAATATAAGTATAACTCTGTAAACGATCGAGTTAATTAAATTCTTTTGATGTTGTTCACGCAAAGTAATGAAAAGTTTCAACCGAGAAAGGGATATTTTAATTGGATGTTTATTAAAAGTTCGTCGTTTCAGATGAAAAATTGCGAGAAAGAGTTGGTTTTTAGGGTTTTGTTCTCAAAAGGTGATAACAAAACCCTACGATATGGAATCTTTTGGGTTTCATATCTTACTTATCCAACTATTATTATTTTGATATATATAAAAGTTTGTTACTTATTCACGCAAAAACTTTTGAATGGATTTGGATGAAATTAAGTACACGTATAGTTTATGACCTGGGTTGAGAGCTAGATGCTTTTTGTCCCAGAAAAATGTTGGGTTCCTGTGGGATGGTCAAAAAACTAAAGTTAACGCGGACGGAGTCGCAGGCGTCCGCTAATATTACCTAAAAATAATAATATAAGGGGAACTAAAAATCCTGTCGCAGAACTAGTTACTTTAACCCATAAAACGTACTTACAATAAAACTATTTGATGTAAAAATGGTAATGTACCGAAAACAAGGACATTATTTTATAAACCATAATATGACTATCAGTACTAATTTTTATTAAAATGCAACAAACAACTCATTTTTGTTGCACAACCTATCTTTATTATTTATTAAAACTAGTAATTACTCTGCTTTATAATGAAGGTCCGTGACTTGGATTTCTGATATTATCGCTATAAGGCTAAGAGCAAGCCGTAATAAAAGCTGAAGAGGGAATCAGTTTTATGGATTCATTAGGGTCAAATTGAGATCAACAGGTGGACTAATTACGGAAAGATTTCACTCGAACTCTGGGCCTTGATTTTAGGCAGCCGCTTTAGGTTTTATCGATAACAAACCATGACAATGTAACAAAGTGCTCGTTAAAATTTGATCGTTCCATAAATTATGTAAATATTTACTGGAAAATGTTTCCTTTACAACGAAAAATCAAACAGTTTGTTTCATAAATGAAACTTGAATTATCATTAATATGTGAGAATAATCAGATTAGAGAATTTGAATGTGCATGTGGGTAGAAATCACAAAGAGTGAAAAAAATAAACTACACATAATGGAACACTGAAGTAAAATCGTAACAGTTACTACAAAATTGTAACTGGTATGCTAACAGAATTAATTTCATACTTTTACTTTTTTATTGAATTGGAAAGTGGCGATAAAAGGTCGTTAGATTTATTAAGTAAAGGTAAATGTGCCTTTCGGGGCAATTCGCAATGATTTATTTTAGGGTTTTCCATGAAATGTGTTTCGGCTGAATGAATGTTGTGTTGATCCCTAAAAGGGCTATTAAATGTACTCATACTTATTTCCACAATTAGTTCTTGTACACAAAGATACTTTTTAATATGTAAATAGATACGAACAGGTTTGGGTCTATAGAGCCTGTAGTCTAATTCGAATCGATCAAAATGATTTATTATAGTTTTCCTGCCCATTGCTTTGTTTTGCATAGGCAGAGACATTAAACTATATTATACTAATTAAATATCTTTGCCGTTAGTATTGCATTGTCTTTGCTTCAGCCATCTCACCTTTCTCATTTTGGTGAATAAATAACAGAAGCATAAAATTAAATGCAGCCAGAAGTACGGCTCTTGAAACCCTCAATTAAAAACAATGACCTAAGCTAATCGCGATTTATTTTCATGAAACATGGTTATTCGCGAATGAATTCTGCTTGAACCCGTGTAAAAATACCTGTAAACGAAGTACTTATCAATACGTATGTGACAGAAATAACGCTAATCTGAACCGTATCTCCGGTTGGGGGCGCGCATTGTGTACTTTGTGTTACCCAGATCCCATCCCATATCAATATCTGGTGGTTATCCGACTTTTTACCCACAGCAACAATATCTTTAAAACTAAAGAACAATTTTATTCGGCTACAGTCTGCTTTAAGGTATCATAATGATACACAATAATACAGTTCCACTCCATGTTCTATGTTCTTCTGATTAAAAGAAGTAATATTTAGATTAGGTACATTATGAAGGAGCCACGTTGCTAACAAGGTATAAGTAACACATATTACCATATCACACACGCTCCTGCCGCGGTCTAATTTACATTTCGCCGAGAAAAAGAGCCAAAAGAAAGGGAATATTTTATTGGTACTTTTCCATTTATTTGATGCTCGCTTTCACTCAGTACGGGTAGTGGTATTGATTCCCGGAACGGCAATGAAATAAAAGTAAAAGTCTTTCACTTGATACTAAAGTGCCTATGTAATAGGTCGTAAGAAGAATTGGTTGGTGTTAAAAGGATATTGAACAATTTTAACGTGATAATTTAAATATTAGCAGCTGTTTTTTGCTTTCCGCACCTGAAGGGTGACAATGGAACCGTATTAATAAATCTGAGTTGCCTGTCCATCAGTCTGTCAGATCTCATGAACCTTAACACGTAGACAGTTGATAGGAGAAGTTTCGTGAGTAAAACTTCAAAGGTGATGGTTTTAGTTTCAATGGCGCAACAATTGTGACCGTCGGCTGTTGAATTCCATGAAAGATCAATGTGAATTTAACATTCTGTCTGAGTACACTCATTTATGAAGTTCCAACAAGATATGTCAAGCGAAAATAGACTTTGCGTAGTTACACATAAGTTTCCTAAAGCGATACTTACCATTTGAATCGTGTACGTAATTTGCATTAGAATCTCCTTTGAACAGATTATTAACAAAGCTCCGTCAAAGGGTTGGATTTACTATGCACTAACTTCAATTAAATGAAGAATCCACGCCAACTTACGGTTGAAAGGGATTATCAAGACTGCTATAGTTGACTAATTCAAACTGGGTAAGTAACAGCATTTTTGGTAATGAAGTACAAAAGTAATTTTTGATGTATCTTATTCTAGTACCTTCACATTTCTTTCATTATTTATGTTATCCAATCTTTATATATATAATTCTTCTGTGAGTGTGTATGTCACTGAACTTCTCTTAAACGACTGGACCGATTTTGATGATTTTTTTTGTGTGTGTTCAAGGGGATCTGAGAATGGTTTAGATTCACAATTTTGTCCGCTGGACAACCCCTATTTTTTAGGGCGGTACGAAGTTCGCTGGGTCAGCTATTATGATATAATAATAAAGACCTCTGTAGACAAAAGACAACATATTTGTGCCATTTTTATGGATATGACCTGTGCTTTAGACAACGTGGATAATAAGATGCTATTGGCCAAACTCTATGCTTATAGGATAAGAGGCGTAGCTCTCAAATTAATAGAGTCGTATTTAAGTTACAGAAAACAATATACTGTTATCACTAGATTCTGCTAAATCACAAAATCATTAGGGAATCAAGGTAGTATATTAGGGCCTTTATTATTTATTTCGTTTATAAATCACTTTCCCAACTCTATTTAACATCCCATGATTTTATTGGCTGACGACAGTACTGCTGTGATTAAATGTATAAATGATAAAGATAACGAAAATGACATTAATAATGCTATGGTAAAAGTTAACCATTGGATAGTCCAAAATAACTTGTGCCTGAATAGTAAAGAAAACAAAAGGAATGTACTTTCGACAAAAGATTGAGATACCCTCAGTAACTTTAAGGTGCAATGGTAAGGAAATTGGATCTGTTTCTAAAACGAATTATTTAGGTCTGCATATGGATCATCAGAAATCGGAAATTCCACACTGAAAAATTAATAAAGAGAGTGAGTAGTTCGATTAATGCTTTATACAAACCCTCCAAAGTAACAAATAGGGACACTGTTTTGACTGCATACTGAGGTTATGTTAAATCTATCTTGCGATATTGAATAATTTTCTGGGGAAATTCTGTGAATAGGACTCATTTATTTAAATATCAAAAAAGGTGAGTAATAGCGATAAATTGCCTCAAATCGACTGGCAGCTGCAAACAAATTTTCATAAACATGAAAATCCTAACTTTGCCTTCGTCGTACATTTCTGAAATAGTTGTTTTTGTATTATAAAACAATTCTCTGTTAACGACAGTCTCAAAACGAAACTCAGATAGAAATCATCGTCACCGAAATAGAATTTGCGCTCCTTCATATAAGACCGTACATGTTAGTAATAGCTTCTTTGGGATGGATCACAGAATATTCAACTAGGGTTCGCGTATCTAAAGTCACTACCGAAAAAGATTTTAAAGAAGCGTCTATTGGCATTATTACTATACAGTTGAAGAATTTTCAAATGACCAAATATCCTGTAATAAAATCGGATATCTGTTTTTAAATGCAGATAATTTAGTAAAAAAGTCAGACATATTACATTTGACAATCCAGTTAAGAAATGTGTATTTGTTGCTATTTTGGACATTCTGATTTTTTTTAACTAACTACAACAGTAAAAGTTAATAAAAACTGTCCACTAACTAAAAAGTTGCTTTATTTTTGGTTGATAGGTATTATAATATTCATAAATTGTAAAATTTAAATAAAAATTATGACAACCTGATATACATCAGTTCGATCGATATGATGATATACATCATGATATCATCAGTCGATTGTACATTGATTTAATAGAGAACATTCATTTGAACAAGCGATATTGATATTATTTGTATGTAAACATAATGAACTTAGTAAATATATGTACTCTTTAATTTGACTCTACATTCACAGTATCAGATAAGTTACTGTCGCCGCACACGGGCCACCGACCACAACCACAAAACGCCGCCACCGGCATATTTCTTGTAGTTTTCATACATTTTATATGGACTCGCCACACACGGTACGCCGGTGGCCGCCACACGCTACAAATCGTCGTTGCTCGCTTCTTGTGGCCCGCACCGGCCACTTAATGCGCCGATACAAAACGCCGCCACACATCACTCGCGCAATTCCCCACCCCTCTCTCCCTTACCTTAGTCGGCCGCTGTCGCGCGCTTCAGCCACTTTAGTAGCCGCTTCTAGCTTCTCGTGACGGCGTTTGTGGCTGTGGCGTGTGGCTCTTGTGCGGCGACACTTACTCAAATGCTTACATGAAATATGTTATTATAAGTAGGTGTGTGATATGAATACACACTGGTGCATAAATCAGGCTTTTTTTGGGATGGTCGTTTTCAATGCAACAGTATAAAGCCACACTCCCTATAGTTACATTCACTTAAGCACTAGAAAATGTAATACAGACAATAGGGATTAAATGTGTTTGCATATTGCATGCTGAAACTAGTAAAACATTTCTCTAGTACTAAAGCGCAGCCTTAGTGTTCATTGCATTTGATTGTCCCAACCGCATTCAATAATGCAGACATGACCTGAAAGGTATTCTGGAACAAAAATAAAGTGCTAGATTATTGGAGCAAAGCTATTTCACTCAAGGGCTTTACCCATTTTGCATAGTAAGCAATGTAAATATTTAAATTCTAAAAGTTAATTGAATTGACACGGAAACCAGAGCCGCGGTTTAAAACACCGCAAGGGATATTTTGTTTCAATCATAAATAAAAAAGTATCGATTTCTTACCAGGTTTGTTTTAACCACAATAAAGAGGTTTGAGCTATTTATGATGTGATTTTGTATAAAATGTAGGGTGACCTGCACGCTTCTGGCTCGCGATCTATCAGCAATCACCATAATTCGGTACCAGAGATGACCGGAATATTTATCACTCGCGTTAACTACCCTGACCACATACATTATTATAATAAGACAATTGTTTTTATAGGTATATCATAGTAATTGACTATTTTATTTGAACTGAAAATGGGAATTGTAATTAATATTGACATAAATTTTAATTTTAATTAAAACGAAAAAAATACATGTCATTTAATGAATGATAGGTAAAATGAGAATACTGTAATATCACTGTTATGATTTTAATATGTCGGATTTTTTTACATGCTTATAAATATATCTTTATATATATAATTCTTCTGTGAGTGTGTATGTCACTGAACTTCTCTTAAACGACTGGACCGATTTTGATGAAATTTTTTGTGTGTGTTCAAGGGGATCTGAGAATGGTTTAGATTCACAATATTGTCCGCTGGACAATGTTTTTTTAATTAATTTTTAATTTATTAGTAGTTGTTGATTTTGGAATGTTTTACATTGGATCCGACAGACGGCGCTACCATACTAGACAGGACAACGTCTGTCGGGTCCGCTAGTTTATATATATGATAAATTTATTATCAATGCAAAGATCTACTGATAAAATGGTTAACACCTAAAACAAATGATGAAATCGAGATATTATTAAGCGGAGCCTAGTGTTCTAGCACACACTAAGACACATAATATATATTTGTGGCAAAGTTATACTATCTATCTAAAAAGAGACGCTGGTTAAGATCACATTATTGTTCAAGCCTATAAAATTTATTATTATTTTGCTGTTAATATGGCTAAATAGTTTTAAGTTCCTTAGCCTAACATATGCTTATATGCGAATACCTTTTGTCAACCCTATTTATTGCAAATAAAGAGTATTCTAATCATTCTATCTCCCATATACCCGACAGAGCTACGAAAAACTCTGTCACTGCACCAACGCAACAAACTGGGCCAATTTCACCTGTATTTTTTTAGGGTTCCGTACCTCGAAAGGAAAATACGGAACCCTTATAGGATCACTTGTTTATCTGTCCGTCTGTCAAGACCCTTTATCTCAAGAACGATGGAGGTATCAAGCAAAGTTAGACATTTATATCAAATACTCTAAGGTCTAATGTCCCTTGGAGCTATGAAAAAATCAAACATCTGAGCCAACGCAATCAAAATATACATAATACAGCCGTTTATGCCGTAAACTTCCGCAAATTATCGAAACCCTCAGGGGAATCAAAACCTACAGTACTTCCTGTGAACTCAGAATCTTGAAATTTGGTACGAAGCAACGTTTTATATAAAGATAAAGGTAAATTTGTAGCTTCATCACATATTTTACAGAACCCTCGGTGCACGTGTCCGACTCGCACTTGGCCGTTTTTTTCTATTGTGTTTTTAATTTAAACGTTTTTTTATTTAGACGTTAAAAAATACCTAATCTCAACAAAATATGGGTTTTAAAACCAAAATTGACATGGTTTATTATATACTCGTAGCTTCTTTGCGATCGTGGAAGTTAAGCAATTTTCACAATGTGTGATCATAAATTTACTATCACAAGCTCCTCCGTGCTTCGCAGGGTACGTATAGCCTTTGCTACCGGCTGCATCTGAGGTAACTCCTAACATCTACCATCCGTTCTGGACACGCGTGGTGGGTTATGGCCATGGCCTTTTCTCGCTATCGCATTCATTGGATAGGGAGGTTTGTGCAACCGTGTCGTTGCAGTGGGACTCAACACACTTCAACTCAAACTTTTGCAGAGGCGAAAAACATGGAAACTAGTACTAAGGAATCGCGCGTCGACTCGGTTTCTTCATAATCGGAATACCTTAATAGTGCGAAAAGGAATGGATGAATTAATGAAAATGTACCTTATTCAAATTGACTTATTGAAAGTTTTATTGAATCGTCCCTTATTATTTCCTACTAACCCATTCAGTACATCTTTTAGCTGATAAGAAGAATGGGCGCAAGAAACTTATCAGCATTTACCAGAAGTATAAACATTTACATAAAATCATGTCGGTACCAATACAATTAATTTGATACAATAATTATGTGTGACACAGTTAAATATAAGGGAAGATGGATTTGCTAGAGGCGAAACAGGTGAAAAAAATGACGCGTGGTGTCGCTTCGACTCTACTTCAGTGTGAATAGGGGTGATGACGGGGTACAGTAAACGAAATTCTATTTAGTCCGTCAGTTAGATGATCAAAAAAAAAGGTAAATTTAAAAAATCAAAAAACCCGACTGCTTAATTATACTTCAAATAAAAACTGAAAAGAAAAAAACAAGTCCCGTAGTCTATAATTCTGTTAATAAGGAACAAAACTACTTTAACAGTCGGGACCCATTAGATATTCAAGAATACATAATATTTTTCAATAATGGGTCCCGACTGTTAAAGTAGTTTTGTTCCTTATTAACAGAATTATAGACTACGGGACTTGTTTTTTTCTTTTCAGTTTTTATTTGAAGTATAATTAAGCAGTCGGGTTTTTTGATTTTTTAAATTTACCTTTTTTATTTCACACTTTTTAGTTACCTAGTTATAGTATCTTAAGGCGGTATATACCGTAGTCTTGTTACTTCAGTAAGAGAATTAATATCGCGGGAATTATTAAGTAACTTGCGGTGGTCTAAAAGATTGATTTATTAAGACATATAGAGACTTTACCAGCGGGGTCAAGGCTACAGATGGGGCTTTTTCTGCCCTTTTTCACAAAAATGTGTGAAGTTAAATCAAGTCGTTACATAAATATTTAATGTATGTAAATTTTATAGAAAACTAGCACTTATTCAAAAAGTCATGTTTTGTTTATGTTCTTTTTTTAGTAGTTTAGCAGTAAATATAAAATTCATTTCATCCGTCGACTATTTAAAATTGGCAGTGGCTGCATTGACATGTTAACGTCCGGCTGTAAGATTGCGATATACACAAATGCAGTGTCATATCCTAGTCTCATAACTTGATATACCTACATAATTCACAGAAACCCAATATGTAGATGCCAGAAGTTAACTTCAAATTTTGTTAATCACCCTATATACAATACCCACAATGACGTTTATGTCGCAGGTTAAAGAAAGCAGTAAATCACGTCTGTTGTGTTGGATGAACAATCGTGGCAACTGCCTTAGATTGCTAATTTAAATAATTATGCAATCACCAAAGCATAGTTTATAATATTTGATTAAAGTAAAGGCGCATAATAAAATGTTCATAACGTTAGGTAGACCACCATAGCAATCTCATTTATTATCAATTTATAGTTTTCTTTTAAAGTCTTCACATATAACAGGTCAAAGACTTTGTGATCGACCCTTTCTATTGGTAGTGTAAAGCTCGAATGAAGAGTACTTCCACCTATCAAGCGTGCTGCTACCAGCCTAGTAGGTACCTATTGCAAATAGTACAGTCTTGGCAATTACATTCCAAATATTTTTTTGTATAAAAAAAGAACCGAAAAACGTATCACTGTTAAACACAAATGCTAAGTAACTTTTACAAATATAATCAAATAAACCTATTACTTACTTTATTTTTAAATCGTTTTCATTAATAAAATACTATTATCCTAACTATCTATACCAATATTATAAAGAGGCACGATTTGTATGTTTGTAACAAACTACTGAACCGGTTTCAAATATTAATTCATCATAAGGTTACATTATTTAATATTACATTTTTCTTTATTTAAATACATTTTGTCCGAGTGACATAGGCTATATTTATATATTGTACAATGCCGGGGTGGATCACCAGTAAGTATAATATAATATTATAGATGCGAAAGTGAGTTTGTTTGTTGCGCTTCCGTGCCCTAATAGCTAAATCGATTATAATGAATTCCCCTATAAAAGTAGATGGGTACTTAGTTCTTGGCTACAACATCGCAATACTTATAGGTGATGAAAGGGGTGATTTACCTATAAAAATCTATATTATTTACTTTGAATTTTACAGAATTATCGTTTATAATTACAAAACCAATATTATCGCGAGCTGATTAATAAATACAGGGATTCCAATAAGTATGTACCTACTAGCGAAAAATGGATTATTTGTCATTATATTAAGTAAACCTTTTTTGTAACATTAAGTAATATCGAGGACCTCCGTGGCCGAGTGGTTTGTACGCCGGGTTTCATGGTGTCGCCGACTCGAGAGGTCCCGGGTTCGAATCCCGGTGGGGGCAGATGTTTGTGTGCTGAATACGAGCATTTGTACTCCAGTCATGGATGTTTAATATGTATTTCTATATATATATGTACAGTATGTATATTCTATCCGTTACCCTAGTATCCCATAACACAATCCTTACAGTGCTTACTTTGGGGCTGGGCTAATTGGTGTGTGTTAGAATTATTTATTATTTATATCGTTACAAAAAAATTAAAAACAGTATAATTCTGAGTTGTTCATTAAAATTGAATAAAAATACCTATGATGATAATTTATTTTTCAACATTTAATAAGAAGGAACTGTGTCACAGTTATATTGCAAGTACTTCGTATAGGATCAGATACTGCGAATAGCCCATTTTTTTCTTCTTCGCCTAGGTTTTATCTACTTTTATAAACACCATTTTTTTTTCTCTTAGTATTCCCGCAGTCTAATCATAGCATAGTACACCGCGCTATCACTTTGTCATCGTTGTAACTTTTTAAATATTTGTTGAAATGACATAGTGTAAAAGGCAAAGTTTATCATTTTTAAATATTAAAAGCGATAAAAGTATTTGTTTTGATAAAAAAATAATTTGTTAATACAAAATGTGCATTTTGGAAATAGATATCAAATAATATTTTAGTTTTGATTCACTATTTTAGCGGTAATGGCTTACACATTAAGAATAGATATATGGTGTCACGGACTTTTTGGTAGAACTATTTAAGATATACATTTTCACTCTACATTACATTCATGTAACTTTTATTGTTTTTGCAGTGCAGGCCAAAATGGCTCGCAGATGGGAGATTTTTTTCCGTCTTATGTAACACTTATTATTATATTTTGGCCAATTCACTCAATAACTACATAAATTATTATATATATGTTATTATCATATATGAGCTATATTACTGTCAAGTTTCATTAAAATCTATTCAATATTTTTTAGGTGAAAGAGTAACAAAGATCCATACAAACGTAAGATTGAAATTAAAAGCGCAAGTGGTTAATATTCAACTTTAAAGCGTTGTAGATCCTAAACAATCATATAAAATGAAAAGTGGCTTTAAGAACCTAAACATGATTTTCAATTACCTAGACAGTGATACCCCACTCGACATATTTTGTCAACTTTATTTTTTTACTTCGTCACAATATGGCGCCTAATTGTCCTCATATTGAATTTTGATTACTATCATATCTTTAGTAGCACTCCCATGATTGAGACGAATCGATTGATGTATAAATCATCAAAATCGGTCCAGGCGTTTGGTCTCTAGTGTGCCACAAAGGAACAAACATACATATATAGACTGTTAAACACATAACCCTGTCTGCGCGTCGCGCTTCGCGCTCTTGCATTGCGCAGCCGGGTAAAAATAATGGACACGTATTTTTTTTGGGCAATCAACCAAAAAATGACAAAGTTATTATAGTGCGTGAAAGTTTGGGAGTAGGGGCTCGTGACGTCACTTTTAAGTGAAAATTGTACCAAAACGTACGTTATGCGACTTATTAAATCAATATATCTCTACAATGTTTATATTATGTGGAAAAAGAAAAAATACGTGTCCAATACTTTTTGATAATCTACCTGATAAAAGAAGAAAAAAAAAATTAGTCATCATCCATATTGAGCCTTTGACTCAATTATGTCTCCTAAAACCTAAACCTAAACCTCAACAACACTTTTCTTTCATCGGTTGTTTTCGAAATTTATCCATTTACCTTTTTTTTAAATAAGCAGCCAATGCCAATTCGAGTGGTGATCGGTACAAAATGATAAGAGGTACAAATTTTTAATTTGATTACGAACCGATAAGGATGCTGATATTCATCTTTTACAAGTGCGTCTACAGAGTTTTCATTTCATTACAGTGTGAGAAAGTTTGAGTGAAAGAGGTCAATAGAAATTTTACTTTAAGCCATTTTGTTTAATTTTGTTCGACCTTAAAGATTTTGCTCGACGACGCTTTCATGAAGTTTATGCGGCCATTTCGATCCTCGGCGTGCGTTCGTAGAGTACGTTTCTTATTGCAATGTCTTTTGTAGGCTAAGAGTGAGGCCACGACAATGCGTTGCGACGTTGATAACGCAACGTTAAATTCCATCGCAACGGCCGGCAACGCATTGGATTTGTCCGCGATGCGATGTACGACGTCGTAGATTTCTACAGTGCGACGCTGCAACGCAATGTTGTGGCCTCGCTCTTATAACGTAGATGTATTTTAATTTTTATAAAGGATTATGTGCCCTAATCTGTGGTGCTAGTATTAAATAGGACATTGAGTTGAGACATTCTTTTTCAAATTTTAAACTAGGTTTTACCGATCTACCTTGGAGTACTGCCGAGTAACTTTTCTTACAATGTGATAAAGGATCACCTGACAGTAAATAGCACAGTTAGTAAGGAACCACAACAACCTGTGAAGTATTGCAAGTTACATGCGGGTGACATTCATCATAATAATCCGACGGTTTTCTTAAATTGTAACCTCGTCTTACATCATCCTAAGAAGCCTATTAATGTCCCTACTGATGTGGCACAAGCCTTCCATAACGATGGAGTAAGGATATTGGGCCATGGCCCACCACGCGGGCTCAGTGCCGATTGGGGACTCCTAACAACTGCAGATGCAGCCGGGACCAACGTCCTCACGTACTTTCCGAAGCACGGTGGAGCTCGAGATGTAAATTTTTGGCCACCGATCCAATGACAGACCACTGCGAAACTAGATTAATTTCAACGATCGCAGCTGAACGCGCTTACCACTTGCGTCATCGAGCTCCTGCTACAATTTAGTTTTATTAGTTTTTACAACAGTATTAGTAATTTCAGTTACGAATCGTGTTTTTGAAGTGAAACTTCTTTACGCATGCTTGACTTGGTGGGTAAGCTGGCGAATACGTTACGCGTTACGAAAAGTGTGTTCGGGCAAGGCAAATGGGAGTTGAGTGGGGGATATAAGCAAGAGAAAGCAGTGAGCACGCACATTTTCTATCTCTTATCCTCTTAGTATTTGTACATACATGTATATATTGTAACACATATAATGTACATACAGATGGAGCTAAAGAAGTTTCACTTCAGTCGCGTGGTGGTAAGCACACTCGTTATTTTGTAGACATCACACCATTTGTGCTTTCATTTATTGTAATATACTAATGTTTCAATAAATGAAAGCTCAAATAATATGATGAAGTATAAAAACAAAATAACGACAACTATAATATATCTTAATATGGTTGCAAAAAATGGGATCTTTTATTATTTAGCATATCGGGTGTACATGGCTCAGCTATTATTGAACGGAGTTTATTTCGGTTTGACCGTACCGTGTCGTCTCCCTCAGGGCTGTATGATTTATGTAAGAATTTCAATCGACACCTCCTGCTTATCGCGATACCCAATACTCCATCCCTCAGTATGCCTCTGGGAATTGCTTGGCATATTATATTCCAACTTACGTATAAACGCATGAGTAACAAATATATGTTAGGTATTTCGATGTAAACATAGCTAGGCACCTAGGGTACATCATATTTTTATTTTTCAAGCATTGAATTGCTAGATGTTTAAATCTAAAGAAAATATTACTAGAAAAGAATCCACTCGGTTCATGTTTCAGACGGGATTCGAACCCGCATCTTCCGCTTCCGTCTGAAATCTTGACTAGATTTCTTTCTAGTAACCTAGGGTTTTTTAATAGTTAATTAAACAAAAGCAAAGCGTAATAAAAAATAAAATTTCTATACAGATTTTTGTCAAAATCACACTTCTTATAAAAAAATGTCTTTCTCTGTGTTGGTTTTAAAAGGTTTTGGAAATTAGAGCAGATTTTATTATAATTTTATTTACTAAAGAATTAAACAAACTGAATGAAGTAAATTTCACTGGCCATCACAATAATGTCAAAAGCTAATGCTTAATAGATGTATTAATAAGTGAATAAGTAAATAAATGTAAATGTAATGAAAGTAAAAACAGTAATATGACTGAATAGAAAAAGAACATACCAGATGTTGATAGTGGGACTAACCAGGACCCTGCCTTCGCATATGCGGTTTCTGCTAGATTTGCATAAAGATAAATATTATAATATTAATGCCAATTTACATTAGAACTAGACTTTAGAGAAAATCTGGTGTTAATAGGTGGTTTACACACGCTTACATTTGCTCCTCCAGTCACCGTCAGCTAGCCGGCAAGAATCTTTGCCGGATAATGAGAACTCTCGCACCTTAATAATCCTTTCTTTTTAAGTGTGTATGCTGTTGGTCGCAGATGACCTTTACAGCGTCACAGGGTTAGGGAACGACGAGCTCCTAAAGGGACCTCAAGCCGAAATTTACCGATGACCTGTAGAGGTAGTCCAGGCTGATGGCATCTTCCCTCTGCAGTAGTCTTCTTTCCGTCTGGAGCCTCTAGACCACAGGAATCTGAGGGGGTGGTTATCAACCCACTATAATGGAACTTAACATAATAAAATAATGTAAAGGAACTTTTGTCTCCAAGAAAGAGAAGGATATAATATACAGACAGGCGGCGCAGCACGGCGTTTTCGGCTTCCAGTTTAAAAAGGTGAAATTTTTCTTTGCCTCTCATCTGTGTATATAAAAGGCAACCGTTGACTGATCTATCAATGCACACCCCAAACCACTGTACGGATTGCGCTGGAATTTGGCACACATATAGTAATTATGATGTAGGCGTGCTCTAAGAAAGGATTTACCAAAACTGAGTCCCTAAAGGGGTAAGACGAAGTCGCCGGCACCCCTAATATATTATATATGTAGACCCCATCCCCATTTGACCCATTCTTAACAAAAGTTTGTCGCTAATACGTCACGGGTAAATGGGATATTGATAATGTGTTATATGTGTGTGTATGTGTACATTAATAATAACTCCTCGGTCACAGCATAAATCGAGCAAGAAGAAAAATAACAAGAAATATTTCAAAACAAGTCTCGGAAACACAGTTTTTGTTATTTATTTCTATCAAGAAGTTGTTACTTTGTAGGTAACTACTTTCAATTTATGTTGACTTTCTCACAATTTATTAATGTAAAGCATATGTTCATGCTTCCTGTAATTTAGAGCAATATAAAGGGTATTTTTTTATACTAATAGTTACACATACACAAAAAAATTAAGTAAGCATATGAAAAATTTCAACAAGTTGAGAGTTTGATTTTGTGAAAACATTATCTTTATTAAACTTTTTTACAATAACCAAGTATTTCTTATATTTATTGAAATACTTAAACATTGCGTATATTTCAAGGAATATTGGTTAACTCGTTTTCTTTGGTTTCTTTCAAGTTAAAGCGGTTACAAAATGCTCCTTTATAGGATTATAATGCATGCAAAGAGGGTACTCATCCATATTTGGAAACAAGATATATCAACGCTTTAACATTGAACTGACTGAAATAGACATATTCATAACTGAAAGGAAATTTAGGTGGGCTGGCCACACAGGTCGCAGAAATGGTGATCGATGTGGAAAGATTGTACTGGAGTGGTGACCCAGAACTGATCACAGGAACGTAGGCAGACCACCGATGCGATGGAAAGACGATATTATGAAGATAGCGGGAAAGCACTGGATGAGAACAGCACAAGGTCGAGCTAGATGGCATTCGCTGCAGGCCTATATTTAGCATTGGGTGGCTATAGGCTGAAGAAGAAGAACATTGAACTATTTACGGATGTCAATAATTTCTTATGCATTTGTGCCTATCTCGTTGTCAGATCTTACAATCGATTACTTGTGTAATGTTAGCTGGTTGTATCATGAAATACAACCATTACATGAAGTGTTTCAATATACGTAGTAAATTCTTAGTATTAAACATGATATCGTATGAATATTTCATTGTCAGCAAAACAACATGTTTTTCAGTAATTACTTAAGTGAGAAACTCTTTAAAATGTTTATGGGTTGGAAATACATAAGTGTATCCCTATAACCTGTTGATATCTTCGATGTAATTCTTTTGATAATAAACTGTTCCTAGCCATTGAGCCAGCGGGAAAATAAATCTACGGCTCACCTTACGGAATTCATTTCCGTAAGCCCAGCCAAAAAGCATCCTTATGCTTTTTTCTGCTTTCTTTTATGATAAAGTATCTCTTTATATATGTTAGCTTATTTTTTTATAAATACTTATAACAATCGTGATGTGAAGTTGATAAAACTTTATCTATACGTATATTATAAAGAGGAAATATTTGATTGTTTGTTTGTATTGATAGGCTCCGAAACTACTGGACTTTATCTCTAATCAACATAGGCTTTAATATATTTTGAAAAATGTTAGGACTAGAAATGAAAACTTTGATAATGTAACCCAATATATGAAGAAAAATACCAAAGAACCCTTATATCGCGTACTATGTTTATGGTCAGATAACTACTCTCTTTATTGTATTAGTTTACCATGATAATATTACTTTGTTAATTCAAACGATAAAGTACAGTTATGCAGTTATATAAACATAGCAAGATTATAAATTTTATTTAATTACATATGTCTTCCCAACGGATCATAAGTAGCGTATATGGTCCTAAGTCGTCGTAAAAAGTCTATTTTCAGATCATAGTTCATACAAAAATTACAGTACAGTCCAACTAGATGAGTATTGAAGAAAATAAGTTCAACCAAGTATGGAATAAATAGAACCAATATTCTGGTAGGATCAACACTAATTAGCACAGTTTCAGTAGGCATGAATTATGCCATACTACAACATATTTCCGCATGAGGATTACATTATATGAAGTTCAGTTTAATTCATTGTTAGAAGTTTATTTATTATTTATTGACAGTAGATGAATATTAATGTTTTTGCAACAGAACAAAGTGATGTAATACAGTTTTATAGAAGACATCAATATCTACAAAAAAGCCTACGATACCATATGTCGAACTATTACAATGATGACAGGATAACTACTTTTTCATGTTGAAATATGCAATAGTGAATTCCGCGCCGGTACAAACTAGGCCTCTACAAATAAACCACTTTATATTCTAGACTGAGGAACTCGGTAGCGCAGGTGGATAGCGCGGTGGACCTGCGATCGTGAAAGTAAAGCAACTTTTGCAATGGTCGATCATTGGAGAGGTGACCAAAACTTAATATTTCAAGCTCCTCCCTGCTTCGGAAGGCACGTGGTTAGAAGCCGTTAGTTTCGGCTGCATCTGCACTCGTTAACACCCACCAATACACATTGGGCCCGCGTGGTAGTTCAAATTCTAATCTTCTTTGAAGGCCTGTGGGGACATTAATAGGCTGGTGTTTATTCAATACTTTATAATGTGTAAAAAACACTGTATCACAAGATACGTTTATTAATAAGGACATAAAGCAATGATAACAGAGACCAACTTTTTCAACAGCAAAGCAATGCTACATCCGGTACTACAGGTCCTAATAAAAAATGTTCAGTATTAGTTACACATTTTTTCAGTAGGTAGGTTTATATAACATTATGTATAATTCAAGCTTGAGAACAGAAACTGTTTACACCGAAGCGAACCAAGGGCGGGCTACTAGTTGTTTCTTAATAGCAAGATCACCAGACATTACTCTATTCCCAAACTTTCAATTGTTAATATTTTGCCGAAATTATTTACAATATGCTTAATTGATTTTGAAGAACTTGCTTATAACGTGGCACAACCCAAATCATTATTATTTTGAGAGCAGTGAACGGAAACAATATCTTGCGCAGGTATAACGGAAACAATATATTTTAAGAGATGAAGTAGCTTTTTTGTTCGAATCAAAGCGCTAAGTTAGGAAAGTTACCTCCAAGTTTCTCCTTGCGAAAACGCAGTGAAAGAAAACTACTAGCATTGTTGGTAGTGTCGTTAAACGAAGAATAAATTAAAATAGAGAAAAGAAAATGGTAAATCGTTGTACAAATTTTCGATTACGAACAATCTCGTTTGTTTCGTTTTCTAATACGCCTAAGAAACATCTTTCACGTCTAAGCTGCATGATCGATTTTGATTTGTATGAATGTGAAAAGGATCTAAAAAGATATAAGCCAGTTTATTCCAAGTAATATTCTTATGTACCTGAGTTGAATTGAATAGGGGGTGTGAGTTTGTACGAGAAGCCAATTTATTTTTCATAGAAAAAGTCATGCACTTCTCCTAGTAATTACTTACTTAAATGCTTAACTTTCGACAAAGATATCTTTCCCTGTTTGATAATCGAGTGAGAAGTTCCAAAATTTCCTTGATTGAGGTTGCGGGCGGAAACACTGCTCGAGCAGATAAGAATGTTAGGGCCCACTTTGTCACAGTTCGGTCTGAATGAAACTTGAATTCAGTGATCAGCCACACTGGTTTGATATATAATACATTTGATATCTAAAAAAAGTGACGCCAAGTATTAGTTTCCTAATTTCATTTGGGATCAACGCGTGAATGAAAAAAAATACAACTTCAGCCTGATGTTAGCAAGTCTATTAAAAATTGATTTCACGTATATTTTTTTAACCCATTCAGATATTTTTTTTTTTGCATAAGTTGACATGTCGCTTTCTAAGGTCTCCTCTAAGTGTGTCTTCTGTATACTAAATTACACTAAAATTAGGATCAGCGGTTTAGGCATCAACACATAACATACAGACAGACAAACAGAGTTACTTTTGCATTTATAATTAGTAGGTATTAAAATGCGCCCGCAATTTTTTTTTGTTTTCTTATGTTTATTTGCAATCAGCTCCAAGCTTTAAGCAAATTCGTTGGAAATTGTGTTTTTATTTATACGAGTGCGCCCTCCACTGAGAGCATCTACTACTGTATTTAAGATTAAGTTCTTGCCTTTTGGTTTAATATGTTGGTTCCATGTTAGGTCGAGATGCAAACCTAGGTAGCGCACGCAATCCTTGTGAGGTAATGTCACATTATTCAGCAGGTCTGGTGGGCAATTTCCTTTTCGCAGTGTAAAGGTGACTTGCACTGATTTGGAGGCACTGGCCTTTATTTTCCATTTCTCCAGCCATTCAGACACTTTATTTAAACCTCTTTGCAGCTTCTCTGTTGCAATGCTAGCACTCTTATCGCTTGCAAGTACAGCAGGTCAGAAAAAGTAGCAGTGGCGATCTCATCTAATACGGGCAAATCAGCAGTGTAGATAGTATGGGTCCCAATACGGAGCCTTGAGGAACACCCGCCTTTATTTCTTATTCTTTAACTTGAAAGAGTCTGTCTGTTAAGTACGACTTCAATAACATAAAGAAGCTGTCTGGTAGGCTGTTTTTAATCTTGCAGAGCAGACTTTTATGCCACACACGGTCGAAAGCTTGCTGGATGTCAAGGAAAACTGATGAGCAGTACTCTTTCTCTTCAAGTGTTTTTCTTACCCTGTCAACCACTCTGTGAATCTGTTCAACTGTGGAGTGTTACTGCCTAAAGCCAAATTGATGGTATGATGATTACTGGTATGATGTTAACAATTTTTAAGAATGGTGCTATCCTGTGTAACAATAGGTTTTCAAATACTTTTGACAATATAGGTAATAAGCAAATAGGTCTATAAGATGCCCGCGACTTTGACTACGTATAATAAATTATGTAAATATGCTTCAGTTTCCAAAACGTCTGCTAAACTTTCGAATTTGAAAGTACTGCCAGGACCATATTTTGAGAACGCGAAATCAATCCATCGCGATCGTAGTAGGGGTGCCAACTTACTGATGATGGAGTTGACAAGTTCAGGAGCCGCGCGATACTCGGGCTGATTCAGAAGACGAATCACTTCTACGCAATCGTGGATGCGACTTGCGAAGACGTTAGGCTCCCTTGTACAGTCGTAAGCAACCGTCCTAGGCAGACTCTTGAGTCAAGCCAAGCCAAGTATGAACTGAATTACGATCATTTATGGATGAGCAAATCTTCTTTGAAAGCTGGTCATGATCAACTCCGGATCATCAGCGGACGACAAAAGCACCGCGACAGCTTCTCTCTTTTCCGGGATAAAAAGTATTCTCTGTCTCAATGCAACTCATAAGCTATACGCATACAAAATATTGGTACACTATAATGAACTAAGGTAATTGAATATGACAATGGGAGCCGAATAATCGTTTCACTCGAACTTAAGCCAAGACAACGGTTATAAATTGTGATGGCGACAGTTTTATTGGCACCCCAATAAATTACATTAGCAAATTCCTAACAGACACAGCGGAATGGGCTTTGGGTCAGCGTGAAAAGCTGACCTTTATAACCTCACTGAAATATATCTGGACCTTTTCGATTCCTTCGTTTGCTATCTACCCTTTATGGTGTACTTCCGCAAGGTGTTTATCAAAAACATTAAGAAATATTTAGTAAAAAAATTACATTCTAGAGAGGTCCTCCGTGCTTTAGAAGACACCTTAAGCCGTTGGCGTTGGTCCCGGCTGTATCTGCAATCGTTAGCACCCACCAATCCGCACTGGGCCCGCGTGGTGGGTGATGATCCAATCTCCCTATTCCATCCATGGGTAAGGCTTGTGCCCCAGTAGTGGGGATATTAAAAGGGATACTTATCTCAGACGTTGTGTTCAGGTCCAATGAAACTCGATAATAATTTGTGATACTTATGATACTTCTCCAATAGCTAACCTCGATGTGTAATTTCCATTCAATGCGGGTGGTCTTAAGAGTAAAATGGTTAATATAAAGGTATTTAGCTGTAAGAATCATAGTATATTACCTTATAAAATCATTTTTCATTTTAAGTCTGTTATAAACATATTTTCATCGGCTAGGCGTATAATATAAACATGTCTCTCACAAAGACTTAATTTAAATATTTGCTATTTGTACAATTTGTAACTAAATTCTAGTTCTATTACTTTTTATGAATATTTCAATGTCAAAGGTAATGAAACTGGAGTTGTAAAATGTTATTGAATTAAATCTATTAGGGTGATGAAGTAGCTATTTATTCAGTTCTGTCATGTTTTCAGTTTGAGTGGTACAATTTCCTTTTATGAGTTGTTCATTATTCTATTTATTCGTTAGTATAAGTACAGTTTTTAAATTTAAATTTATTTTAAAAGTTGGTGTTTTGTTTTTCGCAACGATATTCAAAACTAGATCGAGCACGGCTTGAAAAAGATGTTTCATATTGAAAAAATAGGGTTTTTTCGCATTACACTGCTAGTCTTCTAAGGAAAGTACCAAATAGACTCGAAGTAAATCTAATATTAAATTTGTGAGATGTATTTTTTATTATATTCTCTGCATTTACACATATTCTAATGTTATTATTACATAAACGTGAAAAGTGTAGTGAGTAATATTGCCTCATTTTAAATAACCACGATCTATAATAATACAGACGTGAGCTAGTTACCAAAGCTCCTTTATTACTCTATCCAGAATAATAACTTAGCCAGTTACATAAAGTGTGCGTACGAGAAAAATAAGAACCGTTTTGCTACAGCGTAGAATACTAAGATACGCACTATATTTTGATGACTGTAGATATTAATATCGTTTTTATAAAGAACGTATATTTATTTGTTGTTAATTTTTCTGTGCATTACCAATCGATTGCAAGGAGAACTACTTGTTAAAGGTTTTTTCAACTTTCAACTAACCTTTTTACACAAATTATATCAATTTGTGGTCAGTTCTATCGTGTCTTACAGCTAATTATCTTACTACCTATTTGGATTCAAGATTGTAGAGCATCATAGCGATATTATAATTTAACTTTTACAGAAAGGTCTGTACAATGACGATATGGAGAAGGTTTTGTTGAATTACCAAGGAATAATATTTCGGGTTCAAATATTTGCATTTAAAGAAATAATCTTGTAAATATCATATCGCTTAATGTAACCAGTGCAACTGAGAGAGAGTTTGACATAAATGTTTGTACAATGCCGATATGGCGGAGGTTTTGTTGAATTACTAAGGACCAATATTTCGGGTTCAAATATTTGCATTTTAAAAAGCATATTGTGAACATCATATCGCTTAACGTTAACTATGAAAGAGTTTGTGTAAGAAGTAAAAGACACAGGTCTTACTTAAACTTAAGTAAAATAACTAAGGACTACGTTTTGGTGGTGTTTTGTTTGTGGTGAGTAAGGTTCCAGGGCTAGAAGGAGTAAAGGAATGTGTTCAGGCCGGCTTATCGGTAATGGCTGCCATTTTTCAGCTACGTTGCTTTGACAGAAGATGCTTAGATTTTAGAATAAGTGAGTACATTATTTTTTTCATTTGAACATTGTCACCTAACTCCCCATTTTAGAAAAACCTCTTTGTGAAAAACTAAGCACAAATTATAATTTATTATACTTTACCTATTAAAAAAACCAGATATTTTTTTGTATGACAAGAATAAATTGTTTTGTCTCTTCAAAACTGTGTATATATACGAATTGTACTCTATAACATTTAAAATAAGATTGAAAGTCAACGAGAACGATGTAATCATATAGAACCGCCACCAAAAGAGCTCCTTAGCGAGGTCGTGCTTAGCGTAACTCAGTAGGCATATTAATGGAGATTTAAGCGTTTTTTTTTATTTATAGCTCCTGCTCTCTGCCTTTACATCCACATCATCTTTCATTCGATTTAACACGCCCACTGAATGGGGCACGCCTACATAAGAACGTTGTTATAGTATGTCAGGTTACTTTTAACAGTAAACCTAAACTCCAGTGTGATATTTGTTTTGTTACTTCGAACATCACAGGTAAAGTAGGTTTAGCTGTAAGTGTTGAACATATGCTTAAGGACTTGAAAAGGTTTCTTCAGAGCTATTATATAACTTTTACTTGTAAATATAGGTAAGAAATTTTTGATATGAACATATTCCTAATACTTTTATATACATGTACCTGAATACTTTTATTAAAGAGTTACGCCTTTGTACTCTCATTTTGAGTTTTGAAATTTAAGTACTTAAGTTTAAAACATAGAAAATCCACTGCACCTGCTAAACTAAAAGCCTACCCCTTCTCCACCTTCTCATTAAGAAATAAGACAAAATTTGCAACTTTCATTTCATTCAATACATTTTATGAAATTGTTCCTTCCAGCCTTCTGTTGATACTAAGTTCACTCCAGATGTGAACCATCAAGTTGCTTGTGCTGCAGATGTGAATCATATATTATTCTTAAAAGCACATTTGCAAATAAAAAGGCAAATTACTTAAGGTCTTAACGAGATTTTTAATAAATAGCAAATCTCATAGGCAAGACGCGATCTCCCGCAGGCACGGCGGGTCTGGACGGCAGAAAACTGCGGTTTCGTGAGTTTTGAAAGAAAAGAGCTTTTGCGTGGCCGCGGCGAGCGCGGGAAAAAAATCACGCCGTGAGTTCTTAGCCTTATAGAACTGTTTTTTCTATTACCGCTAGCGACAATTTAAAATGCGTAAATTGACTTTAAAATCTTTTACAATGGTAGGTTCCAAACTTTACCACATGACCAGCTTCTACATATAAATATTTCGCGGTAAAGCTTTAAGCTGTACTATTAAATTAATAAGATACATGTAAGTACATGATTTCATTTGCGGTTGATGCTACCAATATGTCTTTGCGGAGTTAATTGTTGAGAACAAATAATTGAAATAGATCCCCGTAGGAGCGTTTGTGGCGGAGTGCCAAAACAATCGAGTCGTCGCCCAGCAACTGCAGTCATACACAATGTGGCCGCTGTATTAGTGTCACAAGTGTTTACTGTGCGTGTGTTTTATCTACAACACGTACTAGGATAGAATATAATAATAATAAAATAAAAGTAACTTGAAATAAAAATATAGTTAGTATACATAGTATACCCAATGTCTATGTTACTTCTGTAAGGTGGTGGTCACTTTTCCAAACTAATGCTCTAAACGGAGTGTAAAATCCTCTAATCTCTTAACACAGACTTAACGAGAAAGTTATACCAAGTTCACCATGTAACACTTAAGAATTCAATAAAAGTTTATTGGCTTTGTTGCGTATGGACGTACCTTGTTGAATAATAAATCTATCAGTAGATAGGTTGCGAGGGTCGAGAAGTAATCAATTAAGTTAATGTGATCGGTCCACCGAAAATGTTGACACTGGATGTATTCGCTTATTTTTTAACAAATTTTCAGTTTTTGCTCATACACGGGAAAATTGCCGCGCTAGCGTAGTTATTGTAGTGAAAATTCAATTTAAAATATCGCCGCAAGAAGAGTATTTTTCATTAAATCTATGGAAAACATTTTGTGTTGTTGAAAATAACCTCAATTTTAATAGCTAGTTGCTTCGTTAATTTTATCATAGAATGTGATATGATACATAATAAATTTAACTACCATTATATAGTTTTTTATCCTACTAATATTATAAATGTGGAAGTTTTTATGTTTGTTACCCAATCACGCAAAAACTACTGAATGAATTTCGATGAAATGTGGAACGTATATAGTTTATGACCAGGATTGAGACTTTGGATACTTTTTATCACGGAAAAGTGTCAGATTTCTTTGGGAATTTCAAAAAAGTAAAGTTATTGCGGACGAAGTCGCGGGCGGCCGCTAGTATTGTAGTTTTTTTACTTAGCATAATTGTACTCGTTTTTAAAAAAAATATATAATAAACTACAATTGCTATTTTGTCTAACACGTCAATAGATTAAGAAGCAGATTGCCTCAGAAATGTGCCTTCATTAATTAAAATTTTGATCACCCATCTTATGATCGACGGTTGAGATAGTTGATCAACTTCCGCGATCGCAAATCGAACACACTTACAACAGCGCCAGTATCCCATTAGTATCCTAGTCAATGGTCATAATTAACTCACCTAACCAACGCGTTCACAATAGGGATCAAAATTGCACCTCACCGGCTGAGAAATGCCTCCAATTACGGCCTGAACTATGCTCAAGGGTCTAGGCAGGGATGATTTGTACGGGGTTGATTTACATTAGAATTCAAGGCATCGAATATTATCGGAAAACTGAAGATATTTTTTATGTATTATAATATAATATTATTTGGAGGAAAGATTTGATTGTGTGTTTGTTTGTTAGACTCCAAAACTACTGGACCAAGTCGAGAAATTCTTTCACATTTAGAATCCCACATTATCTCTGATCAACATAGGCTATACAATAGTCATAGAGAAGTTATAGAAGAGCCCTCAAAATGTAAAAAATATACAAATTTTGATCACCACTAAAGACGTCTAGTGTGGGGATTCAATAAACATTTACAAAAAAATCAAAACATAAAGGCATCCTCAGCCTCTGTGTTTTGTCTAGACGTCTTTAGTGGTGATCAAAATTTGTATTTTTTTTACATTTTTGAGGGCTTCTCGTCTTTGAAACGCTATCAATCTGAAATGTTATCAAAGACACACGAGTATAGAATGAGCAAAATTATATTTTATGTAAGAAAATCATTTCTTTAGTAATAAAAATCAAGAAGGAATGAGTCGCGAACGTTTGTATGGAAAAACCTTTGCCCGCCTCCCCTCTAAATAGGCTTCACCAGTCATGGTTCAAGACTTTATAATGTGTACAAAACACTGGGTCACGAGATACGTTTATTAATAAGGACATAGACTAATGGTAACAGGGACTTTCTCAACAGCAAAGCAATAATACATCCAGTACTACAGGTCCTGATACAAAATGTTTACTATTAGTTCGACATTTTTTCGGTAGGTAGGTTTATATAATATTATGTATAATTCAAGTTTGAGAACAAAAACTATTGTCTATACCGAAGCGAACCGAGGGCGGGCTACTTGTTCTTTATAAATAGCAAGATCACAGACATAATATTGCCAGCGCGTTGCACGTGTTGGTCACGAACTCATAACGCATCCTACAGGCTCCCGTAGCTATTGGCGTTTGGCCAAGGTCGTGCAAAAGAACTTCTGCCAGCCCTCGCTGCCACCTCTGCGATGCCCAGACGGAACACTAGCTCATAATCCGCAGGAGAAAGCCAATTTACTGGCAAAACTGAATCGATGATTGCAATGAACTGCCACTGATCATTACCTCATTGTGGCAGAACGATGCCTGATATTAAAATCAGGCAGCGTGAGGTTCGTGCCGAATTGCAATCACTCGACGTCTGGAAAACTAGTGGACCTGATGACAGCCCAGCAGTAGTACTGAAAAAAATTGCAGCGGAGTTGCCTCCCGTGCTCACGCACTTGTACTAATGCTCGTATACTTTGGGGCGTGTGCGGGAGACTTGGAGAGATGCTAACGTGCAACTGGTGCCCAAAAAAGGGGACCGGCCAATAGCAGTCACCTCAATATCATGTAAAGTCCTAGAAAAGGTCCTTAACAACCACCTGACCCGCTACCTAGAGGATCACTCCTTGATTAATGTATATGTATATATATATATATATATATATATATATATATATATATATACATATATCGATCCTGAAAGACTTGCTTATTACGTGGCATGACCCAAATCATTCTTATTATGAGGACAGTGAACGGAAACAATATCTTGCGCAAGTATGAAAGATTGCGTGTAATTTTGTGTATTACATTTTAAGAGCGCTAAGCTAGGGAAGGCACCTCCACCTTGAGAAAATCATAGTGAAAGAAAACTACTAATATTCTTGGTAGTGTCGTTAAACGAAGAAATAATTAAAAATAGAGAATAACAAAATGTTAAATCGTTATACAAATTTTCGAATACGAAAAATGAGATTCGTTTTCTAATACGCCTATGAAACATCTTTCAAGTCTAAGCGCTTCATTGATTTGTATGGATATGAAAAGGATCTGAAAAGAAATAAACCACTTTATTCCAAAAAAATATTCTAATGTACCCGAGTTAAATTGAATGGTAGATGATGGGGTGACAGTTTGTACGAGAAGCCAATTTATTATTCACAGAAAAAGTCACATGCTTCTCCTACTCATTACCTAAACGCTTAATCTTCGACAAAGATATCTTTCCTTGCTGATAATCGAGTAAGAAGTTACAAAATTTCATGATTTCGGTTCAATGGGCGGAAACACTGCTCGAGCAGATAATAATGTTAAGGCCCACTTTGTTACAGTTGGGTCTGAATGAAACTTGAATTCAGTGATAAGCCAGAATGGATTGATATATAATACTTTTGATATGTGATAAAAGTGACGCCCAGTTAATGTGTCCTAATTTATTTGGGATCAACGCGTGAATGAATACGTTTATTTCAGCCTGATGTTAGCAAGTCTGTTCAAAACTGATTCCCATTTTTTTTGTTGAAAAAATTATATTTCTTTTCCTGGGGTCTCCTCTATGTGTGTCTTTTGTATATTAAATTACACTAAAATTAGGATCAGCGATTGAGGGATCAATACATAACGTACAAACAGTAAGCAGAGTTACTTTTGCATTTATAATTAGTAGGCATTAAAATATGCCCGCGATTTTGACACCGTATAATAAATTGGTTTATTATACGGAGCCTTTTAGCAAAGCCCCCTACATCTCTAAAACCAGATTCATAAAAACAAGTTAAGGAAGAAAAGTGAGATATTTCTTTTGTTCAATTAAAAAACAAATATTAATCATCTCTAATTATGCTTATATCAGCAGGTATGATAACATATAGAAGAATATATTGTTAAATAATTTAAAGACAGTTTATTTATAGGGGATTATATTTCAACGATCCTTTTTCAGTTTGGATTATTTAGATAGAAAACTTTCAATATAAGAGACATCTATCAACTTCAAATGTTCTCAAACAAAATGGAGGTCCATTTGTAAGCGTCAGTTTGTAGGGTTGAGTGCACGAAGGTCCCCGTTATCACGTATTAGATGGCCACGTACCTTGAAGAATTATTTTTAATTCCAGTGGAATAACAAGTTTCGTTGTATAAAAATATTTAGATCATTATCATACACTCCTAAAAACAGTTTTTATGTAACGCATTCGATAAAATGTCGATATTACAACTATTATATCATATCTTTTATTTTTAAGAGGTAGGGCTTAACGGGTTTCCCGCTCGCATTGGAGCGCCCGTTTGGGGGAAGTAACCTCCACTTTACAGAATATCACAGTAAAATAAGACAACCTCTTAATGGTGTTGTGTTTCTGTCGTTGAGTAAGGTTCCAGGGGTTCATGCGGTAGGGGATTGGGTCAGGATAGGCAACGGTGCGACTGATATTTTGGTATCGCAAGCGCCTATGGGCTATGGTAGCCGCTTAGCATCAGGCTGGCCATCAGCTTGTTTGTTACCCTTTTAACATAAAAAAATAAAATTATAATTACTTGTATCAAGATTGAACTAACTAACTAACTCTTGATAGAGTAATCTGTGCACCGGTTTCCAAGATACATGAGTCATGGCTGTTTAAATCGTATATAAATAGTGGCCTTGACCTTAGTTTTTTGAGAATACTACAGGAACCTTATCTTTTTCCGGGATAAAAAGTATTCTATAACTCAATCCAGCTCTTAAGCTATATGCATACGAAATTTCATCCAAATCCGTTCAGTAGTTTCTTGGTGATTGACTAACAAACATACAAACTTTCATATTTATAATATTAGTAGTTACTAGGCTAGGCTAATAGTGTGTGTCATATTTTTTTGGAATAAAAAATAAGACAGTTTTTTTTTTAATGAACTAAGGTAATTGAATATAACAATGGGAGCCGAATAATCGTTTTACTCGAACTTAAGGCAAGACAACGGTTATAAATTGTGATGGCGACAGTTTTATTGGCACCCCAATAAATTACATTAGCAAATTCCTAACAGACACGGCGGAATGGGCTTTGGGTCATCGTGGAAAGCTGACTTTGATAACCTCAAATTTATATATCAAAATGTCTGGAATATATCTGGACCTTTTCGATTCCTTCGTTTGCCCTCTACAATTTATATATAGTGTATTACCGCACGGTGCTTATCAAAATCATTATCAAATATTTAGAAATAGGTATTAGGCAACTTTCGCAGTGGATGGGTGTCCAAAAATTTACTATCTAAAGCTCCTCCGTTCCTCTGTTCCGTCCTCACGTTAAGCCGTTGGTCCCGGCTGCATATGCAGCCGTTAGCACCCGCCAATCTGCACTGGGCCCGCCATGGGTGGGTCATGGCCCAATCTCCCTTTTACATACATAGCCTGTGCCCCAGAAGTGGGGACATTAATAGGAATTACTCAATTTTTTTTCTGATTTGAATGGCTTCGCCTAATCTCAGATGTTGACTTCAGGTCCAATGAAATTTCTGATACATATGATAACTTCTCCAACATTTAACCTCAATGTGTAATTTCCATTCAATGCGGCTGGTCTTTAGAGCAAAATGTTCATCATATGGACATTTAGCTGCAAAACTGTAGTATATTTTCTTACAAAGGATTTATTGTTTTCAAGTCTTTATAAATATATTTTCATCGATTATATATTTTTCTGCTACGTTGCTTTGACAGAAGATGCTTAGACCTTAGAATAAGTGAGTATATTATTTTTTTCACCTAAGCACTGTTACCTAACTCAATGTCCCCATATTAGAAAAACCTCTTTGTGAAAAACTAAGCACAAGTTATAATTTATTATACTTTACTTTAAAAAAAACAGTATTTTTTTTGTGTGACAAGAATTTATTTATTTATTTAGAGAAAACCAACAGAGTTACAAATAGTACTTCTATTAATAATATAAATTACGGTAAGGCCAATTACAGGTTTTCTTTTATAATCAACTAGTGGCCCGCCCTCGCTTCGCTTCGGTGTAAAGCTGTAGTGTAGACTATAGTTTTTGTTCTCAGGCTTGTATTATACACAATGACATTCTTCTAATACCCAATTACAATAGGCACGCGCCACCAAGCCCGGTAGCGTCGGAACCGCTATGTCCCTGAATTTTAAATTTGTAATATCTTCGAAAATATTCATTTAAATTATATGCGTTAAAGGGCCAAATTGTTCTATATTAAATACACAATGTATTTAAGGTACTTAATTGGATAAGGATGAATGTTATATTGCTTAAAATCGCTTCGTAAATAATCTATTATTTCTCGTAAAAAATATAGGATAAATATTGGTTATTGTGGGTTATCCTTAAGAGATAGACATATACCATCGCGGACTTTTTTGTAGACCTTTTTAAGGTGTACAATACTGTAGTACATTATTCTGATCTATCTCATGGGGTTCAGCCAGCGTTTGCAATGTAAGCGCAAAAAATGTGTTTATTTACGACCTTACATTAAAAACCTCTAAAATTATCAGTGTTCCTCTACTATATTATGCATCTATTATACGTATAAATCTTCCTCTTCAATCACTCTATCTATTGAAAAAAACCGCATCGAAATCCGTTGCGTAGTTTTAAAGATTTAAGCATACAAAGAGACATAGGGACAGAGAAAGCGACTTTGATTTATACTATGTAGTGATAATAGGTGTGACATTAAACAAAACAACAACTGCACAAAAACATCAGCATCGCCAAGTCCTTCAGTTTAAGAGAGACAATGTAACAAAAATAAATAAATAGCAGCGTACGGACAGTCAGAAAGACAGCAAAAGGTTTCCATTTTTAGTCTATAGTAATACAACTACCCATCACAAGAACCCATCAAGCGACCAGGGCCGGGCGATGAGAAACCAAACACACATTTACAATATAATTATATTGATCTCTCACCAGCCGACCCCCGCCAACCAACAAGTCCCCCAACCAGCCGCGGGTACAAACGGGACCAAAAACGGAACTTGAATTCGGTGACTAGCTATCACAGTGCATCAGATTGGTATCAATTCGGAAGTTATTGCCCTCTTAAAAGCTGTCTTAGAGAGTAAAAAAATATCATATTCACTAAAGTAGATGTTATATGTCATAGGAAGCCGTGCCAGTGGGCTGTTTTTAGCATAGTTTGTGGAACACGGCGGAACGTGAAGTAAAGGTGTGTGTCGTGTACGACGTTTAGGCGTACGATACTTAATACTCTCCACAAGATCAATACAGTCTATCTGTCCGTTAACAACGTCATGCAGGTGACTCATATCTAGCAGATTGCCAAGGTTCCTTGAGATCAAGAATATTATAATTTTGGCACGCATATTGATACGAATCAAAAGACTTACTGAAGCGATAATTCAGATGTTAAATGATCTTTTTTGGATTTTTTCTAGACGATTTATATAAATAATATATTGAGGCGACCACACTGCACTAGCATACTCAAGTACACTACGGACATAAGCAAAATAAACTGACTTGAATGTGAATAATTTATTAAATGTTTTGCACGAGCGTAAGACAAAGCCCAAGCTTATTAGCTACAGAGTCAACGTGATTGGAAAATAAAAAAAAAAACGTCTAGTTGCACACCTAAATCACGAACTACAGACAAATTATTAATTAATGTACCATCAAATGAAGATGGATATATAAATATACATTATAAAATAAGGTGTCTAAATGAGAGCCTTGGGGCACGCCGCTGGGTACAGTGATGAAGTCCGATCTGTAACCACCTACAACAACTGCCTGGGATCGATTTTTTAAATATGATTCTATCCATCTGAGTAAATTTCCTCTAATACCAAGGGCATGTAGCTTGCTGAGCAGGATGATGTGATCCACACGATCGAAAGCTTTTCCAAATCAGTGTAGATCACATCAACCTGACCACCATGATCCATATTTTTTAATACATAGCCGGCAAAACATGTTAAGTTTGTAATTGTTGATTGTTTGCCATGTTAATTGTCAGAAATGCCTTTAACAATCAATGGATAAATAGCATCATAGACTAGTTTTTCAAAGAGTTTACCTATAGTGGAAAGTATTGTAATGCCTCGATAATTTCAAACTTAGTTTTAGAACCATTTTTATGTAATGGTAAAATATGACCTCTTTTCAAAATTGATGGAAATACACCACAACGTTTAACGTTTAATACAGTACACAGTCAGGTCATAAGTATTGTCACACAGTAAAAACTTTTCTTTTAGAATGCTGGCCACAAAAAAGTTTATTGAATTCGAATTTCGAATTGTTCATGAAAATAAAAATGTATACTTTTACTTATTTTTAAATATGGAGTGGACGCTTAAAGAAGACCGTGTTGCAGTTATTGCGTTGCATCGTTGCGGTTACGCGCCAATTAAAATTTTTGACATACTGAAAAACTTCAATATAACCAAAAGATTCGTTTATCGTACCATCACGCGATACAATGAAGACTCTAGTGAAGTTGACAGGTCAAGAAGTGGTCGCCCTCAGGCTGTTAGGACTCCAGCAGTGATAAAAGCTGTGAAGGCGCGAATTCAAAGAAATCCCAAACGTTAGCAGAAACTGTTGGCCTTTCCGATGGGGTTAAGCAGAACCACACTGAAAAGGGTGTTAAATGAAGACTTGACTTGAGGTGTTAAATGAAAAAAAAAAATACTGTAGAAGAGAGCTACAAACAAACAAAATGATAAGGTGTACGCACACAGTAGTGAAGAAGCGAGCAACCAACGAGTTCCGCGTGTCCAACGAGGTCATTTTCCATCCTCGCTCATGGTATGGTTGGGAGTTTCTTATTGGGGCTTAACAGAGGTACATTTTGTGAGAAAGGTGTAAAAACGAATGCAGTTGTGTATCAAAATACAGTCCGGAGGAATCTTGTGGAACCTGTTTCTCATACCATGTTCAATAACAGGCACTGGGTATTCCAACAAGATTCGGCGCCAGCTCATAGAGCGAAGAGCACACAAGACTGGCTGGCGGCGCGTGAAATCGACTTCATCCGGCACGAAGACTGGCCCTCCTCCAGTCCAGATTTGAGTCCGTTAGATTACAAGATATGGCAACACTTGGAGGAAAAGGCGTGCTCAAAGTCTCATCCCAATTTGGAGTCACTCAAGACATCTTTGATTAAGGCAGCCGCCGATATTGACATGGGCCTCGTTCCTGCTGCGATAGACGACTGGCTGCGCAGAATGAAGGCCTGTATTCAGACTCACGGAGGTCATTTTGAATAAACTTTATTATCATAAGAATCTATGTTTTGTTAAGTTCATTTTGGTATATAAATGGTTACATAATGAAAAACTTGTTTCAATTATTTTATATTAAACATGTGACAGAATTTATGACCTGACTAGGTATATATGAATTGTACTCTATAATATTTGAAATAGGACTGAAAGTCAACGAGAACAATGTAACCGTATAGAACCGCCACCCAAAGAGCTCCTTAGCGAAGTCGTGCTTAGAGTAACTCAGTAGGCATATTAATGGAGATTTAAGCGTTTATTTTATTTATAGCTCCTGCTCTCTGCCTTTACATCCACATCATCTATCATTCGATTTAACACACCCACTGAATAGTGCCCTATTCAAGAAGCCTATAAAAGAATGTTGTTTTCGTATGTCAGGTTACTTTTAAAAGTAAACCTAAACTCCAATGTGATATTTCTTTTGTTACTTCGAACAACACAGGTAATGTGTTAAGTGTTGAACACATGCTAAAGGACTTGAAAAGGTTTCTTCAGAGCTATTATATAACTTTTACTTGTAAATATAGGTAAGCCCTTTTTGATATCAACATATTCTTAATACTTTTATATAAATGTACCTGAATACTTTTATTGAAGTGTTACGGCTTTGTACTCTCATTTTTAGTTTTTAAATTTAAGTGCTTAAGTTTACTGCATTTGCCTAACTAAAAGCCTACTTCTCCCCCTTCTCCACCTTCTCATTAAGAAATAAGGCAAAACTTGTACCTTTTATTTCATTCAATACATTTTATGAAATTGTTCCTTCCAGCCTTCTGTTGAAAGTTCAGTCTGCTGCAGATGTGAACTATATATTATTCTGAAAAGCACATTTGCAAATTAAAAGGCAAATTTCTGAAGGTCTAAACGAGATTTGTCATTTTATAAGTTTTAATAAATAGCAAATCTCACGGGCGGGACGCGATCTCCAGCAGGCATGATGAGTGTGGACGGCAGAAAACTGCGATTTCGTAAGTATTGAAAGAAAACAGTTTTCCCCCTGCGCGGGTAAAAATTGTGCCGTGAGTTCCTAGCCTTATAGAACTGTATTTTCTATTACAACTAGTGACAAATAAAAATTCGAAAATTTACTTTAAAATCTTTTACAATGACCAGCTTCTTCATAATAATTTAGCGATAAAGCTTTTATCTGTACTATTAAAGTAATAAGATACCATGTAACTACATGATTTCATTTGCTGTTGATGCTACCAATATATCTTTGCTGAGTTAATTGTTGAGAACACATAATTGAAACAGATCCCCGTAGGAGCGTTTGTGGCGGAGTGCCAAAACAATCGTGTCGTGGCCCAGCAACTGCAGTGTTTACTTTGATTTTATCTTCAACACGTTATAGGATAGAATATAATAATAATAAAATAAATGCAACTTGAACTTAAAATATAGTTAGTACACATAATATACCCAATGTCTATGTTAGTTCTGTAAGGTGGTGGTCACTTCTCCAGACTAATGCTCTAAACGGAGTGTAAAATCCTCTAATCTCTTAACACTGACTTAATATGGGAGTCTAACCTATATAGAGAAAGTAATTCCAAGTTAACTATATTATAGCACTTAAGAATTCAATAAAAGTTTATTGGCTTTGTTGCGTATGGACGTACCTCGTTGAATAATAAATCTATCGGTAGGTAGGTTGCGAGGGCCGTGAAGTTATCAATTAAGTTAATGTGATCAGCCCACCGAAAATGTTGACACTGGATGTGTTTGGTTACTTTTTAACAAATTTTCAGTTTTTGCTCATACACGTGAAAATTTGCTCGCTAGCGTAGTTAGTGTAGTGAAAATTCAATTTAAAATATCGCCGCAAAAAGAGTATTTTTCATTAAATCTATGGAAAACACTTTGTGTTGTTGAAAATAACCTCAATTTTAATAGCTCGTTGCTTCGTTAATTTTATCATAGAATGTGATATGATACATAATAAATTTAACTACCATTATCTCTTATCTATTAGACAAGTCCGTCCGTCCGTCCGTCCGTGGTGCTGTTTCAGCGGCCAAACCGTAAGAGATAGATAAAGAGAATGTTTAAGTTATAAGTTAAGAATAGTCTGATAAGACTACAAACCGGATTTGAGTAACGTAGCACTTCCGGTTTTCGAGAAATCACGTGATTTCTATTTCAAACGAAACCACACAAAATCTCCGAAGTTCTCAATTAAATACTTTTTTTTTTTTGGTGTACATTTGGTTCACTGGTTTGCTAGTATAGTTTATTATCCTACTAATATTATAAGTGTGAAAATTTGTATGTTTTTGTCTTTATATGTTTATTACTCAATCACGCAAGAACCATTGAACGGATCTGGATAAAATTTGGCATGAATATAGTTTATGACCTGGATTGAGACCACGGATACTTTATATTCCGAAAAAGCGTCAGATTAAAAAAAATACTAAAGTTATCGCGGTCAAAATTGCTTGCGGCCGGAGGTTTAGTATTATATTTTTTATTAATCATTATTCTGCTCGGTTTGTAGAAAATAAATATAGTATACTCCAATTGCTTTTCTTTCTTTTAGATGCTTTAATACTTGTAAAAGTGTTGTCCTTGACATTTTGGTTTACGTACAAAGCGAAGAAAGGGCCCTGCCACTATCTTTTTTTTTTTTTTTTTTTTAATCTTGTTTATTTAGAGGCTTTTACCTTATAAAGATATGCCAGCCCCATCATATCCTAACATTATAAATTACAAAATTAATATAAGACTATTGAGATGTAAGCTATTCATATATATATCCTTCAATATATCTTTCAAGTTATATCAAACTGCACATGCTGTGCAAATTTGATTAAAACCGGTTTAGTAGTTTAGAAGTCAGACAAACACCGTGACGCGTAATTTATATATATATTGATAAGATATGGAGGAAAGATTTGATTGTTTGTTTGTGTGTTAGGCTCCGAAACTATTGGACCGAGTCGAGATTTTTTTTCACATTCAGAATCCTACAATATCCCCACATGAACATAGGCTATTCAATATTTTGAAACTAGTTAGGAATAAGTATGAAAATTTCGATAATGTAACTCAATGTGTGAAAAAAATACCAAAAAAACCTTATATCACTTAAAAATATGTTTATGGACATGCTCTTTATTGTATTAGGTTACCATGGAAACATGACTTTGTTAATTCAAACTTGATTACAGCCATTTTACAAAAAAATATAAATTTTAATTAGTCACCGGCTTTGGTCACCGGTAAAATGTTTATTTTCAGACTTGACGATGATCAAGGACATAGACCAAAGGTAACGCGGAGACAAAATTTTCAACAGCAAAGCAATGGTGATTTCGTGACCTAAACTGGCGAATGTGTTACGATTAGTATCATCGGTGACTCATCGGTAAACAATGAACAATACCCGTCACAAAATACATGAATCTAGTGCTTGGTGGGTGATAACGGACCCAGAGCGGATTGGTGGGTGATAACGAACCCAGTGCGGATTGGTGGGTGATAACGGACCCAGCGCGGATTTGTGGGTGATAATGAACCCAGTGCGGATTGGTGGGTGATAACGGATCCAGCGCGGATTGATGGGTGATAACGGACCCAGCGCGGATTTGTGGGTGATAATGAACCCAGTGCGGATTGGTGGGTGATAACGGATCCAGCGCGGATTGATGGGTGATAACGAACCCAGTGCAGATTGGTAGGTGCTAACGGACCCAGCGCGGATTGGTGGGTGATAATGGACCCAGTGCGGATTGGAGGGTGATAACGGGTCCAGTGTGGATTGGTGAGTGATAACGGACCCAGCGCGGATTGGTGCGTGATAACGGACTCAACGCGGATTGGTGGGTGATAACGGACCCAGGGCGGATTGATGGGTGACAATGGACCCAGTGCGGATTGGTGGTTTCTTTTCTATCAACAAATCTTCAGGTTAAGTTTATGATTATAATTTTTATTTTTTTAAAGCATGTAACTGCTTGATGTTTAAATCTAAAGAAAATATAATGCCCTGACCCGTGGCCCTGACCAATTATGCTACCGCGGCCCTCACGGACCGCGTCGAAATTCCTCTAGCCATTCTTAAGCTGCAAGGCAGCGCCATCTCTTCGCATTATAGGTAACCCACAATGTCAAATGAATACTTTTATAAGTATTAAACATTTGAAAGAAAAAATAGCAATTATAGTTATAATTTTTATTTTTTGAACGGGACTCGAACCCGCACCCTTCGCAATCCGGGCGAATGCACTGACCAATTATACTGCAACGGCCCTCACGGACCGCGTCGAAATTCCTCTAGCCAGTCTTAAGCTGCTGCCTGGTCCGCGTGGATTTTTTTCTAGTTTTTTCTGGTTATATTTTCTTAAGTTTATGATTTTCAGATCGTTGGAGCTAAAGAAGTTTCAGTTTAGTCGTGTGGTCATAAGCGCACTCGCTTTTTTTAAATCAATTTATAGATTATAATTTTTATTTTTTTTAAAGCATTTAACTGCTTGATGTTTAAATCTAAAGAAAATATAACTAGATAAAAATCCACGCGGACCAGGCAGCAGACGGGGCTCGAAACCGCACCCTTCGCAATCCGGGCGAATGCACTAAAAATTATAACTATAATTGCTATTTCTTCTTTCAAATGTTTATATTTGTAAAAGTATTCATTTGACATTGTGGGTTACCTATAATGCGAAGAGATGGCGCTGCCTTGCAGCTTAAGGATGGCTAGAAGACTTTCGACGCGGTCCGTGAGGGCTGTGGTAGCATAATTGGTTAGTGCATTCGCCCGGATTGCGAAGGGTGCGGGTTCGAGTCCCGTCTGCTGCCTGGTCCGCGTCGATTTTTTTCTAGTTATATTTTCTTTAGATTTAAACATCACGCAGTTAAATGCTTTAAAAAAATAAAAAATATAACTATAATTGCTATTTCTTCTTTCAAATGTTTAATATTTGTAAAAGTATTCATTTGACATTGTGGGTTACCTATAATGCGAAGAGATGGCGCTGCCTTGCAGCTTAAGAATGGCTAGAAGAATTTCGACGCGGTCCGTGAGGGCTGTGGTAGCATAATTGGTCAATGCATTGGCCCGGATTGCGAAGGGTGCGGGTTCGAGTCCCGTCTGCTGCCTGGCCCGCGTGGAATTCAATTTATAGACTTAATAATTTACTGACGTGTACCATTGGTTTGTTTAAATTGAGAATGATATCGTAATTTAAAGTGGATATAAGAGTGCAAAAAGATCCATCATTGGATTTAAGTGGATCTAGGGAATTTTGCGGCTACAAACAAAAAAAGATTTTAACTTATGTGTTAGTATAACAACGTAGTCAGATTTATCTACATAGTTTAATAGCGAACTACATCAATTAATAAGCATGTAGGTACGTGAATACTAAATTACGTACCGAGATACCGAGCAAGATTCATATTTTCGACGTTTATTGCAACTACGCGAGTTCGTTGAAAATTCTACGAGTATACCTATCCCAAATTTAAATTCTTTTGTAGAAGTACGAAGAGAGGAAGAGAATAATAACAAGAAGTAAAATATTTGTACTTTTTTGAGTTCTGTAACAAACTCGAGATAAAGCAAATAGATAAATCATGCTTATCGATTTTGGCTTGGTAATGATAGAAGTGTGGTTACCTATGAAATTGACGTTTTTCATGAAATAACTTCACACTTTTTTTTCCTATATTTTTATTAAGCAAATTAATTATTACTGACTATTATTATTAGTAACTATTATTACCCATGCATTAAAAGCATTTTTGACAACGTAGTGGTAGCTTATTGATGCCCTTTTTGAAAAAGTCGTGCTAGACGGGAGGCAATAAATTCTTCAAAATATGCATTTTGAACAGGCATCTCGGTTATTTAATTTTTTCTCCGCTAAGAAGTTATCCCAATTCTGGAAAAAGTACTAAAGTGTCATAAAAAAAAGGCTAGATTTTCATAGATCTATCAATTCATATTAATTGCATTGTTGGCGGAGCTGGGTGTGTTTTGCCCATTATCCTTTAAAATTCTTAACCAAAAAAAAATGTACTTGAAATAGCCAGTATACCAAACGACAAAAGGTAAGATCAATCATAGGTAAAGATCAATTATAAGTTCTATTTTAAATTTAGTAGTATTTTCGCAACTCTAGATACCTATAGCATTAGCCGTGTATAGCCTAAAAGACGTCATTATAATTGCAGTGGTGGTGAGCGGAGTAGTTTTCTAACAGCAGGCTGTTACTGCGAGTCACGTGTCGCAGTAATTTGCGGAGCAGTAAATAGCTTGTCAGTGTTGGGTTGGGAGCCAGGATAGTGTTGCATTCACATCAACATTTACGTGCTGCTAGTTGTTTCTTTATGCTTTTGTTTTACAGAAACTGCAGTAGGTATGAGTTGTCTGTTATGTTGAATCGCATTTGATATGCAGCGTTTTATTTTGATGCTTACGAAATTACCATGTAAAAAGATTCCTTATCTGAATAATAACTTCTACTTATATAAAAAATCTAATAACAACAACACTTTTACTTATTTTTAAAGAAACTTAAGGCGCATTGTTTGAAACATAGTTAAATTTGACTGTTGTTAATGTCACGTCAAATACATAGTAAATGTATCACTTTTGACAAAAGTTAATTTTTCTGTAGTATTTTAACTTTAGTCAAATGTAACTTATGTTTCAAACAGTCACTGAACTCGTGTCTATTTTCGATATACTTAACACTGTTTGTGCGTTCTGTAATAATTAAATTAGAGAAATATTTTGAAGAGCCAAGCTTTTTCTCATTCTCCAATTCAACACCTACTTAATTATAAGTCATAAAGTCAACTATTATAAAATTTTACAGAAGAGGCTACAAGAAATGTTTGAAGTCATTTCATTTTTATCCCGGAAGTCTATCTTCGCTGTATCTCTTATTTCACATTTTGATTTATATTAGCTATTTGCAAGCAAAAAGTATGTATCATACCTACACTTCAATTTATTGTAGTCTGGATTTCTTCTGAGTTTAGATAAGGCACGGGAACTTTATAGATAAGTATGAGAAAATTTAGGATTAGAAAGATAGATAATGGTCAAAATGTTGTTTCATATTACAAAAATAAAAGAAACTTTTCTTGTGTACTCTAATCTTGTTACAACTTGTAATTTTGTAGATGTTCGCAAATACAGAATAATCACTACCTTTTTTTTTTTATAAAGCAATTTATTTTTGTGAATTAGCATTTAACTGCTTTGTATTCTACATATCTCACACAAAATTTATAATTTAAATAATAGTTACACAAAAATACAGTTTTAGATACTTCTACACCATATAAATCATTTGTCCACATGGTTTTAAGAATTAAAAAAGAAAGAGAAACTTAAATGGGTATAAGATGAAGATGATGAATGAGATCTTCTTTCGATTCTGTGTACAATGCGCATTTTTGCAGCGTTTTAATGCTCTACACGTAACACTGTGAAAGGGTATTCACGTTGTAAATTAAGTACTGAAATATATATTATGTGTAAGTTACCAATCTGTTGAAATTTATCCTTTATGACTGTGCGTCCTCTGGTGCATTAATTACAAGCTTATTAGCTCAACTGACACTATAATTGGAGCTGCAGTGTCCGAAGAAGCTCGTAGCTTTCCTAGCCAGCACCAGTAATTTGCTATGCAGTTAGCGGCTGGTTATTTCCTTGTGAAATTAGTTGTTCTCATATAGTAGTCTAGTTGAATACGTAATTTTGATGCCGGGGAAATTAATTCTTCTCGTTTAACTTAAAAACTCGTATGTTCATCCTAGAAAAGTAGTTTCACATTTAGATTATTATTTAAATTTATATGTATTGTATTGTTATGTCAAAATATACATGTTTTCAGCCCTTCATCTCCATACAAAATTCCTTTTATTTTAATGTTACATTTTGCCGCCTTCTTCTTCATTCTTGACGTTATGTTATTTGGAGCTTAGAATAATAAATAAAGGATTTAGAGTTGGTAGTTTTGCTAATAGACTAAGAATTTCCATATTAATTTACCAAAGTTTTTCTTAAGGACCCGCGTTGCGGGTAAAAAGTGCAAGGACGTTGAAAATTTACGTGAATAATATTATTAAGTTTTATATGAATAGCATAATGGGGACAATTTCTTATTGTTCGTTGACCTATATGATGCAATAAAGAGTATAATACTGCCGTTACTTTGTAGGTTTAAACTGTATTACAGTACCAACTGAATGAATGAAATTTGAATTATCCCTCCCATATATGCTGAAAGGACATTGCTCGTTCCCCATACATTGAATGCTCTAGAACGCACAGCAATGAGAAAATGCTAGTTGTGTTCGGAATCATTCATAAACTTTAATTAGGCATTTGTTGAGATACGGACAACTTGAGGAACCATGGCCTACTACAGAATGTATTAGATTTTGAGGTTATAATTATTATACTTAATCGTCAAAGATGTACACTTTATATATTCTGAATAGGTTTAGTGTTTACCTCTATGTAAGCACTTAAATAATATTCATTAAATGAACATAAAATGCCATTAATAATAAAAATAATAAATGCTTATATTCATATTTATAATGAGTGCTGGCAGTTGGCACCTATGATACCTATACCTACCTGTTGTAATAATAGATTTCTTTTCAAATGAAATGTTCAAAGTCTTTCCATTTACCTGTTTCTATATTTTACTATCGATAATTAGGTATGTACCTGGTTATCATTATGATTTTCATAAAAATAAACAGATATTACATGGAATGGGAGTATAAACTATCTTAACATAATTTCAGAAATAATCTTTTTATAAATATTAGTAATAATTATGATTAACTAAATTCTATTTTTATGCTTTTTATGTTGACAAATACCTTTGGTCGCCTATATTGCATTTATTAAGGTAAACAATCATGGCACAACTTTTTAACAAAATCACCCATTTAAAAATAAAATATTAACAAGTCAATAAACTATTAAAATAAATCGTTATTATAGACTGAAACCTATTGAATCCAGTTATCAGTTGATTTTTAATGCTGTATTTTCAATAAAAAGGAGTGCCATGTTGTTTACCAAATAGGACAAGTTGGATGAACATACTGTAGTATCTAGTAACAGAACTTTTATATTTTATTTTTTTAAACAGCTTGTCCGTTAACTATGATTAATTGCTAATAAGTTAAAAAAATAATAGAAAAATAACAGTGAAGGACATTCTTTTGGGCATGCTAGGGCCAATTTCGTCAATGTCCTTTCGAGAAGAATGAAAGACAAAAGCAATTACTTTCTACGACAAGGTTACCTCAATAAAGTCGCTGGATTCTACGTATCATTATTACCGTATTTACAATATAGCAAGCGTAGTTAATGGAACCTCCCACAATCAGGTTCCTCCTAAATTTAAATGAAGTTACGATCCTATCATTGTGAATTGTGTGAGCCGTATGCAGGCATAGAAATATCTACCTTATATTCAGATACTTTTCACGAAAGTAATGCGACAGAAAACTTGTGCTTATAAAAATAAAAATATTAGTTTTGTTTGTAAAGTCTAACGAGTACTCAGATCTTATTGGACGTAAAATTATCTCTATATGCTTGAAATAACAGTAAAATAAAAATTATGTGAGTGTCGTGGTTAAAACGAAGTTGTACTATACGACATTTCTGCAGCGGCTAGCAAAAGAGGCATTGTCGGACGAACGTGTAAATGTGGGCGGAGGCACTAATTCGTAAGCTCATCGATACCTAGTTGTGGCCAAGGCTTGTATAGTATTTTTCTCAATGTGCGGAAATTAAAACTAAGCAGTACCAAGGCAGAACTTTCGAAATTCTGGAAAATCAATGATGAACAATGAAGTACAATTTTTTTTCACTGTTAATTATATGTTTTATCTTCATTTTCGAAATCGAGTTCGAAATTTAAATCAAGCCTTTGATAAATTACGTCCTTGGTTGTCCTTGAAACATGACAATGTTTCGAAGTAAAAGACCGTTCCGTTTATAAATAAAACGACAGATAATAATATGAGTTTACCTATGATGTTTTATATAATAATAATAATCTTTATTTTTCTGAACCATGACGTATACAATATAACAATTTAGCTAATCTAAATCTAATACTAAATCTAAGACTATGTTACAGTTTTTAGCGCCCACCTCCAAAGACAGGCACATTACAGACATGATTAGAAACAAACAAAGATATTTATAATACATTACACTGCGTGTGTGTATGAGTGAGTGTGTATATGTGGTGTGTGTGTGATAGAGAGATGTATGTGCATGTGCGTGTTTTACTTGATCAATGCCAATGATCAATGTCATATTCCAAGTCAAGTAACCACCCGCTCAATTTGATTTTGCATTCATGTTTTGAAAGAGGGTAAATATTAAGCTTTTTATTTACTTTGTTATAGAGAAGGGGACAAATGAAGTCATAATGATGTTTCAGTACCTAATAGGTTTAAATGCCATAACTTTTACCGAAAGGAGATTGCTCAGCTTCCATACATGTTTGGCCTAAAGACCAATAATCATGAAAAATTGTTTTCTAGATTCGAAATTATATACAAATTACTGTAGAAACAATTATTATTGACGACACCCCTGAGAACTTCTATAAACCATATACACTGAACATATTAAAATAATAAGAAACAAATAAGTTATATAGTAAACTAGGGAAATCAAGCCAAGTACCGAAATTATGGATTAGATTCAGGTATATAGAGAATGTAGATTAACAGATAGTTGCCTGTTTTTAAAGTTAATGCAAAAGAGTAACTTTTAGAATCAGGTGTCATTTCCGGTTATAATATGGTACTCTGTGACTGTGTGATGATTGTGAATGAGCCACAGATTAGAGAGAATTTTTAAACTCTCGTTAACCAAAGAAAGCTAAGAGATTTAGGTTCTATACCCATATATTCAGTAGCTTCATTATTTTTGTAATGGTTTTAAGATAACCATATTTTAGATTTTTAGTGTATCACATCTTATAATTTTATTTATTTATTAATTTATAGTCAGGGAACGTAGGCCCATAGATAGATACCTTAAAGTCTAACATATATACGGATTATAATGTGTTTATGGAGGTGTTTGGCGAAAAATGTATGGCAATAGACTTTATGATGTCGCCTACCATCTATAATAATTGTCTGAGCACATTTGCATCTAGTGAAAATGATAATATAGTTGTGGATATTAATACCACAGTGTTATAAAAAAATGATTCATTTTATCGATCTTTACAAAATAGATTTGTTTTTATGTTATATAAACAACTTCGATCAGTCTTTGGCTGAATGTTACTACACCCATAGCCATTAAAAATAATTGGTATGTTTTCCAAACTGGTAAAATTAAAAGTCCTTTTTTTAAGTAAATATATTATATACAAAGGTGTCCGTTGAAATCTAATGACTGTAAATAAAATTATAAATTACGCCAAGAATTACCGTGTATGTCAATATTTTTTGTGCATTTAGGCCAATTTGAGCAATCTCCTTTCAATTTAATACTTGTTTCAAATGTTTACGTACTTTAAGTAAAATTTTAGAGTTTAGGTGATATACCTTTTGTTGCGGCCCTCTAAATATTGTCAGACCTTTTTACTACCATGCTATGTATATTTTCTTAATTCATTCTTTTTAGCTGCCATATAATATGTCATCTGCTGTCTAATTGTCATGTATGATGTACCTATAGTAAATTGATACTATAAAAATATTTTTAGTTTTATTCAATTATTAAAGCCACGTTATGTAAGCCAATACATAAATTGGTGGCCCATGAGGGGAACGAACCCGCGACCTTCGCGTTATCAGCACGAATCTTAATGAAGGGGCGGTTGCTGACGCTCTTAGTTCTGCAAAGGAGCTTAAATCTTTGCTTACAATGCGTAGCTCAATTAAAGGGCAGATAACTAAATTTAATAATTACATAAATAGCATCGTTGATTGCGCAGAATTAACACGTGTTCAACTAGTGGAGTTAAATCTTAAACTTAGTAAATTCGAAAGCTTATCATTAAGATTCGACGATTTACAAAATCAGATTGAGGTGTTGCGTCCGGATAATTTATCTAATGAGATTGATGAGCGTGAGAGCATTGAAAACAAAATTATTAAAAACATTGCAACGGTAAAGGGTCTTTTAGAAAAGTATAATAATACAAATGAGTTCGAACAGCGGCGTCTGTCTGTCGCAGCGGAGAGTTCATGCTGTCACGGTCATCATGAGCAAGGTTTTAAATTGCCGTTAATAGAAATTGCGAAATTTGACGGAGCGTATTTTCGATGGCTTGAATTTCGGGATACTTTCGAGAGCTTGATTCACAATAACAGCCGTATCAAACCGGTTCATAAGTTCCAATATCTCGTATCTTACTTGGAGGGCGATGCGGCTCGAATAATTTCGAATTTGGAAGTGTCTTCGGCCAATTACGAGGAGGCTTGGCGGATGATCCGGGAGCGCTATGACAACAAAAGGATGCTCCTTAATCATCATCTAAGCTCCTTGCTAAATATTAACCTGCATGCTCGCGAGTCCGAAAAATTGTTACGGTATTTGGTTGATCACGTCACAAAAAATTTACGTGCTTTGGCCAGCTTAGGCCAGCCAACTGATCAATGGGACTTGCTGCTAATTTTTATGTTGTGCCCTAAATTAGATAGTCGCACATTGATGAAGTGGGAGGAGTACCGTAATACACTCGATGACGTTCCAACGTTTGAACAATTTAAAAAATTTCTGATTGATCGTGCGGATGTCCTCGAGGCATTGAATCGGAATAAATATGATAGTGAGATTTCTAAACTCGTACCTTCATCACCTCGTTCTAACCCAGTACAGCGAGCTTCAACTTCGACACCTCAACGTTTTAATAATAAACGAGAACAATCTTCGTTTATAAAATCGTTTCCTAGTACGACTCATCAAACGAAGTTGGTCTCATTTAGAGGTCAAAATAAATCGCCTGTGTGCGTCTGCATAATTTGCAACGAAAATCATAAAGTTCATGAATGTCCAAAATTCATTGCAAAATCGATTCAGGAAAGACTAGCCGAAGTGGCTATGTACAAGTTATGTGGAAACTGTCTAAAACAAGGCCACCGAGCGAACGATTGTCGTGGTGGTCCTTGTCGCGAGTGTAATAAAAGGCACAATAGCCTGCTCCACGAGCCTGCGCCATGCGATGTAAACAACGCGGCAGTGCTAAGTCAATCAGCCGTGGTTAACTTTAGCCATTCAAACAGCTCAGTGCTTCTGTCCACCGCGCTCATAAAAGTGTCCAACCCTGTAAGCAAAGAAGCTCACACGGTTAGAGCATTGCTGGACAGCGGGAGTGAAGCTACTTTCATTACGAAGGCATTGCAACAAAAGTTGTGTCTTAAAGTGCAGCCTATTGATTTCTTAAAGGTGATAGGCATTGGAAACAGCCGTGCAAAAAACGTTGCGGAACGCTGTAATGTCCAAATAAACTCACTGAACAGTGAATTCAAAGTTATTTTGTCATGCTTAACGTTAGATGAGCTAACAAGCGACATACCTAAAACGACAATAAACGTCGAAGGCTTGAAATTGCCTACAAACATTAAACTCGCCGATCCAAACTTCAACCAATCGGCTCCCATCGATATGTTGATCGGAGCAGACCTGTTTTGGGACATCATCGGAAGTGAACAACACTCCCTTGGCCCAAACAATCCAAGATTGCGTAATTCGGTGCTCGGTTGGTTGGTATCTGGTCCTATAAATGATACTAATCACTATCAAAGTAAATCAAGTAAGTGTAATCACACACAAATCACTGATTCACAAGAGAATGAAGTGCACAAATTGTTGCCTAAGTTCTGGGACCTAGAGGACGTTCCTGATAAAAAAAATGTCATGAGTCAAAAGGAAAATGCTTGTGAGAATCATTTTTTAGCTAACACTATTCAACTCGAAACGGGTAGGTATTGTGTTAAGCTCCCGCTGAATGATACTCCGGACAAACTCGGAGATTCTTATTACGCAGCCAAAAAACGGTTGTTAAGTTTGGAGAAAAAATTTAAACGTAATCCGGCTCTTAAAACTGAATACGTAAATTTCATGAATGAATAATATATTCGGTTAGGCTTTATGTCCGAAGTTGCGTAACATAGTAAAAACAGTTGCTAAAGAATTAAAGTCGCGTTGTTTTAATTTGCGTAAATACAAAAGTAATATGCCCACTTTATTTGAAAACTCTGAAATAAATACGCAAGAAAATTTGACGTTAAGTGAGTCGTCGAGCACGCTCGGACTGGGGTGGAGTCCGTCTGACGATTTACTGACATTTCCGGTAAAATACATTCCCAATGAAAATGACAAAATAACAAAACGATTTATTATGTCTAATGCATTTAAAATTTTTGATCCTTTAGGGCTCCTATGTCCGTGTACAATACAGCCTAAAATGTTGCTGCAAAAGCTATGGCTACAAAAAATAGATTGGGATCAAGCCGTTACGCAGGAAAACAAACAAGATTGGTTTAATTTTGCTAAAAATTTAAGTTTTATTGAAGACTTAAGACTTAATAGGCGTGTGCTTTGCGACGCGCCTAAGTATGTTGAAATGCATACCTTCAGCGATGCCTCGCGGAGCGCCCTTGGAGCTTGTGTGTACATAAAATCTGTTAATGAGAACGATGAAGTTACAGTTAAGTTGCTATGCGCCAAGTCCAAGGTCGCGCCGCTTAAGCCCACCACTGTGCCTCGACTCGAGCTCGGTGCCGCTTTGCTGTCCGCCAGGCTGTGCAAGGCAGTTTTAGAGTCACTTAGGTACCAGCCGGACCGCATAGTGCATTGGAGCGATTCGAGTATAGTACTGGCTTGGGTGGCTAATATCAATAATAAAAAGTTAAAATCGTATGTAGCAAATCGGATTAGCGAAATACTAGAGTTAACAAAGTCAGCTGATTGGAGATACGTTCCCACTGCCGAGAATCCCGCAGATTTGATATCACGCGGCGTCGACGCTAGCCGCTTGGTGTCTCTGGAGCTGTGGTGGTCTGGTCCTCGTTTCTTGTTGGAGCACGAGTCTCGCTGGCCGTTGTTGAAGAGTGCGCTCCCCGATGAGTTACCTGAAACAATAAAAACTTATACTGTAGTGATAAGGCAATCAATTATAACGTTTGAAAATTATTCTAATCTTACAAAACTAGAAAGAATATTCGCATTCGTTAAGCGATTCATATTTAACATAAAAAAGAACACTAATAAAAGAAAAGGCATACTTACCTGCGATGAGTTGGCTGAGTCGTTCAATGCGCTTTGTTTACTCGCGCAAGGAGAATCGTTTCCTGATGAGTACTGCACATTATTGAAAGGCAAGAAATTAAGTCCAAAGTGTAAATTAATGGCGCTTTCCCCATTTTTAGATAATAATAAGCTAATTAGGGTTGGCGGTCGCCTTGAGGCATCTAACTATCCTTTCGAGAAAAGCACATCATTTTGTTACATGCGAAGCATCATCTGACTAGGCTTATTTTTGCGCGAGCACGTGCGTATAATGCACGCTGGCCCCCAACTATTGTTAGCATCGGTTAGAGAAACAGTTTGGCCAATGGCAGATTATTAGCGAGGCGCACTGTCAATCGATGCGTTTGTTGTCGACGTCATCGAGGTAAGACGCTTTGCCCAAAAATGGGCAATTTACCTACACAGAGAATAGAGGCAGGATTCCCTTTCATGTCCACTGGCCTTGATTTCGCTGGTCCATTTCATGTTTTGAGTAAAAAAGGTCGAGGTGGTAAACTAATTAAGTGCTATATGTGCTTATATGTATGCTTAAGATATAAATGCGTACATTTAGAATGTGATAGTGACTTGACTAAAGACGCTTTCATAATGTCATTACGTCGTTTCGTATCCCGCAGAGGCAAGCCGGAGGAAATATTCTGCGACAATGGACGAAATTTCGTTGCAGCCGCTAAAGAATTAGGTGATTTTTAAAACAAAATAATGAACCCATATCTGATTTTGTGAATCGTAACGGAATTCGGTTCTTCTCTAGCCCTGCGTACGCTCCTCACTTCGGTGGTATTTTTGAAGCCGGTATTAAGTCTGCGAAATACCACTTAAGACGTGTTATAGGCAACAGTAATCTAACTTTTGAGGAGTTGACAACGTTAGTTACGCAAGTTGAGGCGATTTTAAACAGTCGTCCTTTATACCCTCTATCACCTTCACCAAACGAGTTTCTCTCCCTTTCCCCGGGGCACTTTCTTATCGGAAGAGCATTGACGTCATTGCCAACCCATGCACTGGAGAATCACAGGGAGAGTACATTGCAAAGATATGCCCGAGTTGAGAAAATTCGCCAACACTTCTGGCAGCGTTGTCAGAAAGAATACATAGCTGAGTTGCAGCGGCGAACGAAATAGAGAAGCAACACCGCTCAATTAAATGTCGGCGACTTAGTTCTACTGCAGGAAGACCACGTTCCACCGTTATGCTGGCGCCTGGGTCGAGTAACAAGATTATTCCCTGGAGCTGATGGTGTGTCCAGAGTAGCGGATATAAACACTACGAGAGGTTGTGTGCGACGACCCTTAGTCCGACTCTGCCCGCTACCTACAGTAGAAGAATTACAGTGTTGAAAGATGTCTCTTTCAACGAGGCGGGAAGATGTTGCGGCCCTCTAAATATTGTCAGACCTTTTTACTACCATGCTATGTATATTTTCTTAATTCATTCTTTTTAGCTGCCATATAATATGTCATCTGCTGTCTAATTGTCATGTATGATGTACAGTCGCCATCAGATATATCTGAGCATACAAGATGACCAAATACATCTGAACAGTTAAAATGTCAATAAGTTCTATACACTACAAGTGACCATTAATATCTGATCATTCATTACTTCAATAATATCTGAGCAGATGCCTGTCAATAATATCTGAACATACAACTTTTCAAAAATATCTGAACAATTTTAATAGGACCTCTTAATTATTTATTTATAATAAGATGACGCTGGCAGTTAAACATTTTCCAGTTTTTATTCTTATCACCTCTGTCATGTGTCATGCACAAATAAATTCAAGCAGCTTGCTTACGTATTAGTTCATACCATAAATTAACTATAATTAATATGAGTTCGTACCGTATTGATGCGGAAATGAAACATAAAATAATACAACTAAAAAATGATGGTTTATCCGTAAAAGATATCGCCGATGAGCTAGGGATAGCCGTAAGTATCACGGAGAAAAATGCTAAAAATCAATTGCCCACAAAACATGAAACTTTATTCACAAAGTATAAAATTGTATTTATTTCAGAGAAATACTGTATATTTATGGCTAGAAAGATGGCAGCAAGGAGAAACATTAAATAATCATGTTTCATTTGGTCGCCCGCGTATTACTACAAATAACCAAGACATAGCTATTATAGATAAAGCCAAAAATGACAGATTTATAAACACTACACAATTTTCAAGCACATTCGAAATATCCACTAGCACCATTAGAAGACGATTAAAAGAAGGAGGTTTAAAAAATAGAGTACCGGCAAAAAAACCAACTCTCACGCCAAGGCACAAAATGCAGCGGCTACAATTTGCAGCTAATTATTTAAATTTTAATTTTCAAAACGTTATTTTCATGGACGAAAAGGTTCTCTGCTCATCAGATAATGGGCGATTAAGTTTGTGGCGACCCGAAAACACATGTTACTTAGAACAAAATGTGCTGCCTAATCGCCGGAGTGGACGTATTTCAATTGGATTTTGGGGATGGATGTGCAAAGATGGTCCTGGTGAGCTTGTGGAAATAAGTGGACGAATGAATGCAATGAATTATAAGGAACTTCTGGAAGATACTTTTCTTCCTACAGCTCAAGTTTTTATCCAGAACAACAAATGACATTCCTTCAAGACAACAGCTCAGTACATAATGCTCGTACAGTACAGACATGGATTAATGAACAGAGAGAACTAACTTTAATCAAACTACCACCAAAAAGTCCAGACCTCAATCCCATCGAAAACCTTTGGGGTAAAATGGTGCAAGAGTGGGATGGGAATCAATGTCGAACAACAGAAGCCTTAAGGCGACATGCAAATGATGTTTGGGAATCGTTCAGAGGTCGAGGTTTTTGTGAGAAGGTAGTTGGTTCCATGAGGAAACGTTTACAAGACGTATTAAATGCAGAAGGAGGTTACACAAAATACTAATGTTTCATGAGAAGTATATAATTGGTCAGCCTTTAAATAATTTGGTCGGCACAAAAAGATTTTGTAAGCAATTTAAAAAATCAGGCAGCAATCCTTGTTCGGCAAATAATTATATAATGGTCAAAAATTTAATATGAGAGTATACAAGATGGCTCATTTAAATGGGTCAGTATGGGAAAGTTTGAACTATAATATATACGAAGATCTGTTCTTAGGAACTATGTCATCGATTTTAATAAAAATTAAAACTGCATTCATACATTTAAGAAAAACCCTGTGGTCAGCTGGGGAATCGAACCCGGTCGTTTTGAAAAAAAAACTAACACTATTTCCTATTTCTATTTATTAGTAAGATAAGTTACCTATACGTGTTAAATTTTGTATTAAAAAAACGGTGGTCACTTAGAACCTCTACTGAAATAATTTAAATTATGTGACAAAAATGCATTTTACGCATTTGAGACATCACGTTTAATAGAAACATTTACTGCTTCAGACCTACATAATCGATATTTAAATAGAAATAGTGTAAGTTTTTTTTTTCAAAACGACCGGATTTGATTCCCGTGCTGATCACAGGGTTTTTCTTAAATGTATGAATGCAGTTTTTATTTTTATTAAAATCTTGTTCCCAAGAACAGATCTTCATATATATTATAGTTTCAGACTTTCCCATCCTGACCCATTTCAATAAGCCAACCTGTATAATGAGAGTGGAGGGTTACCCGGGGAGAGGAAACCGAAGAAAAAAAGATGGATAGATTGTGTGAATGAGGACATGGCCAGTAAGGGAGTGAGTGTTGATATTGCGAGTGATAGAGGAGAATGGAAGCGGAAGACATGTTGCGTCGACCACATATAGAATTGGGAAAAGGGCATGCAAATGATGATGGTCAAAAATGAAATCATAAAAAGGCAGCTTACAATAACATGGATCTGCAAGATTTCATAATTCGTGTCTGTACTGTAGATTGGTTAGCAGGAGAAAACATGTCTATAAGCAGTATATTTGAATAGTATGCATATTTAAAAACCAGTCAAGTGCGAATCGGACTCGCGCACGAAGGGTTCCGTACCATTATCTAAATAAATATTTTTATATTGAATTAAATGTAAATTGCGGTAATTGCTTGATCTCGTTCAAATCAACTTTTGCTAGAAGTTTGCATGGTAATGTACAGACACGAGCTTTCATCTGGGCCCCACCTTTGAATATCGTGTAGCAATCTGCTGCAAGCTGTATAAAGCTAATATTTTAATGCAACGTCAATGTCATAATGTTTACCATTGACAACTTTACGTTACTAGGGGCAACCATGCAATTACGTCATCTGAAGCGACAGCAAAAGATCATTTCCGATGTTATGTTATGTTCCGTTTCCGAATTATACTTTGTAAAAATGTCACATTAAACTGTTTTTTCAATGACACTGACACGAAATAGTATTTTATAAAGAGGTTATCATTTCAAGGGTCGATTCATTATGACATTATGTCATCAAAACACTATCAAACTAAAATTTCGACCTTATTGCATTATGAATTCTAACAACATTTAGTGGAAATGGGTCCCATATTTAATTTATAGACCTATCAATTTTATAGACCTATCCATACCCCACACGTAAAGATTTGATAAAAAAAAAATCTAAGTCCATTCGTTTTTTTTTCTATTTTTGTATGAATATCGTTTTTTTGCCATTTGGCTACGGAACCCTAAAAATGGTGAGCAAAATAACTAATTGGTCTGCGTTTTTGTTGAAAATTCGACAATATACGTTACGGCCGTCTACGTCTGTTAGAAATTCCCGTCTAAACGGGCATTGAAATTTGGGAAATTATTAAGCTAATAATAATACGCTAATTTCAAGAACCTTACTAATTGCCTGATAACTTTTTGATTTGATCTCATGTATAATTATAACAATAAAACATTTTGTTACTATTTAATTTTAAACTCCTTGTATCAGAAGTTGCTTTTTTTTATTTCGATCTCGATTATAATTTTATTATAATAATAAATACTTAAGCTTGAGCATCTACTGAGGTAGTGTACCAAGTTAATTCGTTTACATTTTTGATTATTTAACTCAATAAAAATTTATAAGAATTAAATTTGTTTTTTATTAATTTTCACTTTTATAAATAATACATACCCAAACCAAACAAACGCCCAGTTTGAGCATGACAAGTACAGAATTCCATTTTCCACTGCAATGGAAATAGTGGGACAAATGTTTCCTCCAAATTATTACTTATTTCTATTGCGGTTAAAAAACGCAGTTGTCTTATTTTTAACCCGGCGTTCGCACAGTTGGGTCTATTTGACCCGAGCAGTTTTCAAATGAGCGTGTTTCTTAAAATGTTTGTGCGACTTTGCCAAACTTCTCAGTAGCTGGAGCTAATGGTCCCCCCCTCCACGTGGGATTTGCCAATCAGTCGTGTTGCGGCCGCAGCGAGTGATAGACCCGGCCAAACACGAAAAAGGTAAATATGACCCAACCATACTATTCGTGTCGTAATTTTGCGCCGTTTAAAAAAATGTTTTATTGTTGTTTTATATTGTTTATTTTGTTATTTTTGGCAAATATGTCTGAAATAAATGCGTACATATTACATAACGCCAATTTCTAAAGAAACTTAAGCCTTATACTGGTTCGTGAGCATTTGCGCAATCGTAAAGATGTCATTCAGTTGCTAAGACTTATACGCAAAAGAATAAGAGAGTTTTTAGGAGTAGGTACCTGATGAGGAGCCACCTGTGAAGATACTTTATGTAAGAAAGAGATGCCAAGACTGTTCTGCCAAAAAAGATAGAAAACTAATAATTTTCGGAGCTGTATATGCAAATACATCTGCAGTGACAATGCAATGTTGTACTGCCGAGATTGCGCAGATGATAAGGATACTATGACTGACGTATGAGACTGATACAAATAGTATAATATTATTAGTTTACTAAAGATTTCATTAACATGTAACAAATTAGTTTATGTTATATAAAAAAAAATGTTTTGTTAAAATTTTATTACTTTAAGACAGAGGTTGTCCATTTTGTTAATATTTTGTGACACTTTTATGAAAATGACATTAAAAAGATAGTTTCGTATCATGTTGTGTTTTTTTCTACTCAAAACCTATAACGATAATTGTTTTATACAGATAGTACAACCACATACCAAATTTATTTTAACTTTTGTAATTATGGCGTTTTCTTATACGGGTCCTCTCGACCCAACCCTACTGTCGTTGATGCATATTTTGACTGTGCTGACGCCGGGTTAAATAAATTTCTAAGGAGATATTGAGAATTTAATCTATAGAATAAAATAAAAACATAACTTCTCGTTAATTATAAAAAATAAATAGAGAAAAAATTATGCATCTTCCATTTCTACTACTCGTGGTGACCTACACGAATGATTTTCTGATAGATTTTTATTCCCTTCTCATCGTATTTATTCCTTATATTTAGCCTTTGTTTTTAGTTCATCCTTTCAATCACGTAGTGACAAAATATGTAAGCCCAGTGCATGATCTGCGTAGATACATAATCATTGACGTGTTCAGATATTATTGAAAAGTTGTATGTTCAGATATTATTGACAGGCATCTGCTCAGATATTATTGAAGTAATGAATGTTCAGATATTTATGGTCACTTGTAGCGTATAGAACTTAATGACATTTTAACTGTTCAGATGTATTTGGTCACCTTGTATGCTCAGATATATCTGATGGCGACTGTACCTATAGTAAATTGATACTATAAAAATATCGGGTTTTATTCAATTATTAAAGCCACGTTATGTATGCCAATACACCTTTTTTTTCTTACGGCAATTATCCACTTATTTCTTTGGTCTCCTTTCCAGAAAGGACATTGGTAAAATTTAGAGTCGCTATTCTTCTTGGTGTTATAACAATTCACAATAACACATGTTACTAGGATCATATTAAATTTATCTCAAAAACGATTAGAAAATGTTTACTACAATATAGATTTGACAGCTCATGTCAGCGACACTGTAGCGGGTACCGTTATCGTTTAGGCTACTCCCTCCACCCGCTTTTCACCCTGCCAATAGATACGTCATACACGCTTCTAATTTGTCAATACGAAAGTCAGGCAACTGCCCGACTTGCATTCTCAGTCGGGCACGCTTTCTCGCGGCGGCTACACTTCGCTACAATGTCTAAATATTTTACGTTTTTCCTGACAAAAGCCCTATGTTTGTGTCTAAATAATATAGAAAATACACAGGAACTATTTGAACTAAAATTAATCTAAAAATATTAAGTAATTACTTATTTTGACAGTTGCTGACACCGTTGAGGCTAAAGAGCGAGATGTGATCTGCTTTAGGCATTAGAGTGAAAAGACTACTTTAGTGCGCTCTATTGGCGGCTGTTATTAAGGGAAGTTGGGGCGGGGACTTCATGTGCCATTTTAAAATGTAAAAATGTAACCGTATAACCTGTCTGTATATTATACGTCATTGGAGTTTACTATGTAATTTATTTGGCCACTAAACACAACAGATACGGATTTTCATACAACTTTTGCCGGCCGCTGCTTGTATGTATCTGACCATTGTTATGTACCTCTCCACATCCATTCTAATAGTAACTTATCATAAGATGATAGCAACAATGAATCTTTTGTACTCCCTATTTGCCAAATTCATTCTAAGTAATCATAAGTTGATAATGTAAAAACAAAATATCTTTATATTTTCTAAATCAGCAAAGAGCTTGCCACCTCTCAATTATATTGTTATCATAATTGTTTCTGAGAATTGAATCAATGTCGTCAATTGTAGATTCTAACAACCAACATAAAGGCATTTAGTGTAATATAAATTAATTGGTCTTATCGAGGGTCATGATCCCCAAAATGTTCAGTGGATAATTAGATGCTCTTTGTATAAATTCTAAGAATATTTTATCTCTATTTCCTAATTATCTTGTTTGTCATTAAAACAAAGGCATCCATTGTATTCAAAATCATATATAACCCCCTGTAAATGCCCATAAGGCAGACCTACTTTACTTCAGTTACAGTACGGACACGCCTTGTCCTATAAATCCACGAATTCAACTCTATAGATTGTAGAAATAAATAAGGCATAGTTGGTAAAATAATAAAACAAGTTATTTCCAAAGTTTGCATTTAATTCTTCGTTTATTCAGCCTACCTGACGAGAGGATATAACAAGTTTTTTTTTTTTGGAAATATATATAGAGTTTAATTTTTCTTGGTATATCGTCAGGTAGGCTGGATAAACGAAGAATTAAATGCAAACTTTGGAAATAATTTGTTTTATTATTTTACCAAATATGCCTTATTTATTTCTACAATCTATAGACACACTATGGAGTTGAATTCGTGGATTTATAGGACAAGGCTTGTTCATACTGTAACTGAAGTAAAGTAGGTCTGCCTTATGGGCATTTACAGGCTCTCCCCTCTGGACCGCGAAAGCGTTTGGACGTGTCCACTGTATTAATTTAAGTGCAAATATAATTTAATTTTAAGTTAAAAGTTTTTGTGCGAAGTTCGTGATTTGAACCGGTGCCTTGTCGGTGTTCGAGTCGGTGCTGTCACCGTTGAACCAAATAGCTAAGAGACGACAGGCCAAAATACTGATGCAATATAATCTCAACTGAGGACGGAGCAAATCTACGACACTGAGTAGCGAGCTACGGATTTTGCTACGATATCACTGAGGACTGCTACGGACAGCTGCTGTGTACGTAAATTGATCTTAATTACTACAAGCATTATGCCTAATATTCAACGAACCCCTCCTTCTAACACTTCATCGCTATCCGGTTCCCGGTCGGAATCTGATTTGTCGATAGTACTAGACAAAAGAGATACAAATGCTCCCATGCGAAACAAGCGTCAGAGGATGGAATCATCGCCTGAAAACCTATATGTTCCGCCAACTTCCCCCACTGGAGACTTAAGATCTGATCTTTTGAGCATGTTGACAAATTGGAAGGAAGACCAAGACCGACGTTTCAATGAATGGAAAATGGCACTTGATGCGACCTTATCCAAACTGGTGGCCGAAATAACTTATCTAAAAAAAGAATGTCAGGATATAAAAAATGCGAACACCGAGATGGAAAAAGGCATGGAGTTCATGAACACTTTACAGGAAGAGGCCACAAAGAAAATAAGAGAAGTTGAGAAAGAAAAAAATGCCAATACTGTTTCAATAAGAAATTTGGAATCTCAAATCCAGGATCTTCATTTCCAAACTAGGGATGCAACTATTGAGATACGAAATATCGCTTACTCTGATGACGAAACATATGAAAACCTAGTCTCTATCGTGTCAAATATCGGCAAAGCTATGGAAATTAATATTATTCCAGGGGATTTACGCGACATATATCGGCTACCAGGAAAACCTGGTATATCAAGACCCTTAGTAGCAGAATTTTCATGTGTACGAACAAGAAATGAACTTATATCGAGAGTACGTAAATTCAATAAGGAAAAACTAGTAGCAGAAAAGCTAAATAGTGAAACTATTGGATTGCCAGGTATAAAAAAGCCAATTTACCTCCTTCGCAGAGAAAACTGATGTTTGAAACCCGTCAATTTGCCAAGAAACACAGTTACTCTTGCTGGTACTCTAATGGAAGAATACTTTTACGTATGGAAGCAGCCGGTAAGCCGATTATAATCCGATCTAATAAATGCCTCTCGGAAGTGATGAAAAATGTATGACTATTGGCAGTTTCTTGTTACGATTCTTTTTTTACATATTTAATTTACAAATGTTTCAATCCAGAATCCATCCGAGCAGTGTGTCAAATTTTTTTGTTGGCCATAATTTTTGTTGTTATTATTCGTAAATACTGTAATTTACACACTCTCAAATTATTGTTAAAAAAATCTATGGTAGTTAGTATCTTTATAAATTCTATAAGTTATATTTTACACTTAATACACACTTTACGCACGAACTCACAGACATCTCACACACCCTACGTATTTGCGAAAAACTATTTTCTTTTAACAGCCACTTTACGTTGCTTTTGCTTTTATAAATTCTACAGTGTTGAACACTTTGAATGCAGTCCTATGACTTTCCACTTTAATTTAGGTCCGACCATACGCGATAACTTATTGTATCTCACATTCCTGATTACCTTTGATAACCTATCTGTTTATTTAAATAAAATTCGATAATACAAATGAAATTATTAAAGAAATTGACGATTTTAGGATTGCCCAATCATCTGTTTGCAAAATAGAAGACTGTGAAAAACTAGTAAACTATCCTGATAAGAGTTTAAAAATAATTCACCAAAATATTCGCAGCATTAATCGAAACTTTCCAGATTTTCTGACCCTTTTAGTAAGATCTAAGCTGGATTGGGATTTAATAATTCTGACAGAATGTTGGTTGCGGCATACACCTAATTTACCTTCTATAGACGGATACAATGTGGTTCAAACAGATAATAATGTAACACAGAATGAGGGTGTTGTTATGTTTTTCAGGGACAGATTGAGAGTGAAAGTAATTGTACCTAATCTTTGTGACGCCAACTGTCTAATATTAAAAATTGATGATAATATAGCAGTAGTTGCCATATACAGACCACCCGGCTACAAGGACATCGTTGTATTTCTGGAGTCCCTTGATAAACTTCTTACTGGGTTAAACTGTGCCAGTATAATACTTATTGGGGATATCAATATTGATATCAAAGATAACAGTAAAGATACCAACTCATCGTCGTACTTAAACCTTTTAGCTTCTCACAGTCTCCTACCAGCACATATCTTACCGACTCATAATAAAACCTGTCTCGATCACGTTATGCTAAAATCTATTCATCCGGCCTTTTGTTATGTTGCTGATACCTCAATTACTGACCACGACTCCTTAATCTTTATTCTAGAACACAAAGTAAAATCAACCAAATATATTTCACACAAAAGAATTGATTATAAGGGTCTTGATAATGATATGGATAAAGTGTGTCTCAACTCAGTATATGATATATCTGATGCGAATGCCGCTGCCTCATTTTTGGTTGCAGAAATCAGTATTGTAATAAAAGCAAATACTCACACTATAAACATCTCAAATCGCAAAAGAATAAAAAGACCCTGGATGACCACAGGCCTTTTAAGATGTGTTAAAAATCGAGACAGGCTTCACCAAAAACTTAAAAAAGACCCTAATAATGATACTGTCATGGTAACATATAAAAGATACAGAAACTATTGTAATTGTCTTTTAAAAAAAATAAAAAGGGATTACGAATGTAGTTTACTTCAAAAAGCAACTAGTACTAATAACAAAGCTCTCTGGGAAGCTGTCATACAATTTACTTATTCTAATAAAAGTAACAATCCTGCTTCTGAACTGATTTCTGCTACCGAACCTTTAGACTCAATTAATAATATAAATAACTTTTTTGTGTCTGTAGGAAGAGACCTTGCTGAGAAAGCGTTCAGCTCTAGCTTAACCAACATCCAGCCATCTGACTCCGCCCCACACTCTTTTGTCCTGTTACCTACTGATGAATCAGAAGTGTTATCTTGTATTATGTCTCTGAAAAAAGGCAATGCTTCTGGAAGGGACGGTATTACTGGATCTTTTCTCAAGCGTTATCATTTTAAGTTGGTCCCTACTTTGACACATTTGTTCAATTTGATATTTTCTACAGGAGTTTTCCCTGACTTGTTTAAACTTGCTGAGATAATCCCTATATACAAGAGTGGCGACAGAGGCTGTGTCAACAATTTTAGACCCATTTCAAAGTTGCCTACGCTATCTAAAATAATCGAAAAACTAATAAATAAACGTCTTGTTGAATATCTTGAAACAAATAATCTCATTTCTAGTTCACAATATGGATTTAGATCTGGTATTTCGACTAATAATGCAGTACATCAACTGACTGATCATATAGTTAATCACTTAGACAAGAAGCGGAAAGTAATTCCGATTTTCCTGGATATAGCGAAGGCTTTTGATACGGTCTCTGTCCCACTACTGCTTGGAAAGCTGGAGAGGTTAGGGATGAGAGGTGTCCAGCTCGAGTTATTCAAAAATTTTTTGAGTAATAGGGTTCAAAGAGTAAACGTGGCTGGCCTGACTAGTGATGACTTACCAATAAACTATGGCGTACCACAGGGAAGTGTACTAGGCTCCACACTATTCCTTGTATTCATTAATGAGCTTTGTAATCTCGTGTTGCAGAATGGTAAGGTGGTGACGTTTGCAGATGATACTGCTCTTATTTTTCATGGTGATAGTTGGGAAGAAACTTACAAATTTGCACAGTCAGGTTTCAACTTAGTTAATAATTGGCTCAAAAATAATGCACTAACACTTAACGTAGACAAAACTAGATTTATTCCCTTCTCTATAAAAAAATCTTCAATTCATGACAAACATTCTATAATAGCGCACTCCTGCACATTGAGCTCTACTTGTACTTGCAGTAAAATTTCTATCACCGATAATCTTAAATATCTTGGCATAGATATAGATAATACTCTTAGTTTTGACTATCATATAGATCGACTTTCAGGTAGAATTCGGAAATTAATTTTTGTTTTCAAGAACCTACGTAACATTGCAGATATATCTATTATTAAAATAGTATACCAATCTCTCTGTCAGTCGATTCTAACCTACTGCATAACGGTGTGGGGAGGTACCTGCAAGTCCAGACTTATAACTTTAGAAAGAGCTCAGCGTGCAGTCCTTAAAGTAAGTCATTTCAAACCTTTTCTTTTCCCGACTAAAGACCTATATGCTTTAGCTGATGTCCTGAGCGTTCGTCAGCTTTTTATCCTCAATACAGTGCTAAAACAACACTCTGCAACAACTTTTGACCCAAATCTTAATGCAAATAAACGACACAAACACAAAGTTTGTCATCGTAATAATCAGTGGACAACTGCCTTTTCAAGAAGGTTTTTCGGTTATATAGGTTGTTCTTTGTATAACGAAATTAATAAGCACACTAACATCTATCCGCTATCTAAGTATGATTGCAAGAGAGTTACAACCGATTGGCTAAAATCCCTGGATTACTTTACAACAGAGAAACTCTTTTCTGTCATCTCGTGAAGGGTACTTAACATCATATAAATATATTTTTCACTTGTACGTACAACAACAAACAGAGACGCACTCATACTACAAAATCTTAGTAATACAATTAAGCACTATAATAAACAACACAATACATACACGCACACATACACTCTCACAATCACATACACTCACACAAACACACTACCTCTTTTTGTTTTATTTTTTTCTCATATTTATGTTTATGTATTTCACTTAGGAACTAATATTATTTGAGTTCCTTATAGACGGTTCAGAGGTGGAGAGACTGGTAATCTGTAATACAGGTCTCCTAGTACAGACGCCAGTCTGTCACATAACTAGATTTAAGTATTAAGGTTAAAATAAATGATGTATTGTTATGTGAGAGAAGAAATAAAGAAATGATTATATTATTATTATTATTATTATTATTATTATTACAGGGGGTTATATATGATTTTGAATACAATGGACGCCTTTGTTTTAATGACAAACAAAGTAATTAGGAAATAGAGATAAAATATTCTTAGAATTTATACAAAGAGCATCTAATTATCTACTGAAGATTTTGGGGATCATGACCCTCGATAAGACCAATTAATTTATATTACACTAAATGCCTTTATGTTGGTTGTTAGAATCTACAATTGACGACATTGATTCAATTCTCAGAAACAATTATGATAACAATATAATTGAGACCTCATTTTATTGAATTGTTTAATAATTGAACTTTTAATTATTTTATTGATTGAATACTGTAACTTAACAATTGTTACCGCTTGTTCAGTTTTAACGGGGGAGGTGTTATGTACTCGTCTCCACATCCATTCTAATTATAACTTACTGGCCGTGCCCCGCGGTTTCACCTGCGGTTTTCTCGTTTCCGTGGAAGTACCGAGATAAAATATTGCCTTTAATATTCTTAATAGGATCTACAAACCCGTAGTACATCATTTTGTTCTATTGTCAATAGTTTTTGCAGCTCACGCAAAAATAGGTTTTTGATTTTGCACCTTGTGTTACAAAATAGCAATTTTATTACGGATCCCTAATTTTGAAAAAAAAATATAGCCTATAGCCTTCCTCGATAAATGGACTACCCATCGATAAATGGACTACCCAAAGATTAGCGCGTTCAAACAAACAAACTCTGCAGCTTTATAATATTAGTATAGATCATAAGATGATAGCAACAATGTAGCAACAATGAATCTTTTGTACTCCTTATTTGCCAAATTCATTCTAAGTAATCATAAGTTGATATAATGTAAAAACAAAATATCTTTATATTTTCTAAATCAGCAAAGAGCTTGCTGCCTCTCAATTATATTGTTATATGAATAGGCTGGTTTACTCATGTCGAATTGTATTAAATAAATGTTTATTTCTTAAAGTGCTTAGTCTAAGGAACCTTAATATATCGATTTCACTTCATAAAAGCAGAAGATTGCTGTAGAAATTTAATTTTAAAAAATATTTTTTAGTCTAAATTTTTTAAACACTAAAAACGCTGTTCGCCACATTCGCCATGATTTTGACGTCTCTTGTGGTAAACAACTAAATGTCATTCGCGTGTTACTGTAGGTGGATTCTTTCGTCTGACTAAATTTATCTTAAAACACTTTTAACTTTAGGAAAGAAAAAAACAGTAAACTTGTTTTTTTTTGACTAAACAAATTATGGATGACGGCTTTGTGAAAGCAGAAAGCACAAACTGCCAAGAATTGACGCATTGATGGTTGGTGAATTTGTTGCACTAAACCCCAATTTCTGCTTTGCGGAGCAGAGAAACGACAAGGTATCTATGTAAGTACAGTGCATTTAGTATTACAATGTAGTAATAAACATAAAACTGATACAACATATGAATAAGTGTAATAAAGTTGCGTAGGTTAATTTCTTTCGGCACTTTAATCCACACCTTTCCTGGAGTCTTCAAGGATGTGTTTTTATATTCTCGTACAATACAGTAATGATAATTACTTTATTTTTCGTGATATTTATTAGAAATCATGTTTTTTTTTATTATAAACTCAGTTAAAAGTAATTTTCTACGTGTTTACGAGTTTTTGTTTACCACAGTTCACGTCATAGCATAGATAATCTATAGACTAAAATGGCCGACAGCGTTTTTGTATGTCCATGAAAAGTTTATTTTAAAATTAAAGATTTGTAGCTTTCTAGGTTTAAAAAAAATACAATACATTTTTTTCGGTCTAATAGAACATTTATTAACCATTTAAAACCTTTTTCCAAAAAGAGTCAACTAGCCTATTGTTTCTGAGAATTGAATCAAAATGCAAGAAACATTTAGGGACCGTAGAAAGAAACTTAGATAAAATAGTATCGCTTTATGATTCACTACCTCATTTAACTAGTACAGGACGATCAAAACGCGGATGGTTTGATGGTCTTGGATCTTTATTAAAAACAGTTTTTGGTACACTTGATAATGACGATGCAATTTATTACGATGATATGATTAACAAGGTTTTAGCTAATGATAAGAAATTTATTACATAATGAAACACCAAGTTCAAGTAACACAATCAGCTATTCAAAATTTTAATAACACTGTTAATAAATTAAATCAGAATGGAAAGGCTCTTGATAAAATTTTCCTTGCACTCAAAGATTTTATACAAGATATAAATTCAAACGTTTCAATAGTTGATGTACGTTCTACTTTAAATACTCACTTTAGTATTTTAAACTCTTTAGCAGAAACTTTAATGGAAGAAATAAATCTCATAGTAAATTCTATTCTTTTCGCGAAACAAAATGTGTTGCATCCACACATTATATCCCCTAAGGAAATATATCACGAACTTACAAGTAATGTAAGATAGTTGAAAAATAAGGAATTTCCAGTCACACTCAGTCTGGATGATATACACATGCTTATTGATATATCAACACTTGATGTTTTCTATATAAATTTTAAATTAATATTCATATTAAATATTCCTTTAGTTACTCCACAGGAATTTAAATTGTATCATGTACTTCCACTTCCAAATGTCAAATCCCTCTTGCGAGTCTTTATTAATAACCAAAGTTTTAAAACAATTACCAAAAGAATGCATAACTAAGTTTATGTATGGCAACGTTGAAACATGGCAAAAACTTACCAATAATCGTTGGATTTTCATATATTCCAAACTTACAAAGATAACTATTGATTGTTCAGGTAAAGAAATTAAGGATTATGAGTTATCCACAACTGGAATACTTACCTTGGATAAAGTGCAAAGGATACGCAAACCTAATTCAAATCACTGCAACTAGTGATGTAATAACTAATTATACTTCACCTAATATAAATATTGATTTAACAAAAGACAACTGTTGTAACGACAACGTTTTAAATAAAACAAAACATTTATTTACCCATTTTCATATTAATAATAGACTAGAGAACAAATCAAATATGATCTTCACAATAATGTTCATATACCTTATCTTTTGTACGTAATTTGTGGTTTCATTTTAATTTACTTAATGTTTCGGTTATGTAAAATATTTAGAGGTAGAAGAAAAGTAAGGCCAGATGAAGATCAATATGATGATAACAAAGGTTGTCGTAGATGTTGTATTAATATTTCAACCAATGTTATAATAATAAAAGAAACAGCGAAACTGTTGTTAATCCACAATTAGAATTAGAGGATCTTAGGTATATCACTTCTCGCGAAGGTGAACCTTCTGTTAGGACTCCTCTTAAGCCAAAACGAACACCGAGTTAGATATGCTTACAAGCTTAGTAATTTAAAATGGAATTTGATAATTAGTTGTGAGAAATCTTCGGTATATATATTAATAAAATTATATGTCGTTTAGTACCTTTTAAGTTAGAGTAACAATGTACCTAATAAAATTAGTCTACAACCATGGAGTTTTACTCCCCTTTAGCTATATGGAAACTTGTAATCAATAAATAATTTTACTAATCTTATTGTCTATTATTCTTACAGCATAAGAAAAATAAATATAATCATGTAATAGATTTTATTGAACTACATTTATATAGTGTTATTGTTTAATGAATGAAGAAAGTTTTATTTAACTTTTAAATTGTAACACAGGTTAAGACATTTTTGTGAAATAACTTTACTGATGCACTTATTTTATTGTTTTCTAAATTTTATCACTTTTATTGAATTGTTTTATATAATTGAAACCTTATTCTAAGAATTCTAAGAATTCTATCAAAAAATTTAAATAGGTTTGATTATTACTATCATCAATAGGATTTTTTATAAAAATCATGTTATTAGGATTTAAGTGTAAGATATTTACCTTAAATAATAAATAAATAAATATTTCCAACACTCACACCAATTAACCTAGCCCCAAAGTAAGCACTGTAAGGCTTGTGTTATGGGATGCTAGGGTAACGGATAGAATACATATACTGTACATATATAAGTATATTTATATAGAAATACATATTAAACATCCATGACTGGAGTACAAATGCTCGTATTCATCACACAAACATCTGCCTCCACCGGGATTCGAACCCGGGACCTCTTGAGTCGGCGACACCATGAAACCCGGCGTACAAACCACTCGGCCACGGAGGTTGTCGACATTGCCTCCATTATTTGATTCAGACTCACGGAATCGGCATCTTCCGCAAGTTCCTTTGAGTTTAAATGAATAATTTCCTTGGAATTCTTTATTATCATTTCTCAAGTTTCTAGTATTTGGATTTTTTTTATTATTAAGTTTATTTCTGTTTTCTATACGTTTAAAACAATTCTCAATTAGGTGTCCATTCCTTTTACAGTAGTGACAGAAAAGAGGTTTATTAGTTTTGTATCAACATGGAAAATTCGCTTATTGAAATTGGGTTGATTATGCCTTTGGGAACTATAAGGCGCATTATTCTGTCTACACCGGTAATTAGTATGCCCTGACTTATTGCAATTACTGCAAAAATTATTTTTAGAATTTTGTAAAAGGTTGAATTTTTCTTCTTCAAGCGCGATACTGAAAGTATCGTTTAATGTTTGAGCCTCTCTAGACCTTAACATTTGAGATATCTGAAAGTTAATTCCCAATAAAAATGTTTGAAGTACTAGGTGATTTATACTAGCTATTTGACCAGGCAATAATATTCCACACAAGATTGTTTAATAGAACTTAATAATCTTTTAAAACAAGTTTCTAATCTATATATGTACTGAGTGATTTTCATTATGCATCTGTTTACAACTTTGTAATTCCATTAACAAATGAGTTTCATGTTTTCTATTACCAAATCTAGATTTTAAAAATTCTTTTAAATCTTCCCATTTAGAAAAAATCGTATTACTATATGTTGCTTGTGCGCGATCAGTTAATTGATTTTGTACGAAAGCGAATAAAATATTTATATGACTTTTGTCAGCTAAGGCAAAAGCTCTATCACAATTAAAAATTACGATTTCCATCGTAAGTTTTAATAAATCTTAACAATGTATCCACACTAACAAAAGAAGCTGGTACTTGCATTGAAAAGGTGGGTTTATTGTCAGTCATTTTTTTTTATTAAAAATATTACACACAAAATATTTAAAAGAACGATATAAACATATTTCACACGAAAAACGAAAAAAAAATGGATATATATATATATATAATATATATATATATATATATATATATATATATATATATATATATATAGAGTTTTATATTGGATGAGATCTACGGTACTTACAGAAACAGTAATGGTGAAGTTGCAATTTTCATTATACTTTATGAAAATTTCGGCAGGTTTCGCACTGAATACCTAACGGTGGTATCGAATCCGCTATCGTCTTTTTCAGATCGTCTTGGTAGTTCGTATCGCTTCCCAGTACGGCTGTGTCCGATGGGTAAGAGTCGTCCTCCGACGTATCCGAATCCAACGAATCCAAATCTTCTATATCTGAAGCTACCGTGTCTAAAATATTGCAGTTGGGTTAGTTGAATCGTTAAGAATAAGAATTCACCTTCCGAAGAGTCGATTCAATCCCACATCTGACACCAATTTTTCTTGTTATATCCTCTCGTCAGGTAGGCTGGATAAACGAAGAATTAAATGCAAACTTTGGAAATAACTTATTTTATTATTTTACCAACTATGCCTTATTTATTTCTACAATCTATAGACACACTATGGAGTTGAATTCGTGGATTTATAGGACATGGCGTGTCCGTACTGTAACTGAAGTAAAGTAGGTCTGCCTTATGGGCATTTACAGGGGGTTATATATGATTTTGAATACAATGGATGCCTTTGTTTTAATGACAAACAAAGTAATTAGGAAAAAGAGATAAAATATTCTTAGAATTTATACAAAGAGCATCTAATTATCCACTGAAGATTTTGGGGATCATGACCCTCGATAAGACCAATTAATTTATATTACACTAAATGCCTTTATGTTGTTTGTTAGAATCTACAATTGACGACATTGATTCAATTCTCAGAAACAATTATGATAACAATATAATTGAGAGGCGGCAAGCTCTTTGCTGATTTAGAAAATATAAAGATATTTTGTTTTTACATTATCAACTTATGATTACTTAGAATGAATTTGGCAAATAGGGAGTACAAAAGATTCATTGTGGCTACATTGTTGCTATCATCTTATGATAAGTTATAATTAGAATGGATGTGGAGACAGGTACATAACACCATTACATTGAATTTGATTTATTAAAACAACGCTTACATTTTCAAGCATGTTTGAGAAAAAAAAATTATAGTACCCTCCAATCTGCACTGGGCCCACGTGGTGGGTCATGGGCCAATCTCCCGATTCCGGAAAACTATTAAACAGAACTTTAAACCACATTCACAGCTACCATCGTCAGTGGTATGGCCTACCTGGCTGCCCATCCAGCTACCCAGCTAGGTGCCTCGCTAGGTTGTGCCGGATGAAATTTTTTCGCCTAATTATCCGCCATTAGGTCCAAAAAGGATCCTTGTTCAAAAAATTACATGTTACTCCTGGGATTTTGATAAACTTACTGATCTGCAAAGAAAAGTAACAAGCTTATTTCTTTGGAGAATTTAACGAACTTGAGCACTAAATAAACTTTATTCCATGTAATTAAATTTCCTATGAGAATCTTATTTTTGTGTACTTGACAATAAAGAAAAGTTTATTTACGAAGTTTTCGAGTATTCGAAGAAGAGATCGTTCGTTGAATTTGCCAAGACAAATTAGGCAAGAGATAGCGATTGCGAGTAAATATTTAAGTAACCTTAATCTAAATTCCTGGGTACGTACTAAACTTAGACTCTAGATAACGTTGATCGATACGGTTTGACTGACAGAATAAATAGCATAAGCAACATTTGTAAATCATATATTCTATTATCCTTATCCTAATACATTAGGATGAATAAAACATTAGTTCACTGGTGAAACTGGTGATCGATTCATCATCAGCTTATCATCAGCTTTCAAATCTCATTACCATTAAATCTTCCTGTAAACATTTAATGTTAAAGTATGGTATAGGAAAGCCAAGTACAAATGGCTTGACGTTCCTTATATACATTATATGGTCATCCATCTGACAACTGGCCACTGTTCCATCGAATACCGTATAGGTGAAATTACAATTTATTTTCTTTTACCTCCTAGTTTTTACGGAATTTAGCTGCCGCCTTTCATCTTGTACGTACCAGAGATTTCCCCCAAATCTTTCTTTCAATAATATATATACTAGAAAAAATATTTCCCATCATTCCACTAATTTTTGGATTTTCCATCGTATGCCCATAACATAAACAGGGTCCAAAAAATTTAGGTCCCTCGTATGGTGGGGTATCCGAATCACCCCCATGTATGTTCCGCAACTTTTTATAGTTTTCGAGTTTTGTATTTTTTTCTGTATTTTCGGGAATTTTCGAAATGACCAACTTCAAAAATTAAAAAAAATAAAGTAGAAGCTTTCGTATTCTTTTTGCAACTAAATCCTCAGGAGTTTTACTTTTATGCATAAAATAATTAGCTTTATGACTGTCCAAATCCAAAGTGAAAATTTTACGTTCAGTGAATTATGGATATTAATTAAGGGGGCGGAAAATTTCTTAAAATTAGCTACTTGATTAAAAAAAAAATTGGTAATTTTATCATTCCTGAGTTTATTTAGTGTGTAAACTTACCAAAAATGACTTCAGGAAAGCTAAGATGTAAACATTTGGAAGTTTTTTTTTGTTCAATTATTATATGCGATCGGTTCTCGCGGATCATGGTATGTAAACGTGGACGCAACTCTTTAACCTGCAAATTTTAAAGTAGTAAAGTGTTGTGTACAATATTGTAAAACAAAAGTTTTGCGACACAGAGGCACGAATAATATGTAAAATTTAAAAGGAAAATAAAATTAAACTACTAAATTCAGTTATAATTCTTATTTTTTAAGCAGGTTAGGCCACATTCTCCAAAAGAATGAGTAAACTTAATCGAAACAAAATTAATGTATTGATCGCACAATTAAAAATCATAGACGTTGAAACATCTGTAAAAGACGTAAATTTATACATGGTTCTTTTTCAAAATTTTATTTACTTTAAACAGTTTATTATGGAAATAACAGTCAAGATAATATAGAAAGAAACAGCAAAATTGCCTTTTTTAAATTATGTTAATGAATAGCCTGAATTTAATTAATCTAACGAAAATATAACTAAAAAAAAAATACGCGGTCCAGGCAGCAGACGGGACTTTTTTTAGTTATATTTTCTTTAGATTTAAACTTCTAGTATAACTGCTACACTGTGATCAATACATTAATTTTGTTTCGATTAAGTTTACTCATTCTTTTGGAGAATGTGGCCTAACCTGCTTACAAACAAACATCGTGCGCATGCGTAGCTATCTTACGCATGCTCACCGAGACACAAATAATGACATTTTGCTAGTATAAGACACAAGATTCGCGTGTTTTGTTTTGCGTGTCACGCACACAAGTATACGAAACCTGGCCTGTGTTTATTGCAGTGTTTACAAGACGACGCTCTATCTAGAGAGTAAATAATCAAATGCTGAATGATAGTTATAATATACATAATACACATAGGAACACGTTATTTACACATTCTATTGCTGTATTTAATCTTGTTATGACACAGGCGAGTTGTACCATACTTTAACACTTGCAATTAAAGCTGCACTGCCAAGTCCCATGTGGTTGACGTGTCTTTATTTCAGTGCAAAGTGGGCAGCCTAGACTACTTGTGTAATAGCTAAGGTCGTTACGTATTCATTAGGCGGTATTTTATTTTCGTACTCTTTATTAATGGACCATTTGGTGAGGACATTTTGCTAAATTACAACAAAACGATGAAAAAGTGGTTTAGATTATGATTTAGTTATTTATGATATGGAAAGTAGGTTATTACGATTGCATACCACTGACTATGTGTTACTTATTCGTAATAAGCTTTTACGCTCACGTGTAATACAACATTTATCAATGTATTTTGCGAGGAAAGTAATTAAAAACATAACCTATTTATTTATGCATACGAGCAAACGGCTTACCTGATGGTAAGTGATCACCGTCGCCCATGGACACTTGCAACACAAGGAGTATCACAAATGCGATGCCAGCTTTTAAGGAAGGAGTACGCTCTTTTTTTGAAGGTTTTTGTGTCGTATTGGTCCGAAAACACTGCTGGCGACAATATATTCCACAAATTTGTCGTACGTGGTAAAAAAAAATTACATACTACACTTATATCTGTCACAGTGTCTATCGTGTAATTTAAAAATGGAATTATCTTTTACTCCAAAACATGGGATTCAAGGCGGTATGTACATTATCAAGGGTTTCATTTCGAAAAGCGTAAGGCTTAAAAAATAAAAAAAAATATTTTTCCACACACGTGCAGAAAAGAGTCACTTTCCGCATAATGTGTATTCATAAAAAAGAACACTTTCCGAGCAAATGCATTGAAAAGGTTATTTCTACCATTCCCTATTCATATATTCCCATTTAACATTCGCTTCTTTTCGATTTGCTAAAACATGGATAAAACTGTATTTTACAATAATAATGGCAGGAAATAAATTTTCTTTTACCGAATATTTTGCAGCTCATTCGTAATTTGATTGTGGCAGTAGGTTTATTACTTTTAATACAGAACTTATTCAGTACTTCGCTGAAAGTTTTTCCTAGTATTGTACTCACGAAACCAGGTCCATTTTTTGTTAACTATGTAGGTACTCATAGATTTCACACATCGTCCCTTCATGTAAGTAAAATAATTGATATCTCCTACGAATTTTCTCTCAATAACTTCTAACAGTATATCCTTCTTAAAAGTCCCTTTTATTTCCATACCACAAATACATAAAAATCGATCTAGTGGTTAAGGTCTTAAAACGTAATAGATCAAACAGGTAATAGTAACTTTTACATTTTGTAATGCTATTCATGGGTAAGAATATTTTGCAATGTAAATTATAAATAACTCAATTAGAAGAGCGCATACAAAGGGCATCATTAGCTCTGCGGATAAACAACTCCAGTACCTACATTTTTGGCACATCTATCGGTCCATTATATTTATGTAATATAATAATAAAATGTTTTTAAAAACACACGGAAAAGATAGATTGGAACTTTGGAAAACTGTGTAGAACTTTTTGCTCGATGTTGGAATTTTTTAGCTTGGGACCGTCAACACCATCTTTAAGGTTTAAGTATTGACCTATTTCAATTCTTAAAATGCTCGGTGGGCCGACAGATGGGTGCTGGGAGTAAATGTATTGCACTGGTCTGAATTATGGTATATAACCTTTACGAAAATTGTATATGTGCATGTTGAACTGGTTAAATAAATCTAATATATAAAATTCTCGGGTCGCGGTGTTTGTGGTTAAACTCCTCTGAAACGGCTCGACCGATTTTCGTGAAATTTTATATGCATATTCAGTAGGTCTGAGAATCGGACAACATCTGTTTTTCATCCCCCTAAATGTTAAGGGTAATCCAGCCCTAATTTTTTTTTAAATTTTAGATAGTTTTTTTTTTATTTTTTTATGATACATCATACAAAAAAAAATATGCCCTTCTACTACCAACCCCTATTTTTTATGGCAGTACGAAGTTCGCTGGGACAGCTAGTAATAAATAAATATTTCCAACACCCACACCAATTAACCTAGCCCCAAAGTAAGCACTGTAAAGCTTGTGTTATGGAATACCAGGGTAACGGATAGATACATATACAGACACATATATTTATATAGAAAATACATATTAAACATCCACCACTGGCAAACGAATGCTCGTATTCATCACACAAACACATCTTCCCCCACCGGGATTCGAACCCAGGACCTCTCGAGTCGGCGACACCATGAAACCGACGTACAGATCATTTGGCCACTGAGATAGTCATAAATATTACATATTTTATTGTATAGTACTATAAAGTTTAATGCAAATGTTTAAGAGGGCTCTGATCTTGTTTTTAAATAACCGTAAAGTAAAGCATTTGGATCTCATTACCCGCTCTTCCTCTCATATCAATACTAACAGAATTAGTAGGTGTGTTCTCTAGTCATAGGTTACGAGTATTAGATTGAAAGTGTATTGAGCATGCATATTCATAAGATTGTGCCTGCAATACGTTATACCTGTGCACTTTCATTTACATAACAAATTATATTGCAATTAGTGCTGTTGCAAAAGTCGATAAAGGTATCGATATCTGTTATTGTAGGTTTTTGAAATAAGAAGCTTTTTAAGCGATTTTACTAATTGAATGTGATTTTATGATTTCTGAACTAATTTATCCTGCTCTTAGTGCTTGATTTTTTACTTTTTTGATTTGAAATAATAATTAATGTAGCGAATCGAGTTTAATGTTTTTCATTTTAAGAGTTTGGTATAAAAAGTACTGGAATAAAATTACACTAAATTAAATTACATCAAGTCAAAAATATTTTTACCACTTTTCTGTACCTTGCCTTCTGGTTTTTTAAAAAACCAGAATGCAAGGTTAGTTTAAGAATAATAATATATGAATGACATCTCTGAATGAGTGCATGGGTCAAGTAGCTTTTATACGGCGATGATACAACGATATTCAGAATAGTGGTAACGACATGGTGAAGTAAATGAAATTCTATTTAGTCCGTCACTTTATTATAAAATAATGAACACGTATTTTATATATTTTCTTTGGTCAATCAACCAAAAAATGACAAAGATAAAGTGAATCAAAGTTTGGGAGTGGGCGCTCGTGACGTCACTTTCAAGTCAAAATTATACCAAAACGTGACGTCATGCGACATTTCAAATCAATATATCTCTGTAATGTTTTGATTATGTATTAAAGAAAAAATACGTGACCAATACTTTTTGATAATGTACCTGATTGAAGAAGAAAAAAAGTTAGTCGTCATCCCTGTTGTTCATAATATTATTAGATGTATTGGGTAGAAAAAGGGCATGTAGGTTGTATAATGGAAATATTTTCGTCATAAATAAGATAGTTTTAAAAATTGCATATGTAGTGTATTTTGGAATCTGATAAGGCTAGTGTAGTGTGTAATAATTATATAAGTTGATTAATTAAATAATAATCAGGTTATCAAACCACACATAATACACTTGTATTTTATCATATCAAACAAATATTTGCTTATACATATGTAATTTTGTTGTGGAAACCTATTTATTTTATATTAATTGTAACTTTATAAGACAGTTTCTTACTTAATCAACATACCTAATAAAATGTAATTAATACCGAAAAAAATGTACTTAATAAAATATGAACTATTTACCCCTAACTAGTCACTTCAAATCCTAAAAATATCCATAGAGATACACAAATCAATAAAGTTAACATGCATCCTATACACAAATTATTATCACTTGATATTTTATATTATTGTTATGAAATGAATAATTTATTTAAACGTTATCTTGGTTTAGTCAATCAAGGTTCTTATAAAGAAGAATATAAATATTAAAAATCGTTTAAAAGTTCAAAAAGATCATGTTGTTTAAACTCTTCTGATGATTATAATTCTAAAAATATATAAAAATGGAAAGTGAACAATACCGAATATTCATGACGTTACACTATATTAACTTGTGGCTTGGATAGTCCAGTGAAACTACGGTGTAGCTAGTTATCAAATTGGCTACAGCCCGCGCTCTGTATGCTGTAACATACGGAGGCGTGTTGTCAAACAACTTGGTCGACAAACTAACGATGCTGCTGTCCTAAGCGATCGTTCGGTGAAAACGATCGATAGAACGTAGGAACAACGGTCAACTTCACTACCTAGGTAACGTTTTATTAACAAGTGTTATTAAAACGTTATAAAGGTCGTTACGTTTAAAAATAACAAAAGTTTTCTATTTTGAAACCTTGATTCCTGAAACTGAAAGTATCACTTTTGTGTAAAAGTATGCCATTAATAAAAAATCAGTAGAAAAAGTAGCACAATTAAGTTAAGATTTTAAATTGTATACATACGTCTTCTTTCGTAGCAAAAGCTTCAGATAAATATTTGTGTAAACTCAACATAGATAATAAATGTGATTTAATGAAAAAATAACAAGGTACTAAAAGTATAAAAGTAAAAACAGTATTATACTTAAATTAAAAAATACACCATAATCGGAATAACAAAACTGGATTCCCCGAGGAGCTATTTTTAAAAGCTTACAAAGTAATTTAAGATAAAAGACATGGCGAATATAAGCTTCTCAGATTTATATTTCAATTCTCCTTCGTCTTCATTAAATCATGACTAAGAAGCCGTCAAAGAAAAACGTGACTGACATTTACAACGTTCAGCACATAATTTCATTGTAACTTTGTTAATCGAAATGCGAGCGCTGTAGGTTTGCAGAAGCGGCCGAAATGAGACATTGTAATCAGATAGTCTTCGGAAGGTTGAATAAGCTCAAAGCTTCTTAATACTTTAAGTAGTGAACTGTAATCTCGCATTGTCCACTTTCATAATGAGATAGACATCTAAAAACTTGTTTGCCCAAACATTAACCGTAGATAATGCCTCTGAAATAAGTTTTTGTAGAACTGGGACATCTTATTTCACTTGTTCGTTCATGTAGGCGGCGGAATAATTACAGGGATCTGCAGCAAGAAAACGACTTTTCTTACAGTGATAATGACTGCTCTTAGACTGCGGTGAAACTACATGTTTGTTGGTAAATTGCAATTTAGCTGCTAATATTAACTAGACACTTATGTTTACATACACATTTGTTTACGTGCCTAGTTTCTAAAATAAACATAATTATGAAGGCATTAAGAAGAGTCCTAAATACCAAATAAAAGTAAAGTAAAATTTTATTTACCCCTGCTTGGAAAGTACTTTATTATTGTATTAAAAATGAAGCAGAAAGGACCTCATTACTGTTGTACTACTAAGCGGGCTGGAAAAGTGTATGGAAATACATTTTTACCGTGCTGGTTTCTTTTTTATTTCTATTTTGATTAATTTATTTTCTGAAACGTGGTCACTAGTCAGTATGATTTTGCATTTTTTTTTTATTTTTAGGATTTACTGGAACCTCCCCGTGGACTTCTTGAGGGAACGTCGAAAGATACTTTCCGCTATTTTGTTTCACTTGCCAGCACTTGTGTATGTTCCCGAACACTTAGCGGTTAATAATCCACCATTATTGGACACTAACATCCGCCACAACACAATTTTTAACAAGAAAAACAAAACTGCTAAAGTGACGCTTCCCGATCTCGCCAAAAAGTCCATTTATTTTCCTTATTCCATCAATTACAGTTTTTTTTAAATTGTTTTTTATGTGTCATAATGTATTCTATAAATAAAATTTATATCACATTGGCTGATGGGAGAAAAATGTCTCTTATCAACCCTCCTCCTTTCAATTAAATAATTTTTCTTCTATTTCCTCGCAGGTATATAATAATACTATGTATCCCACGAAAGAAAGTGCTATTCCCAACTTGGGTGTATTAAGGGTCCAACTACACCCTCGTTGGTAATCGGTCACTGTCTCCTCTCCGTGAAAATGTACTATTTATTTCTATTAATCGCTGGAGATATATTTATTAAGCATCATTGTCGTCATATATATATATATATATATAAATTTTAACTATTTATTAATGCACTATAACGAACTGGGTTCGTTGCCGGTTGATATTCTTATGGGTAACACTAAATGGGTAGTCTTGCACTTCTATTTTCACAATGAGAATCACTGGAACTGTGGCTATTGTTTATGCGCTATTTACGGCAGCCATTAACAAAAATTTGCGGATTTGCTAAGAAGGATATTAACTTCAACACCCGCTAGATGTCCCTACTTACTTACCCTACAATGGTACACATATGGATCAAGGGACAACGATGGAGCAACCAGAACCTATACCCAACCTAATTTCATTTAAAAGCTGAGGAACTTGGTAAGAGGACAATGTAAACGACATCATGAGGAATATTGAAAAAAAGCTAATGTAATATAAAGCATCAAGGTAAGGCTGCACCTATCACGTAGGTCATAAAAATTACCAAGACCTGTCTTGAGACTAATGAGAGGCCCGTATTGCAGAATGACAACTAAGTGTTGATCTTTACTTCAGTACAGATAGAAAGGGATGTCGCTATGTGCTATGTATAGCGACATCCTTTTCTAACTATGCTCAAGACTAGATCAATCGCTGAGAACCTTTCTATAATACGGGCCTAAATGCTTGTATAATATAAGTATTTTCGACAGTTCTCTGTGTAGAAGACTTACATACATATTATTATCCACATCATACACACGCACACATTCGAAAGATGGAAAGATTTGCAACGAAATATGAATATTTTAATACAGCTCCCAATCCAGCGTCCACTAGATAATTATATCAATCGTCGTTTATTTAAATAATGATGTCTGTAGTGCTATTCTGTAAGAACAAACTCACTTTTCTGATAAAATAGAGTCTGAAAAAATAAGAGAGAATTGACTTTTCGCACTAAAAACAATATTGAAAATGAAAACGTTTACTAAGTAATGCTACGTATCGTATTACGGTATTCAGTTATTAAAAACAATGTCCCGTAGGAGAGGCAGTATAGTATAGTATTTAAAAATCTTTACGAGTTCAAGTCATTAAGTGTACGTATCCGTTCCCGAGGGCGAGCATTGTACTCACACTGCACTCAGTTAATTAATGTTGGGAGCGTACCACCAACTATTTCACGATTTTAATTTCACAGCGTGTAATGTAATGCGATATTTTTTAGACGGACCTAGTATTTTTAGTTGATGAATTTCCCTAAACTGTTCATTTCTGGTCTCATTAAGCAGAACTCAAAAAATCGAAGAATCAGAATACATCTGTTTTGCCAGCGTGGGGAAAAAACTGTCAATATACTCGTATAAAATAAATAATACCTCATAACCTTCATACATTTCCCTCATATTTCATAAATATACTAATATCCAAGCATGTATTTTATTATTTTAAAAAACGCACTGTAAGAACATATATTTCCCTTCAAATTTTCACTTGCGAAACACCACTATCATACAGACTATTTAAAAACTTAATTGTATAGTTCAGAAGTTGAGTGTCTTTAGAAGAAAGAATGAAACGTGTAATGGTCAGGAGAAAGCTTAAGACGTAATTGAAATGCTAACTCGCCATATAAAACTACCGACGTAGAAAGCTTATACCGTACATGCAATAGTTTAATTAAACTACTGAGCTGTGTTACGGTTAAAGTAGGCATGAAAATTTAAAATTAAAGCTAAAAACATCACATTCAACTAATTACATGCTACAGACCCTGGTAATACAATTTGCCTATAGATTTTTGTGAATTCTATTCATCAGATATTATTACATTAATTTGTAATAAAATAACATTGTAGGTATATTTTTACTCAGCTTTGCGCACGTATGAGAGTAAGATTTAGGCATAATTGAATTTTATAAAGGTCTTAAAATTTTAAGAATAATAATTTCTTATAGGCTCCCCTTTGTTTTTTATGTTTATTTTTGACATTAATTTGTTTGTTAATGAGTTGCATTCAAACATGTTCTACTAATATACTTCGATACAAAATCCAGAAAAAGGTTGAAAATGATACCTAGTATTATAGTTAAGTATATAGTGAACAGAATATTTGGTAGGCCATATAAAAAAAACACATTCTCATTCATGTTATAGAATAAAGCTTGGTTCAATTTACTAATAATTGTATTGTACCATCTTATTTTTTGTATAATCAATTGAGTAAGATATCTGTCAAAAATACGCTGTATTTCTCTTTATTTCAGATTAAAAAGTGTGGTACGTGACTGCTCGCAGACGACTCGTCTCGTACACAAAAAGGTTTTTATGCAAAAATCCCGGAGAAGGTAATATGTGTAAATATTCAATGCAGACTGAATGCCCCTGGATTCGTATTAAAGCCATTATGCGTTTGAAGACCTCTCTGCTTCATAAACTCCTCAAAGTAATTTATTATTCAGGATCACTTTAGTATGTTAGGGAATTTAATATAGTTTTAAAATAGATCAGACTTTTAGTTATTCATTTAATATTGGAGATGGCACTGAGGTGCTAACACAAAAATAATAATTGCTCTTATTATTTTTTATCATTTATTAATTTTGATTTTAAAAATAGTAAAACGCAAAAAAATCAAATAAACTACGTAATATGCAGTGAGTGTCGTGCATCGGTGTTTTCACAAAGAAACTACAAACCTTTATATTGAAATTTCCATTTACTACTGATAATAAGGTATCGTCATTCGCGCTACCGGCGAATAAATTTCATACACCTGTTGGAGGCGGATCTAAATAACAGCAAGATTGCCGTACAAGCAAGAGGACAACTATAAAAGTGGTCAGTTTCTTTCAAATATAATTAAACTACACATAGAAGAATTAACTTTAAAACTACCACCGTCAAGTAAGATATCGTTGACAAATAACTTATTATCATTCACTCGCCATAGACAAACTAATAAGGCTGGATATACAATAAGTGCTGTCAGCAGAAAAGAAAACTATGAATTTGGTAGAAATTAAAGTAAACCACCAAAGTATTATTCTGATCGAAACAGTCTACAAATTTTTGATTTTAATTTTTTTTCCACTTGCAGCTCCGTTTTGCTCAGCACAATAGACGATAAAATATCACTTACAGGAAAAACCGAACAAGACAAAATCAAAGCAACATAATAGTTTATTTTTATTTTTTATTTATTTATTAATCTCTCCTCCGTTAACAAATACATTTTAAACACTTATTGTATAATTAACTTATGGTAGTTATATAAGTAGCTAGGTAGAACTTTGTGAGAGACTGACGCCTAAACTAAGCATAAATATGCGTGTATATCAGAATAAATGAATCAGATATAGACTATAACTTAAATTCGGTAGCTAATTGTTCAATAAGAAGTTTACCGATTGTTACGGGAACAAATCACTTATTGATGGAGAAGTGCCAGAAGCAAATCTATAGCTTAAACTTAAAACTGGCAGCTGCCAAAAATAGAAAATCTCATTGTCAAAATACTACCCTGGTCAACAATGTTAAACATCAACAGAAATTATAGAGCTATATAAACGAAGATTGGTATTACTGAGAAATCCGTTACCACTATTTTAGCACCAATAATTCAGAAAGTATAAAAACCATTTAAGTTCTATATATATACATTGACGATATATGAATATAAATAAAACTAATGAGAAGTGACTCAAATGAAAACAAAGGTAAAAGAAGTAAAGCCCTTTTTATAAAATGTTGCCAAGTGTATGAATAGACCGTATATTTAATCTTATGCAACAGATTACCAAATAAAAAATACAGAACGAAAATATTCTTAACGAACTAAATAATATGCAAGAATTTTTTTTACCAAACTTAAAGAGCGTATTGCTGCAGTTCCCGATGTCGTGCTGGGAGGAAAACCCTATGCCCTTATATCTTCACCCCAATCTTGGTACCTTGATTTTTAATATTGGCATCCTAGTTGTGGCTCCGTGGCGTGTGGGACTGGTGAGGATGAATTTAATTTGACACGAGGAATTGGCACAAAACAGATCCCAATTAAAATCAAACGAAGACCTGGTGAAGGGGAAACCCGGTTTCAGGCCGACGGAGACTGATAACAGACCATCTACGTCCAGTGCGTTGGTAGACCTGATGAAGGGGCAACTCGGTTTCAGGCAACAACCACAGGACGCGACCGACGAGTTGCACTCCTGGCAGGTCGTCACGCACCGACGTAAAAATTGGCACGTAGAGGACAAAGACAGGTATCCAACCCAGAACAAACGAAACAAGCGAGCAGTTTAATAATGAAAAGTTTGTTTATACGAATAACCACACCTTTAAATTTAATCCAAATAATAGTCCAATACCTGTTAATTAGTGAGTTAGTTATTATTATAAAAAAAAAACATTTAATAAGCAGGTTCAAATAAATTTCAATCATTGACTGCCTACTAATAATAATTCAAATTGTCCTCATTAGGACGTGTCCTGCGTGACGAATAATAAACTTTATAATATTACGTTGACATGGGCATTCAAATTGATGCTAAACCAGATAATACATCTCATAGTTTTAGTGTACAATCATTTTAAAATATTGCATTTATATAATATATATTATATCCGGACTCATTGCAAAGTCAGAATAATTAACAGTCTTTCAGGATGACCTACAAAATTGTGGAAAAACAATAGACATTCTGTGTTTTACCGAATATAATGAGACGATATAAAACAACTGATTGAAATGATTTTGACGACCTCCGTGGCCGAGTGGTTTGTACGCGGGGTTTCATGGTGTCGCCGACTCGAGAGGTTCGAATCCCGGTGGCGGCAGATGTTTGTGTGATGAATACGAGCATTTGTACTCCAGTCATGGATGTTTAATATGTATTTCTATATAAATATACTTATATATGTACTGTTTATGTATTCTATCCGTTACCCTAGCATCCCATAACACAAGCCTTACAGTGCTTACTGAGGGGCTAGGCTAATTGGTGTGAGTGTTGGAAATATTTATTTAACTTAATATTCCTAATTTTATACTAGCTAGTCATTACTCAAGGGTGCTGCATGTATACTGGTTAAATTGAAATTTAATGTTCTGGCATCAAAATATATAATAGAAAGTTGTGCTATTGAATTGTATGATAGCAAATTAATAGTAATATGGTTATTTTTGGAAAAGCCATTTCCAACACTTAATATCTAATTTCTTTGAGAAAAATAACATACTTGCAGAATAGAAGGGATTGCAAAGGTATGTCGCATGTTGCAATTAATGATTTTCTTGGAAGTGTATATTCTCGATTTGCTCTATTTATGCACATTGCACATGTCATAGGTATTCCATTTTGTTGATAATAACATATTGCTAAGTAAACTTGAAAGGTATGCTTGATGAATGATGATTCCATCCATTGAAGATCAAATTATATTATTTGCTTATGACTGCACAGTTATATCTAATGATCATAGTTTAGAAACTTCGAGTCTGATATCCTTAAATAAATAGGAAAAATAATAATCTTGTCATAAATGCAGAAAACACGAAATTAATGCAATTTAAACAATGGAAACATGATTATAATGACCGAATAAAACACGATGGTAAAGACATCAAACTAACCTCAACTACATTATTTCTATGTTTACTCATAGATTAAGATTAGTTGTGGCAACACACACATTGATTTCATCTGCAAGAAAGTTTCCCATTCTTCGTACAGCCTGTATCTTTTATCAAAAAGGTTGGTCTTCCGACTTTATTAACAGTTTATCACGGCTTTGTAGCTTCTAGGCTGAGATAGGCAATATATTTTTGGAGCAATGCTACTTATTGGGAGACAGTTTTGAAATGCCAAAAGAGGTGTATCCATGCCATGTGTAGATTGAAGAAAAAAAAACGGAGAGCTGCAGACTAAGTTTTAATAATAGGGTATTTGACAGTGTTGACAAGAAAATATTCATAATTTTACTAAAAACTAACGAAAAAGATAATAGTTTTCTTATCTATTGTCACGTGACCCAGAGTTTTTGCTTTGGTTATTTTTACTGAAATATACAACAGAATAATGAATATTCACTTTTTACGGACTCCTTTAAATTGTATTGTATTATATTATTGTACGCCTCTGTGGCTGATCACGACATGTCATTTATAAAGTCTAAGATCCTATTGCCCGTGTATCACATTAAATATATTTGAATTTGAATATTTGGTTTTGAATTTAAATATCACAAGAAAGAAACAAATCAATTAATAATTACCCAGAAAGCACTTATTTTTTGTTATAAATATTGAATGAAACCGCCTTACTATTAATTGCCGTAGCAAATAAAAATTTACGTAGTTAATGATCAACTTAAAGGATTCATGCATTAAATAGTTTTGATTAAAAATATATCAGATACTTAAATATATATATGCATGGCAACAGACCAAATTAAAGACATTTTGAATTTATAATTATTTCCATAAGAACAATCCGTACACTTCATTAATGTGCTTTGCAAATCCATCCCTTTCCTGCTATCCCATTAATTCCGTACTCCTCGAGCAAAATTTTTCTAATGAGCTTTCACCAAAGCACAAAACCCAAAGCACAAAACTTTTTTCACTAAAAGCTCCGTCGATTCCATTTCTATCAATTGGTCAATATTTCAATTTCATTAATTTGCTGTTTGCATGTTTACATTGTTCATAAGTACACAGTAAAATCAGTTTCATACAATTGAGCACGTATTCCTTGGGGTTTCCATTTCGACATTCATAACAGAATAAAAGCATGACGAATTATCTCGCCTCAGTGACGGCTATAAATTAGTGTATCAGAGCGAACACATCAACGAATGGAATTAAACAATTATTCAAATGAACCGCTGAAATGAGAGTGACATGCAAATCTCGTGGAAATGTTCGCTCTATCCATTAATTGCTTCTGTTTTATACGAATGAGATAAGATATTGTTGACTGTAAGATGACAAGTTTCTTTTAAGTTTTGAGTGAACACATAGCAAGTTTAAAATGACCGTGGGCGGGACGTATAACCCGAAAGCATGGCTCGTGGGGTAAGGCGGTCTTGGAATGGAGACCATAGGGCGAGAAACGACCTAGAGGAAGACCACAGATGCGTTGGAAGGATGACGTCAGGAAAACTGCAGGGACGAAGTAGATCCCGTGGCAGCGTGGCTGGGTCTGCTATCGGGCGCGTCCTCTCGGGTGGCGGATGGCATGCACCGGCTTCGGCCGGCGTGGACCATACCCAGCTGTGGAGACCTGACTGGCTTCCTGAGTATCCCGGGTAGCGGCAGTCGGATCAAACACGTAACCCTGCACATACTGCGGAGCCGAAGGCCGCCCTCTGCAAAGGAACTGTTTCCTTTGGAGGCGGGGGCTGCGAGGAAGACAACCTCTGTAAAAAATTACCCGGTGGTGGTCTCGGCTGGCGCCCTGGGTATCCCGGGTAGCGGCAGTCGAGTCAATCTCAATCTCGTAACCCTGCACATAGTGCGGAGCCGAGGGCCGCCGTCTGCAAAGGAACTGTTTCCTTTGGAGGCGGGGGCTGCGAGGAAGACAACCTCTGTAAAAAATTACCCGGTGGTGGTCTCGGCTGGCGCCCTGGGTATCCCGGGTAGCGGCAGTCGAGTCAATCTGAATCTCGTAACCCTGCACATAGTGCGGAGCCAAGGGCCGCCGTCTGCAAAGGAACTGTTTCCTTTGGAGGCGGGGGCTGCGAGGAAGACAACCTCTCTAAAAAATCACCCGAGGGATCTCTCGGCCGGCGCCCTGGGTAGCCCGGGTAGCGGTGGTCGAGACTCTATAGGTTGAGGCGGAAACGCCATTGGTGAGGGCGGTTGCGGCGCGAACTCCGCGTCACTTCCGGTCAACCCGTAACCCCACACGTGGTGTGGGGCCGGGGGACGCCGTCCTTCGGGACGGGGGCTGCAAGGAAGAAAACCTTTTCAAAAATTACCTTTTGATGAGGCCAGGTAGGGTTCCCTCGCCCGGAAGAGGGACCTTTTTGTATGAATATGTCGGACAATGTTATGCGTTTGTCCTGCGATCCCGCTGACACCGGGCGCCCTGGGGAAGCTCCTACCCAGGGTGTTAAATTTGTTAGTTTAGTTTGTTAGGAGGTGTATTGAGACTTCGAGGCGGAGCGGATGAGGGCGGAGAGGTAGCGCCCTTCCCCGCAAAGATGAACACGACCCGTAGGGGCAAGAGAAAGGCGGCGGCATCAGTCAGGCCGAAATTCAAGGATGGGGCGAAGCCTTCGTCCATGGACGAGGAGGAGGTAGATGGCGCTTGTTTTTGGCGGGACGTGAACAGCGACACCCAGAAAGAGTTGAGTAGGCTGTCGGATATGGTCTATGATGCCTCGGGCTTGTTGGGGGAGCGGAGCAAGCAGGGTATGTTAGGCCTTATCATGGCGCTGGAAAACCAACTTGAGCCTGTGTTCAAGAAAGCCGAGGAGGAAAGTTTCCTCGCGGGGAGAGCCCGCCGGTACCGCGAGGAAAGGGCGCTCTACCGGGAGAGGATGGAGGACGCGGCTGCCGAAGCGGTGGAGCTCCGCATAGAGAACGCCGCCCTGGCGAAGGAGGTGGAGGTGCTGCGTGGGGAGATATGGGCCATTCACGACAGGAACGAGGGCGCGGTTAGCGGATCGGGGTGGAAGGAGGCCGTCGAGGAGTTGAAAGGCTCGCTTATATCGTCTATAAGCGAGATGGTCAACACTCGGCTGGCCTCCATAGAGGGAACGGCGGCCATCACGCTGAAGCTAACAGCGGAGGCCGCAAAGAAGGGCATCACCCTCCAGAAGGTGATGGAGAAGGCAAGGAGTGATATCTCCTTGCCTGAAGTCGGTATAGCGGGTGGCCTGACCATCAAGGCGAGTCAGACCGGAGACAAGCTGCTGCTGGTTCCTGGGCCTGACAGTGGGACGAAGGCCGACGCCCTAGCAGCGCGCCTTCGAGAAGCGGTGGCGGGCCTAGCTGAGGTGGGAAGGCCAGTGAAGATGGCGGGCCTACGGGTATCTGGCCTCGAAGACTCCGCAACGATGGCGGATGTCATCGAGGCGGTATCAAGTAAGGGTGGTTGTCTCACCAATCTGGTGACTTCGGCCCGGGGGGCATGGGGCTAACGGTAGTGCGGTGCCCAATTGGCATCGCAAAGAATGTGGTGGTTGGCGGCGTGCTCCAGGTGGGCTGGTGCGCCGCACAGGTGCGACTGCTGGGCCCCCTTCCTATGCGCTGCTTCAGGTGCATGGGCAGGGGGTACACCTGCCGACAGTGCCCATCTGAGCACGACCGAAGCCAGGTGTGCTTCCGGTGTGGGCAGCAGGGACACAAGGCGGCGGAATGCGCTGCCGAGCCCTGCTGCGCCATATGTAAGGAGAGTGGTCTGCCGGCCGACCACGTAATGGGGAAGGGGAGGTGTGACCCGCCGGCCACGAAGGGAAAACCTCCCGAGAAAGGACCCTCTGAGGCGGCGCCCGGACGGACGCCCTCGGAGGGGGGGATGTTCGTGTAGCCTCGGCCGCTCGGACCTCCCACGAATGCTGTCGCCCGCCTTTCCCCCCTCTTCTCCTAGGAGAAGACGCGGGGAGACGTGGGCGACCGGGAGGGGGGAGAGGGACGGGAAGAATTACCTTCCTCTCCCGTTCCCCCCTCCCAGGAACGGCGGCCTACTTACTTGTAGTTTTGCCCTACAAAGGGGGGGCGATGGAGGATTCTTGGACGGGTACGCCCAGGAGTCCCCTCCGCAGCGGATGGGGGGCGGTATGGTGGGCAGTAGGCCGCGTACCCAGCCCCCACGCGCGGGCCTACCTGCGCACGTCTGCGGGGTCCCCGAAATACGGAGCCGTGGTAAAATCCCTAACGGGGACCCTGCGGCTCCGCACTAAGCAGTGTAGAGGTATTCGCAGGACTTTTTTAGCGGATATTATGCTGTAAAGCGCCCGTAAGAGTTTCGGGGTCCTAGGTGGGTAGCCACTGGGGAGTCCGTAAGACTTGCGGGAGCCAAGTGTGAGGTCCGTTCGGCGGTGTGCCTCATAAAGGCGCCGTCGTCTGTAAAAAGATTTTTTACCTGCGTTAAAAAAAAGGGACGAAGTAGATGGAAGTGGCGCAAGATAGAACTAGATGGCGTAATTTGAAGGAGGTCTACAGCAGACTGATTGAGAACGGCTGAAAAGAAAAAGAAGAAAATATTGGCTAACAAATATTCATTCTTTCAAGAGAGGGACAGCCCACAAAAATTTATATGTATTGGTATATAGATACTTTACAGAGAACGCTATACCTACTCCAGCGAATGCCCCATAAATACGCGTTATAATATGAACTTGGGCTGTTTTATTTTTAATGCCATAATTCTGTGTATTCGCTGTAATGCGTGTGGAAACAAATGGAATTAAACAATTATTCAAATGAGCAGCTTTGAACGAGTGACATGCAAATCTCACGAGTTCCCTACGCACGTTTAATTGTTCTGCTTATTGTTAAACAAAGGAAGAGTTATGAGAGAATTGGTCGGAGCAAATGAAATATTATGGTACATGTACATAATAATAACTGTAACTTAACCCGTAACCGGACCATAATATAAACCGTAAATTTCCTCAATATAACTCAATATATCGCTAACCAAGAGTTAGTATGAATATATAAATAAATGCATTTATTTTAATTTTATAAGCCTCTGCATGATTAAACAATTTTTCAAATAACAATTAATAATTTGATATAAAAACTAGACTAACACGTACCTATATCCCATCCAGTGTTTTATTACTGCTCATGAAATTATTCAAATGGACATGATGAAACATGAATATGATAACATATGCAAATTGAATCATATACTCCATTTATTATCCTGCAATGCAAACTATATAAATTGAAATATATTTGAAGGGGACGTCGAAAATTCGCCAAAAAATCAATAGTATTTATTAATAAAGAAATTTTTGTACCTGTTTATAGTACCACCTGAAAGTTAACCTAAAAACTTAAAAAAAGAATCGTGTTTAAAAATACACATATCTCTTAAATTACAATATTTTTTATTTTGAGTGTTTAATTGTTAGATGTTTCAATCTAAAGAAAAGAAGATCAAAAGTGGTAGTCGGTTTCCGGCAGCCACGAAACATATATTATCATTTTGAAGTTTGTTTTACATGAACGGAAACTTTAAAATTTTTATTTATCACCGATTTTTTTATAGCGTATTTAAAAACTGAACAATTTCGTATGTATGCTGGCATATTTTTATTGTGTGTGTTGCAGTTTATAACGTCAACTCAATCACTATGACAATGTCAGTTAGTCCAGTCATGCATGATATTCATGAAATTGTCGTGAACTTATTATAACAAATTCTCGGCTGGAGGTCCCCTAGGATCTCGCTGTCCCCAAACCCGGTGACGCTGTAAAGGTCATCTGCGACCAACAGCATACACACTCAAAAAAGAAAAAATATATAATGATTGATTCAACTGAAATAATATACTCACAAAATACCTAATAATGTACCGAAATAATTAAAATAACTGGTTTAATGCGTATTAAATAGAATATATTGGATGCTTTGGCAACAAAAAATAGATAAATAAACTTGGCACATGCCAATTAATAGTGACCTAAATAATTTTATATAGCAATAATGATTAAAAAAGGGGGTAAACTAAATTCTACTTTTTGTCTGAAGATTTACAATGAAGTCGAGTCTGCCGGAGACTCACTAGCACCCTCAATATAAACTTGAACCGTGTCCTTTTGCTACTATCCGCCAGAACAGAGAAAGATGCGGGTTCGAATCCCCTGTGAAAATTGGACCAAGTGAATTTATTTCTACTAAATTTTTCTTTAGATTTAAATTTCTTAACTTTTTGGCTGAACTCACAATGTCACAAGCACTTGAATGAATCCACTTCATTTAATGATGAACGGTATTTGTTTAATATTAGTCTGACCATAATATATGAATGGTACAAGCATCACTATAATAATAACTGCAAAGAAACTTTACAGCTACAAGTTTTTTTTTATTATTTACTACTCGCACTGCCGCAGCATCTTTCTCCTCGCCAGGCAAGGACTTGTGCTAGTCAGAACCGCCTAGCATTCTACCTACTTACTTGAAATCGCTTAAACAAACACATATATAAATTTCAACTTTACAGAATAAAGTTTATTTTTATGTAGATATTACACACCTTCCGGTTCGCCTGGCAGGTAGTTGTGCTCATCGTAAACGCCTGGCAATTTTTTTTAAACTTTTTAAGTTTATAAATTAAATTGTATAAAAATTTCAAGCTTGCAGCAACAAGTTTTTTTTTAATATTTTTTGACACTTTCAAAAATATATGTCTTGATGACGTGCAGGGCTGAGGAGTGCCAGGCTATGCTTACCGTACTAAGCATGCTATGACTCATCACCATAAGAATTTCCAGCCTTACAGACAGACCGTTACTCGGAAGGTTCAGTAGCTCTTGGTCTATTAGACACTAGACGATAGCTTGACCGGCGATAATTTGACACGTTAAAAGAGGTAAACGATAAAGTGTGTGCAGCTGAAAAAGCGTACATAGTTCAAAGTTCGTATGCAAATTTTAGCGCATTTAAGAACTATAGTCATGAAGCTTTGCCACGTAGGTGTGGGATAAGCATCAGAAATTAAGGTATTGCCCAGAAACAAGTTGGATTAGTAACATACTGTTAGCCATTACTTTAAACGACCGAGTAATTACTACTCAAGTAACAAAAATAAGTCACATTTGCTTGTAATGTCTTAACGAAATGTGTATTTAGAATAATATAATTTAAAATAAAAGTAGGTAGTATATTTAAAATGCGCACACAAGTAAGAATCGATGGTACGAAGAAGTAGATTACTTTTATATAGCAGTGGTCGCTTTTTTCCCCAGACACTCGAGGCTGCGGCAAAATGGCGGCGGTTCTCTCATAGATGGGACACATATAAAAGAATTATCTACACGTCTTAGAAATCTTTTTAGTATTTCCACTGTGCAGTCAGTGAAATATAGAAGGTGGATGTTTTTTATAAAATTTTAAACTGCTTTCAATTTATTTTTTTATCTATTGATCTACGATATCAATTCTTCAGCCAATATCTTTACGAAAGAAAAAGGCTGTATTAACAAACGTACTACGGATATGACTTGGGTACAGAATAATTAATTCAGAATAAACATAAGCTTTACCGTGATTGAAACCCAAGATCCCGGGCGTAGCAAGTCAGCATTTCGATAATTATAAATAACCATTACGTAATCATTTGATGTAATCAAAATAAATTAACAATATGTACTGTGAAATCATACGTACTTACATATTAATCGAGTAAAATTATTGGAGAGAGACATGTTTGTGAAAGAATTTATGTGATATTTTGGTAGGTACACAAATTATTTTAAACCTAGGTAATGATCACTTTATTACATACGAGCGATCACCCACGACATCGACCGCGTTAACTTTAGTGTTCAGTACCCTTAGCACGAACCAATATCGAATTCGTAACGTTTGCGAGTCCCAAATGTCATTTATTTGTATATGATATTATTTGTGTACTGATTTTTAGTTCTCGTGATGTCCGTTATGGCACTGCTGTTCAAGTTTCCATACAAAATTATTAATAAAATTTAATAATTCCTAGAGATAAGAACCTCACATTTTTCCGAGACAAAAAGTATCTCATAAACTATTTGCGTATCAAATTTCATCCAAAATCTGTTCAGTAGTTTTACCGTCATTGAGTAACAAACATTCACATTTATAAAATTAGCAGGATTGCTTTCTATTTCTATTTAAGTTCATAGAGCGATAATGAAAAGTTGGCGAAAGGCTAGTTTTAAATAAATATTGAAGTAGGGACTTTTACATACAAGCAAAAATAATTGCAATATTTCACGTACGTGTTGGCGCTTTCCAATGATTTCGTATGTGATTTTAGAGGATGTTTTATTAGCTGACTGACGTGCGAGTTTATTTAGGATCTCAATTTAACTTTGAAATGAATATTTTATATCTCATTTAGTAGTCACACTTCACAGTCTAATTTCAATGTTCTCTATCAAAGCTCGTATGAGAGGTAAGTTTTAAATAACACCCAGTCGGATTCATGTAATTATTATGATTATAAATTAGACTTAAATTAATATATTCTCGTATTCTGTCTGTGATTTTGAAAGTTATGTAACTTTCCCACCGGGATTCGAACCCGGGAGCTCTCGAGTCGGCGACACCATGAAACCCCGTACAAACCACTCGGCCACGGAGGTCGTCATATTATGACATCGGTACCTATTAGAAAATTATATTTCTTCACTTTTACTACGAATATATTTTCATGTTACGGTGGCGGCAAGTTAGCGTTTGGCTCACCTGATGATAAACGGCCACCTTAGCCTATGGGTGGTACTAAAAATATTACTCTTACCGTTGCTTCCCAGACTCAATCCCGTACCCCGTGAAGCCCTGGCACCTTACTTATCGGCAAAAACACAACACCACCAAAAGGAATTTGTTTTCCGTGGTCTACCCGCATAGCCATATGTTTCTAACAGTAAATTATGGATGTTCTTATGAAAAAAAAGTAAAAGAAAATAACAGTAAAACAACACTACCTTTTGGCCTTTGTTTCCCGTGGTCCATCTCGTAGTCCACCCAGGTGGACCAACGGGATTATTTATTTCCCGTGGTTCAACCAGGTGAACTACGGGGGGGGGGGGGGGGAAATACCCGTGGTTCAACCAGGTGAACTACGGGGGGCGGAGGGGGGGAGGGGAAATACCCGTGGTCCAACTGGTGAACCACGGGAAATAAATAATCCCGTTGGTCCACCTGGGTGGACTACGAGATGGACCACGGGAAACAAAGGCCAAAAGGTAGTGTTGTTTTACTGTTATTTTCTGTAAGGTGGAGGTTACTTCCCCAGATTCACGCTCCAATGCGAGCGGAAAATTCGCTATGTCCTAAATAAATACAGGGATGATGACGGGGTAAAGTAAACGAAATTCTATTTAGTCCATCAGTAAGATTATCAAAAAATAATAGACAGACACTTATTTTTTATTTTGTCAATAAACAAAAAAAAATACAAAGATAAAACATGTCAAAATTTGGGAGTGGGGGCTGAAAACTGTACTAAGACTTTACGCCATGCGAAATTTAAAATCAATATATATGTGTAATGTTTTCATAATATGAAAAAAAAAAATGGACGAAACGAAGTTAGCCATCACTCAAATGTGTTAAAATAGTGAGTTGAAATTGTTACTCATTCAATTTATTTAGGTACTTATCCATAGGTATACAGATGGATAAGTGTGACCGAATTTCGAGCACATAATATAAATGTCCTCGATTGCCAGAAGATGGCAGTCGTGACAAATTACCGACAGACACGCATTAGACAAGAGGTGTAACGGCCTGATTTTTTTGAGGGCTGCACCATAAATTTTGTATGTCACCTGAAGTTTATAGTTACTTTTTTATCTACAGATCAGTTTAAATATTATTCAACAAAAAATGGGGTTAGTGAACCACTGGTCAATATTCTTACTCGTAAATTTCATTTACTCACCAATTTACTCTTTAGGTAGTTTTTTGGATTTGCCAATATCCTTATTTTCCAGTTTCATTAAGTTGTCAATTTCCCTATGAAGTTGGTTTCCTGGTTCGCAATTTTCCTTGTTCGTTAGTTAGATTAGATTGTCAGTTTTGCTATTTCGCTATGTTTCTAGCCTGTTACTATCCTTGTCCGCAAGTTTTCTTGTTCTTGGGCTTGTTCTGTACGTCAATGTTCTTCAGTTAATTTTGTGTTTTACTACTTGGTCGTGATATCTTTACTATTACTCGTATATAAAGAAAGAAAAGGATACATTGACAGACTGACTGACTGACGCAAAGCCCAAACGGCTGGACCTAGAATGATGAAACTGATACAGTAGGTTTCTATTTTTGCCTAGACAAGTAATAACATGGGATTTTTTGAAATTCAGCCTCTTAGGCGTGAAATTTGCAAAAAAACCCCTGTTCGTAATATCTTATTCTTTGGACCTATTTATTGACTGCAAATTTTGCAGAAACATTATATAGTATATGTACACTAAGCCTGTTACATAAAACTTTTAAATTTACAAATTTAATAAATGATCTTCTACGTGAAGTTATCAGATCATTTTGTTAATTGACATTTCTTGGGTAAAATCGCCAGAACTATTTCTAAAAAACATCAGGAACTATAGAACTCAGCTGCATGTGAAAAGAACTCACATTTAATTTAGATCTGCTGGAAAATGATCTGCTAATTTCACTCACATACATCAGGTGGTGTAGAATCATTTGCCTTCCTAGCTATATAAAATACACATATATAAATATATAGGTACTACTAATATACTACGTGGGTACTTTCTATACCAAATATCAATAAGCTGCCAAACAGGCAATACTAGCTGAATTTGCAGACCGTGCTATAGGAGGAATGTGCCCTAAATTATCGAAATACGAAATTATAGTCTATCTGTTGCTACTGAACTGCATTCCAACATTATGTCATCATGTCCTATTTAACCGAAAATACTACCTTATTTTTAAAGCTTCGTATTTGAAAGTAGAGATTGAGGTATATAACATCAGCATGATTCTTATCGTCCTGCCCCCTTCACATGAGCACCGCGATATGATAGATAACGCATTTATCACGCTCAATTATTAATTACTATGGTTTGACAGTTAGACGCGAGATATATCGTGACATAATGTAAATTTCATGCTTAAATAAATTGGTGCTCATGCTACAGGGACTGGAATTCGAGAACGTAAGAATATGTAAAATGTTTGCATGTTAGAGATAAAGTTTGTAAGTTTGTTTGGAACAAACTGATTTTAAAACTCTTTCACCAGTTACGTTCTTCCCGTATTTTAAGCTATATTATATTTTATTGCTTTAAAAATACTTTTGCTAAAACGTGACGGGTCACGAGGATAACATTCCGGGAAATTTGATTATTTTTTGTTATAAATAGCCTTTCTTTGTATCGGTCATTGAGTCGAGTTTCGTACTTTACCTTTACTCTTTGATCCCGAAGGCTTTTGGACGTCTTTTTGAAGCTTCATCGGGAATCAAGGAAATAATTAAATGCATCATCAAAGTATCAATTGTCAATAGGGGATTTAGGAAATATCATAGAGAACGACAACTCATACCAACGATCAAGCAAATAACTTTATAACGAAAATGTAGACCCCGACAATGCCAAAATAAATTAACTTGATCGTAATTATAAGTTTAAACGGTAATTGGCAAAATATTGACGATCCTGTGTACATCAGTTTTCAGGTGTCGCCTCGTCAGAAGACCTGGGTTCGACTTCCGGCGAGGCAATTATTTGTATGACGAATATGAACATTTCTACCTAAGTCATAGCGTTTACCCTAGTGGTCCGTGACACAAGCCTAACTGTGCTTATTTTGAGACAAGGCTAATTGATATCAGTGTAAAAGATATTTATTATAAGTACATCTTTATTTTTGTTCCCGCGGTTTGTTTGCTTAAATATCACAAAAAATATGCTCCTAGAGTCTGTGCGGAAAGAGAATGGGCGTGGCGAAAAACGGAATTAACATTAAGAGCCCTTTTACAAAATTGCGCCGCTCTAGTTTAGGTAAATATGACCGCGAGCGTGTCCGAGTCGCACGAGCGAGACATCGAAGCGGCGAAGTTCAGTATAGCGCGCTTTACCAAATTGATACTTTGATATGCAATTATTGATTATACAATAAATGCAAATATAAAATAAAGTTAATTTGAAGTGCTAAGATGGATCCCTACTGTAGCAACGAACGATTCTAGATAGGAATCCTGAGTGGAGCAAAGGATACAAGGATTAAGTTTTTTTACTATTGTGAGAAAATAAATAATATATTTATAGTACCCATTGGTTGCGTTTTGGAAATGACAATAAAGATTAATTATGATTATTACTAATTATTGTAACTTTATATGTTTGATTTGCATAACTTCTGTTTGTTCAAATTTTTTTATTCACTCAGTAATTAAATGAAAAGTTTGTTCACTGTTATCGCTGAATGAAATCCCTTTTTCGAGTGGTAATGAGAAATAATATTTTATTTACTTGTATTTTTAGTATTGACTTTTTAATGATGATTGATGTTTGGTAATAATCAAATATCTCAGTAAAACTGTACTAAGTGTAGTTTTGTCTTTGCCTTCGTAGTTCATTTAATAAAAAAGTTTTCGCACTCTGTATTTTCAATATATCTGTAAGAGTATTTGATAAAAAAATAAAAAGCATGTTTTTTTGTATTCGTGTAATTTCCATTCATTTAAACAAAACCCAACCCAAACCCAAACCCAACCCAACCAACCCAACCCAAAGTTAAATGCTTTTCATTTAACTTTCATAGGAACTCATCTCTTACACACCTAACTCATGAAATTTTTGCTGCGAGTTCTCGTATGGTAATTTCAGGATAAATAATATGAAAACGGAGCTGGGAAAGTTCACATCTCTTCCATCACTAGCTGCTGTAAAGCACATTCAATAAAATCTGCTATTCTCTGTACAATTAATTACTCATCAGTGTTATCAAAGATTATCGTCACTGATGCTATCATAACCGGAAGCAGTCTGGTAGTATAACGTATCACGTACAATGTTTGTCTCTTTTTGAAACTGATGTTTTGTTTTTCGTAAATTACAATGAAGGTTATATTATAGTTATCTATAATAATATATTATTCTTTGTGGATTATTACGGTGACAAAGGGCCACAATACATTTAATTTTAATAAAAGTATGACGATAATAAACAATACTTATAATAACAACATCTGAAATTTCCTCGCTCATTGTCAATTCTATAAGTTCTTATTTCAGCTGAGGTGATATTGATATGTTGACATTTGACGGTCCACCACCCAGTCTGGTGTTTCCAAGTGCAAAATGTCCTGGTACTATTACACGTCCTCCATCAAACATATAATCCTCCTGAAAACAGATTATCTAATTGACTACAATACTGCTTTTATCGACTATCTACGAGTATAAACAGATATAGGCAACACTGGAAATACATTTCCAATCCAGACAGATATGGTACGTAAATCAGCAAGTTACTGTCAATTGAACTTATGGAGCAAAGAAGTCTAAATATAAACTATTAAAAATGAACTTTTTTGCTCTAGAAATTCATCCCATTAGTTTAAGTTTAAAACAAAAAACCAAACTGCTAACATTGTAAACCATGTACCTAGTGTAGTAGTGAAATACCTATTAAGTCAGTATAAAACAAATAAAATATTTAAATTAGAGTTTGACGCTTCCCTTTGTTCCTCGGATTCGATTTCCAATCCAACAGCATTTTTTTCCTATATAATTAAATTTATTATTATAATTTCAATTTCTCTTTTCATTGTCTACTTCCAATAACAACATGAAAAACTTACAGTTTCCGTTGCATTCGAATCCATTGAACTTATGGTCGGTATAGTTTCAATATTTTCGGGGTTGCCATTAAAATTTTGTTTCCATCTAAAATACATAGAACTGTGGATTTCTATTCTAAATATATTATTATGTTGGGCCAATATGTACTTTGGCGGCCCACGAGCTTATACTTGTTATACTTGATCGAAATGCAAAATTTTACCGCACTCTAGCTTTTTTTATAGACATAAGGATAGATTGACATACCCATTAAGTCAGTAAGTTAAAATCGTTGGCCATTAGAGTACAGTACCTTGACTAATTACAGTTTTATACCAATGATACTTGAAAAGTCCGGACAAATCACCATTTTTATACAATTAAAACACCCATTGAAACCACAAAAATAAAAAAACAAAATGTTATAAGCATATTCACCTTGCTTCACAAGCTTTCTTTATGGCTGCATCATTCTTTCGTTTTTTTTAGGACATAATGGTAAGCAGGAATTTTACGCCCCATTGTAAAAGCTTATAACAAAAATATTAGTTGAAGCAACGATAATTAATAACTAGGTAGGTACTTATGATAATAAAATTTAATACGGTTGTGGATACTTACATTCAGTCAACGATTAAACTGTTGCGGTCGTAGTATATCCAGCCAGTTTTACGATGAATGCACTCGTAGCATCGCTCGGAACGCGTGCAGTACAAAGCGACACAGGTCCGACCTCCAAAGGCGCTGGCGCCGTACTGAACGGCGTCTTGATTTGCACTACTATATATTGCATTTTACGGGTGATGTTCAGAGTCTTATAAAATAATAGTTAATGAAATTATTATAAAATTATATACATATTTCAGTAGTTCAATGATTGTAGATTAGTTTTATGACAGTTTTTGATAGTAATTCTATTTAATTCAATATCAAAATACGAGGTAAACCTGCGTTATTTTTTGGGGAAACTCACGGTGGTTAGATGTTTTTTTAATAATTAATGAGATGGAAAATCAAGATTCTAATACGTTATGTTGCAACAAAAACATATTTCTTGTGTCGTAGTAATTAATTTGATCTAATTTATTGAACATTATTGTGAGATTAAGGCGTTTTTAGTTGTGCATATTATCGTTTTTTCCGTAAACTAGCTGCGGTAGAACGATCAGTACAAAAAAATGGAAATAGTATTTGAAAATATTCTACATTATTTTTCAATAGGAAGAATAAATCTACTGTTTACTTCTATTGGAAGTAGTCAAAATCTCTTCTAAGGGGGCAAACGAGGCGCTCAGAAATTGCGATTTATTGCAAAAAATGTGAAAGGGCTCTTAAGATTTTTATTTGGTAATCAAACCCAGCAATCTGTAAAACGTCAAAGTTTTGAATTGATACGGATTTGTTTGTTGTTGTGATTTCTCGCGGTTTTTTGTATTTAATCATGTCTAAAAAGGGTAAAACCTTACAAATACGGTAGAAAAGCGCTACAGGGCCCTCCAATCTAAATCCTATTCTCTTTCCGCACAGACTCTACCAGAGTTAGAATTCAGGCAGGACATTTGTATCATAAGGCATAGACCGGTCCGGACCGGTGAGACGTAGATTAAAAAAAACAAACTGACATTAATTTGATATATATTTTCTACCAAAACTTGCACATTGCGAATGAATGTAAAGTATTTAATACGTGATATTGCGTTTTCACTGCAAAACACTCGCGAACAAATTCGCAGTGGAGTACTTTACGCGTGGTACTAAGGACGTAACTCATCTCGAGGCTCTCGACTCCACGCCCTTACCCGTGGTGAGATAGCGCACGTGAAAACTGAACGCGGCCGTTAACACGTAGCCCGCTGACGTACCGCAAATTACGCAGCATACGCGCTTATTGTGTTTAATGCGTTACCTACGCTCAGGTAGTGATTGCGCGCAGGGAGATTTGTGTATGTGCTTTCCATCGAGCTTGGAAAGCAAAAAATTGTTGATGCAAAAAAGTATTTGTAGTAAAACAAAATTTAGTGTAGAGGATTTTTTTTAATGTTAAAATATTTTTGTTGATGGAGTAGGGTGAAACACGCGTATGAAACCCGGCTTTAGGCTAGTGCATACTACAGCCGCGACGGAATTTGAAGATGGATTTATACAGACGTAGGTACCTTATAAACTCGCATACGTAAAATTAAAAATAAAACTTTACTACTACTAGCTGTATTGAAAAATAAGGCGATGTTATATTAGGCTGAATGTGAAAATAATACTACGCACGCATGTGCAGTTTGAACAAGTAAAAAAAGAGTCGTAGGCATGCGTAATTTGAACATAATTTCCCGCGCTTCCCATAGAATTTTCTGCCTCGTATTTTGTTTGTTATCGGAATTTCAGAAAAGTTTTTTTGAAATAGGTTCTTCTTTGTTACTTCGCTACTTTTTTTAATTTAATTTTTTCCTATCAGTGAAGATAACGTACCTAAACTCTATTCAACTTCCAGGGTAACCTGAGCCAGAAGATAAACAAATAAACCAATGTTTCAAATTCTTTTTTATCAAGAGTAAAGATGGCTGATGTAACCAGACTGGTGACAAAATTTCACATTTCAACGTAAATTATTTGCTTTACATACTATAGATAGAAATAGTCAAAGTTTTAGGTCTTTTTAATACCACTTTTTAAATAATAATAGTATAAAGTTTGATCTATTGAAAAACCTTTTATGGTTTGTTTAAATATCGGTTCAGGTGAAGTTGAATAGAGATAAAGTATATGTGACTGCACAAAATATAGGTATTAACCCAGATAACTTTGAAAGAGGCGTAGGTAGAACCTGCAACCAAATTATGGTACTAATCGGTACTGTTTGGGAGAATTGCTAGGGAAAACCGTGCACTAAAAAAACTAACTGGACTAAAAAAATAGGATTTAATTCTTCTTAAAATAGTTTATTTCTTATCATGTTAATTATTTTTTAATTTCTTACTAATACATTTTTGGCTCTTATTTATTAATTTATATTTATATTGACAGATAATAAAGGCTTGTCTTTTAAAAGTATTTTATTCATTATTTTAAGGAAGAAATTTGCTCAAATATCTTAAAAAGTATACCTATTTTTATCGAGATACGTTTATTTTTTAGCTCAGCAACCCAATTTTGAGTTCCGACTCGTTTTAACTTTACTATCGCGTTTGCGTTTACGTCAAAATAAACAAAAAATAAATTACAATGTATGTAAAAATAAGGACTACATGATCTTCTGCGGTATTCTATGCAGAATAACTCCTTAAACTCTCTAAACATCACAAACAGATTAATGTGACACATAATTATAGGTACTAGCGTCTCTACAAAAACCACCAATATTAGCAAAAAGATTGTCCGATTTATATGGTTCTATCTACGTTATATTAAATGAAATAAGAAACGATATCGAAAAACCATAAAATATCGTAAGAGATTCCTCCCGTGATTGTGGCCCATAACGAGCCTCATAGATAAAAAGCCTTCTTCAATATAATGAGATAGAGCTTTTTTCTTAAAAACTTAATATTTTGGAATGTGTTCAGTCATTCGAGATATTGAATTAATTTATAAATCGTTCATAAATTTTACTGAAAAATGCCAACTAATAAGAAGTTACGTATCATATTCCATAGACAACTCGACGGTAAAAAATCACACAATATCTCGATTGCTCGATGCGATATCTAAGTTTAACTTTTTATAGATACATGAAAAACTTGAAATAAGAAATGGCAGCGAAATTTTGTCATAAATCTCCGGCTCAGAGTGATTTTCGACGTCATCCTAATATTTAATAACTTCTGAAAGATTAGAGAGGTTCCTTTAATATTCCTCATGTCCTTATTCATTTTGCAATGATGGATGAGACAACATGCCTGGTTGGCTATACGTTCACAAATTGCTTTCATATTATTACTTTTACTCAATCTATTAACTAATACGGCCAGTCATGTTTGTCGACAGCAGAATTGTGATTTTTGGGAATTAAAGTTGATAATATCATTCATAAGCACGAAATATATTCTATCTATATTAAAAATCTAATTAGTGTAAGTAATGTGATCATTTAATGTTTTATAAATAAGGAGTTTAAAATAAAACTTTTACTACATCACCACACATTTTTTCGTTCATCTTTAGTATGTCGCATTTTCAGACCAGAAAGTATAGATGTAGCGCTGCGTACTAAAAAGTGGCACCGGTTAAAACTAAAGGCAGAAACGTACGTGTCGTGGCGTGTCGTTGTACTCACTATCGTGACGGCGAGTGTGCACACTAATGTGTTGTGGCGTGGCGTGTTCTGGCGTTATTTCTCAACAGTAGTTAGGAAACCTTTGCAGCGTTTAAATGTGTATCATATTTTCTTCTGATTTGGATCCTGATTTTAATGAAGAAAAAATATAAGAAAACGTACTGGGGTAACATATTTTAATATTTCAGCAATTTCTTCTCAAGCAGCACAAGTGATTAAATCCTTTTATTTTTTACACTTCGTATACTACAAATACGTCTCTAACCATAATAAATGTATGAAACCGATGTGCTTCGCCCCGTAACGACACGCCACCACACGTAAAATTTTCCGCCCTAAGCTCTGCCGTGTACGTACACAATAGACGCACACAGGTACAACGAAACTAAGCTCAAATATGTCAGATATTGTAGCGCACAGAAGCAACAGAATTTGTCCCCAACTAAATTTTAAAACAGCTTTCATTACAAGGTTTCAGTATTTTATCGGCTCATATTTATACAACAAAATTAATAAAATTATTAACATATATTCTCTTAACCATCACGTTTGTAAACAAAAATTGAGTATTTGGCTAACATCTCAATCATACGATGAAATTGAAAATCTCTTCAAAATACCTAAATGAAGTATATATATTTTTTTCATTTTTTTACTCATATCAAATTTTCCCTTCCCTGATATTAAGTTTCAAGTTTCAACCAAATAAAATACTAACACAATAACATACCCGCCTGCACCCACTCTCACGTTCATACACAAACTTTTTTTGTTCACTCTACCCATTTGGTTTGAATTGACATCTATGACATCACAATATGGCGCCTAGTCGGTCCTATTCTTAGTTGAATCGCATTATATACTTATAAGGTCAAAAAAATTAGAACCAAAATCAGTCTATATACCATTCTTCGGGATTTACAGTTAATATAAAAATGTAGTTACAACTAAAAACCTATTGACTCACTATCAAATTGGTTTTTGAAGTGAAACTTCTTTACGCACGCTTGCCTTGGGGGGTAATGCGTTACGCGTTACGAAAAGTGTATTCGGGCGAGGCGAACGGGAGTTTAGGGGGGATATAAGTAAGAGAAAGCAGTGCGCGCGAACATTTTCTTTCTCTCTTTCTGTTATAGCTAGTAAATGAAATATGTATATGTACAACACGTATATATTGTACACACATATATATACCTATATATACAGATGGAGCTAAAGAAGTTTCACTTCAGTCGTGTGATCATAAGCACACTCGCGTGTTTATGTTAAAAGAGTGGCAAACAAGCGATAGCCCCTTCTAATAGTAAGCGGCCACCGTAGTCTATTGTTGCTTGCGATATCAAAAATATCTCTCGCACCGTTGCGGTTTGGAGCGCTTGTAGGGATGCAAAGTCTTTTTAAATATCGATATTTATATCGAAGTCAGGAAAATATCGATATCCGATATATCGACCATTTTAACTCGATATTATCGATATATCGATATTTTTTCTTGTTTTTGCTTTGTATTCAGTTTGCAAAGCAAAAACCTTTAATTAAGGAAGCAAAGGTTTCCGAAATATCGATATTTATAATGTGGGCAGGTAAATATCGATATTCGATCCGATATATCAGCCATTCCAACATTTCCAACACGATATTTTCTATATTTTTATAGCGCTGTAAGAAGTATCAAATCAAAAGCAATTTCGAATCAAAGATATTTATTTTGTTTAAAATGTTTGCACGCAGCCATATCAGAATAGATAATTAGTAAAACCTACACATCAGGGGCGTGCCCATGGCTTCAGAATAGGGTAAGCCCAAAGCTTCCAAAATTACTATACCTATCTTACTTTCTTGACTTGGCGAGCTTAAAAAAATTACGATTTGTATAAGATTCTTAATTTTATTTTGTGTTATATTACAATTAGGGTTGCAACGATATATCGGAATATCGATAATATCGATTATATAAAATTCACTGATATTGATAATATCGATATCGGAAATTCCAAAATATCGATTTTTCGTAGACTAAATTCGAACAGAATAATGTCAATTAATTTACCTGCTATGACTATCTAAATTGAATAATATCGAAATAACTATTGCTTTGAAATCGCAAGAACTTATAGATGTATTAAAAAAATCTTGAACCCCAAGAAATATACTAAACTGGTGTGGATTCTGGCATGATTCTCTAAACCTAAAATTAAATTTGACAATAGTGTATCCTTGTCATTCTTTATACAGAATGAAAAGGAGAGACTGATGTTAAATTTAGTTTTAAGTGTAGATAATCATGCCAGAATCGACACCAACGTATATAGGTATAATCGTATACATAATGGTAACTCATGCACTTAAATAAAATCCTTGCCTCTCTTTCTAGATAATTGTCAACTACTGATTAATTGAAATTTAATATCATTGTAATATAACACAAAATAAAATTAAGAATCTTATACAAATCGTAAATTTTTCAAGCTCGCCAAGTCAAAAAAGTAAGATAGCTATAGTAATTTTGGAAGCTTTGGGCTTAGCCTATTCTGAAGCCAAGGGCACGCCCCTGATGTGTGGGAGACTAAGCAATTTAATGTGCGCTAAAAAACTGACATAGCTTGGAACAGCACGAATGTAGTGAAAACTTAGCGAAGGAATTCGCAGATGTCGTCCCACATATGCAGGTTGGCGCATTCGTGCTAACGAATGTGAGTAATCTGATCAGGATAATTTTTTTTTTTTTTGGTTTCCTGTCGTGGCTGAAACACAAACCGTGCGAGCCAATAAAAAAAAATCCTGCTTGGCGCGATTTCATCAAGCGTGTTTAACGAAAAAGCTGGCTCAATGCATTTTGCGAGAAACACGCCAACAAACATATGAATGTGACACACTCACCCCGTATTCCAATGTCAATAAAAAAAGGAAAAAATATCGATATATCGATAGTATCGAGTTAAAATAGTCGATATATCGGATATCGATATTTTCCTTACTTAGATATAAATATCGATATTTCAAAAGACTGCATCCCTAATTACAATGATATTAAATTTCAATTAATCAGTAGTTGACAATTATCTAGAAAGAGAGGCAAGGATTTTATTTAAGTGCATGAGTTACCATTATGTATACGATTATACCTATATACGTTGGTGTCGATTCTGGCATGATTATCTACACTTAAAACTAAATTTAACATCAGTCTCTCCTTTTCATTCTGTATAAAGAATGACAAGGATACACTATTGTCAAATTTAATTTTAGGTTTAGAGAATCATGCCAGAATCCACACCAGTTTAGTATATTTCTTGGGGTTCAAGATTTTTTTAATACATCTATAAGTTCTTGCGATTTCAAAGCAATAGTTATTTCGATATTATTCAATTTAGATAGTCATAGCAGGTAAATTAATTGACATTATTCTGTTCGAATTTAGTCTACGAAAAATCGATATTTTGGAATTTCCGATATCGATATTATCAATATCAGTGAATTTTAAATATCGATATTTTGGTCTCGATATTATCGATATTCCGATATATCGTTGCAACCCTAGGCGCTTGTTTGCCACCGCTACACTGACCCAATCCCCTACACCGTAGAGCAATCGTCATCAAATTAGTATTCCTTAAATAAAACTAGTTTTTACGGGTTAATGCACGAAACTTTATTTATTTATTGACGTTTTATAGCCTTTACAATAAATAAATAAAGTTTCGTGCATTAACCCGTAAAAACTAGTTATAAATTTAATGTGCGTGAAAACCTAAAAAACAAATAGTATTCCTTATTTCGGTAGCTAGCAAAAAAATTAACGGACTTCATTAAAACAAAACTACTAAAATACCAATAAGTCAGAGCAACATCATCTAACGAAATATTAAATTCTGTCCTTAAAACTTTGCCTAGTCAAAGCTAATTTTAGATAAGTAAATAAGTGGGTGTATTATTTCCCTGGTTCTTCCATTGTGGTTTGTTTACTAATAAAGCTGTGATGTTGAAGTAATGTACTTGTAAGCGAGTGGGCTGCACATCATGATTAAGGTTAAATGCCAATGTGACCTTTATCTGACGACCTTTTGACATTATAAAATAAAGTTTATTTCGGCCTAAATAAATACTGCAGATAATGCAAAACAGAAATACTACACTTAGTGTGAAGCCAATCAACCGTAAATTAAGTTCCGAATCGCGTAATTTTTTACACGTAATTTCAGTTGCATTCGGTTTCATTGAAAAGTCGTGTTTATTGACTTTTCTATGAAACCGGATGCAGCTGAAATTCCGCAACCGAAATTACGCAGTCAGAACTTTAAAATTCACGCTCATTTGACTTCACCTTTAAACTTAACTATGACAGGTGAATTTATGAGTTCGGTCTCGCCCGTCCGTTACGATATTTCAGTGAGCTGTTTGTTATACTACACTATCTAACAGATAAATATTGGTTGCTCATTTTGTCATTCTAGACCTCTAAAAACAATAGGTTAACTGCCATGTTATTTCCGGATTTGCTATAGGTGATTTTATAAGCAAGTAGTAAAATTATATCATTTTGTTATTATTGCACTTCCACACTACTTATTTTTTGTATTAAACTACATTTTCACATAAATCTTAAATGTACTTATTTAGTACACAGCGTATTTTGGAATCAAATTAAAGCACTCGTTTAAGGATACATTATCTCTTTAAAAAGATTTCAAAATCAAAAGATTACATTTTTTGTATTGAGTAAGATTGTAAGATCAGGCTTGAAATTATCACTTCATCAGTTTACATTAAAAAAGTAAATTTTCCCCAAATACCTCCTAATATCAAGAAACAATCATATTCAATTAGAACACCTACTTATATATTTTGAAAAACCTTCTTTCTTTAACGATTATTTTAAAGCAAAAGGTACTCCTACATTTACCCTTAAGACAATGAGAAAGTTACGAATCACGACTTCGAAGTTTTCGTTTGGCAAACGAGAACCCTTTATTGGTTGCCAATGTGGATCTTGGGAAAGTAATTAATAAAATTATACCTCCTTTACTTAAAACTTTGTAAAGATAGATCGGCAGATATTGAAGAATGGAACCGTAATATACTTAAAAAATATATTTAGAATATACTTTGTAGAAATTAAATTAAAGGGAGAAGGGTTTATATTATTACACTGGGCAACAAAAACAATATTTTTTTCTGTTGCATTAATTTTGTTCATAGTTTTATTAAATAGCTTCACCAGATATATACGAAATGTAATCACTTTGTAAGGATTGACTCTGATTCTTGAGATCTCAACTCACAACTAAAGTAATAAATAAATGTGCAAGGTATAAATCGGTACAATAATCGTAATTGGGTTGTAGTTATTACACAGTAGAGATTTGCCAGTTCCAGTATTTTCAAGAACACCGACTGTAAATTATGATGACACTGGAATGTTAGAAGAATTAAACAGTCAGGAACAGAACTGGAAGTGAATTTGAAGAATTTATATTACGAGGTTTGTCTCTAGACGTGGTTAGTAATGGCTTAGAAACAAATATGAGCATTAAATTACATTAAACATGGTCACTTGGACAGGGTCCCGGATAGTCTTGGGGTTTACATATAAGTAGGAACAAGGAGAACGGTTCCATCAAGACATTAGAACAATGAAAATAAGATACCAAGCCCGTTAGGAAAGCCATATGATGGCAGACTATTGCTGGAGTTTATTAAGGAAATGTCCTGAACACAAACAAAATAGAATGATATTTTCATGATTTCTGTTAATAGCACACGTTGTATTTTAGTTTTTTTTTATCGTTGTTATTTATTGCCGCATCTATAAATATTTCCGTTAAATATTTATTAAGTCTTATCACATACAGTCAATTTAACAAATCTCAAATTTTCTTCATGAGTTCGGTCTGCTGAATACCGAACTTCCTCAAAATTGACTGCAACATACCATGCTGCACAATGACTGTTCCCCAGTGTAATGATTCGCATTTATTTTGCCTGTTATACAAATAAAGGACAATACAAAACACTGAAGATTTTTCAATAAAGATTTGTTTTTCCAAAGGAATATGGAATGAGATTTTATGTTGAAATCATTTTGTAACTTGACAGATTTGAATGAAATAAAACAGGGCGAACAAAAAACATTCCTGGAATTTTCGTCGGTTCTTTTCCGTAATAAATAATAAATATATTCCGGGCGTATCGCGCTGATTGTTGAGTCTCAAATTAAGCTTAGTTTTAAGAGTCCAAGAGAGGCAATATATAATATATAATGTGTGTATGTGTCTCGTATAATGGTGTTTTTCTTTTGTAGAGAAACTGGCAAACAGGCATTCCTATTGGTCTGCCAGATGATAAGCGGCTACCGCAAACTATAAACGCTGGCACTGTCGTGTCACTCGCACGTTGCTCCTAAACACCTATCTTTTGGAATGATGGAAACTTTTTTTTTATGTTTATATGCAGGCAAACGAGCTGGCTGTCCACCTGATGGTAAGTGGTTACTAGATCGTATAAATTTATACAAAATCGGTATAATCGGACCGTTTTTGTATTCTCATGTATAGCCAGTCCATAGAGCAACTCGGCTGACTCGGCCAAGAGTAGGCATCCACAGCGACCCCCTCTGTCAATTTTACCCCACTGTTGGGCCAGCTCAAAAACAACTAGTTGCGCGTCGGATATTTCACTAAGCTGAATCAAGTTGCGCGAGTGTACGTTAGAGATCAAAAATGCCAAAATGTTATGTAATTTGCTGTATACACACATACATACATATATGGAATATTAAATTTAACATATAAGTAGAATTATTAACATATTATTTCTATTTAGCCACTTTTAAACACAAAATTCATATTATTTTGTTAAAATTCAACCATCGGACTTGTTTGCAAAAACAATCGACGCCACGAATCGACCAGTACCAATTTCAGATCTGTCAATAAGAAAATCTTAATTTTCATCTATGCCCGATTTAGCGCTGTCATTTTTTATGTGTGAGTGTCGTAATTACAATTTCTTTTTTGTGAAATTATTTTAAACTGTATTTTTGTGCATACCTCCTGCCCCCCAAAAGCTGTAGAATGTTTTCAGTAGTATTATGTCATTATGGCTACTCTCCTCCTAGCCGCGTCTGCTGTGTTGCTCTATGAGCTAGTCATTCGGCATAATAGGATGGAATAAATCGCAACATATTTATTTCTGAAAGAAAGTTATTTGCTCCTACCTCTAATATGAACCAAGTTAGAAATATACATAGTTACAAACCAATTTGACAATGTGATACGACGGTGAAGGTATGTGTGACCTTACATTATCTGCACCTTTTTTTAGGAGGCTAAACCTCTATTTACAGATACTGGCGCCCTTAAGGGGCATACAAGTAAACGTATCTTACCTTACACCTAGCATCTCACAAGTCTCACGAGTGCGAAACGGAGAAGCCGTAAAGCAGTTCACGCGGCTTACGAGGGCTTGCGACACACTATACGCTAAAAACCCTGCGAATACCCTCTTCAGTTGTTAAATGCGGAACCATGGGATCCCCTTCTTGAGGGAGTTTGGCATGTCCCCACACCTGCCAGCCCGGCTTTCTAGCCGGGGCTCCACGGCCGGATTACCCTGGTGAGGTGCCGTAGACGTTTGCAGGACGGCCCCTGTTGTACTATATCATCGTTGCAATAATAAAACCACACGATTTAATATTATATTATTATTTTTGAAGCTGATGTGGTATTTTTATGGTAGTCCTTGGTGGGATACCCGAGAAACTACATTAATTGTTAAAAATCAAATCATTCCATTCATTTTCAAACGTCCAGAAAATTTATAATAGCAGATCTTATAGCTTGATAAGCTCATTTAATATTCCAATACTTTGTGAATAGCTGACTAGAATTCATTTGATGAAATAATCACATTTCATGATTTTTAACTTTATATTTAAACTAAAGGCAATATTTATAACAAGTATTTTACTTAGTCACTGTGATTGAAAACTGAACCTAGGATAATAGTACTGTCTCATTAGATATCTAAACAAAGACACATAATAACAAAATGAACGTCTTAGGAACCAAGAACTGTTTCTTGTCCAGCAGAAGAATAAACTACGTATGATTTTGCTGTGGTTAGAACATTACTAGAGGACACTGTAAATCACACTGTAACTTCACCAATGAACCTATAAAGTAGTGTCCTTGAATGTGACATGTAATTGATTTATCGACTAATTACTTCACTATCTGTTCAACCTTGAACTTGGACACATTATGTTTGGGTCTGATATACTTTATTGAAGGTTGATCGATGATAAGGGTTATTTCAGTTTATTTTTCCAATTAGACGTAGGTTTATGTTATTTTCAGTGTGACAATAAAGATGTTTAATACCGAAGATGGATCAACAGTAATTGACCAAAATCAGACACGTAATTTAAAACATAGGATTAAAATAATCTTATCTTAACATTCTCATATAATTTTACCAGTATTAAGCATTCTTAAAATGAAAATATTTATTAATCGTTTAGAACAAATTATTAAGCAAACATGTATTGGGGTGGAGTTCATTGGTAACGTTTTAAAAAACACAAGTTTTAAGTACAAGTGAAAGGTTTCCGATGAAGAATCTAGTACACACAGAAAGAATCAACAAACATCAATAAATGTTGTGATAAAGCCTAAAGCCAAGTGTGATTGACGAAGATCAGTTTTGTCATAAATAGATGTAACGGATATTAAAAAGCTCGGGAGATAACACATCATTCGTACAGCATAAGTTAACAATGTTAAAGCGGCATATTAATCTTAAATATTGAATAATTCTTATGAATGTGTAATCTCTGGTAGATCTTGCCTGTTTCTTTATAACCTCAGATACTTTTTTATATTTATGACAATAACAGGAAAGAGAAAACTATCGTCATATCAATACTACAGTTTTTAAATTTGTGTACTATATTGCTTAAGGTAAAGATAAAAAAAAAATTGTTCCATCCTACCAACAAAATCATATGATACGTACATTGTATGTGTTTTTAAAGCCTTTTTCCTAGGATGTAATGGAAAGTCGTAGAACTATCACACTTACAATTTAATGAAGATTGTTTTATTCTATTCGCAATAACAAACATGTCTGGAGTAGTAAAAGTAACGCGTAGAAACACAATCTATCACATTCTAAAAACTGAGAGAGACTATAGCACGCATCAACGTTTAAAGTATTGAACAGATCTTATTTATAAACAATTAAACGTCAAACTCCTTTAATATGTGGATGTAGTCGCCACCTTTTAAAATATAACCTTAAAAAAAAACAAGTGACAAATAAAAAATATCTTACCAGTTGCCGCAACGGCGTCACACAAAACAACTCCTCGAATCACTCTGATAAATCTAATCCATGTTAGAATTAATTTCACACACGCTCAACCATGGCATAGCGTTATTAAGTAAACAGTGAGAAGGATGAACAGGATGAACATTTTGCGTTTTTCACAACTTTTTGAATGTCGGATATGGAACTCGTGTTCGTGGAGCGGAGTGGCGGGTAGTTCGCCGGCGCGCGGGCGCTCGGGGCGAGACAAGGCACCACACTGGCAGGGATGCTGCCCGTTGCTACGATACGACACCCGGCACCACCCCGTGTAGATGGGCCGCCGCCCTAGACGCTGCACGACCACAAAATAGACATTACAGAAGGTAAACATTTGAAAGCAGGATTTCTTCTGTCACGTGTTTAATACTTGTAAAGGTATTCATTTGACATTGTGGGTTACCTACAATGCGAATAGATGGAACTGCCTTGCAGGTTAAGAAATATTGGAAATAATTAGACACGGCCATTAGGGCAGTGCATTCGCGGAGCAAATAGCGTAGGGTGCGGGTTCGAGTCCCATCATCTACTTGGTCCTTGTAGTTAAACATCTAGCAGTTAAATGTTTAAAAAATATAATAACAGAAGGTAAACTATACACAAAGTGCGCTCGAGCAACGCACACGTGGACACCGCTCACGGACGCGCCATCTCGAACCAGTTCAGACCACTGCTAGCGCGAGTTTCTTCCGCTTGAGACATGCGTCTGTGAACCATTTTGTCCAAAAATGGAGGAACAACAAACAAGTTTATATATCTGTTCCGTCGACGGATATTTAAATTAAATATAAAGCGGTAAATTGTATTTTTTTATTTGTAATATAACAACGACATTAAAATTTAAATATTTTAGTATTTTTTTTTCATATTTCAGGTTCTTTCTGTTTCATTCGCGACAATAAATCAGACAAAAATATACGTGTGCCACTACCGCGATAGTTTTTTCTGTATAAGCCAATGTTGACAATCTTAGCGCGTCCTCCGAGCGTAGGTATGCAAAGTGAAGTACATACATGAGATTACCTTCTGTTATGTCTATTTTGTGGCACAACCTACTTTACGTATAGGCGCTACTGTCTACGTAATAGTTCTTCAACAATTTCCTGATAGAAACCCACCGATATGCGATTTGTGTGCCACTTATTTCGTTTGTTCGATTGACATGACAATTATTCCGATCTTATCAAATGAACCTGCCGGGAAAGTCATTTGTAATGTTTAGTGACTTATTCTCTTTAATGTGTATTGCTTTTATTATAAATGCTGACACGCGCTTGTGCCGCAAATGGACGGATTTTTTTGTTTGTGTTGAGTTATCATGATCAACGGTGAAAACATATAAAATGGTAACATAGATATCTAAAACTAAATATTTTTTAAGTATCATAAATTGTATCGAAAGGAAAAAATGTTCTGCTAGTCTGTTTTAACAATTGCTATTATTTTAAAATTTTGCATTTTTATTAATTTCGGCTACATGTTCATTAAACAGCGTGAACGTATGTCTGTTCGAATTGTTATTTATTGTGATGATTATTGCCCCTAATGCCGTAATAAAGGATTTCTCTATATTTTTTTTGTTTCCTCGCAGGCGGGAAAGCGGGTTTGAAACCTCGTGGATACTCTGCAGCCGACTGCAGGGTTATGGCAGACTCTTAGGTACTGTCGAAAACACACTCATGATAGGAGGCCTATGGTCATAAGTGCCTTACAAGCTTCATCTGATACGATCATCCCCTGAGATGGGATGATGCATTCCCTATAATTGTAATAGTGTAAAGTAACGGCTACACCTTCCAAAATACAGCGTATTTCAATACAATTTGTTTTTTCACCTATCCTATGATGCCATTGCATAAGTTTGCATGATTTCAACAACGGCAGACGCGTGAAGATTTTGTTTGATCTTATTTTTTTAGAGTTTTTACCCCATATAAAGAATATACCAGCCCCATCATATCCTAACTTTGAAGATTTTAAAAATACCTACTCAAGGGAATTCCTTTGGATCTGATATCAATCTATGTATATGTTGATTGGAAAGTAAAAGATATGATGATAAGTTACTTCACGGGCAGTGTTCCTGTCATCGCTCCAAAGGTCTGGGGTTCAAATCTTGGCAGAGGCATAAACTTACATGTGATAAGCTTAAATATCTGTTCCCAATATCATAATTTAAAATTTTTGAGTAATTACAACAAATTTTTTGCCCAAAATCCAAAGAAAATTTTACTAGTAAAAAATCCTGATCTTCCAAATTTTCTTAAGATTTTAACAGCTAGTAGTTAAATGCTTAAAGAATTAAAATATTGTTTGTTTGTGTTGTTGTATTGTTATCCCGAACTTAACGACATCAAAGGTAAATTAGCATTAGGCCTAATAATTCTGAGTACCTTATATGACCTAAACTCAAACTCAACTCAAACCCAACTCAAACTCAACTAAAACTCAACTCAAACTGAACTCAACTCAAACTCAAACTCATCTCAGACTCAACTCAAACTCATTTATTCAGTCTAGGCTGTTACAAACTCTTGTGAAAGTCAAACGCTACGCCATCGGTTTGTAAATCTACGTTGGGAGACCTTGTACTGAGAAGGACCGACAACTAACTCAGCAAGGGCTATTTTTTTCTAATGTTTTGTTTCATACAGTGTCGTCAATTATAAGATGACATCAAAAATTTAAAACATGTGTTGATGTCAACTTTCATCACATCAATATTCTCTCTCTCTCTGGTCGGTCTCTCATGACTGAGGTTCGTGGTCAGCATGCTGGTTGCATCTGGAATGGATGATCTGCCTCCACCGGTTTCTGTCCAGCGCGTCTCTCACAACCGTATAAAATTTGGACGACGACGTTTCTTTTATTTGATCTGTCCATCTAGTTGGTGAACGACCGCGCGATCGTTTGCCTTCGGTGTTCCCAACAACAATCAATTTTTCCAAATTGCCGTCATCCCTGCGCATTGTGTGGCTGAAGTATGATAGAATGCGTTGTCGGCATACAGTGGTAAACGAGTATTTATACGGAGCTGACTCAAAATCGATGCATTGGTGCGTTTCGCGGTCCAAAAAATTCTCAACATTCGCCTCCAGCACCACATCTCGAATGCATCGATCCTTTGTCTTTCTCGGGCTAAAATTGTCCACGATTCAACTCCATATAAGAAGATAGGGAATACCAGGGCTCGTATCAGTCTGATCTTGGTTTTGATACTGATTCCTCTTTTCTTCCAAATGTTGTTTAGTCGGGTCATAGCATCTTTAGCCATACCGATTCTCCTTTTTATCTCGGGAACGCAGCTGCCATCATTGTTGATTTTTCAATCAACTTTGTTGACATAAATATTATTAATTAACAATAAGTTAATTATAGCTAGGTACTATTTTTAATTTAGAAGTGGCGATTTAACAATTTTCATACAAATTAGCAAAGTTAAACGACTTAGGGCCTGTTTCACAATCTCTGAGTTAAGTTCTAAGTAAGCTACTCGAACTTATCTGCTCAGTAAACAATTCTTTACGTTTCACAATCTCTGAGTAGGTTTATCTGCTCAGTAAATTAATCATCGGATCCACTGCCAAGTAGCCTTTTGCGTGCCAAGTAAATGTAAGAGAACATAACCTTTAATACGACATTTCCAGATTTTCATCAAAAAACATATTATTTTTTAATTTAAAATTGATATTTTTGATCTTATTAAAGATGACTTAGACGATTTTCTAAGCTTTTGCACTACGAAATCGAACACTGCTTATACCGTTTAATTTAGTTTCTATTATTTGCCAAAATTTTTCTTTTTCCGCCCAAGTAATGGCATCACTTTTATTTTCCAACACGTGTTTATTTTCATTAACGAGCTGAATTAACGTCTCACATACTTTTCGCGTAAAATTACTACCTCTTTCCCGTTTTGTAGTTATTTTTTAATAACACAATGTTCGTAAAAATAAAATCTATTTAAACAAAAGATTAGATTTCTTCAGTGTATTCAAATAAAACCAGCGCCGGCGACTGAATGATATAGACATTTTAGTGACACCTCATTGCGTTCCATTCTTACAGAAACATTGATTGTAGAAAAGGTAAAATCTCTCTTTTATATTACAATAACTATTTTTTTATATAAATTTATCTTTATTATACTTGATAATCATAACGCAAAATATTTTTTATGATAATTCTGTGATTATTATACTTTATAGGAACACATTCATTTCTCTTAACTTGAAATGAAACGTTAAACTCTAAAATTGCCAGCACACTCATTTGCAAGTATTAATTAGTTAATCTTCACTTTAATTTACTCATTGGATGATTGTAAAACGCAAAGAAAGCTAACAAAAGTATTTAACCTTTAAGTAATTTACTCGTTGAGTAACTACTTATACATTTACTTATTTATTGTGAAACAAGCCCTTGGTCTATTATATTAAGCCCAAGGTGCCTTATCATTTATGAAATATATAACAGTATAGTAACCTTTCTTAAGGAGACAAGTTTCATACACACTTTAGACTTATTAGAAGGTAAATTTCTTTTGGTATTTTATTATACTAACATACACTTTTACCCGCAAATGAACCAAGAACCTTTTGAAGTCTCAACGGTGGCAATTTGAGTTCATCTTGATTTCTGGTGTTGAAATTATGTACATCATCGAGCCTCGTATATAAAGGACAGTGGCGAAATATTTGTTGAAGTAAATCTTTAGCGTCTATAGATGTCATTATCAGAAATGTTAATAAAATAATCTCAAAAGATTTATTAAACAATTGAGGGGGTGTGTCTAAGCCTGGAATTAAAAACTTAAAAAAGGGATACACAACTGACTATTTTTTTTTATTGTAGCTTAACATCATGGCTTTTGAGCCATTTATTTTAAGTGATTTTCGTGATGAAATCATCTTTAAATATGTTGTTCGTATGTTTTGCATCGCATTACGCTTAAACTGTATCAATCAATGTAATTATCTATCAAAAATATCGGGAAACATTATTTTTTAATATTATACTGAAATCATAATAAATAATCTCCACAATACAAAAAGAGTATGGCGACAATTCTAACGCAAAAAACTATAACTGTCACTGTCATGCTTGTCATCGAATTGTTGTTGTTATTGTTAACATTATCGTTGCTTGTGCATAAGTGCATGCGTATTGCAACGATTTAAATCGGCGTATTGTGTTTTTTTCTGAGATTTGTGTTTTTATGTGACTTGGACAGCGTTTGGACTCTCGAAATCTTCCCTGCGACTGTTGAGTAGTGCTTGCTTAGATTAAAACAAAAAAGGTAGATACGGTACGCTCATACTAGCATCAAATAAAATATGATCCGACCGACTCAACTACATAGGCAACTCTTGCCACGCACACGTCTGTATTTAAACATCAATCGAGCGAGCGAGACAGAACTATACGCTTCAACGCAGCGTATTGTTGTCCTTTTCTTGCTTACAAAATGGCGATTACGTAAATAATATTCACGACAAACCGTGATTTTTGAGAAAAAAATGTTTTTACAGTTTTACGAATGAAAAGTGTTGCCGGGGCATTTGATTTTGAACTATTTGTGTTCTTTATAAAAGCATCGAAGGCATTGTTATATCTTCATAACACAGAATATACGCAATACTTATTGATATATTGAGTGTACATGTAGCGTGCTTGAATGTCAAATTGTGACTAAAGCGAATTATGGTCGTGGGCCACAATTTAAGCGGATCACTTTTGAGCCGCGAATGCCATATCTTCCCTTTTTGTTTTAATCTAAGAGTGCTTGCCTAAGACTTCCGAATCGTCTAATATTTTAACTACTTTTTGATGTGGATTTTGGACACGATTCTGTGCCATACTGTGGATTTTTTTCATTGTATCTACTATCTACGATATTGTGATCAAGGACAAAAGTGTTTCATATTTAATTAATATCCCATCAGTACACTATTAGAAATCCTTTTTTATACTTTATTATTTCTGTGGTCTTTTTTAAAATATTAAGTGCTTCTTACAGCACAGACGTTGTATTCCAACTAAATAATCCTTGTCTCTTAAGTATTATTAAGTATTTTGACGCGGTTGGTCAGTACTTACGCCCACTGATCATACATTATAAAAAAATTTTTTTTTCGTCACTAATCTACGGGACGGTTATACTTCTATAGTTCCGTTCCACGTACTTTTTATTTTGATATAAAATACTCATGAAACATCTTTTATAATTCGTTTTTGTATTACTTGGTATGACATAACCTCCAAAACTTCAGAGTAGAATATCTATAAATCCAGACTTCCTATAATAAAAGAAATAAGACGAATCAAATCGAGAAACCTAACTCCATAATTTAACATGCAATTCATTTACAGACGCAAAAAAAATTCAACAAAAATTTGTATGAGAGTTCGCCATTGTCCTTTATGTTCTGACGCACAAACAATATCTATTAAATATATCCTATAAAATACTATCACCCGTTTGGAATTAAACGTCGTTAAATAGTCGTTAAGAAACAAGTACAGGTTGGCAGCCCGTCGGTCGCCTACAATAAATTATTTCCAAACTTTTACCATCTGCGAGAGAAAGTTGCCAGCTGACGCATTCATCATTTTATCACTCTCGATCCCAATCGGAGATGGGAAAGACAGACATTTAAAACGCTACTTTATATACGTTCAATGTTAAGCAAAAGCCTAAACAAACACTGAACATATTTTTACGTCCTGTATCGAAAATAAGTTGAAAGCAAAATACACAATAAATGGCAAAGCATAACAATACTGAAACCAAAGTTATGAAAATAGAATACATTGCGAACATAAACATGATGAGCCTTGTCCTGTGGTAATGAATTCCTTAAATAACCCGAATCGAAAAGCCCTAGCTAACATGACGTAATGTGTGGCAAAATTAGACAAGATGGATAACGTCGATCTGGTAGAGTGACGTGTTCGAATGAGATTTTGATTGATCACCAGCCACGAGGTGGCCCACGACCGATGTAGAAGAAAATGAATTAGGAGCGTCAGCGTGGGGCGCGAGGGTCATCGATGGTAATTTTTGCGCGCTAAGTGATGCTCGTGTGGCATAACTGTGTTACATATTCATTGTTTACAGTTTTCTAGATACCTACAATATTTATTGATTATTCTTGTGCGCGAGGATATCTTAGGAACGACAGCGTAGGGCGCGTGAGTCCTCGATGGTTATTTTTTTGAGCTAATTATTTAGCTCGCAAAACGCATGTGCCATAAATGTTGTCAACATTACCATAGCTACAGTGTCACAAACTTATCTGTGCCGGTGGAGATGTCACTAGCGGTAAAAACAGTAATAGAGTCTGTGCGGAAAGAGAATGGGCGTGGTGAAAAACGGAACTAAAATTAAGATTTTTATTTGGCAATCAAACCCAGCAATCTGTAAAACGTCAAAGTTTTGTAGTAATACGGATTTGTTTGTTGTTGTGATTTCTTGCGGTTTTTTGTATTTAATCATGTCTAAAAGGGGTAAAACCTTACAAATACGGAAGAAAAGCACCACAGCGTCCTCCAATCTAAATCCCATTCTCTTTCCGCACAGACTCTAACGTTTATTTCTGAACAAAGACAAATACAGCTTTCGGAACAGAATTCCCGGTAAGTATTATAAATACTTGTAGTGGAAATTCTCGCTGCCCCTAGATCAATTGACACAAAACCATTTGTACGAGAAATTAACAGCTATGAAACTATAAACAAAGCCTCCTATATGTAAAACAAACAGTAGGTATGTAATTTTAAAGATAAACAACATGCTAAGAAATTTCAAAGAACCCTTAATCACAATTAACAGCCAATACAAATATACTATACAATATAATTAATTACATAACAGACATCAGCAGCCAATACAGCTAAAATTAACAATTAATAACAAAGGAGATCCTTATGTACGTAATTTACTAATAAGATCAAGAAGTGTACTTAGTAACGAAAATTAATTGAAATTTCACACCCATTTTCAGCTCGGTACAGAACACATAGCTTGTTACATTACACATATATCAGTTATTTTAATAATGCCCTAAAATACTTTTATTTTTTTATATATATCAGGAAACTACCTCTAGTAACCACGTAATAAGCCGTTTTTTGCAGTCAGAAGACCCCAAAGAATATATTTGTAGTATGTTATTCAGTTTATTGTAAAGGTGTTCTGCTTGTTTGTTTTATTGACTGTACGCAAATGCAGTCTTAGTCATATTCACAGATACTACATATGCTTCCCTCTTTTATTTTTATTTATTGGTCCGAAAGGTAAAGTTTTGTGCTTTTTTAAAACAACAAGTAGGATATGAAGCCTTCTCACTGAGAGGAGACTACACTCTAAATAGAGAGAGCTAGTTGGGTATTTGTATGGTTTAAATGACATTACTTTCAGTAAAGTTCTCTGAGCCCTCTCTATTACCAAAAACCTAGTTTTGTAAGCACGTAACTGTGTTTCATGTCACTGTTTACAATACTTTCCATAGCTACAATATTTATTGATCTTTCTTTTGCGAGTGTGTATTTTACACTTTCTATCCACCTAAACCTTTAATTTAAAAAGTTAAAGTGTACTCAAGTGGGTTTAGTATTTTAATTTAATGAGAAAGTTTGGATATATCGGCTAGTCCTTAAATACCTAGTCATATCTACGACGTCCTGAACCCATTAACTAGGTGGCGCTGCAGTAGAGAAGTTACTTTATTTTTTAAAGTGAAACTTTCATTACCTACTATTTTTATCGTTCATCTTTTGATTGTTATTAAAAAAAAACAAACATTTTTATCAAGCACGATAGTTTAGTGGTAGAAAGCTTCGGATTTTGTCTCGGTTAAATACGTTTGTTCCAAGAAATATTGAGGCAATGAAAACACTGTAAAAGTCATACTTGTTTTTAATACTAGCGGGAATTGATCAGATAATTTTGTTTAAGTTGAATTTTTGATCCCCATCCACCCCGAGAGCAAAGATGGGATTTACGATATAGAGACTTACGCAGAAGGATCCTATCCACTCTGGCTTTAAAAAGAGTCGGATTGTATGCACTCGGAAACACAGACGAAGGCGGGCAATTCCATTTCTTCGCTGTATGCATTATAGAAGTATTTGAGAAGCGTTTGGTACGAACGGATTAAGTTACAATGTTATAGAGCAATATCCGACCAAACGTCCCACCCTGATTTAACTTAACTGATTTTAGACAAATTTGGATGGAGTCCAGACTTAATTTGAGCACTTGCTTAGAAATATTTTGACTCAAAAAATGTCAATAATGGGCTTTTTTGGGGTGAATGCAAGAATCATTTATTTTATTTAATTACTTACAAAATTAGTATTATTTTAAATCTTTGCAGTGTGAGTATAAATGATTTCTATTTTTAGCAATTATAGCGGTCGGTGTCTGTTTAACTTAAATGTGAACAATCAACACCTAAGTTTGTTAAAGCTTCTGTGCGATAACAATATAACACGAGATTTAAGTACACAATAAACATACTTGGCGCCTTAAACCCAGATAAAGCTACTGGCCTTTATTTAGGATGGTATAATTAGAAAAATATATTTAAAAACCCGGATGCGTAGGTCCATGGAAATGTAATAAATATTTTAAAGGACACTTTGAGGCATTGTATTAAAATATAAAATTCAGGTTACCTTGTTTTTTTTAAGTATTTCATTGTAAAATATAAAGTTATTGTCAATTTAGTGATAAAAGTATACAAAACTACATAGAACTTATGCTGTACTACATTTAGGACAGTAGGCTAATAAGTGGCAAGTGGTTATTACAGATTAGCAGCACATATAATATTTGAAAACATCTATAATTATTATGAGCATGATATGTATCACCGTGTATTTATGATGCGGATCTTCACTTTATGATGAAGAATATATACAATACATTCTTCCAACTCGTGTTGATTCTAACGGTACTGCTGACAAAGAAGTAGGATGAGAAGAATAGTTAATGATATTCTGAATACTTTGCAATGAAATATATTGTTCTCAATTTTCTTCTTTAAGACTCCATCAATGATAGTAAAAAAGACCTTCTACAAATCGAGGATAAACCTCCAAGATCTTAAAAAATAAATTATATAAACAATTACGTTTGGCCTGAAGTTCAAAATACTTTTCAAAACAAAACGTCCTTACATATTGCATGGTCTCTAAGTGAGATAAATGAGTGTAATTTCTTTGGTGGTCTCATTAGCATGTCAGCCTACAATACAACGCCAACCGCCCAAAATATACTTCCCCCAAGGATGTCCGCACAGGTCCTTCGCCATTCGCATCCATCGGCTTCCCACGACCTTCACCAAATTGTTGGTCCACCTGGTGAGGCTGCTCACTGAGCATCGGTGCGAACTCGCCATTCGAAAACCTTTCCGCCCCAACGACCATCGGTTCTCACTGCTAACCGTAAAGTAACTGCCCATTGCCACTTTAGCAAAACAAAAGAGGTTTTTTTAGTACTCCTACGGATTTCTTCATTTCTGATTCGTATTGTGTAGGGAAATGCACTCTTTCCATTGCTCATTGTGTGACCCTGAGCATTCTTATGAGATCCGCAAGTGACCACGTTGCAAGCAAACACCTTAGGTAAGACGAGTTGTTCTGGTTTCAAGGCCTGGATCTTAGATATGTTCCGTAGATTGAGCCGTAACAACGAAAAAAGACAACTGTGATCTGAGGTATAAGATAGGTGTAAGGAGATCATGGTGCAAATATTGTCCAGTCTTTTTATGACATTTGCATTCTTCTGAGCTGACAGACAGAGAAGACCAACCCTACACACCCAACAAGAGCAAATGGGAAGTTGACAATAAAAAATCATATTAAGTGTTCCACATTCAAATCAAACCCATCGTCACCAGGGTTATGAAGGTCTGACTGCAAAAGTCCCTATCACATTTTTTGCAGTCAGACCTTCATTGAATGAATTGTGTTACATATTTCAAAATTAATTATTCATTTATCAAGTAAAATTATTACATTGTATTACTGATGCGTGCGCTGCTCCACTTTCATATTATGCCTTATGCACCGCCTTATGATAGGTTATTTAAGAAAAGAAGTTTTACTTCAGATGTATGGTCCGTACACCCTATTTTTTTCTAGTGTAGTCGCATGTAGAATACGTATTTCAAATCAAACTGCGGATTCAGCGGTGAAAATAGAGTTATTATTGCAGCGTAGCAAAGCCGATAATGTAAGTAGGTAGGTATTGTAGTTGTATGTTGTACAGCGTGTCATGCTTTTTATTCGCGTATAACATTATAAATTAAGGTGAGACAGGTAATTTATTATAAAAAGAAAATTCAAAAGATACAGAGCTATTGAAAATATTTCTAAGAAAAGAACGAAGATTCACGTGTAATATCGAAATTGATAATGTTACAATACTGTTTTCTATGCTATTTTTTGTTTGTTACACATTGGTAACATTAATTCATCTCCAGTTTAGTTGTAGATGAACAATCTAAGCTGAAACGTTATTATTACTTACCAAATTATTAAATCAGCTCATGGACTTTTAGCTGATGAAGGAGCACTGAAATAAATTAAAAATATGTGCTGATGCGATGCGCCGTCTTTTCAGCTGAAACTTTTGAAATTAAAATTATTCCGTTAGTTGAATGAGTTCAGCAGTTTCTCGGAGCTCTTAACATCAAGAGTATGCACTTCGGCCTAAAGTCGGTTCATTCCTTTTGCTCTTCATGCTGATACCGTTCATAGATTTTTTATTTACAAACTTTTATTTAACTTGCACTGTTGGTATATTGCTATGTATGTAGCTTCAAAACAAGTAAACCATCTTTCGACCACTTTTTGTTAGCTGATTCAGCTGAAATATGGTATACTGTAAGGTACCTCAGGGACATTCTTTCTTTTGGCAATAGGCTAGTTGACACTTTTTGGAAATATGTTTTAAAGGGTCAATATTTGTTCTATTGACCCGAAAAAAAAATATTGTATTTTTTGAAGTTATACTTCTTTAGCCGCGTTATGAAAAAATTATGAGAGTGAAATTTTAAGATGCGCGCGCAACACTGTAACAGAAAAGTAACACCATGAAGTCGGCCGCTAAACCGCACATTACTCGTAAGTCTCGAAAAAAAGCTTCCAACAAAATAGTAATAGGATCTCTTAGTCGCACATGTTGGGACGCTCGTCGCCTCTGATCACTGTTTCCATATTTATAATATTTATCCACATGTTTCTAGTTTCTATATTCTTAACACGTGTTATAATGTTATAAAAATGCGAAATTTATATGTGTTAATAAATTTTATTCAGTAGTGATTTAAATTGAATATTTTGATTATTTATTAAATTTTTCAAATTAAAACTGAACTTTGTTGACTGCGTTGACTATCCTTTTCCAATCCTTTTATTATCTTATTGTAATTAATTATCTGCATGCAATTAAAAACTATTTTTTAATAATTCCAAAAAGAAGTATAACTTTTCACGCGCGTACTTAAGTACACACACCCATATTTTTTTTTACCTAGAAAGCTACTAAATTTTAATTTTAAAAAAGAGTTTTCATGGACATACAAAAACGCTGTCAGCCATTTTAGTCTATAGATTTATCTATGCTATGACGTCAAAACATTTGTAAACCAACACTCGCAAGCACGTAGGAAATAAATCTTAATTTATATTATAAAATCATGATTTCTAATAAATTACATGAAATATATAGAGATTATCATGGTTGTATTATATGAGCATGTAGAAATACATCGTTAAAGGCTCCAGAATAGTTGTGGTTTAAATTACCTATAGTCTATTATTCACTTTGGCGTGAGACAAAAAGAATCTGAGGTTCGAAAACTTTTATGTCAAAAAGTATTTACTAGTCAATGATTAGGTTAAGGTTCACCACTCATGACTATAGCCACGAAAACGTCAATTTAACAAGAAAACAATCACAACCAACTTTAAATTTAACTATAAAAAAAAACATACGAGTACATAATAAATAAATATTTCCAACACTCACACCAATTAGCCTAGCCCCAAAGTAAGCACTATGAGGCTTGTGTTATGGGATACTAGGGTAACGGATAGAATACATATACTGTACACATATAAGTATATTTATAAAGACAATACATATTAAACATCCATGACTGGAGTACAAATGCTCGTATTCATCACACAAACATCTGCCCCCACCGGGATTTGAACCCAGGACCTCTCGAGTCGGCGACACCATGAAACCTGGCGTACAAACCACTCGGCCACGGAGGTCATCGCATCCAACTCAACAAATAAAACTAGGAATATAATATTTATGAAAATTTATGATTAAAATGTTAAAAAAATATAAAAGAAAGGCCACTGCAACGTTTTTATTTTACATAATGTTGTTTTTTAACAACAATTACGATTTAAAAATGACTTGAAAAAAACGTATTTTAAAACACCATTCAGCGTTTAGTGACGTCACTCCTGTTATGACAACTTATTTGAGGCTATGGTTGTAAAAGTGAATATTATTTTAAGGGAATATTAATTGCGTTTTTTAATAAAAATGGAAGTTGGGTTTATCAAAGTAGACTCCAGGAATTTACCAAGAGTTAGTGTTGACATGGTTGTAACTTTTGTTGTCCAAAGTGCAGATTTTTCAAGCGTAGAAATGAGAGGGACTAAATTACTACGGTTTGTATAAATCATAGCTGTTAAACTTTGTATTTTACTCAGCGGCTTCTACACATAGCAGTTATATCAGCTCAACAAGAGAATCTTACGGCGTAAACGCAATCGGCTATACACAGTATTACACAGTATTTATCAATTTGTAAATGCATATCAGAATCCCATCTACTTAAATCGCTATTCTTAAATAGCTGGATACTTACCGGCCTTTCTGTATATTCTTATATTTATTTATATTATCATCGCAATTTTCCTTTTCCTTGTTTTACTCCGTTTTTCTTTATTTCTAGGCATAATTTTGTTTATTTATTTTCCTGACACATCTGACATCTCAAGTTTTTTCTCCGTTGCCATGGCTATTAATAATACAGATACTCTTTCTAACTGCCTCTATGCCTTACCAACTTCGACAGAACACCTGCTTTAATTCTTTTTAGCTCAATTCGAACCGTCTTTAAATTTAAATGATTCCGGACCTATAAAAGGCCGAGCCGCTCCGACCCTAGAAGCATTTCTTTGGAAAAAGTTACTAACGTAACCTTTTTTGGCTCGCTACCGAGACTTTCCAAATTTTTAAAAGGCCTCGATGACGTATTCTGTATATTAAGAGGTAACAAACATGATGTCGAGTCTCACTTGACAAATTTAAATGGTATCCATTCCAAAATCAACTTTACCTATGAGATGGAAGAAGACAGAAGTCTGGCCTTTCTGGACGTGAAGATTCGGGTGAGGAATGACGGTTCGCTTGGTCATTCCATTTACCGCAAATCAACACACACTGACCGCTATCTCAACGCCTCCTCGCATCACCACCCTAAGCATCTTAACTCTGTAATGACTTCACTGACGAACCGTGCATATGACCTGTGTGATGAGGAACATCTTTATTGGATGAAATTTTATAATTAATTCTGGGCTGTAGGCTACTTTTCATTTGTCCGTTTACGTCTATATTGTAACGCCAGAGGGCACTGCGTTTTTTTTTTGGTGGTTGATTGTAAAACCTTTTACTGTGCACTGTTTGAATTGTTTAATAAAAACGTTTATAAGATTCAAACAAATAGAAGTCTTGTTTATTATACAATAATTCAACAGGTTATGGGCCCAGGTCCACGTTAATTAATAGTTGGTGATAAACAAAGAGCAGAGAAAACAGAAAGGTGCTTAGTAATTGTTCGACAATAGAACTACGTGCCACCTATAACCTAAAAATGGAGCTTGGAAAGACAAACCTTGAAAAATACGATGGAACGAATTTTAAACAGTGGAAATTCGAAATTAAATGTGCTCTGCGTGCCAAGGGGTTAGATATTAACACGCCAAGACCAGCAGGAAATGCGATTCAGTGGAATAAATTTGATGGTATGGCGATGTTTATATTGACGTCTGCCATGGACTTAAATCAAATAGCACTCATCGAAAATTGCGAATCAGCGCTAGAGGTGATGACCAAGCTTGAGTCCATTTATGAACAGAAATCCGAGATGACTAAGATGATGATACATGAGCGTTTCTATCAGTATAAAATGTCACCAGCAGACAGCATAGCTCAGCATATAGCTAAAGTAGAAAGTTTAGCTAAGCAACTTAAAGAAAGTGGAGAAGTTGTTAGTGAAACTGCAATAATAACTAAAATTTTGAGCACATTACCTCCCAAGTACAGATCTGTTCGCCAGGCTTGGATGTCGCTTGATCCGAATAGTCAAATTGTAATCAATCTGACTGCTCGTTTGCTAGATGAAGAGGCCAGCTTGAATGTAGAAGAAGAAAATGAAACTGCTTTAACAGTGGCAAAACAAAATATGAAGAAGAAAACTGTTCCATTAAAAAAAACAAACAAAGAAGGAAAAGGAAAGCTAAGTGAAGGGTCAAATGAGAAGTCACATCGTTTTACATGTTACAACTGTGGAAAACGCGGTCATTATGCAAAAGATTGCCGTGCCCTAAAACAAAACCAGAAACAACAAGGAGAAAAGAACATGTTAGCATTCAATGTAGCAGATGCAAATTGGAAAAATAATGATGATGGTTTAAAATGGATATTAGACAGCGGTGCCTCAGCTCACATGTGTTATAAACGTGAAAATTTCGCTGAATTGTATCAATATACGGGATCTCCACTGAAACTTGGTAACCAAGAAGCGATAGAAGTTGTTGGCCAAGGAAATATATTGATAGACAAGTGTGTCAATGGATAGTGGGAGACGAGAATCCTGAAAAATGTTCTATATGTGCCAAAGTTGAGAAGAAACCTATTTTCTGAAGGAGTAGTGACAAGACAAGGTTATAACATTATAAAGAAACATACAGATGCTTTAATATACAAGGATAAAAAATTAGTGCTGTGTGCATCTTTGCAAAGCAACAACCTGTATGAGTTAAAGATGAAAACGCTCCAAAATCCAGTGTGTAATGTAGTGCAAAAATTGGACCTTAAAACGTGGCATGAACGTCTAGGGCATTTAAATGTCAAAGAAATACAGAAATTGTGCAAAAACAATGTGATTACTGGTGTAGACTTGTCAGACTGTGACAAGTTTGTGTGTGAGGGTTGTGCTTATGGTAAGCATGCTCGTCTACCATTCAAGAAATCAAACAGAGGACCACAGCAACCAGGTGATGTTGTATACAGTGATGTCTGTGGACCATTCAGTGTGCCATCTGTACAATGTATGAAATACTTTGTTATTTTTAAAGACGCTGCTACAAGTTTTAGATATGTGTATTTCTTAAAGAATAAATCTGATGTGTTAAACTGTTTCAAGAAATATAACTCAATGATCAAAAACTAGTTTTCACATAGTGTACGCATACTGCACACTGATAACGGCGGAGAGTACACAAGCAAAGACTTTAAAGAATATCTTGACTGTGAGGGGATCTCCCATGAGCTCACTGCTCCATACACATACACGCCTGAACAAAATGGTCGAGCAGAACGAGAGATAAGAACAATTGTTGAAAGTGCGCGATCCATGCTTTATGCCCGTAAGGTACCACTCAATCTTTGGGCAGAAGCAGTAAATTGTGCTGTCTATTTATTGAATCGGACGTCTTCAAGCCAGACCCCAAATGTCACCCCTATGGAGTTGTGGAGTGGTGTTAAACCCAGTCTAGATCATGTCAGAGTGTTTGGATGCGAAGGATATGTCCATGTGCCAGATCAGTTGAGAAAGAAGCTGGATAGTAAAAGTCGTAAAATGATGCTAGTTGGATATGATGATTCAAATTACAAAATGTACAACCCAATCACAAAAAGAATTACAATATCGAGGAATGTTATTTTCAATGAACAGAAAAGTCCTGAAATAAAACGGAATGAAGCTCAGATCTTTATAGGGGATAACGATGAACAAAATGCTGAAGAGGAGATAGATAATACTGAGTTGACTGAAAGTGATGACAGCACACATACTGCCAATGATGAAAACGATGAGACCTATGAACCTTCGCAAGAAATTGATCTTTTGGATACGGATCGTTCATATATTACTTTGCGACCACGTAGAAATAATGATCATGAGGCAAACTTAATGGAATTGGATGTACCTGTGAGTTACAATGACGCAATCAACGGTAAAGAGAGTGAATTGTGGCTGGAGGCTATAAATGAAGAGTTAGAAGCTCATCGTACCAATAACACCTGGAGTTTTGTGAATAATGAAAACCAGAGAGCGATAACATCAAAATGGGTTTTTAGTATCAAAAGAACTAAAGATGGTAAAGTGGAAAGGTATAAAGCTCGACTTTGTGCCCGTGGTTTCACACAAATTGAAGGGATAGATTACAATGAATTTTTTTCACCTACTACAAGATATGAATCAATAAGAATAATGTTATCAATCTCTGCTGAATATAATTGGAATCTAAGACAATTAGATGTCAAGACAGCTTTTTTTATATGGAGAATTAGAGGAGGATATTTTTATGGTGGTTCCAGATGGAGTGAAAGCACCAGAAAATAAAATATGTAAATTGAATAAATCCGTGTATGGTCTAAAACAGGCATCTCGTTGCTGGAATCAGAAGTTTACTAATTTTTTGTTAAAGTTTGGGTTTGTGCAGTCACAAGCAGACAATTGTGTGTTCGTTGGTAACTTTAATGGCATTAAAGCTTTGTTAATATTGTATGTAGATGATGCTCTAATAATGTCAGAATCAAATTCAATATTAGATCTAATTGTTAGTTATTTAAAGCAGGAATTTGATATTAAAGAGCTGGTTCTAAGTTGTTTTGTGGGTTTAGAAATTTTAAAAGATGATAATTCGATTCGTATCAGTCAAAGACAATACATTGAACAGTTAATAAGTAAGTTCAATATGAGTACTGCACACTCAAGCAGTACACCAATCGATGTAAATGTTCAGTTAACTAAAAATATTGACAATAAACAGATTGTTTTTCCCTACAGAGAAGCCATAGGGTCATTACTGTTATTATCTACAGCAACTAGACCAGAAATTTCATATGGAGTAAACCTATTGAGTAGATATATCAATAATCCCAGTATTCAACATGTCAATCAGCTTAAAAGGATTATTAGATATCTCATAAAAACTAAAAAATTGTGTATAAAGTATCAAGGTCACGAAAGTTTAATCGGATACTCAGATTCAGATTTTGCTGGGGACTTGGATACAAGAAGATCAACCAGTGGTTACATTTTTATGTTAAACGGGGGACCTATATCTTGGTCTAGTCAAAAACAACCTTGTGTAGCCCTATCAACAACTGAAGCTGAGTTTGTGGCCGGTTGTGAAGCTGCCAAGAATCTTTTATGGTTAAGACAGTTTTTCAGAGAAATTGATATCATTCAAAATGGCACAACTCTGTGTATTGATAATCAAAGTGCAATCAAACTAGTGAATAATCCTGTTTATCATAAAAAGACTAAACATATTGATGTTAAATTCCATTTCATTAGAGAAAAGGTTAAAAAGAAATTAATTGTTATTAAGTATGTGCAAAGTTCAGATCAACTGGCTGATATTCTTACTAAGGCTCTACCTGCTGTTAAATTCGAACGTATGAGAGATGAAATATTGTCATTCATACAAGTTTAGTTTATCTTTGTTAAAAGCAGGCAAATATGAGAGTTTTTTTTATAAAATTTAGTGGGAGTATTGGATGAAATTTTATAATTAATTCTGGGCTGTAGGCTACTTTTCATTTGTCCGTTTACGTCTATATTGTAACGCCAGAGGGCACTGCGTTTTTTTTTTTGGTGGTTGATTGTAAAACCTTTTACTGTGCACTGTTTGAATTGTTTAATAAAAACGTTTATAAGGTTCAAACGAATAGAAGTCTTGTTTATTATACAATAATTCAACAATCTTCAAGAAGAGTTGGAGCATGTACGACGAGTCTTACAGAGTAATGGATACCAGGGACATTTTCCATCAAGACACAAACTAAGACACCTGAGACACAGAGTAGACAGACAACCTGTTTATTTACCATACGTCAAAGGAGTGACTGACAAGATCTCAAACATACTGAATAAGTACGCACTAAACACTGTCTTAACTCCTGTGCGAAAGGTTTCACAATACCTACGGTCTCCTAAAGACAACTTCCCCTTGGAGAAACCTGGTGTCTATAAGATCGATTGCAGCTGTGGCAGTTCGTACATTGGCCAAACAAAGTGAACAGTATCATGCCGAATGAGGGAACACATAAAAGCAATCAAGAACAACGATACGCAGAAATCAGCCATCGCGGCCATTGATAGATTCTGGTTCTAACCACTGGATTGAGTTTCATTACCCACAGATTATCTCGACAGAACGCCACTACATACCAAGATTGGTCCGGGAAGCGATTGAAATAACAAAACATAAAAATTTCAATCGTGAGGACGGGTTTAAATTGTCGAGTGTCTGGAATCCTGTGGTTCGTATGTGTAAAACCGGAAATTATTAAAAAAAGTGTCGTGTCGCGATCCGATACTGTAAGTGTTGTGTGTCGAGAACAGTTTCGAGTGAATAGTGAGAATATGAACAGTGGTACGGGTATCGAACGCAATAAAAGACTTCGTCGGAGGGTAGACCGATATGTCTGCCAATAACAGCCTACCCGCAATTACTTCAGTTACTCCGTGATCATGGCGCTTGCAACAGTGCCGAAATATCGGAAACTCGCTAAAAACAAGGTACATGGTAACAATCCCGTAAATAGATTATATTTGTTTCTTAGGTTTTCACGCACATCACTCATTAAATAAAACTAGTTTAAACGGGATAATGCACGAAACTTTATTTATTTATTGACGTTTCGTAGCCTTTCCAGGCTTCGTCGTCAGAATAAAACTTTTGTTTAATTTGTCGAGCTACCTTCGAAAGACTTTTTTTTTTTTTTTTTTTTTTTTTTGCAATAAAACTAGTTTAAACGGGATAATGCACGAAACTTTATTTATTTATTGACGTTGAGATTATATTACTATAATTTTAAAAGGCCTTTTCCCGGGGCTGCCCCCTAACTCAAGCAAAGATCTCAAAGCCGTACAGCACCCTTTGGCTCTCTAAACGTCTTACTATTCTCTACCAAAACACTATACGTTCTATATCATCGGCGGTATCGCCGCCCGATCTCCAGCTGCATCGTCGGGCACCAGCAGCTTCAGTCCACCTATAAGAAGCGCCTGCCGTCCACCTATAAGAAGCGCCTGCCATCCACCAGCAGCTTCAGCCGTCCTACCTCGACACCGGCCTTGTGACCCTCAACCTCAAACCTCTACTGAGAAGATTGCCGACGACCCACGCCCACTTCTCCACTACATACCTGCACACCCCTCCTTTTCCCCCTATTTTATTATTTTACTTGTGTTTTTTTACGTTTATATAAAAACATGACTTCTTGAATGTTATTTGATCGATCTATTATTAAATCTTATATCGTGTACGGAACCTATCGTGTAGGAGTCTGACTTGGCTGATTTCTTCTGATCTAGTAACAAATATATTTTGTACAGAATAACTATGAAGGTCAGAACATCGACATTTTATTAGTTTAAAGCAGTCACTTAGGCTGAAATAATGCCAAATGAGGTGGTGTTATTATTAATCTGTAAGGCTTAGAACCCACGAAGCGCTTACCCGCACCAGCCGCAGGCGACCGCAGAGCTGTTTTATTTAAAACTCACGAGACCGCAGTTTTTTGTGGTCAGCTGCCGCGGCTGCGAAACGGGTCCGGCCATTACCCACCCATTCCGCGACGCGCCCGGCCGGGACGCACCCACAGTGGAAATTTGGTTATTCCGCTACGCCCCCGGCCGGGAAGCAACCAAAATACTAGAGTTAGTATTGTTAAAAAGCCCGCCGTTCTGCGGATGATCGCGTCTGCTGGTGCCGCAAGCAACCGCGTGCGCACCGTAAATCGCGTGATGAAACTTGCAATTGTGTTTTACCTATAATTTCACATGCGAGTTGCGGTCCTGCAGTCGTAGCGTGCGCGGGCAAAAACCGCTCCGTGAGATCTTAGTCTGAATGTTGCCAAAACAACCGACAAACTTCGAAAGGTAGGATGGCTGATATATCATGTAAATTAATTTAAACAACATCTTAGTACTTGGGCTACCGATAGATGATTAAGTATATTTTTGTTTTTTTAACGTGATAGCGTCTAATAAAGCGATTAACACTGGCTGCATGCACGAAAAACGTGACGTCATGTCACGAGTCACGTTATGTGACGTCATGTCATTTAGGTCAACGTTCCGCGGTGTGAGGTAGTGTAAAGGGGTTCCTTTTACCCCACTCCCCCTTAACCCTCTCCCTCGCCCCTCCACCCTCTTTTGAGTTATTACATTGTGATAGTACGAAGGGTCAACATAGCCGTAGAAAAATATTTTTAACTGTGAACAAAATTATCCCATGACACTATAGATATCCAACTCGTCCTTGAAAGCTTTCGATTCTAGAAAACTCTTTTGACGCGTTTCAGCGCTCTCTCCTATTATATTTAATATCCATTGAAACATTTTCCACAGAACTCCGTAAATCGACAAAGCCAGCAATAAAATGGCGAAACGATAAAAGTTGCTCAGGTACGGGCGCTATTTGTTCAAGACGATTAACTTCTATTTTATCTGTTTACATCTCAGTTGTTTTGCTGCCACTATCTGGAGTACATTTTTGGAGCACTTAATGTTGTTAGGATAAAGTTTAATTTTCAACAACATTTGCCTGAGCTCCTCGTTGATGAAAGAGAAAACTTTATTGCAGATGAATTGATGACGCCTAGTATAATGTACGTTATACTGTTTCTAGGACCTGCTAGGACAAAATCTTGTTTCCATCTAGGACAATTTGATTGGTATGGCGGATTACAATATGCCTACATTTATTTAAAGCAAGTTTGATAAATGCAATTGAATAGTGAACAATGATCATAAGCTTTTTCTCAGATTTTTCTAAAGCTACATAATGATAGCAACGCTGAGATTGTTTCATTTCTTAAACTACTTTGCTTTAAGTTATTTTTTTTATAAATAAAAGTATATTTACCGAGGTAATTAATTTAACAAGTAGGCTAACATGTTTATTTGCTATTTATTAGGCGAAATAACTTTTTCAAAACTCATGACGTGATCAAAGTTAGTTTTCCGACAACGTCCATATTTCACATTCTCACTGAAACGCCGAGCAGCTACTATAATAACTTGAATTTGAATAACTTGTACTTTCAGATAGCTGTGAGTGCAAGTGAAGCTACGACTGCACCAGTAACTGGCTAAACTATAAAGAGCTCAATCCTTTGTAATGGAAACGAGGGAACTACAAAGGAGTTCGCGATACAGTCAAGGCCACGGCTATGGCTAAATTTTCATTGCTATGTAGCTTTTATCGGTATGCAATAAATGGTGAATTGAAGTAATAAAAACCGGCCAAGTGCGTGTCGGGCCACGCGCAGTGTCGGGTTCCGTAGTTGCCTGTAGTCAGTGCCGTCTTTGACCTATTGGAGGCCCTGGGCATATTAGGATAATGGGGCCCCTATGACTTCCGTTTGGTGATTTAACAGGAACTAAGGACTTTGTATTTGATCTGAGGGGGCCCCCTATCGATCGCGGGGCCCTGGGCACTTACCCAAAGTGCCCACTGGGAAAGACGGGTCTGTCTGTAGTTAAAAACCACCGATATAAATTTGTTTCCCCACAACCGGCTGCAAGGTTATTAGACTCTTACTGACTTAAACACACCCGTAGCCAATGCTTATGGGCAGAAGAGCGTTACAAGCTTCATCTGAAGCGATGATTCCCTGAGAAAGGGAATGCGGTATTATAACCGCCGATCTTTTCAAATGCTTATATACGTAGTTTTATAAAAATGTAATGTTATCGTGACTCAGAAGCCGTTGCCGTTGGTGGCGTTGTGGAACTAATGATATTTTATTGTGGTAAATCTTACGCTGTCCTGTCTATTTTGTGATATGCTAACGCCATAAAACGTTTGGAGGCACCTCAATAAAAAAAAAGTTCTTTTTACAATTTTATTAGAAGTACGCGTGTGTCCCATGTCCTGTTTTTTTTTTAGTAAGACAATGAATATTTTTCAAGTTTAAAAAGAGTGATTTCATACCCTAATGGAGCTTCATTAATTACTGGCGAAGCAGAAGGGACCCCTATTTACATGGATTTATAAAATGTTGTATTTTACCGGCCATGTGGCAGCCTTATATTAAGTGTCTGTGTTGCTTTTTATTATTGGTTAGCTATGACTATACTTTATTTATCTATCAATCTTAACACAACAAAGCAGAATCTTCATTATTTTCTAGTAAACACATGTGAAAATCATGAATTACTTAGTAACTTAATATTCATTTACCCTTTCTGACTTTGTTACCCAGAGTTAAAATAACATTTTATCGAGTTCAGTTCCCCAGAATTTACTAACCTTACCTGCATTTGTTACCCGGTGTCAGTATAAACTTTTATTGAGTTCTGTTACCCAGAATTCACTTACCTTACTTGACCCAGAGTCTAGATGAAATTTTATAGAATTCTGTAACCCAGAATTCACTTACCCCATCTAACTTTGTTACCCAAAGTCAGGATAAAGTTTTATCGATTTTTGTTACCCAGAATTCATTTACCCCGTCTTACTCTGTTACCCAGATTCAGAATAGTTTCCGTTTAATTTTCAAGATTCTATACTTAAACATATTTTTTCTTTGGTCAAGGAAGCTCAAGATGATAGGCCTTACTTAACTTTAAAAGTATTTAATTTAAAATTTTCTGGATTACTCGATTCAGGATCCGAGATTTCTGTTAGTGGAAGTGAGAATGATACACTATTTTTAGATTTTGCTACTAAATACCATTATAACGATTTACAGTATATTGCTACTGGAAATAATTCTACATCTCGTTTGTTAGTATATTTTTTGTTACCGTTAACGGTTAGAAATAAAACCGACGTAATCAAATTTTATATCATACCCGAGGATTCTACAAACATACTACTTGGATTACATTGTTGGACAAAATTTAATATTGCTCCGGATATTCTCTCTTTGTTGGAAAATCCTTATCATGTTTCTTCTTCTACTAAAATTTCGAATATTGCCTATTTAAAACCATTTCATGTTTTGACGGATAAAGAAATTTATGGATAATTAATGGTTTTAATTATCCAGGTCTAAGTAGCTGACGATGGCCCTGCTCACCCCAACTCGTCAGCATACGTTTTTGGGTTGCCGAATGTGCGCAGACTACCCTGCATGCAGTCTACCCTGGGAGTGCTCCACTTTCTGGAACTACGGGTAAACTTTTCCCTTAACCATTATCTAAAAATTAATTTAACTCCTAATACCAAAGCGTTATTGACCAAATACGCCACAACCTGTTTTTTTACCTACTTTATTAACTGTAAAGACAGTTTTATGTGCGTGACCTTGCGGCTCCAGCCTGCGGCTAACAAAACTCAATTTTCTTAATCTAACTTAACCGTAACTAAAAGTTACTTAACTTATTAACACCAATAAATGGAGTGATAATCGGAGTCTATTTATTTTTCCCCCTACTTACCTAGTTTTTCACGTTACATCACAATATATTATGATCACTTGTTCTTATATTTTTATAAATTCGTCTCTGATGTAAAAAGGGTGACAAAAAAGCATATGGCCAGCCTGATGGTAAGCGGCCACCATAGCCTTTAGACACTTGCGATAAAAAAATTACATTCCGGAGTTACCTACCATGAGCCAATCTACTACCCAATCTAACTAAAAACCGATGTGTATATCGTCATCATAAGCCTATTAATGTCGCAACTGCTGGGGCACAGGCCTTCCCTGTGGATGGAATAGGAAGATTGGGCCATGACCCACCACGCGGGCCAAGTGCGGATTAGCGGGTGCTAACGACTGCTGATGCAGCCGGGACCTACGGCTTAACGTGCCTTCCGAAGCACGGAGGAACTCGAGATAGTAGATTTTTGGTCACCCATCCAATGACCGACCACTGCGAAAGTTGCTTAACTTCAACGATCGCAGCCGAACGCGCTAACCACCCGCGCCATCGAGCTCCTGAACTTGTGTATATAGTGTATAAATAAAACAACAATATAAAAAGTGAAAAGGTAATAATGTAGAAGTAGGTAATAAATGAAATCTAAAAAAGAAGACGAGTGCAAAGGAATTAGCACAAAAGAAAAAAAAGACAACAGTACAAAAAACAAAAAAAAACAATAAAAAGAACAAAACGGGGATAAAAAAATGCTCTACTCCGTGGAGCCATGCAACATTACTTTAATATATTTTTAACGGTTTTTTTTCTGTAACAGCAAATATATATTATAGCAGCGACGTATTTATTTACCTACGTTTTCCAAATAAATGTGAACGGAGCGAAGCTTTCCAATGTTTCGTGACTCCAGCACCGTCTAATTAGATCCAAGCTCGGAAGCAATTTGTCTGCTAAAGTAAACATTCGCGGCCACAGCTCATCCTCGCCCGAGAAATTCAATTAGACCAGGTAACTTGGTTGCAGGTCCTTCCCTCCGTATAACATTATCTAGGGTATTCCACATACAATATATCCGTAGGTATACTTACGTGGACATGGAGTTTAAGTCAGTTTATGTTGTCTAGTCTTGGTATGAACGTATATAACTCTTTACAATAACCTCTGAGACAGAAGGTAAACGAATAAACCAATGTTTCTAAAACTTTTTATCTATATAGTAAGGATAGCCGATGTAACTATATGGTGTAACTAAAATTTAAACAAAAAATATTTTGTTATTACTCTGCATTTTAGTAGTATTATAATGCATTCAAAGTTTGGGATCAGACACAGTTCAGTGTGCCAATCTCCTAACGGGATTGCTATGGCTATCGCTATCGACAAAGATTTTATTTTGTTATTTCTGACCGCTTAAGGTTTTCAAATAACTCATGCTCGTTTTCTTTAATATTGATATTACCAAGGAAAAAAAGAGCGCGGGGCATTTGAAAACGAAATTTAAATCGTAAGTGATAGCGACAGCCTTAGCAATCCCGTCTGGCGATTGGCTCCCAGGTCTATTTTTGTCACTTTTTTAACTATAATTTTATATAAGTATGCATTTTGACCTATTGATAAATCTTTTTTGGTTTGTTTACCACTTGTCTCAGAGGCATAGAGCAACAAGGAAAGGAGTAGCCAAAGCGATATAATACTATCCAAAAATCATTCTGCCATTTTTTTCAGGGGGTTCACAAATTCAGTTTAACGTACATGCGTAAGAAACATTACTGTAACTGGAACACTCACACATAAACAATGACACAATACACCGCCAAATCGTACACACATAATTATATCGTGAAAATTGTGCATAATTTTATGCTCAATGCTACAGAGGGGAAAGCTATGTATGCCTAATGCCCTCCTGGCAGTGTCGGCCGTGTTGCACTATACTCAGAGGGTGTTGAATAGAGTATAAGATACTCACACACAAATAAAAAAAGGATTGGCTTATAATTTTGTTTTCTGTTTACAGCCTGTTATGATTTCCCGATGTAAATAGTTAAGATTTTAATAATTCACCAGTTTGTATATTTTTTTTGGAATATGCTTCTGTTCATTTAAGACAGAACAATAAATAAAAAAAATACTAGGTACTTTAATAATACATTTTCGCTTTTGGCGTCCTTCGTCTGACACTTCCTTTTATATAATTTTACTAAAAAATATTATAAGTAGCTGATTTTCAGGGTGGTGCCTGTAGGCGTTTTCACTATTATTAGTATCTTGTTAATGGAAGGATATAAGAATCAGTCACTTTCAACACAACCAAATGAATGCTCGCAATATTAATTCCTAGTGACTTATACGATCAGAGCCGGCTTAGGGAATATAACATCAGTGACGTCACTACAAACATGGGTTGGAAGAAGGACAACCGGCTACCAGATTACAGCATTCCTTTAAAGTCCACCGGGACAATTTGATTAATGTTGAACGAATACTTCAAAGTACTTGTCGTGTTTGCCGGTGATTTATTGTTGGTTGTGATTTATTGAACATTCATAATGCCAGTGTCATTTCAATTTTTAAGTTATGAAAACTAAACATCTATTAACATTATCTGTCTTCTGTAACGTCGGGGTGAAGTTTATACTACCTTTTTTTAATGTCTGGAAAATGCTTTCCGCCCACCGGGAGAAGCGTAGCGGAGTTATCCGGGACTCCTCCCCACTCATTTCATCCAGCATACTCGATGAAATGAGTAGGGCCCTACCTAACGGTAAAAACCAGAGAATACTCCTGCACCTGTCCGCTGACATGTATCCCGAGGACCGCGGTTCCAAGTTTATACTACCTAACTACATAATTACAAATTTAGCAATTTGAAACTCATTTTCTATGTCTTTACTGAAATTTATTATATTTATAGGTACACTAATGGCCCGCCCTCGCTTCGCTTCGGTGTAGAGTTGTAGTGTAGACTATAGTTTTTGTTCTCAGGCTTTTATTATACACAATGACTTTCTTCATATAATTTATGCATTCATTCATGCTTTTATCACTCATAATTATTGCAGTAATCGTCGCGTCGGCTGTTTCTAATGTGGTTCTGGTCATAGAAATTAGTACATTTTGATTTGGCAACATGCGGTGCGTGGCGTCGTCGGTTGGCGTCGCATTTAAGTTTGATTCGGCCATATTGTTTAATTTTTTTTTGGTTGAACGCGCTTATCTCAGAAAATACTTGTCCGATTCGAAAGAATATTTTTGTCTTCGATAATGCATTTATCAAGGAAGACTATAGGCTATATAACATCACGCTACGACCACTAAGAACGGAGCATCAATGAAAAATATTGCAAAAACGGGTAAACATATTGCAAAAAAGGGGTAAAATTATTCCATTTGTAAGCTTTCGTTGCGTGCGCTGGGTAAACGGTTAGAGTTACACAAAAATCATGTATGTATTTTTGCCCTTTAAAAGTTCTATCAAAAAAGTCTATGTCACTATAACCCTTTTTCCTCAAATTAACGCGGCTAAAACCGCAGGGGATCTCAATCTGTGACATAACTGTAATAGTTAGACATATATGGCAACTTTTTTGTAGATATTGATGTCTTCTATAAAACTTTAGTGCATCAGTGCTCTAGTGTCAATGAATTCCGCAGCGTACGCGATATAAGATAATTTTTTGGTATTTTTTTCACACATTGGGTTACATTATCGAAGTGTTCATACGGAACCCTAACTTTTTTGAAAATATTCTATATCCTATTTTCATCACTGATAATGGATGATTCTAAATGTTAAAGAACTTTTTAAATCGGTCCAGTAGTTTCGGAGCCTATTAAATACTAACAAACAAACAAACAATCAAATCTTTCCTCTTTGTAATATTTATGTGGTTGCGAGGTTGGTGAAAAACAAGTTCAATAACCTAGTAATTAAATAAATACGTACATTTTTATTCACATAAAGCAATAATTATATATTTAAACATAATGGTTATTTCAGCTTAACACAGTCATTGACGTAATATAACTATATGTCATAGATGAAGGATCCATGCTTAAGATTGATCTCGCTTTGGTCGAGAAAAGCGAGATCAATCTTAAGCATCTATAACTAATTAACATTACATTATGGCACGTCTAGGGTAAGTTTGCTGTGAAACGTGTCCATAGTTCCATACGCTCATGTTCTACTAAACTTTGTTATCTTGGCTCGCATGCGTTCACCTCTAATTCACGTGTGAACCATGAACAAACTTTGTGCATAACAGAGGGGGCTCAAATTAACTATCAAAATGTCACCTCTGTTAAATAGTAGCCACGGAATGTTATGCGTGTGAAACACAGAACAGAAAAATATCGCTTCCGTCGCTTGTGTTTCTTTTTTCCAAAACTTTGATTTTCATCTGTCTAACACCAGTTAGACAGATGAAAATCAAAGTTTTGTACCAACAAAAGACATATAGGCCAGATTTTATGAAGATTGAAGAATGTTTAGAGGTTCCACATTTTTAGTTTTAAGGATAACGACTCGCGATGAGCTATTTTACTAGGCCGTTGAATAGTTCCTCAGAGTTTCTTTGCTGAAGGACAACCGGCAGGCAGAAACCAGGTCCGTTGTTGGGCAGCAATTCCACAAATCAGAACAAGACAAAAAATATTGCTGATCACTAATTTAGTATTGGAAATAATTATTCATTATAGTTTTCCTAAGTCAGCAACATTTATTAGTAGGCATTAGGTAGGCAGGTTATAACAGAACGTCTGCCCTGCCCCGGGCCGCGCCCGTCCACCTTGGACAAAAAAAATGCGCGCGTAGTATTTCATCATTATTTTGATGCGGAGTTATTTTAAAACTATAATATCTCTTAAGATATTCTTTGAAATCTATTGAAGCCAAGATCAATTTGGAGTAAAATTAAATACTTGTGATAAATCATGTTATGTTAATATATGATAAAAAATAATTATCAAGTTTACAAAAACACCTTCACAGATAATGAAGAAATTCATTATTTTAGAACAACTTGGATTACCAATGAATATTACTCACGTGCTATGCATCCAGCGATTCAATCTCCTCCCTTATTGTCTATTTTCACATACTCCGCTCCTGTTAGTATAATCAAGATGTTTATAGCCTATATATGTATAACCTTCCTCGATACATGCGCTATCTTTTTCTATTTGAATAAGCAAAATAAAGTAGTTTTTGAGATTAGGGAGTTCAACCAAACAAACTCTTCAATCAAAATATATAATATAGATTACTAGCTGTCCCAGCAAACTTGGTACCGCCATAAAAAAATAGGGGTTGTGGTAGAAGGGTCAAACTATTTTTGTATGATGTACCATAAAAATAAAAACAAAAAAAAATGTACAAAAATAAAAAAAATAAGGGTGGACCACCCTATCTATTTTTCATCCCCCTAAATGTTAATAGGGGGATGAAAAATAGATGTCCGATTCTCAAACCTACTGAATATGCATATAAAATATCACGAAAATCGGTCAAGCCGTTTCGGAGTAGTTCATTTACGCACACCGTGACACGAGAATTTTATGTATTAGATGAAAAAGGTTATTAATAACCTTTTTCATCTAATACTTAATAAAATCGATTACATTTTGATGCTTTATATTAAGACCAAGGCCAATAAAGAGGAACTTACAAAATTGTTCCTTAACATATCATATACCACTGCCCGTATAATGCTCTAAAAGGGATTAATGATGTGAGAGCGCTAAATTTGTTTACTTTATTAGTTGGTAAGTACCACCAAAGTATCAAAAGCCCTTTGAAAATTAAGTCGATTAATCACCAGTTGCAACGTGAAAATGTCTGGCAGACAGCCAACGTGCTTAGCAACCTAATTTGCAGGGTAATAATTATTATAAAAGTAAGTAGGTAAACTTGCAAGAAACAGAAGTACATTAATCCGTATAAGTGGGTGTAACTGTATTAATTTTATTAAGTTGCTAGTTAGGGTTTAATGTTTTTTATATACTAGCTGAATATTGAAAAAAAAAATTTTTCGATCGTAGAAATAATAAAGTTCTAAAAGCTGTGTCGAATTTTCTCTAGCCATAGGCTGCAAAGCCACGGTAGCATAATGATCAGTGCATTCATCCGGATAGCGAAGGGTGCCAGGTTCGAGTCCCGTCTGCTGCCTGGTCCGCGTGAATTTTTTTCTAGTATACTTTTCTTTACATAAACATCTAGCAGTTAAATGTTTTAAAAAAACGGGTAACACTCCGGGAGTGCCAGCAGAAGTACTTGAATATTTATAATAATACTTTTTGATATTTTGGAATGGTTAGGGAATAATTTTGCACAAATTGCTTCAATTATCAGTATAAAAGTACTATCATTTATGTGGTACAAAACAATATTTATTTGTGGAGGTCCAAACCAAAACGTAACATTTGACATATAGTTCAGAAAATAAGTTGAGTATGCAGATCGGTTCGAATTCCTGAATTCTATCAAAAACTCTATTGAAGTTGCAACAAAACACGTTCAATTTCGTACTATAGTGCCATGAAATCAACAAGTTGCATCAAAACGTAACAATTTTATGTGCTAAAGAAGATCGTTCCCTCTGGTTTTAGGTTTTTATAATAAAATAAATAATAATAGTATGTATATTTTTCTTTTTATAATAAAATACATTAATTAAAATTTTTATTCATACCAAAAAGTTACATTTGTTAGTAGATCACAACAAAAAAGTAACATTTTTACAATGGTCTCACCAAAACGCTACATTAATAAATTAGTTGCACCAAAACGTAACATTTTTTTTATAAATAATTCTCATGAACATAAAAGTATAAACATTCACATGATGATTGACCCAAATTAATCTATGGAAAATAAACTTATTAATAAGTTTTTTTCCCATAGTATAGAAATTGCTTTAAGCATTGATGACTTATTCGTTTTTCTCAAATTGTGTAAAATCATTTAAGCTATAAATGTAACGTTTTTATGTGGACCTCCACATTTATTGCGCTATCGTACACAAACATGACTTTTTATATTACATTAAAAAGTTTATCTCTCTGAAAAGTCAACTTAGGTGAATCACATTTAAGCTCACCTAGCGATATCTATTGTAAAAAATGCATTTTCTTCGCAATAAAGTTGCCACCTGGACGTCCTAATTTGAGACTTATTATTATAATACGATTTAATAGATTATTACTATGTTTCGTCCAATATATTGAAAGTCAACAACCTTTCCAATTATATTCTTACGAATTTTGCGATTAGGTCACGTGTCATGACGCGATCAGGCCATGTGTCCTGACGCTAGTTTAATAGTTCTTACCCATTACAAAAAAGTGTAAAATGCCGCTAAAGAAATTTTCACTTCAAAAACATAAAAAAATGATGTTAAAAGGGAAACAAGCATATTGCCCGCTTGATGGTAAGTGGCTACCCATAGGCTATAAACGCTTGCAAAACTAAAAATATCAAATCAAACTCCTTACCAAAAAACACTTAACGTTGTTAATTGTTAATGATATCGCAGTAATATTTATTATCTTTATTTGCATATCTTCGTACTGTGGGGAGATAAATTGTAAGATTTAGAATTATTTACTAGAATGCGATATCAATTAGTATAAATTTATAATAGTAGGGAGTTAGGGTTATCTTATCACCCCAACTTTTCTTAGGTAATTTTAGAAAGTTTGCTAACGTTCATGAGGCGGCGGCGATCAATTTTATCACAATTACGTTATAGCAACTTGAAGTTGCAGTTAGTCCTTTTAAAAAATAAACTTGTATTAATATCAAGCCGATGTAATGCGGAAGAAGAATCTATTCATATTATATCTGAAAATCTTATATGTACTTACCTACACAAACTTAACGTCTCCAAGAGATAGTGTTATTTAGCATGGCTGGTATGGTAAAAAATACTTCTCTAGATGGGCTCTTCAATTGGATTGAGTGTAAAATTCTCTTTGCTTTCCCTCTACTCCCATTAATAATAATTGAAGAATAATCTTGGATTGGTTACTCCATGTTTTATTCCTGTTCATTGAATTACAAATGGCATTTGAGTGATATAAACAAAACACGGCGTAACTAGTCTTAGCTTATTTCTCGTTTATTAACAAGGGGGAGTGTTTAAGTATGTTTATTTTAATATTTGTTTCTTAGGTTTTCACGCACATCACTCATTAAATAAAACTAGTTTTTCACGGGTTAATGCACGAAACTTTATTTATTTATTAACGTTTCGCAGCCTTTACAGGCCGCTTCGTCGGACTAATTTTTTATTTTATTTTGCGAAACTTCAATAAATAAATAAAGTTTCGTGCATTAACCCGTGAAAAACTAGTTTTATTTAATGTTTATTTTAAGTTTAGCATAATTCCTTAAATGAACGATCCTGTATCGTCTGTTGTATCAAGGAATACCTATCCAGAGGAATTGAAATACCTACTTACAAGCCTACAAGCTACAAGCTTTGCATAACAAAATGAAAAAAAAAGCTATTTAAAAGACCACAATAAAATACCACAAAAGCTGCCGCTAGATTGTGATGTACCCATGGCTTCTGGATCGTTACATTTTTATAAGGAGTATAGGAGCACTGTTTCCCCCACGACAACGGCTAACTAGAGCCGGGGTCCTAGTCTCAGAGAGCAGCCCTCTAGTTGAGCCGACCCCCTCAGGTTCGAGTGGTCTAGAGGTTTCAGACGGAGAGGAGACTCCCCCCGTGGGGAGACGCCATCCGCCTGGAATACCTCTAGAGGCACTCGCCAATTTTCGACTTGAGGTCCCCTTAGGATCTCGCCGTCCCCAAACCCGGTAACGCTATAAAGGCCATCTGCGACCTACAGCATACACACTCAAAAAAAAAACATGAAACGTACATACTCCTCCACCCCCTCAAGCTCGAGTGGTCTAGTGGCTCTAGACGGAGAGGGGCTCTAGACCACTAGAGACACTCGCCAATTCTCGGATTGAGGGGGTCCCCTTAGGATCTCGCCGTCCTCAAACCCGGTGACGCTGTAAAGGTCATCTGCAACACTGAAAAGTAACATCTGATATTGAAGTTTTGTGGTAACGACGGGCAGCTACGGACCCTATACTGCACGTAGCAAGACACGCACTTGGGTGGTTTTTATTTGTCGATTTTACTCAAAGTTCTTGATATTTAATTAATACAGTGTAACTATGTTTCTGTGTCTTGACTTTTTTCTAGTGCCATATAATTTTCAATATTATTATTATACTCTCTTTATTGCATCATATAGTTTAAAACATATAGTCAAGTACATAGTAAGCAAAGGTGGGCTTATCTCTAAAAGAGATCTATTATATTACTATTAAGGTATATTTATATTTCTTTAAGAAAGAACAGGTTTCAATAATTCCCTATTTTATGCTTATCAACTCAATGTTTTGTTTATAAACATCTTACATTGCAACTTCAAATTTCGCTGTTTTTCCGTCCAATTCCTCGGAGTTTCAGCGAAAACGGTTGCTACCGCACTGCGGGTATCTCTGGGCACCGGTATATTCTAACTTACGGCAAACAGAATAAAGTTGGCATTTGTGTAGTAATCTATAGGAAACATTTAGAATTTTAGACGGAGAGCTGTGCTTAACTCACTTCACATAGTTGCAAACGAGTGACTCCAGGATTAGTGACGTGACTTGAATATTTATTTCCTGCGATCGGAATATTTCAACAATGTTAGGTACTGATTTTAAAGATAAATAACGGCGAATGCCTTTCATGTTTACAACAAATAAACATTTTTTTGAGATTTTGATCTTTCAGCCTAGCAAAGGATATAACGTAAGATCAAGGAGATGAGTGTTTCTTAGAGTTCCCGGACCTCGGATGCCCGCCATCGCTTTACTTTGTGCGACGGCTCCATGGGGTACGAAATGATGACAGGGTATACTCACGAATGATGCTCTGACGGTCGATGACCACTATTATACTTTTCCAGCCCTTTTTACCAGACAGCAGGTAATAGGTATTTTTCAGGCGTGTGTAATCGAACGGCTTGCCGGATTAAGATATGCGAAGTGCCACTTGATTTGTCGTGATTATGTGAGTTATCACTTACACAATCACTATTAAAAATTTCAAAAAAATCAAAACTTCAGATTTTTGCCGCCAATCAATCATGTGAAATAAAATGCTTTTAATTCATCAAGCGGGGAATCAAAGTGAAGGATTTTAAAAGACAATTCAGAAGTAAATTAATATACAACTTATATAGTTAAAAAAATTTTTGAAACTAAGATATCGAAAATAAAAAATCCAAAAACCAGATGGACTGACGATCTTGTGACTCCGCTGCGGGAAGCCGCTGGATGCGATTGGCACGAAATCAATTGGTGTGGAGTGCCTTCGGGGATGCCTATGTTCAGCAGTAGGCGACGACCAGCTGATATGATGATGATGATGCGGACCAAAACTACTTTAACAGACGGGATCCATTATTGGGAAAATTTAATTATGTCTAGAACATCCAGTAGGTTCTGACTGTTTAAGTAGCTTTATTGTACATTAGACTTTATGTTGTTTAATTTTATATAACATAATTCTAGACTACTCGGCTAGTTTTTTCATTTCAGATAATTTTTGAGCAGTCAGTTTTCTAGATTTTGTAATTTTACATAAAAAGTATAGTAGTGATCTTTAATAAAACAGAATAACTTCAACACGTGTCTTGCATATCCTGTTTCTTTGTTTTATATTTCCATTACCTAACAGAATACAAAAATCTTTTTATGAAACCATAAATCGGTAGCATTTCAAATGATATTGTGGAATATAGAACAGAGGGGCAGCAATTAACTTTGATTTGATATTCCGTAGACATTTGAATTTTTCATGCAATTGAACTTTGAAATTTCGAATGAATCTCTGATCTGATTTCTGTAAACGAATTTAGTATGTACTAAGAAATTTTGCAGTTTTTTTTGTTTTTCAATATAACTTGGTCACCCAGTAATTTTAAGTATTTTATTTTATATTTTATTTTATTAGATACCTATCCATAAATTAAGGAGTCATAGCAATTTTAAGAGAAAAATAAACAGATTCTTTATTTAACTATTATTAATGCGACGGTTTCAGCTCTAAGCTCTTTAAACATATCTACGTTTTTGTGCATGGTATTTATAAAAAAAAATAGATTGCTAATCATGCAGAAAAGAAATGTTGATTAAAAATTACTCAGAAATATATTGAAAATTTAAACTTAACTAATTTTAAGATCAAAGAAAGAAAAAAAAGTGGCTGTGACATACGGACGGACAGACGGACGGACATGACGAATCTATAAGGGTTCCGTTTTTTTGCCATTTGGCTACGGAATCCTAAAAATAAAAAAGTAGATACTGAAAATAGAGGGATTACTTACTCAATGTAGGGTACTTACAAATACTCAGCATTAAACCATAATTTTATATAAGAAAACTGAACCATATTTTCAACATCACCATCATCATCAGCCTATTAATGTCCCCACTGCTGAGGCACAGGCCTTCCCTATAGATGGAATAGGGAGATTAGGCCATGACCTACAACGCGAGCCCAGTGCGGATTGGCGGGTGCTAACGACTGCAGATGCAGCCGAGACCAACGGCTTAACGTGCCTTCTGAAGCACGGAGGAACTCGAGATGAGAGAGAGAAGATTTTTGGTCACCCATCCAATGACCAACCACTGCGAAAGATGCTTAACTTCAACGATCGCAGCCGTTCGCGCTAACCACCCGCGCCATCGAGCTCCTCTCATAATCTCCCCGCGCCATCGAACCATATTTTGCACTCTACCAATGATCAGTTTTAGGTTGCTCTCGCCGTTAGTATCTCTTGACAGCAATTACAGTTTTGAAGTTGATATTTTTAAAAGCCCAGCCTGAAATATATCCATTGAACTTTTATCTTATCTCGGTTCAATCTCAATCATTTTTAGTGTCCCTAGTGATTCTGCAGAGCTTGCGCGACAATATCCATCTTACATAATGTGGGGATTTAGTATCGCTGGAAAATGGAAAGCATTTCTATATTTTATAGTGAGAAAGTAGTGAAACTCCATTTATTATTTGAGAAACTACGTATCACTTTTTAGATACGGAATGTATCAAGCACTAAGAGATTTTTATCATTCTAATAATGCTTGAGGGCATATCTTTTGAGACTTACGCTATCAAATATTGTAAACAAAATTTCATTGTTATGTTTTTATTTTTTTAAGCATTTAACTGCTAGATGTTTAAATCTAAAGAAAAGTTTTACTAGAAAAAAATCCACGCGAACCAGGCAGCGGACGGGACTCGAGCCCGCACACTTCGCAATCCGGGCGAATGCACTGACCAATTATGCTACCACGGCCCTGATGGCCACGTCGAGGGCCGTGGTAACATAAAATTTCATTGTTTAGAAACTCAGTGATAAAAAGAATCTTAGATTTATTTTCATTTATGGCGCGATTACACTTGGTCGTTAGCCCGAATACGAGTGCCAATGAATTTCGGGTAAACGACTAAGTGTAAATGAACGGAGTCGAGTACGCCCGTATTCAGGAGTTTTCGTTTTGTTCACCCGACACCATCTTCCAGCCCATATTCCAGTATAAATATTGCTTCGGGTGCCCGAATTCGAATAAGGGCTGTCGTGCACCCGTATACAGGTTAACCACTAAGGTCCGTATTACAGAATGACAACTAATTGATTGTTGATCTTTACTTGAGTACAGTTAGTAAGGGATGTCGCTATGTGCTATATATAGCGACATCCCTTTCTAACTATGCTCAAGACTAGATCAATCACTGAGAATCTTTCTGTAATACAGGCCTAAATGTAATTGCGCCATTATGGACAGTAATCTAAAATTTATTTGCTACTTCCGCAGCTTCCGCGTGCTTTAGTTTCGTAAAAACTTTCTTAATTTTTTCTTTGTAAGTACTACAAAAGCATAAACAAACTTTAAAAAAAAGATTTATGAAATCGGTAAAGTTGTTTTCAAGTTATGGCGTGTCCTTAGGGAAATATAAATATGTTTTTATGTAAAGAAGTAAAAATGACTATTATTTTTTCCTCAGTTTTGGCTTATTTTAATATATATGTGTACTAGTATAAAGGAACAAATATTGTTCACTTGTTCATGATAATATAAAACAATATGTCCATCTATTTCTCAATTAAATACTAATAATACCAATTTAATGTTGATATTATTAAAAAAATAATGTCCATCATAATAAAATTTATATTTATGTTTTAATATTTTTTCCACCCATGATTGGATCTGCGCGGATTACAAATCATATTCAAAAAGGATAGGATAATTTTGAATATTTTTCTCGTGCTAACCTAGAACTGTACTGTAAATAAAAATAAATAAATAAATATAAATATTTCCAACACTCACACCTATTAGTCTAGCCCCAAAGTATGCACTGTAAGGCTTGTGTTAAGGGATACTAGAGTAACGGATAGAATACATAAACAGTACATATATAAATATATTTATGTATAAATACATATTCAACATCCAACATTGAAGTACAAATGCTCGTATTCATGGCACAAACATCTGCCCCCACCGGGATTCGAACCTCTCGAGTCGGCGACACCATGAAACCCGGCATACAAACCACTCGACCACGGAGGTCTTTAAGCACTTATCTTTCTACTGTATCTTGTTCAAATCTCTTGTTTCTGTTTTTTTAATCTTATTTTATTGTGTGCTACACATTAGTAAATCAATAGATAAACAAGATGGATTTAATTTAGAAAAAAGGCCGTGTGATATGAAGCTTCAATTTCACAATGCCAAAGTGCCAATTTAACAACACTGTTATTTGGAAGCAATCTCGCGGGGTTAGCAGTTCTATTTACGGTTGCGTCGATCCAAAGAAACTACCCGAGCGAACTATCACAACAATGTTAAGTAAAGAGTTTATGGAATAGCCCACTTTCATTAGATTGTTTGCGAGTGTTACATAAACTGAAATAAGTTTCGTAAAAGAATAACATTGTTTGGTTCTGTTCGTAGACGCGCGGTTGCGTAACTTTTATGGATTTATTTTAAGTTTTCAAAGGCTACCTCCGCTGAGACCTACGGGAGGGCTAGTAAGTATATATTCGTAACAAGTGTTTTTACATTTTCCCACAAGGTAGGCGTTAAGCTTTTTCCTTTGTCACCGTGAAGTGAGGCTCCACAGTTTAATGGGGATGATGGCTTACTTTCTTTTCTTCGTCTATCAGGTAAATTATCAAAAAATATTTGACATGTATTTTTTAAAACATTACAGAATTGTATTAATTTAAAAAGTCATATGAAGGCACGACCTGCTACCATTTTTATTTACAAGTGACGTCACGAGACCCCAGTCCAACCTTTGACTTGCTTAATTTTTATAATATTTTGGTTGATGAGAAAAGAATAAAGAAATGTCCATTATTTTTGCAGCGCCCCAGAATGAGTAAGTCCAGTTGTCAAATTTTGTTCAGTATTACGAGCTCCATTTTGGGATATAAGCTGTTTGATGTAAACACATACTGTGACAATTCACAATTCATACAAAAATTGAAAAAAAATAATTTAGAAATCGAGCAGCGACGGTGGAAGTCTCTGGCTCAGTAAATGTCATGGCAATGATGTAAGAGCAAAGATGTTATTTTTTCATATAAAGGCTAAGAATGATATCCCGTTCTCCCTGTTCTATTGTAAGGGAAGACCTATGCTCCATAATGAAGGAATTGTTGAGATCGAACGAAAACAATATAATTTAACAGGTCCATTATTTAAACAATATGATTAATAAGTATTATTTTATTCTTCATCATCTTCGTCATCTTCACTTTCTTCATCGGGCATTATGGCCGTTGTATTTAACAAACTTTTGACAACTGCTTTGATTGTCTTTCTAGCTCCCTGTCGTAAAAGCGTTAACTTGAATTGCATGAGCACTATCAAATAAGTTGACATGAAGGAAATGTTCTGAAAAAGCAAACAAATATTTAAGCTATGATATAAGAACGCTTTAGATTCATGATAATTTGATAATTTGACCTGGATTCATGTGTAAAATACTTTATCATTGTTACTGTATAGCTCGAGCTAGCTGAATTTAGTAAAATTTGATGACAATTTTTTGTGATCTGAGTTCCAAAGAAGCCATAGAGCAACACGGACACGGCTAGGATTTCGTGTTGTTCTATGAAGAAAGCTTTTGCAAAATTATATCTTCTGTAAAGTGGAGGTTACTTTGCCAGACGGGCGCTCTAATTAGAGCGGGAAATCCGCTATGCTACCTCACTTGGGAGAATCTACTTTGGCTTACTTCTTGTGGTGGAGTAAAAAGTTTATGCTGTGCATGTGCTTGTGCATGTGTTTATCCACACACCGCTTCCGGTCTATTGCCACCGCTCCCGATCCATCATGCATATGCTATGATCATAAGGGCCTCACCTATTACTCTTCGGAAAATCTGCTACGGTAGGGTGTAGCAGATTTTCCTTGTGATTTCTCGTGAAAAAAGTTCGAAGTGCGATGGAAACTTAGCTTATTAATATAACTAACAATAACTAACTGCTGCGAATAATTCCCGGTTGATGTCGGTGAAGCCGTCAAGGTTCATGATGGGCGGGTTCTTGGCGATGGCCACCAGGAACATCTCAACCTCTCGCTGGGTGCTCCGGTCGATGGTAGCAAGATTCACATTTAAAAGTCGAAGAGCAAACTCAAAACCCACCTAAAATAGCAACATCATCACAACTTATTAATGTCCCCTCTGCTGGGTCAGAAGCCTTCCCTATGGATGGAATAGGGAGATTGGTCTATAATCCACCACGCGGATGCAGCTAGGATCAACAGCTTAACGTGCCTTCAGAAGCACCAATCCAATGACTGATCATTACGAAAGTTGCTTAACTACCACGGTCGCAGGTCGAATGTGCTGACCACCTGCACCATGAAACTCCTCCAACAAACAGCAACAAGGATTATATATTGTTATGTTTATGCTGGCAAGATAACAGTCTACCAGATTGTAAGTGATCTCTGCCGTCCATGAACATTGCAGTACCATGGGTAATCATTCATGCGTTGTCGGCTCTGAAAAAATAATATGTTTACCTGCATTTCGAAGACCATTATATTATAAAGGTAAAGGTAAGGCCGAAAGAGTAAACCAAAGAGGGCAGTTCGTTCCAGAATTTGCTTAATATCATCAACATTTTTAGTCAGTATGGATACAAAAACGAAGTAATAACATTATAGAACACGGTAATATGATTTTCATAACTGGACAAAGATTCACTAATGATATTAATTTTCAGAATATTTGGAATTTTTAATATAGCTTCAATTGCCATTAGTATTTTTTGCGTGAACAATGAAAAACATTAGGCAAAATCTCTTCTAGGAGAGGGGAATGGGAGCCGTAGAGGCCCGGGGAAGGGATGTGACAGCTCATATGCTGATGGCGAGGGGAGAGGGACGGGGAGAAGTAAGCTTCCCCTCTCGCTCCTCCGGGGGCCAGTGATCTGGTGTGGGAGTGTCATACAACATTGTACGGCTCCTGTAATGAGTGGGTGCCCTTTTTACTCCGGGAACCGCACATCGCGTAGAGTCCGGTAACGGACAAACACCGGCGGTCCTCGGGATACGTGTCAGCGGACAGGTGCAGGAGTATTGTCTGATTTTTACCGTTAGGTAGGGCTCTATTCATTTCATCAAGTCACCATGATTGGTAAAATGAGAATCCCGGATAACTCCGCTTCGCTTCTCCCGGTGTGCGGAGAATGCGTAAAGCAGTTTCCAGACATTAAAAAAAAATAAAAAAATTGCGTAAGTCTCTTACGTGGAACACTCGATTGAAACGGAATTAAAAAAAAAACACCGCTCACGGTCCATAACTCACCGCTTCTGGTCCGTCGCCATCGCTCCCAGTCCATCCCGCACCGCACCCGTTTCATCGCCCGGTCTTTCACGTACTACTTCCGTTTATCGTCACCGCACCCGCGCCATCACACACCTCTCCCGGTCTATCGCCACCGCTCCTGGTTCATTACTCACCGCTCCCTATCTATCACTCACCGCTCCCGGCCCAAAACTTTAAACCAAGTCCACAGCCACTGCCATCAGTGGTCGCCCACATAGCTGCCTCGCTTGGTAGCGACGGGGAAAAAATACATATTTTTCTTCTAGCCCACACCCGCCATACCGTCCGAAAAGGAACTTCGTTCCAAATACAGACATCATTATTAAAACTTAAATACCAAATCTTCAACAAAAATTTTGTGTCTTAGAATAAACATAGTGAGAAACACATTAAAAAAAGTAACACCAAGACATACATATGTTTATTATAAGTAAAGTACCTTTCGAGTTGCATGATAGGCTTCATTGCAGATTATGAACAGTAACGTCATACAATACCCCACTATGACAAAAAGCCCCATCTCCTTGTAGCTGAGGCCTCTGTCTAAGATTTCAGATAAGGCTCCATAGAGAGATATAGTGGTTGTGAAAAATATAACCATGCAGTAGATTCCGTACATGTTAGAGTAAGCTGTCCCTGTTGATAATAACACATTTATGAAAAAAATCCAACAATGCATGGGATTATCATATTGTAGGGATAGACTATGTAAGGTACTTAGATGCTCTGGTATAATAAGCATCTAAAGGCTAAAGTCACCGGTTACCATCAGGCAAGCCATACGCTACATTAATTCAGATTTGGAATCCATTCACTGTAATTAGTCCGAGATGGTCCAAGTTTGGTGTCGGATTGATGTATCGAGAGAGGTGTGCCGCTGGTTGGCCAAAATAGATATGTAGTATTTGGTGCCGATTGGCCGGCGCATTAGCACCATAGCCACGGTAATATTACCGTGCCACAGCTCTCTCTTTGTATGCCCGAACAAACATAAACAGGAGGCCTACTCTATTTCAACGAAAAACGAAATTTCGATCGAAATTTCGCACGTTCCTTACTCTGTTTCCTTTTCATTTCGAAAATTCGTTCGTCCGAAATAGTTTGACAATTAAATTCTCCAAGCCTACTCTAATTCACAGAAGGAAAAGTCGAATTTGAGATATTGAGATAATTGTTCGAAATTTTAACCTCAAATTGACGAAATGAAAAGTGTTACCTTTTCATTTTCGTTTTGATATTTTCGTTTTAATTAAGCCTAAAATACTTGCAAGATTATTTTTAGTAATAGCTGTTTAGCTAGAGAAACATTTGTAGCATGTAAAATTAACAAATAAACCATTTTTTTTTATTTATTGTAATTTCGATACTTCAAAGTATTAAACGACAAATTTAGGTTGGCATACAGTAGATTGTATCAACTCTACAAATTAGTCAGCTAACACTGTCAAAGAAGGTTCTTTCAATGTCATCAAAAAATTTGCCGTAAACTACCTATATTGTTTTCAAGTAAAAAAACCTTTTTTAAAAGTAGACATAAAAAGAATTCACAAACATGACTCATTCCATTCGTTCACGAAAACTGTTTATGGTTCCGAAATTAATGTGCCTGTTCGAAAATGAAATAGAGTAGAGTCAATGGCGAAATTTCGTTTAAAATTCGTTCGTTACCGAAATTTCGTTTCGGAGAAAGAGAGTAAAGCTCCAGTTCTGAATTTTTTGACAAATACACGCGGAATTAGAAATGCAAGATAAGTAGACTACGATAACCCTGTTTTTGCGACCATGCGAATGAAGTTTTATTGACATTATTATTTCTAATATTGTTATTTGCCATCCCTTGCTGGATGCCACTTAAACAAAGTTGCAGTAATAATTTGTGTGTTACAATTAAACAATTTTCCTACTTTATTGATGAATATTGTAGCTAATAGTTACTTTTTCACATGATGTTAAATTTATTACTTGCATATAATTATGGATAAAGGTAATATCAGCTTGATCCTCAGCACGTACAATAAAATACTCGTATGTGGACTATTCATATCATCAATTTAATTTAATTTCAACCGCCTGTTCCGAAACTGAAGTGTCGACATTTCTGGTCATCGTGATTGATTGAGGTCAATCCCGGTCGACAGTTGTCAATTAGTTCATAGCGGTTGATCATCGCGTAATCCCACCTGTCACTCGATAAAAGCAATGCGGATATAATTGCTGATGCAAATGGGAGAATCAATAGAACGTGCACTTGGGACATTCCTCTTTGCGCAGCGGTTGTGATATTCGGAGACAATATTGAGGCTATTAATATTATTTTATCTACACTCAAAATACAAAATGGTTTTAAAAATACATAATTTATAAGCGCACATACGTAAATTTAAAAATAAAACTCATTACAGTACTGCGAGCTGTATCGTAAAATAACTTTTTAATCATTATATACTTCAGATAGATGTGTCTGGAAGTGAAGTCTACTTTTATTTTTTAACAAGTGGCCCGCCCTCGCTTCGCTTCGGTGTAGAGCTATAAAGTAGACTATAGTTTTTGTTCTTAGGCTTGTATTATACACAATGACTTTCTTCATATAATTATAAACCTTGCGTGAAGATAGTGAAAATTTTGTTGCGTAGTATAGAATACACCATTGTTCTGCTGTTAAAATTAGATTGTTAAACCATTATTAGTTCATGCCCATATTATTAAAGTGACGCAGTGGTTTGTGCACATCTATCACTTTTATCACTCATAATTATTGCACTAAACATCGCGTCGGATGTTTCTAATGTGATTCGATCATAGAAATCAGCACATTTTGATTTGTCACGCTAGGACCATGAAGAGCGGAGTATCGATGAAAAATGTTGCATAAATGGGTAAAAATATTGCATTTGTGAGCTATCGTTGCGTGCGCTGGGTAAACGGTTCAGGTAACACAAAAATCATGTATGACTGAATTTTTGCCCTTTAAAAGTTCTATAAAAAAAGTCCGCGACAGCATATTAGTATCCTATAAGTTTGATCACTATAACCTTTTTCCTTAAATTAACGCGGGTAAACCTCAAGCGATCTCGAGTTGGGACATAACTGTTATAGTAAGACATGTGGTATTGCAAACTTTTTTGTAGATATTGATGTCTTCTATAAAACTTTAGTACACAACTTTGCCTATTATCAATGACTTTTGCAGCGTACGAGGTATAAAGTAACTTTTTGGTTTTTTTTCACACATTGGGTTTATGATAGTATGAAAATAATTTAATAAATATGTATTTATAATACAACGCAACATTGAATGACACGAAAGTAGGCCACGTGAAATGCTGATGTTTTATAATAATATTGTGTGTAACTACGTAGTGCACTAATACTATAAATAAGTATGTTTTGTACTATTAAGGCTTCTTCAATAAATGGACACCAACCTATCTACGTGTTTGTATTTATTATAACCTGCCTCCATCACCCAACATACCACATGGCGACCCTGCGAAATTAGGAAGAAAAATTATAGAAATAAATTGAAGAAAGAAGATATCGAAACTGAACTCTAGATTAAGTATTATTATTGCATCAAAGGAATTTCTTTCTCTTCCCGAGGTAATCCGTAGTGCTATAGACGAGCTGACGCTTTCCACCAGTGGGGAACAAGTTATGAATTTTTGTCACCACCCTAAGTCCACGAAAACATTTCATTTTATTAATAAAGGGTTCCGCGGTAGAAATATTGCCAATAATTATAGTAACTCGCGTGCTCAATACGGTAACCCGATCCAGTCGCATAATGTGAGCGTGCCGCGCACGTTTGCGCCGCAACGTGGTTCCGGTCTAGGTCGAGGTGCACCCTCCCCGGCCGCGCGCTGGTCAGCGCCAGGCGAGCAGTATCAGCCCCGTACACGAGGCTATTCCCGTCCGTCCACCATACGTACTGCGACACTGAGGTAAGGCAGCCTCGAGCTCCAAAGTCAACCATGAGTGAAAGTCAGTTTTTTCGTTCCTCAAACGAAAACAGAGCATGTAGTTCTCAATTATAATACTTCGAGTACGGTAGCTTTTAGTTTAGGAGAAAGGGTAACACATTTATTAATAGACACTGGTGCCAGTTTATGTGTAATTAAGTATGAATATTTAGCTAAGGTATTTAGTGATTTGAAAAATAAAATTGTCCCGAAAAATTAACTATTAGAGGTGTTAGCGGTAGGTTAATATCAGAAGGTTACATTTATTTAGAATTAGGTAGTAATAGTATGACTTTTAGACATAAATTTTACGTATTTAAGAACCTGTCATGCTCTGCAGATGGAATAATAGGTGATAACTTTTTAAAACAATATTTAGCGTTAATTGATTATGGTAAAGCCATTTTAACCCTAACTCAGTCATGTAAATCAATAAGTATGTCACAACATACCTGCGAGGTGTGAAACTATTAAGTTCATACCTACGAATATAATCGACGATTGGGGGGGAGGGGCGGCTGATGTGAGCCCAAGTGTACGTTGTTGGGCAATTCACGTCTACCGTCAAGTGTCACTCTTACGTCCACGTCGTTCACCCCGGTAATACTTGGATCTGCTAACAGGCAACGTACACTAACACCTACCCTGGGATCCTCGTAGCTGAATTTAGTGATGCTATCCCACTGATGCACTCCAACATCAAGGGAGACATTTCCCGTGACCCGCACTCCCTTCTCTCCAACTCCAATTAATCGTCAACCCCTCCCTTATCCTGAATCCTGTCACTCCTTAAGGCCGACCCTAACAAAGGCCTTCGGCTCTACCGGGAAAATGGGAGGCGGCCCGGTAGACTATTAGCCTCTCCTGCGCTATGGCCTGCGCAGTTGAGCGCCGTAAGGGGGGATGAAGGAGTCCTGGAGGGTTGAGTGAAGCGAGGTCGGCGGTAGTACCTTCGCGACACAACACGCCCTCTTTGGTCCGGATTTCAACCGAAACGGTAGCCTCTTTGGGTAGCGCCAGAGAGGAAACGGTCACGCGTCCCGTCAGAGGGCCGCAGCGAGGAGTGGAGGGGTCCGGGGCGGCTTGCCGTTCTGGATGGTTAGGGTCATGCTGACGAGGCAAGGGTGTGTGGAACAACTGGGGTACTCTGAACCGGTAAACCAGCCACACATTTCGAGCTTCCGATGTCGCACCTGACACCAACTCTCTGCTCCTATATCCAGTCGGTAATCCTAGTGCACCACTATGGGCACTCCCAAATGTGCGGGCTCCAAGGAGGGTGGGAAGCTGACTGGATGAAGATTAAACACAAGAACTATGGACACCAACAGGTTCAACGTTCCGCCAACACCCGATGGGAAACCAGAGGGCAATGCTACTCGCATGCAGACCGAGAAATCGGAATGCGTGCTTGAGAAAAGCACCACCACACCTCAAATTGAGGACACCCTACATCTGCTAGAGCAGAACTGGACGGTCGTGACCAGGAAAGGAGCTAGGAAGGTAGAGGAAACTCAGCCCCTGCACCATCCGGTCAGACCTCGAGGCGTTTGGAGAAGCAGAGGGAGCGGACGCGAAGGAGACGGCAGCTCAAACGGGCCGCCCGTTTGACGGCCTCTGCTAGCGACCGTATTGCCCAGTCAGAAGACAAGGGCTCTGGAACTCCAGGGGGAGCGAAAGGCAGCCAGCTGCCCAAGCAACCCCAGGTGATGCCGGGCCCGAGTCGGAAGCTGGACCGCCCAAAGCAAAAGGGGAAAGGACCCGCGAAGACGAAGTCTGGGGCCAAGCGGGCTAGGCTCGATGAGACAGTGTCTCCTCGAGGCGAATCCAAACGGCCTAAGACGACGGCGACCGAGACCGCCCCAAAATCCTACGCAGCTGCAGCGGCCTCCTCGGCTCTCATCAGGTGCGCCGTTACGTCGAAGACCGGGTTTATCTCGAGACCGACGGCGGAGCTAATTGAGGAGAAGCTCGAGGAAGCCTTTTTACAGGCAGCGATGAGCACGGAGCGTCCGGCCTGTATGAGGGAGGGTCTTGCATTTAGCGGGAAACCCCTCTACGCGGACGGGTGCCTTCGCTTCACTTGCACCAACACCGCAACGTTTGGGTGGTTCCAACAGGTGGTACGAGACCTCCACGACTCGGACCTGGGAGAGCTTGTTGTCCTCCGGGACGACGAGATCCCCAAGAGAGTCAGGTGTGGTTTTGTGCTGCCTAAGCTCTGGAAACACGATCAGGCGTTGCTAGGCAAATGCCTACAGATCGGGAATCCAGACCTGACACCCGAACGTTGGCTGCTTAACGGCATCCAACAGCAGCCTTCCATCGGGGCCACATTCGTTGTGGTTTCGATCCCTGAGGACGTTGTGCCTGCGATCCTGGCTAGGGGACGCCGACTCAGCTTTATGTTTGGGTCGGTGTACCTGAAGTTCAGGGACGCCAAGGGGAAGTACGTCGACACTCTGCCGACGTCCAACCCCTCAGCACCACTCGGGGCTCAAACCACAGCGAAACCTACACCAGCGCCCCCAACACCATCCACATCCAGCGCTGGCCCCACGGACGCCGTTGTTCTACGTGCCTCGTCACCGGCTGTCGAAATTCCGGGACCCTCGCAGGTGGCGTCTTCGCCGCTCAGTGAGGAGTGTCTCCTGGAGCTCGACGGGCTGGGACTTGAGGACGTCGACTGCCAGGACGATGGCGTCCCTCTGCAGTAGTGCAAACATACTGCAAATAAATCTCCACCACAGCGTAACCGCAACGGCTCAGCTTCGGCGGTGGTTGGAGACCAACAACACAGCAGTCGCACTAATCCAGGAGCCGTGGATTAGGAGTGGCACGGTGCGAGGACTCTCCAGTATAGGAGGTAAGCTCGTTCAAGCCACTACTAGCGACGTAAGGTCCTGCATATACATTTCCAAAAACATCAGAACACAGCCCTTAATGAATTTCTGTTCCAGAGATCTCTGCGCTGTAAAACTGACCCTAAACCAAGATAATAACAGTTGTGACGTGATCATAGCCTCTGCATATATGCCTGACAGCGAGCGGGCCCCACCAGAAAACGTTGCGTCTCTGGTCCGCTTCTGTGCTCGGGAAAACGTAGAACTGATCATCGCGACAGACTCCAATGCCCATCACCCTGTGTGGGGAATGGAACAAAGCAACAACAGAGGTAACCAATTATTTGAATTCCTTCTGACTACTAACCTAGAGTTAATCAACACAGGCAATGAACCTACCTTCGTAGGCAGACGGTGCAAGACCATCATAGACCTGACCCTCGCGACACCAAGAGCGGCAACAGCTATATCTGGCTGGCATGTCTCCAATGAGGCATCATGCTCAGATCATCGCTGGATCCGTTTTACACTACAGGTAGGAACTCTACCTCCTACACCCCAAAGGTACCCTCGGAAAACCGATAAACACCGCTACGCACAACTACTGGCGGACCTTCTAAGAAACAACTCCGGTAAGGGCAGAATTGAAACCACGGAGCAGCTAGAACAACAGGTAAAACACTTGTCGGACAGCATAACGCGTTGCTACGAAGAGGCCTGCCCCCTTAGACTCCCGAACTCGAGAGTATCCGGAAAACACCACTGGTGGGGGCCGGAGCTCGAGAGATTGAGAGGAAAGGTGAGGAAGTGCCTTAACAGAGCAATGAATACATGCAGCGACACAGACTGGGACAACTACAAAGCTACCAAAGCTAAGTACAAAAAACGTATTAGATACTGGAGAACAGCCTCCTGGAGGAACTTCACCGAGGAGATAAGCTCCACCAACCAGGCAAACCGGGTAAGGAAATTGCTGGCCAAGCAAGGCCCTGGCGTGCTGGGAAGCCTGCGTCGACCTGACGGCACATTGTCCCACAATCGTGCTGACTGCGACGCTATCCTCCTAGAAACCCACTTTCCGGACTGCCAGCTTACAGAGCAGGTGACTTGGCAAGATGAACCTCCAAGTACAACAGAAGGATGCTGGAGACTAGCAGAGACGGTAATTACGCCTGAGGGAGTAAAGTGGGCTATCAACTGCTTTGCGCCTTTCAAATCTGCTGGCTCTGACGGCATCTTTCCAGCACTACTACAATGGGGCGGACAGGACGTGGTCGATGCGGCTACTCGTATACTAAGATCATGTCTGGCTCATCGGTACACTCCACATCTGTGGAGGGAGGTCAAGGTAGTATTCATACCCAAACCGGGTAAAACCGACTATACTAACCCTAAATCCTTCAGGCCCATTAGCCTAACAACCTTCTTACTTAAGACAATGGAAAGGCTATGTGACAGATACCTACGCAGTGGAGCATTAATCAATGCCCCACTACACAAACATCAACATGCCTACAGTTCAGGTAAATCTACTGAATCGGCTCTCCATCAGTTAGTCGGTAAGATAGAAGAAGCCCTTCAAAATAAACTTATCTGCCTCGGAACCTTCATCGATATAGAGGGTGCTTTCGATAAGACCAACTTCACCAGCATTGAATCTGCCCTCAGGAGACACGGAGTAGAGCAACAAATCATTGACTGGACAGTTAACATGCTTCGCAATAGAATAGTTCGGGTAAAAGGTGATGACAGCAGAGGAGCAGTGGTGGCACGAGGATGTCCGCAAGGAGGGGTCCTCTCGCCACTTCTGTGGAACCTCGTAGCTGACGACCTGCTGACCAAGCTAAACTCGAACCACTACTACACCATAGGGTATGCAGATGACATTACTATACTTACCCTAGGCACCCACGCCAGCATTACCTGTAACACCATGCAAGGTGCTCTGAAAATGATTGAATGCTGGTGCAGGAAATACGACCTCGCAGTTAATCCAACAAAAACAGAGCTGGTAATGTTTACAACCAAACGTGACGTAGGTGCTTTCAACTTGCCGAAGCTGTTTGGTATCACACTACAACTGTCGAAGGAGGTAAAGTATCTAGGCCTTATACTTGACAGTAAGCTAAACTGGAGTAACCATGTGGAACACAAAATCAAGACAGCCAGCGTAACACTTTGGCAATGTCGTCAAATGTTAGGGAAGCGCTGGGGTCTTGCACCAAAACTGTTCCTATGGTTATACTACACAGTCATACGACCAATGGTAAGTTATGGCGCCATCATATGGTGGCCGAGATCTATCCAGACTACTTGTGTCAACAAACTACAAAGCTTCCAGCGGCAGATATGCAGCGCGGTGACCGGGTGCATGAGTACAGCTCCAACCGCAGCACTGGAAGTTATTTTAAACATCACACCGCTCCATATCTACATAAGACAGGAAGCGGCTAAAACAGCGTTGAGACTACAAAAGTTTGGACTGGTAAGGTTCGAAAGAGCAAAGCATCTCAACGGTATACTGAAGGAATGGGTAAACACTCCGCTCATAGATGCTGCATGTGACAAAATAATACCCGCCTTCATATTTGACAAAAAGTATAGAATACATCTACTGGATGACAACGATCCAAAGGTAACACACAAGGCTCTCATGATCTACACCGACGGCTCTAAAACCTCATCGAGCACGGGCGCGGGTGTTTTCTCTGAGGACCTCAACATACACATCGCGTTCCCCTTAAGCCCATACAACACAGTTTTCCAAGCTGAATGTATGGGCATCACACTGGCGGCAACAGCGATCCTTTCAAGAAAGGTAACAGGTCAGGAAATACGAATACTGTCCGACAGTAAATCAGTCCTACAAGCTCTAGATGCCTGCTTAGCCAGATCGAGCCTCCTACAGGAATGCCACCAAACCTTAAACAAGGTAGGGTCAAGCAATTCCATCACCATCCAATGGATCAAGGGACACAGTGGATCACGCGGAAACGACGCTGCGGATGAGCTGGCCCGGAAGGGATCTGACACGACCCCAACAGGTCCTGAACCAATCGTCCCAATACCGGTAAGCTGTCTCGTCAATAAAATCCGCGAGCACACTGCCGAACTACACCAACAATACTGGCTCGACCTGGAGACGTGCAGGCAGACCAAGCTCGCTTTGCCACGGGTGAACGCTGCCTTCTCCAAAACTCTCCTACAGCTAAGCAAACCTACATTGCGCATGGTAACGGGTGCTATCACTGGACATGCACATTTTAACAGACATCTTTTTAACTTAGGTGTCACGGACAGCCCCCTATGCAGAGGATGCATGGAGGCAGAAGAAACAGCTACTCACGTTCTGCTGGAATGCAACGGAGTGGCCGAATACCGGGCGAAATACCTCGGCTCACCGGGAAACCTTCAAGAGGCAGTCACCAATGTGAAGGCCCTGGGGGCGTTCCTGGGGGAGCTGGGCTGGCTGGAGTGATTCCGGCCATACACCCTCCTCACGCAAAACAGGCGCCATAAGGACGTCGAGTTGCGGAAACGCCCGTAGCAAGAAGAAGAAGAAGAAGAAGATAATCGACGATTGTGTCGTCCTTGCGAATGAAATAAGAGAGGGAGTATTTATTGCAGGTGTTTTGTCGAAGCCTAGAAACGGGCTTATCCCGATTAGAATATTAAATACAACGGAAAATTACCTAATTTATGATTTTTCTCATTTAGAAATACATAGTTTGCATCATTTCGATGTTTATAATTTTTCGGAAAGGAAAATTTCAGTAATTCGTGTAAAAACATTATTCGAACTTATTAACCTAGGTTATTTAAACAAAGATGAACGACTTAGCATTGCGTCTATTTGCGCTAAGTACGCGGACGTTTTTCATCTCCCAGGTGATAAATTGTCAGTCACCAATTTAATGGAGCATAAAATTACTTTAAAGGATAATGCGACTCCTGTTTATATAAAACCCTACAGAATACCACACTCTTTAAAACCAGAGTTACGTTAACAAATACAGGATATGTTAGACAACGATGTTATTGAGGAATCCACCTCGGAGTGGTCTAGTCCCGTCTTGCTTGTTCCGAAAAAGACCGACAAAAATAATGAACAGAAGTATAGGTTTGTCGTTGACTATAGGCAATTAAATAATAGAATTCATGATGATAAATTTCCACTTCCCAATATTACAGATATTTTAGATTCCTTATCAAATTCTATGTATTTTTCAAAATTAGATTTGTCCCAAAGTTATTATCAATTAAATTTAAATGAAAATTCAAGAAAATACACTGCTTTCCATTTAGATAGAATGTACCAATTATCCCTACATCCCGATTCACGTAAGTGCACCGCTTTCACAGCTGATAAAATATACTAAATGAAGCGTTGTCCGATGGGACTTAAAACTAGCCCTAGCGTATTTTCTCGATTAATGACTATAGCTATGTCTGGATTGAATTATAATCAATGTTTTATTTACTTAGACGATTGTATTGTTATAGGAAATTGCATAGAAAATCATAATAAAAACCTAATTTCTGTGTTGGAACGCTTAAGAAAAGTTAATTTAAAACTAAACCCTTTAAAATGAGAATTTTTAAGAACAGAGTTAGTATACTTAGGACATAAAATAACAAGTAAAGGCATATTTCCTGATCCAAGCAAAATAACAACCTTGCAAAGTTATCCGATACCGACTAACGTTGACGAGGTCCGAAGGTTCGTTGCCTTCGCTAACTATTATAGACAATTTATTTTACATTTCGCTGAAATTGCACATCCACTAAATAGACTTTGTAAAAAGAATGTTGCATTTAATTGCACAGCTGATTGTGACGAAGCATTCAATAAATTAAAATCTGCTTTAATAAAACCTCCAGCTATTAGCCATAGTTTGAGCAGTGAGGCATTTTAGACCTTATTTTTATGGTAGGAAATTCCAAATTCTAACCGATCACAAGCCTCTTATTTATTTATTTTCTATGACAGATCCTTCCAGTAGGCAAACTAAATTTCGTTTATATTTAGACGAATATGATTTTGAGATAGGCTATGTCCCAGGACGACACAATGCGGCTGCATACGCATTTAGTCGCATCCCGGTGACATCTGATGATTTAAAAAATATGCGTGAACACTTCGTATCTGTACTTACTAGAGCACAAACAAAAAAAATAGTCGTAATAAAAACTGTGACTTAGAGAATTACAGTAGGCCTGAAAATTTGCATAGTCATGAGACTGATCACCCCTTGACCGTGGAAATTCTCAAGCCACCACCGGATATTATCGAATTATGTTTTAGTCACTCGGTCAAATATGACGAAATAGGAAACGACGAAGTTATTACGTCCTCAAGTAGAAATTGTGTATATGTACCAAAGCAGTCAATAATTTATCTAAATGCTCGATCGCTATCAGCTGTAGAAGCGTTAGCGAGAGATTTAGAGAGTTTTTGTTGTAAGTTAAATATCTTAAAATTGCTTATCATCAAAAATAAATTATATGAAGGACATATTAAGTTACTTGCAAGTACAATTAAAAAACTAAAGTTGAGTCGGCCGCGGTTATTGATAACTATAGATGTTAAGCGTATCAGAAATGAGGACGAAAAGATAGTTATATTAAATGACTTCCACTTGTTACCCACCAGTGGGCATGCTGGGATAAATAGAATGCTAAACAATATTAAAAAATACTATTTTTGGCCAGGCATTACAAAGGATGTCATTAATTATGTCAATAAATGTAAGCTTTGTCAAATAAATAAATACACCAATAGATACATTAAGGAACCTATGTCATTTACGACTACCCGTAATTCGTCTTTCGAAAGAATTAGTTTAGATATAATGGGACCATTACAAGTTGACGATTACAATCAAGTTCGTTGAAGCGTATCCCTTGCAGCGCAAAAACGCTGAATCAGTAGCGAGAGCTTCTGTAAATAATTTTGTCCTTAGATATGGAATCCAAAAAGAAATAATTACAGACCAGGGAACAGAATTTCTTAACGAAATTATGACCGAAATATGTAACTTACTAGGTATTAAAAAATTACAGTCCACTGCATATCACCATGAAACTATGGGATCATTAGAAAATACTCACAAACATCTCGACACTTTTCTAAGAATACAATGTGAGAGTCACAAAAGCAATTGGAGTAGTTGGGTTCCGTACTGGTGTTTCTCATTCAACACCTCGACACACACGCAGACAAAATATACTCCCTACGAGCTAGTGTTTAGAAAAAAATGTATTTTACCTAGTAACTTAAGTGACTCTGTAACTCCCTTATATAACTATGATGACTATCTCAAGGAACTTCGACATAGACTACAAAGAGCACTGTATAATGCACAAACAAATTTATTAACTAATAAATGTAAATTATGTAGAAAAACTACATTTGATAAAAATAGCTATCCGATATCATATAAAAAAGGAGATTTAATTTTGGTAAAAAATCAAATAAGAGATAAGTTAGATAGAGTGTATAAGGGCCCTTATGAAGTAATAGAGGAAATGTCACCTAATGTAAAGATATTAAAAAATAACAGAGAATACATAGTACATAAAAATAATACAAAACCATATAATGATAACATTTAGCTGAATGCATGTGTAAAAAAAAATGTAACACTTTTTTTCTTTTTTGAGGAGAGGGGTGTAATGGAGATTTTGGGGGGCGTGTGATAGTATGAAAATAATTTAATAAATATGTATTTATAATACAACGCAACATTGAATGACACAAAAGTAGGCCACGTGAAATGCTGATGTTTTATAATAATATTGTGTGTTATATTTTATAAGTGTGTGTGTGTAACTACGTAGTGCACTAATATTATAAATAAGTATGTTTTGTACCATTACGGCTTCTTCAATAAATGGACACCAACCTATCTACGTGTTTGAATTTATTATAACCTGCCGCCATCACCCAACATACCACAGGTTACATTATCAAAGTTTTCATACGAAACCCTCACTTTTTTGAAAATCACCTAAAGCCTATGTTCATCAGGGATAATGGAGGATTATAAATGTGAAAGATTTTTTTCAAATCGGTCCAGTAGTTTCGAAGCCTATTCAATACAAACAAACAAACATTCAAATCTTTCCTATTTGTTTCTTAGGTTTTACGCACATCATTCATTATATAAAACTAGGTTTAACGGGTTAATGCACGAACTTTATTTATTTATTGACGTTTCGCAGCCTTTTCAGGTCTGCATCGTCAGAATAATGATTATTTATTAACTTTGTCGAGCTAACTTCGAAAGACTTTTATTGAGCCTAGGTAGCTCGACAGGTAGCTCTCAGTCTGGTCTGCGGTTCAGTTCGGACTTGTACCTTTAATCCCTTTTTACTGCTGGATGCGTGATATCATGAATTTCAACAAAAATAACACTGTCATTCACACGCGTTTCACTACTACAGTGCCAAAACTTTTCATGAATTTTAAGTTCTTAGAACGCCCCATAGTATCAGAATCTTTTAAAGAGGATTCATATCATGGGTGTTGAGAAAGTCTTGTATGCAACTGTTATAATTAGGTATTAAAATACTAATGTGATACTATTATCACACTCGGCTCGGCACACATTCATGTTACAATCATTATACAACAGTTGCTTAAATAACTATTAAAAAGTCCCTTTGATTGATTTTAATAGGAGACCTTTCCTCAATGTCTAGTATATTGGATCAAACATTTGATTCCTGCCCTTGAATCGAAATATAATTTTAATAATAGTGTTTATTTTTTTTACTTAAAATCATAATATGGGTTGTCTACTATATCATGTAGACGATTAAGTTAATGGTTATTTTTGGAAATTTGGATGTATTGAAATTGTTTCTATGCGTACCTACCTATAATACTCAGTTAAAACCAATTATTTATTAAACTAAAATATTTCAAAATAGGTAATTTTTCAGAGTAAAACTCTAAAACAAGGCCTTTTTTCGTTATAGCTATGTGTTTCTTTTATTAGGAGTAATCCATTTAAAGTGATCCAGAACTTTCCTAATTAAAAGTGATAACGCTTTCAGTGTATTTAGGTTCAGGAAACATAAACAAACATCCAGATTGTGTTTATTGGACCGATAAACTTCTAGGTATTCATGGATGAATTGTATATGATACTCACACCGTGAATCGTTGTCTGTATATTTTGTGCCGGGTGCTGGTAACCGTGGTTCTGAGTTTTATGGGCCTTTCGTTGAAATAACAGTTTGTTAAGGTAAATTTCTGTTGAAATTGAAATGTCACAGTCATACGCCCGCGGACTATTTATTGTTTCGGTGAGTGGGGAGTTCAGTTCAACAGTGCAAAGATTGGATCGGGACTTTTATTGTTAGAAACAATTCATTCAGCCAGTTATTGAAGATACTAATTGTATAATGTATACCTAGTGTATTGTTTTTATTTGTATATTGTTATAGAGCTGCGATAAAAATAGTATACATTCTGTGAACACTTCAAGTGTTGTCTAAACTCTACTTTCTTGGTCCAGAAGTTGACACTTAGCTCTAGGTTAGGTTAGGTTAGGTTTGTGTGGTAACCATCACTGGAACAATGTTTCGTCAATAAAGGCCCTTTAAACGAAAATATGAAGTACCAACTCCTGGGCTCATAAAGTACAGTTTTACCTATCTGTATGTCTATTATAGCTTATTAGACATGATAAGGTTCTTTTGTCACTATTCCAGAATGAAAACCTTTATAGTAGGACCGCAGACCCAGATTTTAAAGGCTGAATATATAAATTTACTTACCGAGCTGTTGCATCATATGTGATAAGTCCACCCACAGGTTGCGATACTGTGCCAACTTCAAGGCAGGGCGTTCTGAATCTAAAACTTTATGCAGATTCATTGCGAGGCCTTTTGATGCAGTCCCAAAAGCGTTACAGTTTATATACCTGGAATGAGAATAAGTTTTTAGCTGCCTCCCTGACTTATTTCAATAGACAGAAAAAGAAATTAAGGATTTTTATTTATTTACAGTATAAATTGTTATCGGAACCATATTATTCTGTTTTATTTTACAGTTAAAATTGGCAAACAAGCTGTCATTATAGTCTTTAGATACTTGCGATTCCACTTCAGTATCGTTCGTATTTTGATCAAAATAATACAATTAAATGATTGCTATAAGTAGTGCTTTAAATTTCCATTTTAGACCCTCGCCATCATACCATCGCAAAACCATTTTTTCATAAAAAATCGTTTGTAGTCTATTTTAACACATTGCACAGTGGTTAGCAAGTTCGGTTTGCAATCGTTGAAGTAAAAATATATTATCTCGAGCGCCGTAATAGCGAGTAAGTAATTTTTAGGTACTTCAGAAGGCACGCCAAGCCGTCGATCCTGGCAACATCTCTACAGTCGTTAGCATCCACCAATCTTTAAAGGAGCTGCATGAACTCGCTACTCTGTCTTTAAGTAAGGTCTGTGCCCCAGCCACTATTACATCTGTGCACACTAATATTATAAAGCTGAATAGTTTGTAAGTTTGGTTGAACGCGCTAATCTCATGAAATACTAGTCCGATTTGCAAAACTATTTTGTGTTTAAAAGTCCATTTATCGGGGAGGCTTTAACACATCACGCTACGACCCATAGGAGCGGGCACCAATGAAAAATATTGCAAAGCGGAAATTCATCCATCCATTTCAGAGCTTCCGTTGCGTGCACTGTGTAAACGGTTAAACTTACACAAAAATCTTAAATAAAGGAATCGTTTCCCTTTAAAAGTTCTTTAAAAAAGAACACGGCAGCATAATATGTCCGTCTATTAAGTTTGAAGCAATTTAACCATTTTCCTCAAAATAACGCGGGTGAAACAGCAGGGGACCTCTAGTAAGCTATAATAGGCAGATGATGAAGCGTCTTGAGTGGAGTTACCTTTTTAGCTTCTCATTATTTATGATAAGCATCTCACCTTTAATAATTTTAAGAAGAATGTTGAATATTTTATGCTTGTAATAACGTAATCAAATTAAACTAAATACAGAAGAATCGTGTACATTTTTTTAACTTTTTTTAGTTACCATAGTGCACAAAATGCGTCGAGCATAGCAATGATGTGATAGTAGGCGAAGGAATGCCACAATTCGAAGTCGTCTTGCAGGTAATGTTGTGAAAGTATAACGGCGACACTGAGAGCCCACGAGAATATGCATAGACCCCACGTCAATATGTACAGGTTGGGAAACACTATTGGGGTCCCAGTGATCTTTAAATACTTTAACTGAAATATACAAATTAGAAAACATTAGAATAAAAAAGAAAACATTTAGATCTTAATTAAACAGTAATATTTAAACATTCTTTTTTTAACGTATATTAAATAATAATAAATAAATAAATATTTCCAACACTCACAAAAATTAGTCTAGCCCCAAAGTAAGCACTGTATGCTTGTGTTATGGGATACTGGGGTAACGGATAGAATACATATACTGATACATATATAAATATATTTATAAAGAAATACTTATTAAACATCCATGACTGGAGTACTCGTGACTGGCATGCTCGTATTTATCACATAAACATCTGCCCCATCTGGATTCGAACCCGGGACCTTTCGAGTAGGTGATACCTTGAAACTCGTCGTACAAACCACTCGTCCACGGAGGTCGTCAAATAAATTAGCAATGTCAAGGTAAATAATCTAACTGATGATACTCGAGGAAAGTTAAATATCTTACAGAAAATATGTTTTCATTTAGCGATTTTGTAAAATTAGATATAATAATAAATTGTGTATTATTAACGACCTGACTTGTTTCTAATGTTTGACTACAACATTTGACCCAATGGAGGCCTGATTGGTAAACGAAAGCATTTAAGAAGAGACTGTAAAAAGAGATTAATCAAAGCTTCAATGTTTCAGCTTAGCAGTGTTGATTTTGTGTTAACCCCCCAAGTTTATGCAATCTGTCTCTACAAATATTTAGCCTTAATAACATAATAATATTTATTTTTCTGTTTTAATATACGAAAATGCATTCTGATAAAAAATAATACCATGAACTACTATGATTCGGGAACAAATATAAAAAAACATTGTTCAGTAAAGTTTTCTTTTAAAAACGAAAGGCGCCTATTCAAACTATGTTAAAAACTTTTTTAAATTAACACTTCACAAGAATTCCCTTCTTACTTGGTATTGAGTCCACATGTTCTTGAATACTGCCACTTGCGGGCCGTGCCTCCATGAAGCAACAGGTATGAGAAAATGTGGGATGAGAATGCTGAGAAATATTATATTGTATATCACCTCGTCGAAGCGCTTATTGGTATTTTGTTGGAAATTCGTTAAGCGTTCCTCACCCACTGAAAATAATACAATAGATATAATCACAACATTTGTTTTTAGTAAAAGGTAAAGGGGAGGTTTTTTGGCTGTGGTTAATTGTTGTTGGTATTTTCTTACTTAGTTGATGTTTTAATAATTGGAAACAAAATCCGTCTGTCTGTATTTAATCTCACAAAGTAACAAAATTAACACAACAATATCAAACTAAAAACTTATCATTAAAAATTAATTTTTAAATATTTATATACATATTCACAAAAAGAATATGCCAGCCAAAATTCCAATTTGGGGCATGGTACCCAACACACTGGCAGCATTACCTCGCTGAATAGCTAAACTGATTCTCTGCGTGAAATAGCTGCCAGCCCTCTGATCACTCGAAGAGAGAATTAGTCGATTCGACATATTCCTCATAAACCGCTTCATGTCAGCCGACCACGACCCTAACGTCTCGAAAGCTAACGCCGCAGACTCATAATCTTCAGTTATAGAAGAGTATTTCCGACGCTTGAGAAACTGAGCACGATCGGCTGCGGCCCCAACTTTAGTACAAGTTTCATGTATATAAGATGGAGCCAGCGTGTCTACGCAAGTTACATCCCATACCAGAGTGTGGCCCAGTCTCCACGGCACAAGCGTAGCACCGTCAGGTCTCTTGCCATCATCTCTATTTAGACCACATGGTTCTAATGTTGCCAGTATAGAAACTGTGTCAAGAGCTTTACGTACCAAATCATTAACTGTACCGTGGCGATATAAGCGACCAGCACTTCTGGAGCAGGATAAGCCATGTCGACCCAACTGATTCACAAACTGCCCACATGAATACAAATGGGGTTCACATACTTTGGCACTAAGCCGGAGACTAACGGAAATTCTCAGCGTTGCAGGATTTAAAATTGTACCAAGATTATGTGAGGGAAGCGCGTACAACCATTGACTTGAGTATTCGCTGGTGACTGCTAAAAGTCTCGCTCTCTCTGTATTATCCATTACTTGGTCAAGGAGACAAGCATCGTCAGTTTTTGTCCAGGCATGTCCCATTTTTTTTGTTTTGTTTTGCCAAAGCTTCACCCAAGCCCGTCACTTGAACATTAGCTTGTTTTAAGTTTAAATTACTAATGAGAGTAATCGTACTGTGAGTAGAAGCTAAGAAAGCGGGTAGAGCCACGCTTGAGGTGGTACGAATTCCCAACCCGCCTAATTAAACAGAAGGCAGGCCTGTCTCCAAGTGGTGTCTTCAAACTTTGAATTCAGAATTTCAATCGTCTAGATTGGTTTGATATATGATTGCATATAAATATCAGCATATTTGCAGCTGGTCGTCACAATGTCAGATATAAGGCATTTCAATGCCTTAAGAGAGACTTGAATCCTGGCATTTGAGTTCAGAACTCACAAATCGCTCTGTTCGCATTTACTGCTTTAGCAACAAAATATTTTGTTTTGTTGAACTTGGATGCGTTATTACAAATTCGTCATCAAAATTCATATAAATTAAATTAAGGAGAATACTCATCACTCAAAACACTCAGAATCTCAGATTGTTGTATATTTTAAGTGTATAAAATGTTCACTTACCTTTAAGAACAATTAAAAGTTCAAGACTCCATATGAAGTAAGCCCATAGAGTTGCTTTAGATAAAAATTTGTAGGTTGTTCTTTCAGTTGTTTGTGCATCTGTTAAAAATTATAAAATCATGTAATAACATAACGTATGGATATACTTTCAATACCGATATCATTCTTTTTGTTAAGAAATAAAATTTTCAATGCCAAATTACGAGTATATCCACTGATGAAGCCTGTGTAATCATTTCTTTATTTAAACTTAAAATAAATATATAAATAGGCATATTTGCAAATTTATATGAACATTGTCATTCTATTATAATGCTCAATAGGAAATGGTGTTAGATAGGCAACACGAGGGTGATAAAATATAATCTGCTTATTATAGCAAGCGTTTAACCGTGATTTAATAAGCCCCAGAAAACTGACATTTCAAAAATTATTTCAAACAATACTGAGCAACAAGCCTTATATAACTTTCATATTGACTTTATGTTTCAAAGAAATATACCAAATAAATGGAATTGGAAACTTTCCATGAAATTATTACTGGTACAGAAGTTAAAGAAAGCTGCGAAGTCTCCTCGTGTAAACTTTAAAGGCAAAGTTAAGTTTGTTGTTTGTTGATTTACATAATTGCAAAACAATACTTTCAAGAATTCAGACCTACGGTATTTTTATTATTTTGAGGTTATACATGAAGTAATACCAATATAATAATTTTTAATAAAATAATATTATATTTACGAAAGTAAGTTAAATTGAATAAGTTTTTCTATTGACTGAAAAGAAAATTAATTAAAAATATTTTCTGGTATTTACCAAAGGCCACAACATTATAATTTTGGTGGTATGCATCACATACGTTTAATTTTCAACCTTCATTATATCAGTTTATATATGTATCAGTTTAATCATTACACTGATTTACATTCTGTCGATTAAATACACTAAATACACACATTAAATACACACAAATAATAATAATAAAAATAACTTTATTTGGAACAAGTGCAATATACATAAAATTATGAATCGTTAAATCTGCTTTAGTTTTACAAAAACTGTGTTGCAGAATAACGCCCATTCCCGTATAATTTGTAACAGTGTTCCTATCAATGTATAAAATTAAAACAAACTGTATTATTACTAGAGAGGAAAATTAAAATGAGAAAAAAATATCTACAATTTACAATCCACGAAGGTAATTTCAAAACAAAATGTATTTCCGAGTCCATTTTTATCAATATCATGACAAACCAATACTAAATTTTACCAAAAATTGAAAATAAGGACTAAAATATAACATTTGAATTTTTATGCTCACATTAGAAGGTCGGTAAACACAGATAATACAAATCTATTAAAAAATTCAATATTAAACCTACCTGGACACTACAAACCAATAAATCATGATATAGAATAATTAATTTCAATATAAGACACAATTTCGCACACATCATGCCAACATCACTGCAAGAAAGTTAATTTAAAGCATACGAACGTCATTATTTTGTTTATTAAATAGTGGAAACGTCCAGCAGTATATTACAATAATATATTGTAATATACAATAAAACGTCATTGCATTTGTACTATATTTTACAAATTTTATACGTAGGAATTTAATGTACACGAAAAAAACATCTTAAGTACGAGCCCTAGGAATAATATCACAGAATATCAGTAAAATACAATATACTCATCCAAAAAGTCTGAGCAACGTGTGCGGTTTTGAACTTTTCAATGATTATATTTATTTTTATGAAAACAAAACACAATCAAAAGTTTATTTTTGTGATGTTTCGACACCGGTCTCACTGTAGCCGTGCTAAATGTATGAAGCAGATAGTTCTCTGGTGCGTTGCAGCCGTGTCGCGGCACGGCGCGGCGGATGAGTGTATTTCTGCCATAGGTGTAGTGTGTTTTATTATAAATATTATCTTTATTATTTTATGGAACGAAATTTATTATTTAATGATTTTTTTTATTATTCTTTTATTTGTATTAATATTTAATAATCACTGCATTTTGTTTGTCGTTCAGACGTCATTGGGCTCTAGCTGAAAATCAGCGCTGCTGTGGTATTGCGAAAGTACTATCACAGTATCTTAGCCGAGACAGCGACCTGCACAGCAGCACCTTAAACCCCTCAGGTTCGAGTAGTCTGGAGGCTCCAGACGGAGAGATCCCCCGTGGGGATCCGCCATCCGCCTGGAATACCTCCAGAGGCACTCGCCAATTCTCGGCTGGAGGTCCCCTTAGGATCTCGCCGTCCCCAAACCCGGTGACGCTGTAAAGGTCATCTGTGACCAACAGCAAACACACTCAAAAAAAAAAACAAAAAAAAGCACCTTAAATTAGTTTTCTTGTTTTTATTTTTTCTCTTTGTCGCTATGTTTTTCTATTCTGTTTTGTTTTTAATATATGCTGTGTAACCAATAAAATGTTTTATCAGCCAATTACATTTCAGAGATTGTATACCAAAAGATTGTATACCAATCTACTTTGCTAAGTAAAAAAAAATATCAATTAATAAAACACAGTTTCTTGCGTGTTGCTTAGGCTATTTGGAGGCGTGTAGTTTTATACCTTTTGGCACCCTCATGAGGGGCATGACCCCCATGATTTGGAAGAGCACGAGAAGACTCTTGGTGGTGTAGTAGAAGCTGTCATGCTCGTCCAAAAGAGCGCCGTCTTTGTCCGTGATCTGCGGTCCATACAAATCGTCCGTTTCCAATCCTGAAAGTTTATAAAATAAAAAATGTTTAATTACAATAAAAGAAGAAAAAGAGAAGAAGAAGAAATCAGTAGCGCGTTTGGCTGCGATCGTTGAGTTAAGCAGCTTTCGCATTGGTCGGTCATTGGATGGGTGACCAAAAATTTACTATCTCGAGCTCCTCCATGTTCGGAATGCACGTTAAGCTGGCACCAATCCGCATTGAACCCGCGTAGTGACAGTTATATTGCAGTTATACTTATAAAAAAATATAAAAGTATCAAAACTCAACACATTTTGAACATTTCTGAATATCTACTTAAGATTATATAAAACGAAAAACGTTATGATTGGTTTTAAAAGGAGAAAAAGTTCTGGGAAATTGTAATCTCATCTTTTCATATCTATAGTATATCTTTACTGTAATTTACAAACCAAGAAAATTATATTATGCCAAAACATAAACCTTGCTTAGAAGATTGTTTTGAATGCAAATTTTAATTGGCAAAGCAGATAAGACTTTGTTTCGTTGTTCCAAACACAAGCGAAACACTCAGTTGTCATATACAAATACCAACACAATAAAGTTTGTTTCCACTTTTGTACGTTTATTTATCAAGATTGAACTTCGTATTTTATCTTGTAAACATTTTTTTCTGTTTCCGCTTCTCGGTAGAATTAAGTATTTGGGTGAACTACTTTTAAGCCGCACGATTTTTATAAAAACATATGCCTAACACTCAAACATAAGTCTACTAATAATTTAATAAAAAAAAGTGTGCCTAATTAGTTAAAAATGAAAAGGTGTTCATGATCTTTAAACGAGCTAAAACCATAGTCACAAAAGTGTGTAAACATCTATCTTAAAAAATCAAAAGTAAAATCAATTAAATAGGAAACAATAATAAAATGAATCTGCAAACACAATACAGATACAGTTAACCAGAACGTTCCATAATTAATGGACGCGTATACCTTTATTTAGCAGGTCATCTTTCTTTTCCCTGGCATTATTTTGATTGGAATCGTATACACGGAAAGGCTGCGGCTGGTTGTTCATTTCCTATGACTGTTTCAGATGCGAAGGTGTTCGGTCTCCGTCGGCGCAGAATGAGCTATGAAAGCTGAGTAACAAATACGGCATAATCAATCATAACCCACCCGTCTCAGCTTACTTGGTTATTCGCGTTGTCAATGGGATGCAGTGGAGTCGCTACTGTTAATAGTAACAACTGATTACAGCAGTAATTTGAACCCTAAATCTTTTGATGATAAAAAAATAATTATATTAAGATGTAAAGTGTAAAAAAAAGAAAGGGAATCGTTATTTTCATCAGAAAAATATTTTTAAAAAGGGATCGTAAAAGAAAATACTTAGTTGTTCTGTTTTCAATGTCACATAGAAATCATCTAAACGAAACACGCTTAAACGGGTTCAAAAAGCGTCTTATTACTTTTTTGACGTCTGGCATCCTTTTTCAGGCTGCGAAATGTTAACTTAAGAAACAAATAGAGATTATCTTTATAGAATTCTTATTCAATATAGGTAATATAAAGAGTAAATGATAAAAACATAACATAACTACGAATCACTGTTTTAATCGATTTATCAGCCTTTATAAAAAGGGAATCCCCATCTCTGTTAATGACAGCCCTCCGTGACTGATATCTTCCAACATGGCGGAATCTTTCATCTTTTCTGCTTTAGTGTCCAAATCATCCAAAAGGCTAATTTAAAATGTTGTCACCTTTTTAGCTAACAGACTTCATTTCCCACACGATTGTTCAGTAAATTCTATACCACATAAACTTCCAAGCTAACATTATTTGGAAATGGTTATAAGGGTCACATGGTCTCAAGGACTAATGATAATTATATTGTAATAGGAATCTCCACAGACGGCTATAACCATACACATCGAAGGCGCACCGATGACGCCGCTACGTCGCTCCACAGCCATTAATTCATATTTCACACTAATGGCGACTTTCGAAAACACTTTACCACCCTAAGTGAGATGTTACTACGACCTTGCAAACTAAGCGTTAAGTATTCATTACTAAGTTCCAGGATTAAACATACAGTCGTTAGGAGGTTTTAAGTGGCCTTTGTGGTGATGAGAATGAGGAGAAGTTTTTATTCAGCGGTTAGAATTTAAGGTTGATGCATTCATTTATTATTATGAAAGTAATGGATTTCCCTATAATGTTTTTTTAAAGTTAGATAGTGTTGATAGTTGCTAAATATGTTCAGTGATATAGAATATGGAGAGCACTCTTGATGGGATATACATATGGAGAATTACGAAATAATTTATCCATGTTATATTTTGCGGAAAATTTGCTGAAAATATTTTTCAATGTAAATAAGAAAAGGACTGTACATAAACGGCTTAATGAATTAATTTGATATGAAGTCAGAATTGAAATTTGAATTGAATTGCAAACAAGATATTTCAAATTAAATTATTATATGTTTATCTGTATTGACCTCCATTTAATAAATACGAATATTTGCTGTCATTAAAATAAATAAAAAAAAAAAAAAAAAAATCCAACACACACCAATTAGCCTAGCCCCAAAGTAAGCACTATAAGGCTTGTAATTATGGGATACTAGGGTAACGGATAGAATACATATACTTTACATATATAAGTATATTTATATAGAAATACATAGTAAACATCCATGACTGGAGTACAAATGCTCGTGTTCATCACACAAACATCTGGCCCCACCGGGGTTGGGACCTCTCGAGTCGGCGACGCCATGAAACCCGGCGTACAAACCACTCGGCCACGGAGGTCGTCAATCGTAAAATGGAGAAACATTAATACTTATTCAATGTTTAGTTAAATTTCCCATGAAAGAGTAAATATCGCTTGATTAATTCAGGCCTGATAAATTGAATCAACAGAAAGTCAGATTTTGTTGACGGACTCTGAACCGCAAACAGATAATCGGAGCTCATGTAAATTTAATTATAGCAATTAATTCCACGTACCTATGTTGTTGCTGAATTATACTTTATTTGTAAAGAAAAGAGTTCATATTAAATAAGTAATTTAAAAAGGGATTTCAAATTATTTACGTTGTTTACGTTTGTGTAACCTTTATGATTTTAATTATGTAACTTAATATGCGTATTAAAGTGAAAATGAGGAGCTCGACGGTGGTGGTTGGTTAGTGCGTTCGGCTGCGATCGTTGAAGCTAAGCAACTTTCGCAGTGGTCAGTCATTGGATGGGTAACTAAAACTCTTCTATCTCGCGTTCCTCTGTGGTACAGAAGACACATTAAGCTGTTAGCGCAGTCTTTAGCATCCGCCAATCCGCACTAGGCCCGCGTGGTGGGTCATGGCCCAATCTCCATATTCCATCCATAGGGAAGGCCTGTGCATGTGGGAAAGTGAATGCTGTCGTTATTTTCATAAATCTTGGATGAATTCGATAAAATCAACGTACACATCCAAACCATAACAAGGACAAAATGTACTCATTTTTTTAAGTTTTCTTTTTTATATATCTTTACTAGTGGCCCGCCCTCGCTTCGCTTCGGTGTAGAGCTGTAGTTTAGACTGTAGTTTTTGTCCTCAGGCTTGTATTATACACAATGAATTTCTTTAAATACATAATTACAATACCGCCCGAACCGGTATGTTCCTGCATTTTAAATCTGTAATATCTTCGAAAATATGCATTTTGATTACATGCTGTAAAGTGCCATAATATTGATCTATATTACATGCACAATGTATTTAAGGTACTTAATTGGATAAGTATTAATGCTGTATTGCTTAAAATTGCTTTTTCGTTAATAAGCCATTATTTTCTCGTAATAAGTAAAGGATAAAATATGGTTATTAATGGTTATCCCTAAGAGATAGACATATACCATCGCTGACTTTTTTGTAGACCTTTTCAAGGTTTACAATACTGTAGTACATTATTTTGATCTATCTCGTAGAGTTCAGCCAGCGTTTGCAATGTAAGTGCAAAGAAATGTGTTTATTTACGACCTTACATTAAAAACCTCTAAAATTATCAGTGTTTCTCTACTATTGCATGTATATGTTATACATATAAACCTTCCTCTCGAATCCCTCTATCTCTCGTATGTTCTCGTAATTGTGCATTATAGGTATAAATAATCAATAAATAAATAAATATTATAAACACTCACACTAATTAGCTAAGCTCCAAAGTGAGCACTGTAGGCTTGTGTTATGGGATGCTAAGGTAACGGGTACAATACTGTATAATTATACTGATACATATATAAGTATATTTATATAGAAATACATATTAAAAATCCATGACTACAGTCAAAATGCTCGTATTCATCACACATACATGTGCCCCCACCGGGATTCGATACCTTGAAACCCCGCGTATAAACCACACAGTGCCGGATGTCCTCAAAAAAAAATACAAGAGTAAACAACACACATTATGCAACGACAGTAACTTATTATTGTTCAACGCTATCTTGACCTTCCTGCACCATTACAGCGTATGAGATCTCATGAATATCTGCTACTATCATTTGAACTAAGAGCTTGCATCTATCCGAGTCAGACCCTCGCCATTCTGAACGTATCTTAGTTGTTAATCATATTTGCTTTCCACAAGTTGGGAATTATTTTCTGTATTTTATAGGCACTATCTGTATAATGCACAGCCGATGTATCGTCGTGCGTTTTTCAGATCCCTTAATTTTTGTAACACAAAAGTAATTTGTTGCAATTATTAAAACCAATACATAAAGTAACCTGCCGTTAATGAATAATAGCATTTTTATAAAAAAAAACACATTCTCAAGTCGGTTTATATCGTTATATCGAAAGGTAAACTTTAAATCTTTAGGCAAGCATAATTCGAATATGTTTCTGATTTATAAATTAATCATTTCTGTACACTTTTGTGAATACGCATATTTAAAAATGTACAGATATATAATAATTTACCCGTTACCTTTTCTACATATTCGTATTTATATACGAGGGGGGGAAATGTGGCGAACCGACCTCCTTATGTATATCTTTATACATATAATTCTTCTGTGAGTGTGTATGTCACTGAACTTCTCTTAAACGACTGGACCGATTTTGATGAAATTTTTTGTGTGTGTTCAAGGGGATCTGAGAATGGTTTAGATTCACAATTTTGTCCGCTGGACAACCCCTATTTTTTAGGGCGGTACGAAGTTCGCTGGGTCAGCTAGTGTATTATAAATACACACATCAAAAGTGTCTAGGGATCAACATATATTTTTGCAATAACTTTTCTCCTGATTGATATTAATTAAAATTTTCTTTAAGGATTCATCAAATAAAGTGTTTTCGTTTGTCACAGTAACGATAAACCAAGTCACCTTTGCATTAATAAAGAAATTTGCCATTTTCCTAATAAAGGGATTTTTGACATTTGAACCACTAACACAAAAGTTCGAAAAAAAGACTGAAATAACAGTTTTCTCTAAAATTTTATTGGGTAACTTAAACAATTAATAATCCGTATTTCTACCGCGAACACTAACAACACAAGAACATCGGTTTGGCATACTCAAAATGAGTTCATCCAAATCACGCTGTGGAATGGCCGCCCATGTTCGTTGCAACAACAAAAAAAGGTCTTCTTGCGACTGGATACCCTCCATATTCGGCAGAGCTCTTCTCTGTAGCATATCCCATGCATGCTCAATCGGGTTCAAGTCTGGCGACTGAGCAGGCCAGGGCAGGACATTGATGTTAGCTGCGGCGAGAGTCTGTCTTACAACTCTTGCGGTGTGCGGTCGTGCATTATCATGCATTAACTGAAATAAGGGACCGATTTGCACTTGTAGAAGAACGATGACGTCTGATACAATCGTCTCAGCATAAATTTGAGCGTTGAGGTTGCCTCTGATCCAAATCAACTCAGTTCTTCCGCCGATCCAAATACCCGCCCATACCATGATGATTCCACCACTATAAGGATGGACTTCCTGGCAGGATTTTAATCGCTGTTGGCGTCCAGGGGTTCTCCAGTGTCGTATACGTCTTGTATCCGGTCTCCTACCAAAACGAGACTCATCAGAAAAGCACACGAAACGCCATTGTTCTTCTGCCCAATTTCTGTGTTCAAGAGCCCATTGATATCGAATCCTACGATTGTGCATTGCTATAGGTGGTACCCGTAGCGGTCTTCGGGAATGAAGGTTCACTTCATGCAAGCGGTTTCTGACTGTTTGGTCGCTAATTAAGTTCCCTGAAGAGTGATGAAGCCTCACGGCTAACATCATGGCGGTTATTGTTGGAGCTCTTCGAGTTAAGATTTGAATGTATCGGTCTTGTCTCCGTGTGGTGCAGCGATACCGTCCTCCATGGCGCTCAGCCACGGTACCAGTGCTTCGGTATCGTGTCCAAAGTCGACTGATAACACTCTGACTTGTATTCAGAGCTAAAGCCACAGTACGTTGCCGGGAACCAGCTTCTATCATTCCCACGGCTCTGAGCATTTCTTCCCTGCTTAAATGACGTCGCCGCTCCATAATAACGTTGGTTTTAATCAGTAGTAGGGAAACAGTAGCACTAATAATGTCTTCAATGCGTTGTATGTTTTTATAGGGAAAATATTGACAGCTGATTTTCATCTTTTACTCGAATTTGATTCACAGTTCCTGATTCAAATTATGAAATGCACCAAAAAGGATCCATATAAATTTATAAAATCATAAATTTATTACAAAGCCACATCTCAATCTCAAGAAATCCGCATAAAAATGCTTGATCCCTAGACACTTTTGATGTGTGTAATTCCATATTTGAGAGTTTTCACTTTTGTTCTTTTTCTTGTCAGTTGTCATTACCCTGCCTTGTTAATACGTTACATACATTTGTATACTCAAGTTTTATGGATTTTATTTATTCGTCCTCTATAAGTATGTAAATTTTCCTAAACATTTTCAAGAAATGTAAGATATTATATTACAAAAGTTAATTCAATTTAACGGAAAATCTTTCTCATTGAATTTTAAATTTGATTCATGATTCTTTATTGCTGATTAATATTGAATTTTCAACTTTCAATAACTTAACTCAAAAATACACTCCTAACATTTTCCTTTGATTTAATGGCGCTTTTCTTTATTACTATATAATATTTTGAAATCAGCATTGCAACTGAAATTATTAATACTAACAGAGATACTTAATCTATATCATTGTAAAACATTTTAAAGGAACTTTCACTTTTACGGAGTTATTCGCTGGTAATTGTCTATATAACTTTGAATATGAGGCAAAGCATAAACAAGAATTGAGTAACTTTGTCTACGCTCAGAATGCTACAAGTTTACAGTTTACGTGTTTCAAATTTAAGTTATGTGTTCTGGAGTTCCACGCATAAAGTTTTACTGAAATTAATGTCTTGTTTTATTCCAAGACGAATTTTAATGAGTAGAACAACATTTTGTTGATTAATAAATTTATTTAATAATCGAGAAATAGCAATAAGAATGTATTATTTTTTTAACAATACATTACGAAATCTTAACAATTATAGTTGTCATATATTCATTCCAATACAATAACAAAAAACTGCTTTTACGATCTACGTTATTTAAATGGTTAACAATTTCACATAGGTATGTTTTATACCCATATGCGCCGTTTATAAGATATTTTGTGACTTTATAAATCAATGTTTTTGTATGGGGGTGTTGCACGTTTACTGCACGTATAACACTGTTGTCACTATATTTGTATATGATGTTTATGTTTCTCAGGCAACTCAAAAATCACTTCATTTCATTAATTCAAGCCATTTTTGTCAGTATATATTATTCTTTATTTATTATACAAAACAGTAAGGTAAAGTCCAATGAGATTTTATGCGAAAAGGTATAGCAAAAAACAATACAGAATTGTTAAAACACTTTTGTTACACGTCAGTTGATCAACGTCCCCACGTTAATAACAAAGCATATCAGTACCCCTAGCAAGAACCATTATCTATTCTATTCTATTCTTTTTAATGACAATTGTGTCGATGCCAATGTTGACAATTCTGCCAATATCAGAAGTGACGGCCGAACGTGTGTTTGGTCGATTTGTTCAGAAACCTGTAATAGAAATCTATAGTTTATCCAGCGATGACATTGAAACTGGATGTGTTTATCCTTCTTGACCTATTGGTTAGTATGCTGAAACAAAGACAAAACTAATCTGTAAGCTCTTATATATATTAAGCGTTAGAACATTTAATTGCATTATACTACAGTATACATGTATATGATTAATTAAATTTGTCATAGTTTTATGGAATTACAATGGATAAAAGTCATCAATGTCCTGGCAAGTTTAGGAGTAAAATAGGTGAGAAGGGAAGCCATGTTGATCGGGAGCGGGATTTTTAACTCTGCGAGACGGTGGTATAAGTCAAGAGAAGGAAGATTTTCGGAACAGCTGAAGAAAATGTGTTCCAGGGTGCCTTCGTCTAAGCCACATTCGCAAAGAGAAGAGTCCCGAACACAAATTTTATGTAGGAAAATGGGCGAACAACAATGTCCTATGCGCATACGGCATAGGACTGATACGGCAGTTTTGGATGATTTCTTATATTTAAAGAACCAGGGTCTAATATTTACGATCGGTTGGATAGCGTAATAGAATTTGCCTTTCTTTTTCCCCGAGTTATGCCAATACGACTGCCAAGAAGTCAGAAATTCCTTTTTAGGCAGGTTTAAGAGGTCGTAAGTTTGGAGGCAAAAATATTTCCTGTCTGCGACTTTCGATGAAACCGCACTTTTAGCAGAAATATCAGCACAATCATTGCCTTTTATACCTGTATGGCTTGGGATCCAAACGAGCTGTATGATTTTACCCTTTTTGGCAGATTTAAAGAGGGACTGTTTGATGCTTAAGATTATAGAGCTATTTAACTTGCTTTGTAATGGATGTTGTTCTAGAGCTTGCAAGCTGCTCAGCGAGTCGGTGAAAATTACTGCCTTTTCTATGTTGTGCGTATCTATGAACTGGCAAGCCTCTAATATCGCTACACACTCGCCCGTAAACACAGAGGATTCTATTGAGAATTTAAGTTTTAAAATTATTTGAGAATCTTGGTAGTAGACAGATGCCCCAGTATAACCTGTATCCGAAAGTTTTGATGCATCTGTAAAGAACCTTTGAAACCCTGCCCACCGTTCGTTTATCTTGGTCGTAAAAATAAATTCTGCGTGAGGTGAACTTTTCGAAATACCAATGTCGTATGCGATTAATGGTTTGAAACATAAGACTTCATAGCTTATATTAAACATAGGGAGTCTTTCACAATCAACGATGGGAGCCTCTAGATTGTTGAACATACGGTACGCTTTAATGATTAGAGGGATTTCCCTATTTTTCCAGAAGTTTGAGACAGTGCAGAGGTGATCCAATTCGTGTAATTTCCTTAAGAGAGGATGGGAGGATTTGAGAAATACGCGAGAGAGGAATCTGGAAGCCAAATATTATCTTCTTAGAGCAAGTGGTGGATCTGCACTTTCCACCTGCAGAGCGTTAACAGGAGAAGACTTCATGCAGCCCATGATAATTCGCAAGAACCCAGCTTGGGTTCTATCCAGTCTGGACAGAGCTCCCCCGTTACACGATATCAGAAGAAATGTGCTATAATCGATAATGCTTCGGGTTAATGCATTGTACATCAGTTTCATTGTAAATGGATGTGCACCCCAAAAAATGCCAGTTCAGGCTTTAAAAATTGGGACAATTCTTTCACATCTTTCTACCTGGAAGTTGATGTGATAAGTACCAGATAATTTCTGATCCAGATAAACGCCTAATGGCTTGGTTTTCTATGTTGAGGGAAATCTGAGGGTAGTTTTTTTTACGCGAGAAAATCACTATGTTGCTTTTTGTTGCTGACAAAGATAGCCCGTGTTTCGTCAGCCATTGGTTCAGAGATCCCAGGGAAACAGAAAGGGAGGAAGCTGCATTCTCTATAGTTTTCTCGACAACGTAAAGCACAAGGTCGTCAGCGTATTGCAAGATATGGCAGTCATTGTTTAAGCATGAACCTATGTTAGCCGTATAGAGATTGTACAGCAGAGGACTTAAGACAGAGCCTTGAGCAAGGCCCTTCCATGTCCTCCTATGAGGGAAATCTTCACCCTGGACTCTCAAAATCAATGTACGATCCATCAGTAGGCTGTATATGCACTGTATCATCCTCGCCGGAAGTCTCAGCTGTTGCAGTTTCTGCCTGCGAAGGGGAAGAAGAACACTATCATACGCCGAGGAAATATCTAGGAAGGCTGCAGCGACAGATTCCTTTTTAGATAGGGCTATGTGAATATCAGCAATAAGGGTCCCTACACTGTCCATGGTACTAAGGCTCTCCCTAAATCCAAACTGTGATGAGGGGAGTAGATCTCTGGATTCTACTATCCATTCTAATCTGTTTTTTATTAAATGCTCAAATATTTTGGCTAGGGTAGAAGCTAAAGCGATTGGTCTGAGACCGTTGGGGTCATCAGAGTGCTTTCCTGGCTTTAGAATGGGAATTATAAGATGTGTGGACCATTGGTCTGGAACCCAACCTCTTGTATAGCAAGAATTATAAATTTGGAGGAGATATTGCCTAGCATTGATGCCAGCATTGACAATAAAGGAATAGGGTATCCCATCTATTCCAGGGGAAGAATCATGGACCTGTTTAAGGACATTTTTCAGTTCGTCCAGGGAAAGTGGAGCATCCATAGGATCTTCAGGGGGGATTTCTATTGGAGGATTAAAAGATTCCAAGTAGGTGGGTGCGTACGCAGGGGCTATTTTATCAAAGAATGCTTCAGCAGTCTCGCGGGTTATGGGAGCCGATATGGGTGGGGCACTACCACGACGGAATCTATTAATACTTTTCCAAACCGTTGTGAGTGGTGTTGAGGACGACAAGGAAGAGCAGAATTTAACCCAGCCTGCACGTTTTTTCTCACGTAGGATCTTTTTAGACTTGGCAAGGGTTTGTTAATAGGCAATTAGATTGGAGGTGGTCATTTCCCTGTTGTAATTTTTTTCGGCGTTGTTTCTTTCTCTGATGGCCATAGTGCATTCCCGATCCTACCAAGGTGGAGAGGGGATTTTGTTCAGGACGCAATTCTTAATTGGAAAGGAAACATCTGCACTCTCAGTGATGGCAGTCGTAAATGAATTAACACATGCCTTAAGAAGCTGAGGATCGGAAACAGTATTAATAGAAACGAGGGCTGGTAATGTGTGGATTTTGTCCTCCAATACTGAAGAAAATTTTGACCAATCAGGAGTGAACAGATTATATCTTAGAAGGGGAGGGGAAGATTTTTCGAGATATGTTCTTTCTGTTATGGTGGTAACTATTGCATAGTGGTCACTTCCATATGTCAGATCTGTGCAGTGCCATTGCGAAACTGAGGCTAGACTCACTTAGCAGAAGGTAAGGTCCACACTTTCGTGTTTGTAGGGGCCAGTCTCAATTCAAACACGATTATATTGAAAGATATTTATTACACTATTACTAATATAAAGATATGACTTACAATAATTAATTAGTTCAGCTATCCTCAACAGCGCCATGACACACATAAAACGCCAACCGGAAAACAGTGTTGCCAACGTAATTTTTAAAATACTCATCATACACCACATCCTCCCCCTAGAGATTTAATCTCTTTGGCGGTCTAGTTACCCTTGTAGATCTTCTCAAAGGAATTGCTGGGCGTGACACAATAGTTGCTAGGCGTGGCACATTAGTGGTTGGGCGTGGCACACTAGTTGCTGGGCTTAGCATACTAGTTGCTGGTCTTGGAACAGTTTCTACACAGTCCTTATAATTTGGTTCAACTTGACCTTGTAAGGTAGCAGTAAGTGAGGAGCTAGACAACCTACTTCCAGGTGATGGTATTGGGGTAGTAGGAACTATTGAGGTTGTAGGACAATTGGTAAAAGACAACTGTGTGCTTTCGTCATAGTTGGAACATGGAACTACAGCCGCTTCCGGCAAGGAAACTGGACTTAGCTGATTCAAGTGTGCTTTCTTTAAAACCCCACCTACCGATACTAAATACAAAACTGGACTTAAAATTTTAATAACAGTACCTCTAAGAGGATAATTTGTGCCACTCTTAATTAAAACATGATCATTCTCTATGAAGTGAGGATATGATGGTATACGCTTAACCGACTTGGGATTATGCAATGGATTAATCATTGACAACATGGTTCTCGGCATATAAGATAATAACATAGAATTAGGTGACTTACAATTAACAGTAGTTTGAGTATTTCTATAATTAAACAAAAATTTACACAGTTCTAATGAAAAATCTACAACTCCTTTTTTTAAAATAATCTTCTTCAATGCTTTTTTTGCAATCTGTACATTTCTTTCTGCAAAACCATTACTTTCAGGATGATAAGGTGGAGATTTCGTAACTTTTATATTGAGATTAGTACAAAATTCTATGAATAGACTAGAATCAAAAGGTGGTCCATTATCACTTACAATTTCACATGGTAATCCCACTAATGCAAAAATAGAGTATAATTCTTTAATGACAGATGTAGCATTACACTGATTCATCATTTTATATCAATCCATTTAGAATAGGAATCACAAAATATAAGGAAATGTTGTTTTTGAAATTCAAAGAAGTCAATGTGTACTCTTTCAAATGGCACGCTAGTTTGTGGCCATGATAATTTAACATTAACAGGTTTAAAATTAATTATTGAACATGGTTCACATGACTGACACTTTAGTTCAATATCCCTGGACATAGCAGGCCACCAAAACAAAGACCTAGCTAACATTTTAGTTCTGACCATGCCTGCCATTTGGCCTGCCTGGGCCTGACATTTTTGTGGAACAATTAATCGGGATCCAAACATTAAACATTCTTCAACAACAGATATATTATGCCTCAATTTAAAGTAAGGTAGTATAGACATATCTTTCATATGATTCGGCCAACCTGACATAGTGTATTCTAAAATTTTACATAATAATGGATCCTTCTTAGTTTCAATTGCAATTTCTATATAACTAACAGGATGATTATAATTAATGTTACTTTCATCACACACAATTGAGTTGACAACAGGTAATCTTGATAATGCATCAGCATGACTTAATAGTCCACTTTTTCTATGCTCTATATCATAGTTATAATTTTCTAAAATTAAAGCCCAATGTTGAAGACGGTGGGCTGCCAATGTAGGAATATTTTTTAAAGGATGTAAAATGTGCTTAATAGGAGCATTGTCTGTAACAATTGTAAACTGCCTTCCCCATAAATATTTGTGAAATTTAGTAACTGCATAAATGATAGCAAGGGCTTCCCTGTCTAACTGGGAGTAGGCCTGTTGAGTTTTAGTCAAGGAACAGGATGCAAAGGCAATAGGTTTCTCAATTGTTTTAGAACCATTTTCCCCCTTAACAATGTGACACAATACTGCCCCCAAGCCTACTGGACTTGCATCACTACACAACACTAATGGTAATGAGGGATCATAATGCACTAAGACTTTACTGTTAACCAACTTTTGTTTTGTAAATTCAAACAGTTCTTGATGTTTTTGTGACCAATTCCATTTTGATTGTTTTTCTAATAATTCTCTTAAAGGTTTTGTTATTGTACTCAAATTATCCATGTGATTGTTATAAAAATTTAACAACCCCAAAAAAGATCTCAACTCTTTGACATTTTGTGGCACTTTGGCATTGACTATAGCATCAACTAGAGATGGACTTGGCTTCCGTCCCTCTGCAGAGATAATATGACCCAAGTACTCAACAGAAGAACAAAACCATGAACATTTCTCAAAATTAACTTGAATATCATGTTTACTCAACCTGAACAACACTTTATTTACTGTTTCATAGCAATCCTGAAGACTAGACCCTTTTATCAAAATATCATCGATGTAACAACAAGTGTTTCCTATGCCTGACAAGACTTGATCCATCATTTTTTGAAATAATGAAGGGGCAGAAGCTATACCATAGATAAGACGCCTAAAGCGGTACAAACCTTTATGTGTATTGACTGTGAGCAACTCTTGACTTGGTTTACTTGCTAAAAGTTGGGTATATGCATCAGATAAATCTAATAAAACAAATACCTTGCCATTTGCCATACTTGCAAACACATCTTCAGCTTTGGGGAGAGGATAGCAATCAACTTTTAAGTTAGGGTTTACAGTTCTCTTAAAATCTACGCATAACCTGTATGTTCCATTTTTTTTTAATAGGTACTAAGGGTGAGGCCCACTCTGAATGTGTTACCTTGTAAATTTTTCCTTCCTCTTCCATTTTGTCCAATGACTTTGAAATAATGTCAACAATATTGTATGGTACTTGATAGGGTTTTTGGAAAACAGGTGTGCACCCTTCCTTTAAACATAAATTAGCTTCAAACCCTTTAATACACTTTTGTGGATTCTCCGAAAATACATTAGAATACTGACACTTCAGTTTTTCAACTATACTTGTTATATAAACATTATCATTTGGTTTTTTAGACCCATATTGTTTCTTTACTTTCTGGACTGAAAATTAAGACTCATTAGTACACAATTTACAATTCATAGCTAGAACACTTTTCTCTACAGACTTGGACACATTTTTATTACTAGACTTAGACAATACTGATAAGTTATTAAAATGATCTTGACAAACTAACAATGACTGACTAATGGTATTTCTCCATGACGGACAAAGACAATCTAACCAATCTCGACCCAATAGTGACTTAAAATCTTTTTGTTTATCTGCACAAACTATTATTGGTAATTTTTTATTGCAATATGATACTTTAACATATATTTCCCCTGCACAAGGTATAGGACCAGTGACTGAATTTAATTTTATATTAGTTGAATTTAGTTTGTACTCTTTTTGTAAGTACCTCATATAACAAGGATATGAAATTAAGGAAATTGCTGCACCAGTGCCTATTTCCATTTCAATACAACACTTACCAATATTTACACTTACCAGTTCAGGCTTGTGATTTACCTTGTTTATTTGCAACAATTTAATATTTTGACAATTAGGACATTTTGGGCTAGAAGGTAAATCACATGAAATGCATGTACAATTACTGTTATCAAATTTGATATTATCCATTAATGATACACTGTTGACAAGTTCTTCAGCAATGTCACTCTCTACCTGTTCTTCATCGACTGACTGAAATTGATTATTTGACTCTTCGTCAACTCTGCGTACATTACGGTACTTACATTTCCTTGATGTATGACCAATCATTTTGCAAATAAAGCACTGCCAGTCTCTCGCTGGACAGCCCTGAGGATCATGCCATCTACCACAACGATGGCACTCCTTAGTATTGGGCAACTTCTTATTGCCAAATTCCTGACCTGATTTGTACGACTGCATTGGTTTAAAAGACTGTGTTGGTTTGTATGACTGGTTCCTTTTATAGGACTGCGACAAATTTCTGTTTGCCTGTACTTTATTCACACTTGAGTTCAAATTGAGCTGTTTCAACTGAGTATCTATGGCTTCTTCCCGCTGTATAATTTTTGCAATATCCTCAAACGACGGTTTTTCTAATGCTAACAATTTTCTTTGTACGTCATTGCTTTTAATTCCATATATTGCTTGGTGGACACATGCTTGTTCGGTATAACTACCAAAATCGCACTTCGATGCTGCCATCTTGATTCTCTTTAACATCGAGGACATAGATTCTCCTTCATTCTGTTTGATGTTATGAAATAAGTATTTGTTGGTAGAATCTAACCCTGTCGGTTCATATTTTTCTTTTAGTAGTTTAGACAATGTAGTAAGGGTTTTATCTTTGGGCAAGTCTGGCAGACATTTTTCTCGGATGTAATTGTAATGGCGGGCACCAATAGTTGTAATGAAGAGCGATTTGCGCTTTGTGGATGCTGATTCTGGTGGCAATTCATTTAAATCACAGAATTCTTCAAATTGATCAAGCCAACTACTATAATTTTGGATATTTTCGTCAAATGGCTCCATGTGGCCCCACACGTGTGTCGTCGTTCTGTCGTCCATCCTCGTCGCCACTTTCGTGTTTGTAGGGGCCAGTCTCAATCCAAACACGATTATATTGAAAGATATTTATTACACTATTACTAATATAAAGATATGACTTACAATAATTAATTAGTTCAGCTATCCTCAACAGCGCCATGACACACATAAAACGCCAACCGGAAAACAGTGTTGCCAACGTAATTTTTAAAATACTCATCATACACCACACACACAGCTTTTACGTTGGCCAGGCAGAGATCTCCTAGTAGCGCTACCATCGTTTTATAAGCACAGATTTAGTTCATCCAGTAGTTCCACTCAGCCTTGACCGAAAGAATCACATCGTTCAGATCCCCACCGGAAGTGGTGACAATTGAAATCTCCCATCACTATCAGAGGTCCATTTATAGCACCAAGAATATCTTTTAATATTTGGAGATAATTAAGGTGGGGATGCGATATATAAATTGAGAGGACTGTGATGCCCTCTATTTTTGCTGCAGCAATATTTAATTGTAATGGGTCAATAGGCATAGTCAGGGGTTTCAGAGGTACCTTGTTGTTAGTAAGGAGGGCACATCCCCCTCCCACTCCGTTAGGTCTATCATTTCTAAAAATATTATAATAGGGCATACAAAATCTGTGATTTAGAGAAAGCCAAGTCTCGGCTATAGAGAATGCTATAGGTTTAAATTTATTAATTAAGTGTTGAAGGTCTTGTTTTTTAAACCAGATACTCCTAGCGTTTCAATGAAGAAAAACTAGTTGAGGCATTTTTAGATTTAACTAAGAAGGAAATGAGATGATTGGCAGCGTCGGACGGTATTTGAAATGGGGAGTTGGAATTATTTCCAGAGATAACAGCAGTTAAAATATTTAAAAGCAGTGAAATTATAGATGTATTATCTGTATGTTCTGAAGTGGAGGTTTGGGAGCTCAATGCACAACCATTTGGCTGGGAAGATTGTGGAGTCAAAGTAATGGACTGATGAAGGGTTTTATCGTATGATGGGGAAAGTGGTCTATGTGTTTTTGGTCTTAGCTGGACTGTTTTCCGATATGAGTTGGTATTGCCTTTGGTGATGTTTGCCTATGAGGTACTTTGTGGGATAGGAACTGTCTTACTCGCTTCAGCATATGATATGACTTGTTCAGCCATAACTTTTTTAATTGCCTTCTGGCTATCATGCTCCGGGCAGTCATGACTAACTGCGTAATGACTTCCAGGACACAATATACAAAAGGCTTCTTCTTCTGGTAAGTCGCAACCATCTCTTGGGTGTTCACTGCCGCATTTGCTACAACGAGGTTTAGACCTACACACAGTGGCTATATGGCCAAATCTACAACAATTGCGGCACTGTATAGTGGGGTAGATATATTATTTTACTGTAAGGGCTGTGTATAGACAATAAATCTTTTGTGGAAGAGTCTGTCCGTCAAAGGTGAGTACGCATGTTTCTGTGCGTCTCCATTCTGGGACTGTGTCTTTCACAACTTTTCTATTAATGCGCCTCATTTTTAGGATTGGGCCACACCCAGTGGGGACTACTGTATACTGATACTACACCCATACGGGTTACACTGTAAGACGGGATGTTAGCCTGGAAGCCATGGGAAGGTAAAATTGTGTTGGACAGGAACGCATTAGCATCCTGGGGAGTCTTAAATTGTACCGCTACGCGGTTTCTACCGACTTTCTTTAATCCATCTCGCAATATATTATTAATGTTATTTTTATGCAGGAAAAGACCGAGGTTGACGGGGTGCAGGGTGGTTCCGGAGTTGGGTTGAGGTTCTATCCGAGACACATGAACAATAAAAGGACCCTTGTCCATTGCTGAATACCTGTTACGGGCCACTTGACTCCTGGCTTGCTTCGGGGTTCGATCAGTCGGGGACGAATTGTCATCAACATACCGCTTACGTGAATGATTATAAGCTATTTCTGCAAATTGGCTAAGCGGGTTGTCACTGCTCAGATCGAAAGAGTCATCGTGGGTGAGATGGGAAGCGTCCATTTTATCTGATGAATCCGGAGGCTTGCTTTTATCCATTGTAAATCGTTACAAAACAAACACGAGACAATACAAACCTGATTTACACGTACTACAACATACACAGGAGCACAAATAAAACACAGTGGTAACAATGAATCGGCAGAATAACGCAAAAAGTATTTAAATTCTATACACACGTGCTGACCAAAACACACTCTGTGACAGAATCAAGAGCCATTATCGAATTCGAATAGTTTGCAAACCGAAACTTGAACAGCAGCGGCATAAAGTACGTAACGAGAACTAAAAATCAGTACATATTTGACAACGACATTTCGGACTCGCAAACGATACGAATTCGATATTGGTTCGTGCTAGGGGTACTGGATGGCATATTTTTTTTAAATAAGTAACTACGTTCTACACTTTTTATTGAACTTTTATTATGTACTTAAAAACCATACAATTTTTGTGTGTATTCGCCTCGCCTTTTTTTTATTTCTTACCAAGAAAGATATACTGCACCATAATACAATGTTGAAAAACAAAATACCGTACAACGTACTGTAGGTATATTCACGTGTTCCGCTTTCCCAGCTGCCATATGGTGCGACAAGAGTCTCTCTATTGTCTCTCCCATTTAATTTTTTATTCCCCAAGTCCTCTTTTCTGTTGACATTTCGAAATAGGTATTAATATGTGTTGTCTTATAACGTTATGGAAAAGGATTAACAATTGACATCAAAATCTAAAAATTAAAATTTTCTTCATTATCATCTGCATTTGGGTAATAGTTAATAGGGTAATTTTTTTAAATTTTATATGTTCCGATCCTCCAATTCATTTGCATCCAATATTTACATTATATAATATAGCTCGTTACTAAAGATTCAGTTCGTCAGGTACACTAGTGCATTGAAACTGTACGGGAATCTGACATTTGTAGTAGCAAAATTCAAGCGGTTTAGAATCAAATATTCATTCCTAACTACACCGAACATCGGCCGCTGAGATCCCACTTCGTACCAGCAACTCCCAGATATGGCAACTGAATCTGACAGACATCTGAATAGCTATTCTCGAGTTAATTTACAAGATATGAGACTGTTACAAAACGATTCTAATTTACTTTGACTCAGGGTTACCCGTAAATGAGGTGTCACCGCGGAACGTAATTGGAAGACAAACTGCTAAGTTTTGACAGACAAAACACCATCAAAGGATCAAAGTTCACGTGTGGGGTGACAGTTAATATTTGACAATATTTAAAAAAATACAAAGGTACTCAAATTAATAAACTAGGTTTACAAAATTTTCTGAGGAGCTCGATGGCGCAAGTGGCTAGCGCGTTCGGCTGAGATCGTTGAAGTTAAGCAACTTTCGCAGTGGTCGGTCATTGGATGGGTGACCAAAAATTTACTATCTCGAGCTCCTCCGTGCTTCGGAAGGCACGTTAAGCCGTTGGTCCCGGCTGCATTTGCACTCGTTAGCACCCACCAATCCGCACTGGGCCCGCGTGGTGGGTCATGGCCCAATCTCCCTATTCCATCCATAGGGAAGGCCTGTGCCCCAGCAGTGGGGACATTAATAGGCTGATGATGATGATGATGACAAAATTTTCATCTATAAAGGAATGAGTCACAAATAACTTCAGTTAAGTCATAAAAAATCTTATTCAGATAGTCCGAACTCATATATGAACACAGCGTAAGTATATTTTGAATTCGCTTAGATACGTCGCAGTAAAGAGTGGCATATTACATATATATTACTTTATATGCGACACTATAATAATTATTTTTAGTTGAAGTCATCTTTTGAAGTGAAAACTTCTTTAGCACCATTGTGATTTAAAACTCGATGAAACGAAAATTTAAGAGTATTTGACACAAGGTATCCGTTATTTTGTAACTCTGCAAGAGACGGTACGGTAACGTCTTGGGGTCGACACCGAATGATCGGTGTTTCGATCCTGAACTCATTATTTTTTTTAATTGTTTTTTTTTCCTTACACCTTGATCCAGTAGTTTTTTCCATTAAAAAAATCTTTATATTTATAAATCGAGCAATTTTATATTTAAGATAAAAATATAGTTATATTATGTTAAATTGAATCTCAGAATAACACAAATCGTAAGCCGACAATATTTTAATGAAGTTCAATTCATAAAAATCTGACAAAGTAGCCTGCTGACTCAAAGCTATTTCTTCGCCGCAAAATATTTTCTGAGCAAGCAAATAATTTAAGATTTCTTTTTTATGAAAAATAATAAGCTCTTTGATGGAATCAAATTTTTCTAGTCGAGTTGTGTAGCGTTCATCGTTGTCAAGACGATGTTTAAAGATAGCGTAACTTTTGATTAGCGTAAGTTGGGATGGCGTAAATAAAGATAGGTACCTAACTATTCATTAAAAACTTAATGATACAATAAAATTATTAAAACATAGGCATAATCACTTGTTTTCAAGCTATGCACTTTTACATATGCTGTTATTTTCCTCGGAGTAATACGACGAGTCGTTCAGGCGGGGTGTCTATCCGAATACATATTTTTTTGATATCGATTTTCATTTTACCGAAAACTATTCCACGATTTTTAATATATTTTTTATTTTCAATTCATTGAATTTTTAATCATCGCTGTTTTATATCATCGTTAAACGTTTCTTGAAAACAAATAATCAAAAGTTGTTTTGATTACCAGAGAAACGGTATATCGAACTTACATTTCGTAATAGTTAGTATTAAGTTATCGACAAAACTATTCGTAAAAACATGTTACAATATGTATCGAAATCCATAATACTTTTTCACATAATAAGTTTTTATCGCAGTAACTTTTCATCGAATGAGGCATTGGCCTGTTGACGATAAATCGTGTTGCGGTCAGTTCTATAATATTTTTTTCCTACCAACTACAGCTTAATACTATACTCGTAACTACATTCTGCGTGTTGACAATATTAGTTAAAATGTGTGACGAAATATTTTGTGTTGTAAGCATGCAGCATGCAAGCAAGCATGCAGCATGCATGGCTTCTATCACTGCTCCGGCGCTGCGGGGCTCCGGCGGTCCCACGTGACCTTATCGTCGCAGATGGTTTTCGCGGCGGTCGTCAAAACCACCTGCTCCTCAGCTCGAGGGCCGCCTCGCCCCTCCGCACCTACGCGCTTTTAAATTGCACTCTAGGAGTAGAGCAGATAAGACTACGTGGAGTCGTGGTAAACTGAGGCATTTTAAATTCCTTTTTTTACTCTAAAAAGACATCATGAAATCGTATTTTCGATGTACATTGATGTTTCCATTATTTTGCAAACTGAAACTTACGATGAAACAAAAATATGGGTAACAAAACTTCGATTTACCTTTCTTTCGATTAAATGTTTAAAACATGAAAAAAAATAACGATGAACTTGATTTTTTGAAGTAAAAATTGATATTTCCATTATTTTGCAATCTGAAACTTACGATGAAACAAAAATATGGGTAGCAAAACTTCGATTTACCTTTCTTTCGATAAAATGTTTAAAACATGAAAAAAATAACGATGAACTGTAGTGTAGATACATAACTGTGTTTGTAGATAATAAATATTCGAGGAAACGAAAATGCGATGTAACCTAAATCTAGGGTATTTTAAATATTACAAAAAAAAAAGTTCTGCGATTGGTTTTATAGGTAATGAAAATCGTTGAAAGGAATTGCGATAAAAATTAAATGATGGATTGAGTTCAGGCGTAATAAAAGTTAATTTATTTCGCAAGTTAATTTATAATGGTTGTGAAAAATGCGTTTAAAAAGTGGAGTTCTGGCGGCAAGAAAATCTTCTTTTTTTCTTGCAAAAGGCTTATCAACTTAAACAGCCAATATTTAAAAATAGTAAATGGTCATCGTGATCAGCTTTATTTCAGTAAGCAGCTCAACCTCTGCACATCCAGTAGCGACAAAACTGTAGCTATGACCCCAATCGCCGTCTTTTAATATGATCCTATCATTTTTATATGAATTTTATTGTACGATATGAAACTTTATAGGTGACTTACAATATCTTCTACTGTATCGATCCCTATTTTATAGATTCAAAGCATTGACTTTAACCTTTTTAGTTACTGCATATAGTCTTATGTACCTTGATTATTTTTTGGGGGATGTCCACATCTTTTACAGCAGCATCATCAGTCTATCAATGTCCCCACTGCTGGGGCACAGACCTTCCTTATGGATGGAATAGGGAGATTGGACCGTAACCCACCACTTGGGCCCAGTGCGGATTGGCGGGTGCTAACGACTGCAGATGCAGCCGGGTCCAACGTGACTTCCGAATCACGGAGGAACTCGAGATAGAAGATTTTTTGGTCACCCATCCAGTGACCGACCACTGCGAAAGTTGCTTTACTTCAACGATTGCAACCGAACGCGCTTACCACCTGCGCCATCGAGTTTCTCCTCACCTCACACCTCTTTTAGACATCAGTAATCTGTTTTTTCAGGTCTATATGGGTGTGTTAATTTCACTCACACGTTTTTTAGCTACATTTGTTATGTAACCATACCTCAGCGGATTCGGTCGTCAAACAAACTCAAGTGTTGGCATTTGTCAAGTAAATTCCCGAGAATGCAATATGTACGCGGTGCGACGTGTAACGTTGTGGCGAGCTTACAATTTAAAACCACTCTCAAGACTTGAGCTGTTTGGAAATTCCTTTGCGCTCCTTTTACGATTCCCGGGATCTCTGGGTTTCTGAATACAGATATTTTGATACTTTACATACTATATTTACTCCTTTATCTGTGTTCATCATCATCATCATCAGCCTATTAATTTCCCTACTGCTGGGGCACAAGCCTTCAGAAAGAAGAAGAAACCAAGCTTCCATTGTCCATTCGTTTGTTTTATGTAGGTATGAACCATAATAGCCAGGCAGTTAAAATTTTCTTTCACCTTAATAGGTATTTATCCTTAAGAAAATTTTACTAGAAAAATTCTACGCGGACCAGGCAGCAGAGGAGGATCGTTTTTTTTTATATTTAAACATCTAGCAGTTAAATGCTTAAAAAATAAAATATAGTTCTTTCTATTGCTGCTATAAGAAAAGTACCTTCTAACCGGTTTTGTATTAGGTCAAAGTTGAAATGAAATGAAAAAATTAAATTAAATTAATTTATTAAAATTAAAAAACTAAAAAAAAAACACAACAATTATCTGATCTTCTGTTCTGTCGAGTCTGGGATACTTTCCATTTGGATTTGTATCGACCAAATATCGTAACACCAGCCTCTCGACTACGACACATCGTATCGACACAAATCATACACCTACTCCGCAATATTATGATAGCGGAAAATCTTGCTGTCATAAATAAAATTGTCTCCCTCCATCCCGAAATTTCCCTATAGGGCATAACCTTATCTCCGTTTATTTTTTGCACCAACAGAATAAGCAACTTCCCAAGAGTGTTTCAAAACTTGAGCACATTTTCAAGGGTCGATTCGATTGTCCGTGCGTGCAACACACATTTTTCTATTCGCCAAATATTCGGTTCGTTTACGTCGAACATTGTATTTGTGCCACATTGGGGTTTTATGAATTATTCAGTGCTTATTCGACCTATTTCATGTTGGCACCGTTGATATAATAATTCCCCATTTGATCATTCTGGAATACACAACTTAACAAATTATGCAGAGAGTTAGATAGATAGATTAGATAGATTAACACTTTATTATAAAATGAAATAATATATAACTAATTACATAACAATCACAAACAATAAAATTAACAAAAGTTGAGAATTGTATATTGTTATTACCTAAATATTTATACAGGAATAGTGTGTTTATTACCAATTAATTGTAGCATCAACAGCTTAATTAATATTAAATTGGAAGTAAAATAAAAAATTATGTGGTAAACCAGCGGTTTCCTTTAAGCTTTAGTCTGAATTAGAAACTAGAACTTAGATCTAACACTTATGTAACTTGTACAATGTATAGGTTATTTGAATTAAGTATATTTTTTGGTGTAAGGGGTGTAAGGGGTTCTAAATACACCTGCAAGAACCCAAGCCAACCTCACCTTCACGTGGTGCACCCTGTTGACCAACAGACGAGGCTCTGGCAAACCGACCGATGGCGGTATAACCATCCAATGACGTAGGGGAGGAAAATGTCACTGGTGACGGGCAGCAGCGTCATCAGTAAATAAACCTACGCTCTGCGATCGCCAACCCGCCTGCCCAGCGTGGCGATTATGGGCAAAACCTTCATGCACAAGAAACTCAAGCCACGGCCCTCAGTTCCCGGCAGCCCCGCTATTCCTGGTCACGGTGGCGACCACGGTAACGGTGGGGCGGGGGGTGCCAAGAATCTCCGGGCTACGGGAGGCCACCACAAAAGACTGACCCTGGCGACGTACAACGGACGCACGCTACGGCTTGACTCGCATCTGGCGCAACTCGAGGTGGAACTTGGAAAGATTAGGTGGCACATTTTAGGGTTAAGTGAAGTCCGAAGAGAGGGGGAGGACACCATAACCCTCGAATCGGGCCACCTAATGTACTTCCCCGGGGGAGACCAACAGTCCCAAGGTGGCGTTGGGTTTTTGGTAAATAAGTCCCTTGCCGATAACATTGTGGAAATGTCCAGCGTGTCGAACAGGGTAGTGTACCTTATTATAAAGCTCACCGAGAGGTATAGCCTCAAGGTGGTGCAAGTGTACGCACCGACCTCGACACACTCGGACGACGAAGTGGAGGATATGTTCGATGATATATCGAGGGCCCTCCACTCCACTACTAAGACCCACTACAACGTTGTTATGGGGGACTTCAACGCTAAAGTGGGAGTACAGAATTGCAGCGAATCGGTAGTAGGATCCCATGGATTTGGAAGCAGAAATCATAGGGGGCAAATGCTCGTCAACTTCCTCGAACAGCAGGGGCTCTTCTTGATGAACTCTTTTTTCAAGAAACAGCCCCAAAGGAAGTGGACATGGCAGAGCCCCGACACTATGACTAAAAATGAGATCGATTTCATCATGACGGACAAGAGGTACATATTCAGAGACGTCTCCGTGATCAACAGGTTCAATACCGGTAGTGATCACCGACTCGTTCGGGGCTCTCTGAATATCAACTTTAAGGCCGAGCGCGTCCGTTTAATGAAATCCAGGCTCCAACCTACTTTGCTCCAATCTATAACAGGATCTGAAACGTTCCAGTCAAATCTGGAGAACCGATTTGCTGCCGTGGAAACCACATCAGACGTAAACCAAAACCTCGAAAATGTGGTTCGGATTCTCAGGGAAGAGGGTACGAAACTATGTGCAACGCAGCGTAAGGGCAGGAAGTCAAAGCTTTCGGAAGAGACTTTAGGGCTAATGAAGGAACGACGTGAAAACCCACCCGTCACTTCGTCGGCAAAGCGGACTCTAAACCAAGAGATCAGTAAGCACGTACGACACGACCTCCGATGCTCCAATACTCTCTCGATCGAGAGAGCGATCGAGCAGAATCGAGGGTCCAAAGTGTTCGTACAATCTCTTGGAAGAAGCCATCTGACGAAGTTGACCACAGCAAGTGGGGAAGTTGTTGCTTCAAAGCCGGCAGTCCTTTCGGAAGTGGAACAGCCAGTTATACGCATCACATGCATCTCGACCTGATCCCGGAAATAAGGATTCTAGAGCCACATTAACACGCCTCTTCACCGAAGACCTGCCAGAAGTCAGTATTGGCGAAATCGAGATTGCTCTTGGACAGCTTAAAAATGGAAAAGCCCCTGGAGAGGATGGTGTTACAACAGAACTCTTGAAGGCTGGAGGTAAACCCGTACTGAGGGAGCTCCAAAAGCTTTTTAACACTGTCCTGTTCGAAGGGAGAACTCCGGAAGCGTGGAGTAGGAGTGTGGTCGTCTTGTTCTTTAAAAAGGGGGACAAGACCCTACTTAAGAACTATCGACCCATATCCCTTCTAAGCCACGTCTATAAGCTGTTTTCAAGAGTGATCGCGAACCGTCTTGCGCGAAGATTTGATGACTTCCAACCACCGGAACAGGCTGGGTTTCGGAGTGGATACGGCACCATAGACCACATCCACACAGTGCGGCAGATTATACAGAAGACTGAGGAGTACAATCAGCCCCTGTGCCTAGCATTTGTGGACTATGAGAAGGCCTTTGACTCGATTGAAATCTGGTCTGTCCTGGAGTCCCTGCAGCGTTGCCAAGTCGACTGGCGATACATCCAAGTGATAAGATGTCTCTACGAAGCCGCCACCATGTCTGTCCAAGTACAGAATCAGCAAACAAGTCCCATACCTTTGCATCGTGGAGTGAGACAAGGGGACGTTATTTCCCCGAAATTGTTCACTAATGCAATGGAGGATATGTTCAAGACGCTGAACTGGAAACGACATGGCATCAACATAAATAGCGAACGCATCTCTCACTTGCGATTTGCAGACGACATCGTCATCATGGCAGAAACCCTGCAGGACCTACAGCAGATGCTGAATGACCTGGCTGACTCTTCTATACGCATCGGCCTACCGATGAACTTGGATAACACCAAGGTCATGTTCAATGAACATGTTCTACCGGAACCGATTGCAATACACGGTGCCGTTCTCGAAGTTGTTCAAAAATATGTATACCTCGGGCAGACATTGCAGTTAGGTAGAAACAACTTTGAGGACGAGGTGAATAGAAGAGTTCAGCTAGGTTGGGCAGCGTTTGGGAAGCTACGTCAAGTCCTGACATCGTCGATCCCACAGTGCCTAAAGACGAAAGTCTTCAATCAGTGCGTCCTACCTGTGATGACATACGGAGCCGAGACGTGGACACTGACGGCACGGCTGATCCACAGGTTCAAAGGCGCTCAACGCGCTATGGAAAGGGCTATGCTCGGCGTTTCTCTGAAAGATCGCATCAGAAATGAGGTAATCCGACAGAGAACCAGAGTTATCGACATAGCCCACCGGATTAGCAAGTTGAAGTGGCAGTGGGCTGGCCATATTTGCCGAAGAACCGATAACCGTTGGGGTAGACGAGTTCTGGAGTGGAGACCGCGTCTAGGCAAACGTAGTGTAGGACGTCCTCAGGCACGATGGAGTGACGATTTGCGCAAGGTGGCTGGCAGGAGCTGGATGCGAGTAGCCAAAGATCGATCTGAGTGGCGTGCATTTGGAGAGGCCTATGTCCAGCAGTGGACTATGATAGGCTGTTGATGATGATGATATTTTTTGAAATGAAACTTCTATTCGGAAGGGGTGTCAATGAACACGAGCGTCACACGACTATATATACAATATATGTATGGGTGTGTGTGTGTGTGTGTGTGTGTGTGGGATGCGTGCGCAGCTGTTCCCGACGAGCATGAAAGTTAAAGGGTAACTCGGCGAAGGCTGAAACACTACGAGCGTCACGAGCGTCACACGCGACAATATATATATGAGTGATCGTGCGCTGCTCCATATCCCTATGCCTTATGCACCGCCTAATGTTAGGTTATTTAAGAAAAGAAGTTTCACGTCAGTTTTGTGGTCCATGCTCACAAATTTTATTTTCATCTCCTCCGTACTTCCGAATAAGTGAGAAGTTAACACATAAGGTTTTTTGTAATGAACGTGTCAGATATACAGTAAATGGAAAGGAAACAAATGCGGAAATGGAAGCTTTCAAGTTCGGAAACTAAACTAATTAAACGTTTGTATTTTTAATATAAAAATAGATTACAAAAAAAAAGTAATTATGCACTAAACTGATTCACTCAATCAAGAAAAAAAAATACCTTTATTATTACACTAATTAATTAATTATAAATTACGTAACTTAAAATAAATGAGACAATAATTCTGTCGTTAAATGGATTTCACACAAAAGAACCTAGATATATAATTTTATCCAACTGATAGTTTTTGAACTAGCCAACTTTAAAAAAAACTTTTGCATTTTCTTTTTGTTTTTCCTTACTCGTTCCATAATTGTACTGAATGCATTCTCGACAAGCCGAAGTCTTTTAGAAGGTTATAGAGAGCTTTTGCTGGTATACCACTCACTCCTACTTCTAACGCATAAATTAACTACCATTTTTAGTTAGTTCGTTCGTTAGATCGTAATATTTATTCAATTATATCGTTGTGTATAGAAATCCCTTGAGGCTACGTTGGACGTCGATCAGCTGATGATAATGACGATGATGATATTAAAACAACAACTTGAATTGAATACTTAAGTATAAAAATAATAGTATATAAAAAAATTTAGGTAGTACCACGGTAATATTACCGTGGTAGTACCTACAAATAATTTAAAACATCAAAGCTTTTTTTAAACGGCTGACATTAAATATTACATGGAATTTCACTCAAACGAAAAAATATATAGGTACCAAGATGGTTTCCTATATAATTAAACGCACAGGAATTTCATCATAGGTACCTTAGTTCTCGTCGTGCAAAATTAATTAGTTCCAGAACACTTTGGAGGATGAATATTTAATGGCTTGCGACTGGAAATTGGTATACCATTCCGTTGAATCTTGTTAAAAAATAAGTTTGATGGTAACTGAACATGTATTGTACTAAGTAGTTTCTGGCAGAACTTATTATTTTAAAATAAAATTACCTGTGTACTTTTTAAAATCAAATTAGGAACAACTAACAACCACACTCATTAATTTGTTTTTATTTTCAATGTAAACAGCTTTTCATTTGCGATTCAGTTCGAAATTTAAATAAAACCTTTGAAAAGTTACTGGTTGCCACGTTTCAGAGTAAGGGATTGTTCCATTTTTAAATTCGACGACAGATATGGATTTTCATACAACTTTTGCCGGCCGCTGCTCGCATGTATGTGGCCAGTACAACAACTTGGATTTATTTTGAAAAAGATTGTCAAAATAATGCTCAAATTTCCAAGCATGTTTGAGAAAAAAAAGGACATTGTTCTGCGTCCATACATAGTTAGCCTAAGAACCAACAATCATGAAATATTATTTTCTAGGTTCTAAATCGCAAGTAAATGACTGTAAAAACAAAGATTATTGACGGACACTTCTGAGAACTGAAATTATTAGGAAAAATAAAAGTTTTTTGAGGTTATGTTTAATATTAAATGAAACATAGGTCAACCTACGAACTTAGTATGAACTTAGTATGAACTCAGTATGAAGTGAACTATTATTACAACTAATTCATTTTATTCGGTGCGATTTTAAGGATTAACTATTAGGAAAAACTTGGTTAGGTAGGAATCATGAATAAAATAAAAACTGTAGTTTTGCTTCTTATTATTTATTGGCTATTTTTCACATAATTGTATCATATTGTATATTGTATTTATTTGTTTAACACATGTATATTGTGTTAATATGCAGCGTGAATGTGTATCAGGTGCTCTTGAATAATTTGGCAGTATGATTCTTTCAGGATGTTGTGGCACAGGTTCACTAGCACTTGGTAATAAGGTCTCTGCTTTTTGATAACATCGATGGCATATTAGATAGCCGAAATAGTAAAAGTTAAATTAAAGGAAAGTTAAATTAAAAAACAATCGCAAATAAACACACACAACAGGTAATGCGAAACGAGAATTTTCCATTTATAAATAGTACTCTTTGACGAGAATGCACGAATGCCACAGATTACTACGAATGCAAACTGCCTGCACCACAACCACAGAGTATCGAGTTTATGCCGGCCCTTCACTTGACAACAGTTTATCCTTGTCATGCTTAATAAGGAATGAAAAGGACAGACTGATGTCATGTTTTTAAATAGCAAATACGAATAGCCAAGTGAAATGCCGGCATTAGGAAGAAAGAGTGTTTTGTTTGCAGTGCTGTCATAGATTATACACATAAAATGGTATTTATTGTCTCAGGTTATTTATTAACTTTTTAATTTAGCTTACTCAACTGGAAGTGTCCGTCACTATCTAAATACTGATAATTATCGAAAAAACATATACTAAGAATTATCATAAATGCCAAATTGGTGTTGGTTCTTAGGCCAGTTTTAACATTGTCCTTTGTAGGTTTTACAAAAAATACAAGGCACACACTTTATTATGAAACACTGTTAACTTAAAACTGATATTATAATGTAGGTAATAAAGAACTTCTAATCTACCTTTATAGTTAAAGTAAAAAGCTAGTTAAGTCTAGTGTGTAAAATTGGTGGTGTATGCAGGGGTATACTTACCCTTTATTGGACGGGTACGCCCAAGAAGCCCTTCCGCAGCGGATGGGGGGCGGTACGGTGGGCACTAGGCTGCGTACCCAGCCCCCACGCGCGGGCCTACCTGCGCACGTCTGCGGGGTCCCCGTAATAGCTCGGGAGACCCCTGCCGTGGAGCCCCGGCGAGGTCGGGAAGCTGCTGGGTGCGAAGCCATGGCAGAATCTCTAACGGGGACCCCGCGGCTTCGCATTAAGCAGTGTAGAAGGTATTCGCAGGACTTTTTTAGCGGATATTATGCTGTAAAGCGGTGGTCAACCACTGGGGGGTCCGTAAGACTTGCGGGAGCCAGGTGTGAGGTCCGTTCGGCGGTGTGCCTCTTAAAGGCGCCGTCACCTGTAAAAAGATTTTTTACCTGCGTTATAAAAAAAAGGGTATATTTACCCTAGATCCAAGAGCGGGGCGGCTACAAGACCTGAGAGGGTCAGCAGTAGCCATAAAAAGGCATACGTTACTTACTTATATTTTGATTTGATTTAAGTACTAATTCCATAGGGGTGAGGGGTGGAAATCGGAAGAGGTAAGAACCTCTTTTCTCTTACTAATATACCTATTATATTTCATACGTTGAGGAATCAGGAACCTGATCTTGAAATATGAAAAAAGATTATATCAAAATTATATAAATATCAAAATACAAGATTGAAAAGTTCAGAACCTTCTCTAAAATCGTATAAAAATTCATAGATATCTTGTTACTGTAAGAAATTACCATTCTAGGCTTGAGTTTACTTTTGATCGAAGTTTACTGTGCAACAACATTTATCTCATAAAAGTGACATCTGTTGAAACATATACTACTTACGTGAATAAAGTTAAATAGCATCTTCAGAAAAGCATCATGTATTCTATTTGATATCTCCCCACTAGATGGCAGTGGCAAACTAATAAATTCGACAATGAATAAAATTTGCAATAACATAGTAACTACAGTTGCCACGGACATTGATTGAAAATAAAATAATAATATAAATATGATCAACAAATTATTTCTGTAGAAATAATCTGTATGAAACTTTTATAGTACGTCTACTCCCTACTAGATGGCAGCATAGAGTTACTGGTTTTACAACTGTTACTGTGCAGTCGTCCCTCCTTATTATAGCAACAACTAAATTGATCATTAATTAACTTTAATAACTTGTTAAGTTTTATTAAAAAGACATAATCCTTTTATTAAGACTATGTTGCCCACAAGAATTGTAAGTCGTGACTAAATGTGGATTACAAATCACTTAATTTAAGTGGGTATTTTAGCTTCATACTTAATGTAGTTTATATTGAAATGAATGTTCGTTACATACTTATGCTAGGTGGCGCCAGCATAGCTTTCTCTTATCTCAGTTTTACAAAAGCCCTGCCATATGCACTGTTCGTGCATATTTCGTGATTAATTTTGGTTTATGCAGTTTTTTCTAAGTCATAAAACATTGAAATAAAAAACTTGTAGTTTAGAAAAGAGATATAGGGCACAGCGGATTTCCCGCTTGAATTGGAGCGCCCTTCTGGAGAAGCAACCTCCACCTTACAGAAGACTACAATAAATTAACGTCACCTTTTGATGCTGATGTGTTTCTGCTGGAGAGTGGGGTTCCAGGGCTCCGTGGAGCAAGGGATTGGGTTCGGACCGGAAAGGTGAAGATGGATGGATTATACCGAAGTAGGTAGGAATATTTTGTGATAAACATACCTACCCGACTAGTTTAACGAAGAGAAAAGGTGTGCTGATTGTCGCTTAAATTACTTAACTATTACAAGCGACCCGTCCTCGCTTCGCTTCGCCGGGGACTTTACTTTTTGCTTTTGAGCTTATTATACATAAACCTTCATCTCGAATCACTCTAGCTATTGCTGAAAACTGTATTAAAATTCGTTGCGTTTATCTAAGCAGCTGGAACGACTTTATTTTATAGGTAGAAAGAGGTTCCGAAAAGAACCTTTTAGGGAAACAATAAAATAAAGAGAAATTATTATTAAAACTATAAAGAGAAAAAAGTTTTACGTTTTAAAAACTTCAATTTCGTCATCGTCCGCAGCGTAAATTAGCTGACCGCGTGGTCACAGTTCCGTACCAACAAAAGTCGTATTATCTATTTAACCATGCTTCCAAATTATATGCAGTTTAACGAAAAAGTCTTTTGTTTTAAGTACAGGAATCGATAAATTTATTACTTTCGATAAGAATTCATAATTATTGATAATATTATGATCAATAAACATGACCTAACAACCATTGAAAGTATTTTCTTAGTATAAAAAAAACACTTTTTGTGACTTAAATATAAAGTTATACATAATTATACTGTCATAGAGGTCACTCACCCACCGACGACGGTCTGCCAACGGACCCAACCCTGGAGGTACCATACCTGGATGAAAAGGTCCTCTGTAGTATCAGAGGCACCACCAGTGTTGCCAGGTCTCCAGATTTTACAAGAGATCTCCTGTTTTTTTGAAATTTCTCCTGTTCTACTGTTTGTCTACATTAATCTCCTGTTTTTTTAGAATACGATTTTCTTTTTTAAATTGCATGTTGAGTTGCATGTTTCGTCATTAATAATGTAGATAACCTTAATAATTATAAAATAAATGTAATTGTCTAAAGAAAAAAAATAGCTTTGAGGGGTGGCAGAAGCCACAGAAACACATTCGTTACTAGTCTTTATCTTGATTTGATTTACCAATTCTAGGGGGGGGGGGAGGTGCACACCGGAAAAAGTACACCTCTGTTTTTCTTGTAGCTGTTTCCATACATCTACTGGTTTTTTCTATAACGCCTCCCGATTTTTGAAAATCGGACCTGGCAACACTGGGCACCACTCATCACAGCCTAGGAACCTATGCGATGAAGATTTTTTGAGTGTGTATGCTGTTGTAAAAAGCTAAGCGCAGATACAGCGTCACCGGGTTTGAGGACGGCGCGATCCTAACGGGACCTCAAGCCGAGAATTGACGAGTGCCTCTAGAGGTTTTCCAGGCATATGGCATCTCCACAGGGGGGAGTCTCCTCTCCGTCTGGAGCCTCTAGACCAATCCTAAGAGGGGTCGGCTCAACTTGAGGGCGTCTCTGAGACTCGGACCTCGGCTCTGGTTAGCCGTTGTCGTGGGGGTGGTGCGATGAAGTACTAGTCCTCCTTACACCAAGCCGCTGCTGGTTCCCGACTGTGAGGTATGTACCTACTTCCTCCGACCGCCTCGTTAAAATCCGATATGTATGCTCTACCTCTTAGTCTTAGTAGAACGGCGGGCTGTTTTCGCAACTCAACACCCAGTGCCTATTTTGCGTGGGGATTGGCATCAGTCCTGCCATCCCAGCTCCTCCAGAAAGCTCAGCAGTCCCCTAATGGTGCTGCAGGCCTCTACTATTGTCTTCGGGCTTCCCATAAGAGAAGTCCTTTATCTTGCAACGCCCCTGCACACCAGCAGAACATGGGCGCTTGTCTCCTCATCCTCCAGGTAGGCTCTGCACAGAGGGCTGTCAGAAATACCTATATTACAAAGGTGTTTGCTGAAGTAGTCGTGACCCGTGAGTATACCCACGATTTGTTTTAGGGCTTGTCTAGGTAGTCTGATTATCTTATGTGTTAGCTGCAGGTTTACCTTGGGAATGGCTTCCCTAGCTTGCCTGCAGTCCGTGAGTTTTGCCCAGTATTCGTCGTGTTGTCGTTGACAGCGCTCCCTTACCTAGGTTCGCAGCTGTCGATAGAGTTTGGGTACAATTGGCTCCGGACCAATGGCCGTCCTGCTGGAACCTTCTTCTTCTTCTTGTTGCTACGGGCGTTTTCGCAACTCGACGGCCTTATGGCGCCTGTTTTGCGTGAGGAGGGTGTGTGGCCGGAGTCACTCCAGCCAGCCCAGCTCTGCCAGGAACGCCCCCAGGCCTTTCACATTGGTGACTGCCTCTTGAAGGTTTCCCGGTGAGCCGAGGTATTTCGCCCGGTATTCGGCCACTCCGTTGCATTCCAACAGAACGTGAGTAGCTGTTTCTTCTGCCTCCATGCATCCTCTGCATAGGAGGCTGTCCGTGACACCTAAGTTGAAAAGATGTCTGTTAAAATGTGCATGTCCAGTGATAGCACCCGTTACCATGCGAAATGTAGGTTTGCTTAGCTGTAGGAGAGTTTTGGAGAAGGCAGCGTTCACCCGTGGCAAAGCGAGCTTGGTCTGCCTGCACATCTCCAGGTCGAGCCAGTATTGCTGGTGTAGTGCGGCTCGCGGATTTTATTGACGAGACAGCTTATCGGTATTGGGACGATTGGTTCAGAACCTGTTGGGGTCGTATCAGATCCCTTCCGGGCCAGCTCATCCGCAGCGTCGTTTCCGCGTGATCCACTGTGTCCCTTGATCCATTGGATGGTAATAGAATTGCTTGACCCTACCTTGTTTAAGGTTTTGTGGCATTCTTGTAGGAGGCTCGATTTGACTAAACAGGCATCTAGAGCTTGTAGGACTGATTTGCTGTCAGACAGTATTTGCATTTCCTGACCTGTTACTTTTCTTGAAAGGATCGCTGTTGCCGCCAGTGTGATGCCCATACATTCAGCTTGGAACACTGTGTTGTATGGGCTTAAAGGGAACGCGATGTGTATATTGAGGTCCTCAGAGAAAACACCCGCGCCCGTGCCCGATGAGGTTGCCGTGCTGCTGGAACCTTTCCTGGCTAAGTAGTCCGCCATATCGTTACCCCTTGAGCCGCTGTGTCCTTTAATCCACTGTAAAGTCAATCTATTGTTGTTACCAATATTAGTCAACTTACAGTGGCATTCATAAATTAAGTAAGAAGTCATAATTTCTTCTAAATGCTGATTAATTTGTAAGGCTTGATCTCGTACCAGCTAAAATATATGCTTGGCATGTTTCAAAGAAACTTTTCATGAGTAAATTTAAATAAATTATACCCTCATTTCAACGTTTAGCATCCGCCATCGTGTCGGCAGTACCGCCCCACAATCTCGACCAATACGCAAACTGGCATTGCCACATAACTATAGACTCAGAATTACCGCTTGCGGCGTAAATGTAACAAAATTATGCGCCGCATCCAATACTTGGCCGCAATTTGTCTGTGACTTGCAGAAGCTACACTTAGGTGAGTACGAAAGTACTAATTATTTAAACTATTTACTGCAATGGGTGCATTTTATATATAAGTGTAATGTGCGAGCAACATAAAGCTGTGGACTCACGTGTATTTAAAAAAAAATATATTTTTTTGTAATGTTACTCTTTGACTTCAACTTGCTGGGTTAAAAAACTAACATTTTATTTCAGAATGTTATTAAGTTATCCTGTGCAATCTCTTTATAATAATTGAGACTGCTACACCTGAAAATTAATGTACTTACATAATAACAAGAAAATTTGGGAACGACCGAAATTATCGTGTGCTTTTGGCGTCATTTGATTTTTCAACAGCAGGAGCGGTTAACAGGTTATTTCAGTGGATGTTTCTAGCTAAAAAAATGTGTATTTAATCACTAAAATATTAAGGCAAATGGAAATGATGTGGAATATTGTTAAAGTAAATACCGTCAGGTGATAGAAAGAACTTTGTTAGAGTACTGGGTCCGTATTAAACAGTGGTTGAAGCGGGTTCACATTCAAAATTCAAATTCAACTCGGAATAAATATTCCGCCTAGGTTGTTACAAGCTCTTATGAAAATCAAACGCCAAACAAACAGTTTGTAAATCTACGGTGCAAGAGTTTGTACTGAGAAAAACCGGCAAGAAACTCAGGCACGTATAATATGAATCTTTTAACGATGGAACTTTCCTATGCGTTAAGGGTTCATAATACGGCCTCTATCTAACTACCACACAGAAGTTTATCTAGGAACCGACCGAAGAAATATTAGATAGCGTTACACACGCAGTCTATTCTAAAATAAATAATAAAAAATATTTAACAAATATTCAAGAAACATAATAAACACGGATCTACATGGGTGTAAGGGTCGCATGCGCAGCCATACTCATAAAAATATAAAAGCTAAGTCCACCATAAAACTAAATTAATTTTGTTTATCGTTTGTAAGTATAAAAGATTGACGACCTCCGTGGTCGAGTGGTTTGTGCGCCGGGTTTCATGGTGTTGCCGACTCGAGAGGTCCCGGGTTCGAGTCCCGGTGGGGGCAGATGTTTGTGTGATGAATACGAGCATTTGAACTCCAGTCATGGATGTTAAAAATATACTTATATATGTACAGTTTATGTATTCTATCCGTTACCCTAGCATCCCATAACACAAGCCTTATAGTGCTTACTTTGGGGCTAGGCTAATTGGTGTGTGTTGTAAAAAAAAAAAAAAAAAAATTGAAACGTCATGCTTTCAAACAAAGTTTACCAAAAATATAATGAACAATATATTGAGAGTGAAATTGTATTGTGTGTTAAAAACATAATTTGAAGTGACTTAGTGTTTTGAACACGCAATAAATTTCAGTTCAAATTTCATACAATATTTTATTTCATAAGCAGCAATAGATAATTTTATTCGAATGTTACATTTCGCACGTCACAAACAAAAGGGTATTTATTATCTTCAAAAATTGTGTATTGAAATATCGCGTTGTAAAGTTAAAATCACAATCATAAATTTTGCCTAGAAATTGACGACATGTGTTGCTATAATTCAAAAACTATTTCGAATTAAAATACAATTATCTTACTAGTTTATAGAGAAAAAAAGTAGTTTTCTAGACTTAGTACCCTATTGTTTGTGACGTGCGATTTGTAACTAGCATTTGAGTAAATGCCAAAATCTATATTTAACGTGAAAAGTATTTTCATTTCAAATGTCTAGACCTATGCATTCATAATTATTTGTTGTGAACAAAGATAAAGTCCACTTGGGAACTACATTGTTGAAGAAGATTTTAAAACTAAAGGACTCGCAAAGTAGGTATTACATAATCTGTTTTGCTTCAAATCCTTAAAGTTCTCTAAGAAAAGTTTGTCATCGGTCAGCAACCGAGGCTAATTGCTGGTAAATGCATATACTTACGTATACATATTTAACATTATCCCTTGTTGGATTCTTAAACAGGTATAATATATTGCCGAAATCGTCACAGTCGTTCGTTGCGTCTTTGTTGATATTAAAATATAATTTAAGTGCTTAATGTAGACTTCAATTAACTGCTCCTTATATTATAAAAGTAGCAGTTAATGGTGCCAATTCTGGCGTGATATTCTAAACTTAAAACTAAATTTAACATCAGTCTCTCCTTTTCTTTCTGTATAGAGAATGACAAGGATATACTGCTGTCAAATTTAAGTTTAGGTTTAGAGAATCATGCTAGAATCGATACCAATGTCTACATTAAGCACTCAAATTATACTATATATCACCATCATATATTTCTGTATGTTTACTATCGAAAAATAACACGGAACGAATGCTTGATATCGTCTCCGATAATGTTGTAACTGCTTTCTTTGTAATAACCGTTTCGTCTTCTGTCTCCTAAGTTCAATATTTAGCTAAAACCGTCACTGCGTCGTATCCTGCTTGTGTCATCACTCATCCTCCTGACCATTAAACTGGACCCCAGGGCGGTACCCCGTAATTGTGCCTTGTGTCCTCAAATGATATTAATCACAGTATCGGTCGGAATGTCATTTTGTAAATTACACCGGCTTATTATAAGGCTTGTAATTGGAACACGTCACGCACTGAAGGAATGTCGGGTCTCGTTATGTCTCTCTTAAGACACTCGATATCTCCAAATGCAATGTTAGAAAATAAATTGTTATGATGAAAATATGTTACAGTGCAGCACAACTGATCATCATTTATATTTACAAGATCTATTAAACAATCTATTTAAAGAACATGTGGCATAGTTATTGGATTAACTACTTACATATATCTCATGATTTAGAAGTTCTTAATGCTTGCTCAGAAGAGACACAATTTTTCATAGTGGTGAAAATGGAAAAAAAATAATGATTATTATTAAATAATGAAAAACAATGATTTAAAATTTCCTATTGCAGTTGTGTTGAACTTTATTTTAATTACGCAGGTTATCATAAAATTTAACGTTATATGCCAGATTTTAGCCCTATTATTACCTAGCCTACTCATATAACATCCAACATAATAAGATAATTAGTCTTTTTTATTTTTAATTAGTATTTGTCTTTTTGCAAAATATTAAGGCCCGCTTATACCTAAGTTTTGATTTATAGTTAACATGTTTAAGTAAGCTTTATTCTATCTCTATTTGAATTTAAACAATTGACTTGGATGGAATGATGTGCTAAGCACGATTAAACCCTAATTTAAATGAAGGATTTGATGCAATTAGGTCTTATTATCACTTCCGTATCTTTCGATCTCAAAATCAGTGGTATTATCATGTTGGTTTTAGACACATAATATTATCTACAATCTACTTTAAACATATAGCAATACAACGGCCCGGCACGTCTCTGATTCTCTATGGCTTTAAAACAAAAAGGCGAAAAAAAGTTGATGCTTCACAAAAAATCAACGCACGTTATACCTACATTGGTCCATCGCTAAAACAAAATAAACAACTTCCTAATAGATTCAAGTAGCCTTTTAAAATATCAATTATGTGGTCGTAAATCATTAATCAACGCATCTACGTGACCCACAATCACTCTCACTTTCGTCGACCCAACAGACAGCCTGACGCCGGAGAAAGGCCCTATTATTCTGAGAAACTCATTTATTTCGAACCGGGCTAGAGGAAAACCAATTTTTAATACTTTTGTTATACCAACATGAATGGATTTTAAAGATAATGCATCAACGTATAGAGAAAGGATAAGTAATAATTCATTTTTTTTTTAAATAAATGGTATTGTCAAGATATATGACCGCTAGTATTCAATCCCAAAAACACAAGAATTCAAAACAGAAGGGCGATTCTGTAAAAGAAATTCTTTCATTATAGTAATACAAGTTATTTATGGGATTGTTACCATGTACCTTGTTTTTAGCGAATTTCCGATATTTCGGCACTTAATGTGAGAATGTGAACAGTGGTTTCGAACGGGTATCGGACACAATAAAAGACTTCGTCGGAGGGTACACCGATATGTCTGCCAGTTATAGCCTACTCGGAATTACTTTATTTACTCGTGATCATGGCTCTTGCAACAGTGTCGAAATTTCGGTAACTCGCTAAAAACATGGTACATGGTAACAATCCCGTAAATAACTTATATTACTATAATGTTAGTGGACCTGAAATTTTAAAACAATCTACAAATAAGGTAGAGAGCTTACTAGTTCGATAGCCTCAATTTTAGACATTAGATAAATATGCATTAATTAAGCCATTGAATGGCAAAATCGCAGAATGACTGCTAAAAGAACAAGTAATGGATACTTGATAATTGTCGAAAATCAGAATAAATGAGATCGTAAGTTTGATTGCATCCTACAGAATCAACATGCTGATTGTGTTATTAAAGAATCTACTTTTCAATACTTGTATTATGGATACATAGATCAGATATAATGGCATATAATAACTTAGATCCGAACAATATTGGAAAGTTAATTTTCTCGTTAACCTGACCGGTAATTCGGCAAGAATTTGCCTCGCTAATAGCTAGCTACCTACGATAAATAGTGCGCAGCCAACTACTACAACAACAACTAGCAACTTATCTGTTAAGGTCGTATCATTACATTGCCCCTTTCGGGGTGATAGAACATGAAATGTGTGAAAAATAATAACATCTTCGGATGAATATTGCACATTCAACAATGCTACGTTTGTCAAAGTTAGATTACGCTTAGACCCAACAGTTATTAATATCATGAAAAATTTGTGTCTCGTTAGTTACGCACTTGTCTCACCGCCCGCGACAAAGCGACTAACTATCGATTATTTTCTCGCTCAAGAAACCACAATATAATACCAGGCCACTCAGAAAAACTTTTGCGAAAAAAAGTTTTTATATATAAGACGTTGTCCACTTGTTATTATTTTGAATATTTCGATTATTTAAAAGTAAAAATACCACTGTTCGATTTTCAAATTATTCTCTCCGCTTCCGCGAGAACCAATTAAATTTTTCTTGTTTCATTAAAAAAATTAATCTGCATCGAGAACATTTTCGTGATATGATTTTTTAAGATTTTAAATGTGCTTTTATGAATGAAGAACCTTCAAAAGCAACCATCTACCGCTGGTGTAGCGAGTTCAAATGCGGAAGTCTTACTTTGGGGGATGAACGAAGGAGTAGTCGTCCTACGACGGCTGCCACCGAAGTAAGTGTGCTGACAGTAAAAAAATTAATTCAAGAAAACAGACGAATTACGTCCGAAGAGATTCAGCATACTCTGCAGATTGGTTCAGGAAGTGTTCACAAGATTTTGCACGAGCACCTTTTCGTAAGGAGGATAGTTTCCCGCTGGGTGCCGCACAACCTCACCGAAGCTCAGAAGCAGGCCCGCGTGGATTGGTGCAGTGATATGATACAAAAATTTGATGCAGGCTCGTCACGGCGCGTTTACGATATTGTGACAGGTGACGAATCCTGGATTTATAAAAACGATCCAGAAACAAAGCGTCAGTCGACAGTTTCGCTGTTTCAAAATGCACCAACGTCTACGAAAGCGAAGCGATCGAGGAACGCAGGAAAAATTTTGAACACTAGTGTCTTCACTTTAACGGTATCCTAATTTCAATTCCACCTCAAGACCAGAGCAGCATCAACGCCGAATTGTATAATACAAAATGCCTGCCAGAACTTTTTTTCTGCAATGAGCAACAAGCGACCTAACACCGGGCTCCGTGGGGTCCTTCTTCACCACGACAACACGCCCGCGCAGTCAGCGATCAAAACGGAGAACTTCCTGGACTCCACACCAGTCAGAGTCTTGGGACACCCTTCTTACAGTCCTGATTTGGCTCAGTGTGACTTCTTTTATTCCCAAAAATAAAATATCAGCTCAAATCAGTTTTCATCGCCGGAAGAAGCGCTAGCAGCGTTTGAGAAGAACGTGGAAGAGGTGTCTGCGGAGGACTGGAAAAAATTTTTTGAAAATTTGTTCAGACGCATGAAACTTTGTATAGAGGCTGGTGGAGTGTTCTTTGAAAAGTTATTTTTTCTTTTTTTAGAAGTTATATAGTTTTAGTTTCTCAAAACTTTCTGAGTGTCCCACGTAGATATACATTTGGCGTAAAGAGAAAAAGAGATGCATATATTAATGGTTGATCGCTTATTATTCACACTGCTACCGGCGAGATCACTCTCCAATAGTTTGTCGTTGATCAACTAAAGCTATCAAAGATAATACTCGCTTAGCAATACTGGTTCAGCGATGCTCGCTTGTCACAAAACGTGCGCGTGTGTTCAGGATTGTCTCCGCGAGTAAGTGGCGTGGATAAACGTGCGTTATAGTGCCTAACTAACTTAAAGTACAAATAAAAAAAAATGTGTGCACGGACGGCACATCAGAAGTGAAACCTCTTTTCTTAAATAACCTAACATTAGCCGGTGCATAAGGCATAGGAGAATGGAGTAGTGCACGCATCCCATAAACACACACACACACACACACATATATATATAGTCGTGTGACGCATTTCCATTTCATATTTTCCATAGGATTTTCCCATTTACACCAAAAGAAGTTTCACTTCATAAAATCCTGCCTGTTCTTCTAATTTTACAAATTGTGTGAGGAAATAAGCATTTAACCTCAATAACCTTTAATTCTCAGTCTGGTGTGTTAAAAATAATTGAATGTTACATTTTTTTATCAGAAATCTGAATTTTAGTTAATAACGTAACCGTTACATAGTTTACAAATGAACGATAAACCTAGCCTTTAAATAAAAGTAGTGTATTAAGCATATTTATTACAAAACGGAGAAACAAGTTTCTCTATTGTGTAACAAGTCTACAGAATCGGTATTCAGAAGGTAACAAACTAATAAATCTTAATTAATCTACCATTGTCATCGATTGATCACTAATAATTGATGAGTAATTTAAATCTGTAAGTGAGTAAAACCTTGCATTTTTTTTTGTTATAATTACAATCAAAGTAGCGATGTGTCATTAGACAATTGTGAATTATTAATTTTCCTTTATTGTAACTACATTGTACATTGTTATAAAACGGTGGCACTAATAGCACCGAAAGAATATGTGTTACAAATTAAAAACCAGTCGATCATTATTTTATGCATTACAACCCAGATGATCGCGAAAAAACTAGATCTTTTATACAATATTATTCGATAACGTTCCCACAACCTCTCACGTGTTTAATGTCGATAACCCAAGAAATATGGATGATAATGAATCAATAGTTAGCTTTAATTGGTACCAAGAATTCTTCCCTAGATGAAACGAATCCATCAGGCAAAAACTTTTGATCGGTAAATACACTTGGAGTTTCATTGAGTGTAGTCTGAATGAAAAAGTTAAATCAAGCATACTGATAGGATTCTAGTTATTATAACAAAAGTGAATCTTACTATAGTTGAATCTAAAACTGCTAAGATATCAAGGTTTACTTAGGCAAAGAAGACTCCTTTTAATATATTCCACTCCGAGCCTAAAAAGACTGCTAATTCAATTGAAAAGCATTTAAGTAGCATTTAGTATCTGTTATAAAACCTGATAAATAAAATGTATTTGAGTACACAATCAAAAACGATCAAAAAGTCAAATCGTTAATTAGCGAGAAAAATATGCCGACTTAACACGTTTCTCGAATAGTTCGGCCCTGCACAATAATAAATAGGTATTTAATTAGGTCACCGCACACAGTTTTTGTTTCTCTCACATAAGGACACTGGAGTTTAATGATGCCACGCTAACAGGGTAATCAGATCTGTTTCAGATCGAAAGTGTGTGAATCAAGCTTATTCAGTTTTTCCTCTGTCTTTATTTGGTACTAGTTATGTTAATAGTGCGAGTTCATTGATTTAGGGACTACCGTTTCTTTGAATATCTGTTTCGATTCCAGTAATAATCTTTAGAATACCAGCTGATGATTGTGGTGAAACCGAATAACCTTTTTTTATTTATATCAGATGTATTTTTTTATCTTTTTTCCATTAAAATAGCTTGTTTATTACTCAAGTGTCGCCTGGCTGCTCATTTTATTATTATAGTTGTAAATCGGGATACAAAATTATTAGGAAATTTTATTCTACAAATATGCTATCAATGTCTTAGATCAAATAAATAAATAAGAGTAGAACTGTGTGAATCTCACGATCATAATATAGAAGACAGTATAGAAGCAAAAATTTTGATACGAAACTGTATATATTTCGATTATTCATCATAAACGCTTATAGGTTTCCAGTACGAATTTATCTTTTTCTTTCACTGACAATAGCTACTACGTTGTAGACGACTCTATAATCGTCAATACCTATAGTATACCTATATAGTGTTTTCGATAGTTTGAGTAGGCATTTAAAATATGTATGTTTTAATTTCATACATGAAATAATTAGTTCATGAATTAATAATTCACGTCTAAAGACACGATAAAATAATTAAATTTAAGTAATATAATTTAGTAAGTGTTTAAACTTTGTTTAATAACGTTAAATGTTTGTCCGTATAGAAGAGGAAATACTAAAATCCAACACATGTTAAATTATGTTGCAAAAAGTTAATTGATATTTACACGATGTAATAAAAAGTAAACTAATACCTACCTACTTATAAGTAAAAGAACAGCAAATGATTTATATTAGGCCAAAATCATTGAAAAGCAAAAACAGGCCGCACACCAGACATACAATTGTATTACGATAATTGTGGCGACATATTTGAAACGCAACACAAACGCAACTTTTAACGCTTTCCTATACCCGTTGTACCGAATGCATTGACTTGCATTTTTAATGGTGCAAATAAATTGATTGGTTACATTTGCAGCGTTGAATAATACTATTACTTCACCATGCATGTAAGCAAGCACACCAAAGACACATTTGCAGCGGGTGCATTCAGTAGCGAGACCAAACCAAAAAATATGCATGCAAATTGTGGCAACATAAATGTTGTGTGCATGTAGTACCCTGTGGCTACGGTGTGCGGCCTCACATAGCACTCGTGTCAATCACAGAAAACTTCAACAATTCAAGGTGTATCAATAAAAACTCTCAGGCAATTAGTCCAGACATTTTAATGAGCAACCTGTACTTGTTCACGATTATTATTTTTTGTTTCTGTTAAATTTATCTTCATCATACAATCTACAAAAAAGCAATTCGCGCTTGTTTTAACTTTTTTTTATAAAACACAGTATAATTACGTTTTTGGTCACCATTAGGGTTTTTTATTAATGTTATTTGACTGGAGTTAATGAATGATATGAACATTTTATATAGTTCCATCTATTAATAAGTCGTCTACGACAGATGTATGCGTCCAACGGCATGCGTGTATCAGAAATATCGAAATGTTACTTCAATACGCTCGTGTCGACTAGCTGGAACTGAGCTAGCGTTCCCAAACTACAAACATGCGTGAATGCTGCTCACCCAGAATTGCTCCAATACCGCACTATAGGTAGGCCGCTTAACTGAGTCCTCGCTGTGGGGTAAAGAGTGTGGGGGAGGACGAAAACGGGGACCGTGAGAGGTGCGGACGGCAGGCACATTCTTGTCAAAATTACAAGTTATTCCCTGCCTGTGCCATCTACAAAAAAAAAGAATCCCTCGTTCTGCACGGCCTTCAGTCACTGATTCTTTATCAAAATGCATCGAGCATTTGCTAAGAGCAAACACGTCTGAGAACTGGGCAGAACTCCTAACATTCAGCTATAGAATTTTACACGTTAAACAACACAGTATTAGCACTTCATTAACACAAAAAATAAAGGAGAACTGCCGCTTAAATCAATTTGTTCATTCTCTTGTCATTCCTCCCTCTCGGCCTCTAAATTGTAATAAATCCATAAAAATAATAGAATCTCAAATTAGCGATACTGATCTCAAAGGAGCTGCCAACCTTCTGTTTAGTAACGATGTTGTCGCCGTCAAATGCCAGGAGACGTAAGGGTGCTCTTGAGGACAAGCAACCACTTCCAGCACGGAATCTACTCCTATCTTCGCCACCTGATCCAACACATGCACATTTATTAAGTAAAGATACTCACATTTTCGGAGGAGCTCGATGGCGCAGGTTGTTAACGCGTTCCGCTGCGATCGTTGAAGTTAAACAACTTTCGCAGTGGTCGGTCATTGGATGGGTGACCAAAAACCCTCTATCTCAAGTTCCTCCGTGTTTCGGAAGGCACGCTAAGCCGTTGGTCCCGGCTGCATCTGCAGTCGTTAACACCCGCCAATCCGCACTGGGCCCGCGTGGTGGGTCATGGCCCAATCACCCTATTCCATCCATAGGGAAGGCCTGTGCCCCAGCATTGTGGATATTAATAGGCTGATGATGATGAATCACATTTTGGCTGCGATATTCTATTTCAGTGGCCTAGATAGCATTTCATCAATACATTTTAAAGACCTTCTTTTCGTCTTTGTCGGTGACGCTGGCAGATTATTCCACTCTATCACTCAGGCTATTATTAGCACTCTTCTGGTTAATTAGATGCTATTCTACGAAGATATTATCGACATCTTTTACGGGGCCAACTTAATTGCTTTAAATAAAAAAGATATAGATATATAGATACAACAACGGACGATAAAAGTGGTGTGTTAATGATAATTTATATATATATTCCGTGAGTATTTACATTTATTGTACACAGTTTTTTAAGCAATAAAGTTATTATTATTATTATTTGTCATCTGGTGACCCTGGCCATTGCCATTTGGTGAATTCACAAAGTAATTATTGGAATATCATGGAGCAAAAAATTTAAATGCAATCCGCCATTTTATCAAGTCCGCAAATACTTTCGAGTCGCTATTAAACACTCTTAAAACAGACCAGAATAAGAGAGCAGATGTATTAGCATGCCACAAAGTAATCAGCGATTCATATTCCTAATTAAAAACATTAGATAGCGAAATTTGTGCATTGATTACCGCATCTGAGAATTGGGACGAAAATGAATACGATAAAGAGCTGGATGATACCAGTAAATACCAAACGAGATGGGCGCTACTGGAAGCACAGTTCGATGAATCAATGGCAAAGACAAAAACGGAACCGGAAAATGATAAGCCGTTATTTAAATTGCCAATACTAGAAATAAACAAATTTGATGGCAATATCAAGAATTGGTTGTCATTCTGGGGACAATTCAAAAAGTAGACTCCGATCCGGCAATCAATGAGACTGATAAGCTGCAATAACTAAGCCAGTCGATGGAGCAAGGGTCGGAAGTAAAATAATTCGTGGAAAGTTTCCCAGTGGTAAGTGACAGCTATGCTTTTTGCTTGAATGAGCTGAAATCGAGATACACGAGAGAGGAGTTACTGATCCAGATGTATGTTCGTGAACTATTGTCTCTAATATTAGCGGGAGAAAGGTATTCAAACCTCACTAATTTATATGACAATATTAATAGTCACCTTAGAGCCCTTGAAGTATTAGGCATTACCAAAGAAAAATATGCAGCCTTTTTACTGCCTATGGTCGAGTCAGTTTTATTAACTGACACTTTAAGAGTATGAGAACAAGCAAAGCCAGTTGATATAAAAGACGAACTATACAGTCTTGTTGCGTTTCTGAAGAGAGAGGTGGAGAGCAACCAGTTACTGGGGGGGGGGGGGGGGGGGGGTAATGTCAACACTAGGGGTAGTTTGCTTTATAATAACATAACTTTATAATAATAATAAGAATAACAAAATTTTAATACATTGTCTAATAATTACAAATTCGAATGGTACTTTTTAATTTGGTGTTAATTTATTTATTTTTGGTAGAAAAAAGTGTTTTTTTTTTATTTCTACTTTACTCTATTTATTAATAAGTTAAACATAAGCCTACATTATTTTACTTGACTCTGCGACTCAATTAAAAAATATACTCGATGTTGCATTACATGCCCAGAATGCATAAACCGTGCCTGCCATAAAAACACAATACTAATTCCCACCACTGATAAAAAATAGCTAGCTACTTAAAATATTTTTATTTTCGTTGGAATTTTATAAAGGGATGTTAAAATAAGAAAAAAGGGAAGAAACCATTAGTATGGGCCAACCATTAACTTCGAGGAACAAAAAAAATATGCGTTTCTTCATTATAAAGAAAACTTTAAAAGTGTTAATTAAATCTCGAAAGGTTCTAGTTGTATATAATTATAGAGAATTAATCTGAACATTGTGATCCCGAATGTCTCTATACGCCCTATATTACCATGCCAACCTAAGCAGTCCTAAATAATAAATAAAAATATCTGATCTGCATTACACCGACTCCAAATGTATTATTTGACTTTAATTATACTTTACATATAATTGAAGAACATAATTACTTGATTTTCAGTGGTTTTGTTTTTATGGATTCAGTTTTTTTTGTTTGGTATAGTGTTAAGGCTGTATGGCTCATAACAACTTTGACACATATAAAAAAGAAATGATTTAGAGTAGTTATCAGTAAGTATGGAAATGTTAAATTAAACATATTATTATTCCCTTAGTGAAAAGTAATACATAGTTGTTATTGATGTGATATATTTTTTTTAACACTTTTTTGAAATCATTAATGATTATAATAAAATGTAATAAATTCGCTTGGGTCTTGCTGGGGAGTATGCTTCCTGGCAGGACCCGATAAAATCATTAATGACAATCAAACTATTGATGTACATTTTTTTATTACTTAAAATTTTTAACTATTTTTTTTAAGTTTTTTTTTCTATGTATATTCTTGTATATGACTGGGTCTTGCCAGGGAGCATCACAGCAAGTGAGGTCAAGCCCATCAGGCTGTTGGGCATGCTAAAGAAACGGACATATATACACATCAAAGACACATACATACACTAAAAAATATTACCCTCCGCAATCAGGAATACTATGAAATAAACGCGCTCTAAACACATCCAAAAACTGTATTTTATTTAATTCACAAAAGTCTTTAAATAATAATAGAGCTTCTTATCAGCCACTTTTTAAAACAAATCAATTAAAACAAAAGTTTTTGCCTTCAATTTCTTTAAAAAGGTAATTTCCTGTGGCGGTAACAAATATATTTTTTTTTCAACATACTCAATTCTGGTCGAACTGTTAGCGTGAAAGGCCGTGTGATAGCCATCAAGCCATTTGCAGCGACCCCATTGTGTCAACCCCAGGTCACTCGCGTGACTATCACTCCTACACCCGCCAACCTACTGCAAATTGAAGATTTAAGGTATAATTATGTTTTTATTTATTTTTAAGCATTTAAATGCTAGATTTTTAAATCTAAAGAAAAGTTTACTAGAAAAAAATCCACGCGGACCAGGCAGAGGACGGGACTCGAACCCGCACCCTTCGCAATCCGGGCGAATGCACTGATTATTATGCTACCACGGCCCTATTGGCCGCGTCGAAATTTTCCTAGCCTTAAGCTGCAAGGCAGCGCCATCTCTTCGCATTGTAGGTAACCCACAATGTCAAATGAATACTTTTTCAAGTATTAAACATTTGAAAGAAGAAATAGCAATTATAGTTATGATTTTATTTATTTTTAAGCATTTTTAAGGTATAATATTTAAGAATTGACACCTTGACATACATCGTAATTTTAGGATGTTTACTTGGCAATACACAGCACATTATGCTGTGTTGGTTAAATGCTTATATTCATCAGAGGAATTGTTAGTGTATTCGTTCATAGATCGTGGAATGGAAGCAACTTTTGAAATATCCACTCCTAAATCTAAAGAAAATTTTACTGGATAAAAGTCCCATCTGCTGTCTAGTCTGCGTGGATTTTTTTCTAGTTAAATTTTCTTTACATTGAAACATCTAACAGTTAAATGCTTAATAAAAGTATGTCAAGTACTTGGCAAAAAATTTTGTTCTGAGACCTATCATATATTTTGTAAGGATGTTCCCGTGGATCGCTTTTTAAATCATTGATTCAGTTGCATCTATACTTCCCGAGATTCTCCCTATTCCGTCCTAAAGGAAGCCATTAGTAAGAACTGATCATAATCATAAAAATCATAATCAAAATCATTGATTCAGTTTAGGTTGTTACAAGCACATATATAATGTCTAGAAGCTACGCCATCGGTTCGTAAATCTACGGCAGGAGACCTTATACTGAGAAGAACCGGCAAGATACTCAGCAAGGGCTGTTTTTTTCTCCCTGTTTTATCATTTACAGAGTCCTCAAGTTGAAAAATTACTTCAGAGATGATTCATGAAGTCACATTTCATTACATAATGTGAAATTATACATTATTTGTTCACCCGCATTTTGATTGCTGTGTCACATAGTATAAATACAAATAGAGTTATTTATAATAGGTATAATTTAACTTTAACATTTTAAATATCAAAGTAGTTAGGGCAGACTCATCTCTGCTGGCAGCACCTGTTCACGAGCATGACGCATGAACCAGCCATCGCTTCGCTCAACCATATTTTAGGGAACGTAACGCCGCCTCACACGACTCCACCAAAGATACTTTTAAGAGAACATGACTACGCATAACCACGTATATCAACCACAACATATTTACTTAAAAATAAAGTCATTTATCTGTAAGACACTGCAAACCATTACAAAGCAAAAACAATGATGAAATCATGACCACGCCGTTTTTTCATTCAAATCTTCTTAAATAGTCTGATATTCTTCCTTGAGAAATCAACTTTAAAAACAGCTTTTAAATTCAATAGAAATATCGTCAACACATGATTCATAATAACATTTATTAATATATACAGGAACAATGAACCTTAAACTAAAAACCTTAAAAAATATAATAATATAATAACTAAAATATATTACTAAAAAGAGTCCCTTTAGGCAAGGTTCCGAAGATGCTGGCAGCGTTCCCCCTTTGAATAGCTAGACTAATTCTTGGGCCAAGGTAGCTGCCAGCTCTTCGGTCTCCAGTGATGTCGACTAACCTTTTTGATATTTCCTTAAAAACCTCATAGCGCTAAGATCCCACGGACCAAGGGTCTCGACACCGAATGGGACAAAATCATATCGGAGCCTAGACCCCTGTATTTGCATGCTTTTGCTTTTTCAGCCGCTTCACAAGCCACACCAGCTCTGTTGTTGGTTCCATGTAGATGGGAAATAATAATATTCATAACATATATCATATAGAAATACCCGTTGGCATGGTTGGAATCATTGAATCATTTCTGGTCTAATTCTGTCTTAAATACCTATTTCAATAAGTATAGAATGCTTTTCAAGGCTCCTCAGGGTGGCGCTACACTTAAACCCACAGAACACACAAAGAATACTTTTACTTGTTGTAATTAAAGTAATGAAAGTAACAAATTTTAAACTGACGGCCACAAAGTGGACAAACAACACTCTTGACAACTAACTGCCAAAATGGCAGATTAAATTAGTTACATTAATTTTCGCGGGACTTTTTTATCTGAAAAGTACTAACGAGTGATCGTAATTGTGCATAAATATTTGTTTTGTACAAAAAGAAAACAAATGCATTATATATTTTCTTTGTGTACAATCCTTCGAGGCCTTGTAAGGCCTCTGCTAAGTCACTGTATTATCACTTCACAGTACGATTAGTTTTATTTGATACTTGTTGATATTTTCATACTTTGACATGACAAACCGTGGAGAAAATATAAAGCGATTCATAAAGCTTTACAACTAAATAAATAAATAAATAATTATTCTTCTCTTCTCCTCTTTATGTATTAAAGAGTAGATAAGTGTATATAATTGATGATGATATTTAATAATTTTAGGAACATTCAAGAGTCTACTTATTCGCCGTTTGAGTTTCGCCATTATTTTACCATTCTCACACCCGCCTCAATATAGATTTCACGCCAAAAATATAGCTTCTATAAGTAAATAATAAATATTTCCAAGACTCACACCAATTAGTCTAGCCCCAAAGTAAGCACTGTAAGGCTTGTGTCACGGTAATAATATCATACAGTATTCTATCTTCATACAAACGGTCGGAAAGCGAGTCATACCTACGCCACTCGAGTTCGATGTGCACCCAGTCGCGAATGCGCCGCCGCGCCGCAACGACGACCGAACGGTCTGAATTGTTTTTTATGCAGTTAGCCGTGCTTAAACATGCGTTTTGTATTGTAAATATTTGATTTAACTAAGTAGATACCTACATAATTTAGTATGGAAAAGAACAAACGACGATCAATATCGTACAACAGCACAATTGCTGTTTTTGGTTGCTTGAACTCTTCAATAACACACCCAGAGATATCATTTTTAAATTACCTGAAATATTGGAAAGGTGTCTTACCTTTATAGAATATTTTTTATATACCTATCTACAAGTACGTTATTTGTTTCTAATATTTAGGTATTTCGGTTTTTCCATTGGGCAAAATATCTGGAATAATATATAAATAAGTGGTTAGGATGAAAAAAGAGACAAACGAGTATTCTACCTACAATCGCGTTAAAAACAAAACTACATAAAATACTGTAGGCTGGCGGCCCTACCGCGTGCCAACGCAGCGCTCGGTGTAGGCATTTATTTTCAAGGACAGGGCGGAGTCACAATACTGTATAGATAATATTACCGTGCTTGTGTTATGGGATACTAGGGTAACGGATAGAATACATATACTGTAATATATAACTATATTTATATAGAAACACATATTAAACATCCATGAATGGAGTACAAATGCTCGTATTTATCACACAAACATCTGTCCCCACCGGGTTTCGAACCCGGGACCTCTCGAATCGGCTACAACCCGGCGTACAAACCACTCGACCACAGAGTTCGTCAACAATGTCAACAATGAAATACAACATTTTATTTTAACTCTTAAAAACAAGCACCTTATGTAGAAAACTTTGGAAATAGTAATAGTGTAGTATGTGTTTACTAATCTACTCATGTAAAATTGTTTGGTATGTATTATATCCAAACTAAATGTTAATAGAATTACATCATACATCAAATCCAAAAATAACTCACAAACCTGTGAACTGAAATAGCTAAGGAATCATTTATTCAAGGCCACTGGCTATTACTATAAATAAAACAACATGTCTGTCTAGTATCAAGATTTATAAATCACGGTATTCGTTATATATCGGAAGATCCAATGTAGAATTTCTAGTGTTTAAAATAAGATTCATTTACATTTTTTATTCTCGAGCTTATGTTGAAATTTATAATATAACACAGGTGTGTTTTATGTTATTTGGAAAAATTATTTCATTAAAACGTTCTGTAATTATTAAATTATTAATAATGTTCTTTATTTAATTTATATCATTACAAATATATACAAATTAACCAAATTTGACTACCATTATGTTTTATTTCGAGATTTTGTTAGTACAAAACTTATAATTTTATTTTAAAACATGTCAACGTTTTCTTCGAATTATGTGTAGAATACTTATTTAAACCACTAATTGATTTTATCGAGAATATCAATAAACGTCCAGTAAGTAATGGCCAATATAGTTCATAATTCTATGCCTAAGATGATCTCTGAAGAATGTACTGAACTATAAGTCTCTGCACTAAAATAGATCGAATCGGCGTTGTAGGCGCATTGGCAGTTTCCGAGCGAAAGTCTTGCGGGCGGCACATTACGCAATAGATACTAACCATCTGGTTATACACAGCTAAAGACAATAAGACTGGTTTCGGCGCCGCTATTTTAACTATTGTGCCCACTCGTGAAGATATAGGCGTGTGTAAATTACGTGTACATGTTAGTTCGGCTTCGATAATAACCGGCAAAAGACGTGTAGTTCCGTCATAACATTTTTTGGCGCAACTTTTCGGTGGACGCTACGATAGCCGCTACTGTGGCAACAAGAGGTGATTACTTGTAGACTGTTTGGTGTTTGATGATCCGATGTCCTCGGATAATAACGAGCGATAACGCAAATCGCCCGCGATCTTGGAATTGTGTGAAAGCCGTTCTACTGTAAACTGGTGTACCTATCGTGCAGAACTTTGTAATCGATATACGAGTGTAATTTACCTTATTAAAATTGAAGGAAGGATTACGCCCATTTTTTCCTGCAATCAGCGTGTTTTTTTTTCTACAAAAACGATAGCTGAATGTAGTTTAATTGAGTGCTACTGTTCTGTGCAACGTCGTGAGCGGCAGGTAAGATTATTATTCAATGGTTTTGTTCCAGTATGTTATGTATCGGCTATAAAATTCTCCGTGTCCGAGTTCCATTTGTTTTCTTGTGACCTTGAGAACCGGTTACAGTCATATTTTTATTATGGTGATGATTATCTTTTCTAAACGCATGCAGCGATCGTGTACTCCGTTATGCATTAATGGCCGATAGATGTAAATAGGTGTAAATACTGACAAAAAACATATAATTTTCTCGGGTCCGACTTCCATCTCCCTTGGGACAAATGTTTATACCTACGTAGAGGTCTAAGAGTTTTGTGTTACTAAGTTGTGCTTCATTTGCAACCTATCTCTGTATGTAAACAGATAAGGTTAAAGGGTATTTTAAGACAGTTTATTTAATAGCTACAATATATTTTTCTCGTATTTTTTTTCATTGCTATGCTGAATTAGGAGGAAACCGTACAATACCGTTTACCAGAAAAGTAAGGAACTTTATGCAACTCTCATAATAATATCATCTTGCATTTCCAATCCTCAAATGCTCCGTTCATTTTAATCCTGTTTTTAAATTTCCTTTAGTTTGTGAAAACCACTCTGATGTTGTAGTCGAATTTCAGTATTTTTCTGAGTCTTATTTCTTTGTTGTACTATTCGTAAGTGAAATTCTTCACCCGTGCAAGTGTTCCCTTCTTTCTATAATCTGGGGTCCTTTAAGAGAGACGTGAAGAAGCATTTTTGCAGGCCGGCAAGGTGAGGATGATCGGTGTAGCAGTTTATAACTACTGTACCAGCTATCTTCGCGTTTGGACTTTATTACCACTTAACATCAGGTGGGGTAGAATCATTTGCCTACCTCTATATAGGTATATAAAAAAACAATGAAAACGCCTGAAAATGCAATCCATCGGGATTTATCAAAAATTCAAGGTTCCGAATTGACCTTAAATTTTTGATAAATCCCGATGAATAAACCCAAAGAAAATAAAAAACTAGTAGCGCCATCTCTATATTTCTGTCAAAACAAAACCATATCGCGTTTAAATGGTTGCTCAGCGCCATCCACAAAATTCGTAATTTTACAAGCCTATTTCACTCCTAATTATATCAGATTCATAAACTATACATTATTGAAAAACTTATTATGAACATTAATTCTACTAAGTTTGAATCAAATCGGACGGCGCGCGCAATAAAAAGTTTCTTTCAAAAGTTATAAGTTTTTTGTAGAAAAATGTGACCTATTACCTGCCCAACAGGTACCATCTATCTGTATACCAATAATTTTGATAACTATTTCAATGATTTAGGCGTAAAGGCGTAACAAACAAACAAACTCACTTTCGCGTTTATTAATTATTAGTTACGATAGGATTACAAAACAACAATAAAAAATCACCTCTTTATGTTTTTCGAAAATTAGTCAAGCTGTAATGAGTACCTAGTTTTATTAACAGACACAGCCTAATTCATATTATTTTGTAACAAACCAGTCTCTACATACCTTCTGTGTAAAAACTTAGGACGAACATAATAATTGGACATCTACTTCGATTCACTTACATTATCATCAGGCGGAATAATAAATTCTCACGCATAAGTTACGTTTTTTCATGTTTCTCAATGAGTCAGCAAATAAGTAAGTTGACACGATCATTTGTTCGCCGGCAAAATTGCTCTATAGACTAAAATGGAATGTTATTATATATATATATATATATATGTATATATATTTATAATTAGGTACTGTACCCTTAGCACAAACCAATATCGAATTCGTAACGTTTGCGGGTACGAAATGTCATTGTCAAAATGTTGTCTGGAAACTTGAACAGCAGCGTTACAAAGTACGTAACGAAAACTAAAAAATAGTTCACATCAATGACATTTCGGACTCACAAACTATTCGAGTTCGATATTGGTTCGTGCTTAGGGTATAGTACCCTTAACAAGAACCAAAATCGAATTCGAGGGTGCTGTACCCCTAGCAAGAACCAATATCGAATTCGTATCGTTTGCGAGTCCGAAATGTCATTGTCAAATGTGTACTGATTTTTAGTTCTCGTTACGTACTTTTGAGTCGCTGTTGTTCAAGTTTCCATACAAAATTTGACATTGACAGTTCGGTTTGCAAACTATTCGAATTCGATAATAGTTCGTGCTAGGGGTACTGTACCCTTAGCACCATATCGAACTCGAGTAATTGAATTCGATCTTGTTACGCGTCAAGATGTCAAGAAGTTTGGTATGGAATTTGAACAACGCCACAAAACGGACGACGTAACGAGAATTGAAAATGTTGCATATTGGTTCCATATAAAATTTCTTGACGTTTGACGCGTATACAAAATACACATACAAAATACAATATTGTTTAATTCAGTAACTTAGCCTTCTATAATATATGAGGTTGGAAAATCCTTTGAGGCAGTAAAATTGCTTGTGTATCCTAACGATGCACCGCTCTTCCATAGCTTGGTTCCAATAGGCTAATTGACAATCCGCCATGGATTTATGTTTATGGATTACAATAATATATAGTTTGAATGTATATCGAGAATGTATATTGTGTATCGAGATCGAATTCGATATTGGTTCGTGCTAGGGCTCAACGTGTTTTACCAGTTATATGCGTAGAATTTGTAATCTAGGTAATGTAGAGTTCGTGTGTGTTTTAGCTACATTGGGAGATGGTGACTTCCTAATTGAATGCAAATACGCATATTTTAAACAATATACTTTAATTCAGAAATTGTGCTGAATTGTTTTTTAAAAATAAAATAATACATACCTATTTCTTTCTGATGTTTTCATACACTCCAATCATTCGGTACATAAAACCACTTTTAAACATTATCTCGTGAAGACGGGATCTGTAAATTCCCGAAACGTTAAGAGTAATGATAACAATATTAAACTAGCTATTTAAGTCGTTTAAAGTGGTTTTATTTAATACTAGGTGTATTAATTACTATGGAAACATAATGAAACAGCATCCGATAAAATATCATGAATAAATTAATACAGATTTTTTGAAAATCTTTAAAAAATAAACAGATATTTATAAAAAAAATCTGAAGTTCATAAATTACATTGCCATCACATTTATATGTGTCTACGCGAAATCTAATGAACTTATCTAATTAATTATTAATGTCAGTATCAACAGAAATCACTTAACCACAAGTATATCCATATAAATGAATTTGTAATTAATGCTTTGTTAAATAATAGCATAACATTACAAAATATTTTCTTATTTAGGTAATAGTCTGTTTGAAACGGGTTTATCATTGTTTTTCTACTGGTAGTTAATTGTTGGTGAACTAAGGAAAACTAAGTTAACCGATAATCATCATCATCAGCCTATTAATGTCCCCACTGCTGGGGCACAGGCCTTCCCTATGGATGGAATAGGGAGATTGGGCCATGACCCACCACGCGGGCCCAGTGCGGATTGGTGGGTGCTAACGATTGCAGATGTTAACCGATATTGCTCGACGGATACTCTACTGAAGTTGCAGTGGGCGGGACACGTAGCAAGAAGAACCGATGACCGTTGTTAGGACGGAAAGGTTCTTTAATGGCGACCACGCACCGGACAACGCTCTGTGGGCCGCCCCCTACGAGGTGAACCGACAATCTTGTGAAGGTGGCGGGAAGCTGATGGATGCGAGTTGCGCAGGACAAATCGGTGTGGAGATCCTTGGGGGAGGCCTATGCTCAGCAGTGGGCGTCGTATTAGGGGTCCGTAGTATAATACAACTATATCGATCAAAGTGGATGTATTGTATTTGTATGCGTGATGGCTGGACATAGTTGGACTGTAGAAAGTGCACTTGATTAGACTGTATGCTAAAATATACACAATTTTCAATCAATCAATTAATTATTTGTATTTTATGTACCACAAATACATAAATAATTGATTAATTAAAAATAATCATAAGCTATTATTATTTATGAATATTTGCAAATGGATTTGAAACACAACTCATATCTGCAATTTTATCTATGCACACATTTTTCTGTCTTTGAATAGGTGTTTATCGTTATCAAATAACAGATAAGGATTAACTATCTCCCATACTGTATCTCAGATTAACAGAGGTACATAGTAGAAAAGACAAAAATTTCCTTCAGCCATGAATTATTTGAAAACTAGAACCGCCCGCGGCCTCGTCGACGTTCATTTTAGTTTTTGAAAATCCCATAGGAAGCTAACCTTTTTCCGGGATAAAAAGTAATCTTTGTCTGAATGCAGGTCATAAACTATATGCGTACCAAATTTCATCCAAATCTGTTCAGTAGTTTTGAGCGATTCAGTAACAAACATACAAATTTACAAACTTTCATTTTCATAATATTAGTAGGAAGTAGCTAGGAGTACTTAAACCCTCTTAGGCTAAATGGTATTCTTACTCAAAAGCTTTTGTACTATCTTCGAAGGTAAGTTTGACATTTGAAATACAGCGATTGTTTAGGGGTCTACCTTGTAACGCAGAACTTTATATTCCATAATATAATTATGCATATCAGCGGTTGGCATAAACTTCATTTTGCAGGAAATCATTTGGCATTCACTCATTTAGCCGACATTCAAACGCATAATTTTGTAATCCAGAATCATCTTAAGTCGTAAATTTTATATGAACAATAATTAAAAAGCAGAACTTTCATTCGCAGAAAGTTGACAGCCAGAATCGTCTTATGGCATTAACTTTTCCGTGTTTTTAGTTATCTATTATCTATCAGGACTGGAGCTTCGCTGGTCACTGTCGCAGCACGCTCGCTACGCTCGCTCGGCTCGCGCTAAGTCACGGGTAGGTCACGACACTAACCTTACCTAACCCACAGACCACAAAAACACTAACCTTTACTAAATATATACTTAGTAAAATCCTGCCATCTCAAAAGTATGCTATTGTGAATTCTGAAATATAAATATGCGGCCAATTAATAATTATACTTAATAAAAAATATGCCTTACAAATATTCGTTTAAAGAAGATTATGCCAAGTGTGTTTTGCCAAGTGAATTTGGGGGCAACAGGATTCTCCCAGATAGAGGTTTTGGTAACACAACACTTCTTTTCCATGGACACGGACGCACCCTGGGCACACAGAAGGCGCTGGCAACACCGGCTGGCGGCGGAAGCTCTGAATAAGTATCATAGGTGGAAGCGAAAAGTATCTGTACCCCTAGCACGAACCATTATCGAATTCGAATAGATTGCAAACCGAAATATCAATGTCAAATTTTGTATGGAAACTTGAACAGCAGCGGCACAAAGTACGTAACGAGAACTAAAAATCAGTACACATTTGACAATAACATTTCGGTCTCGCAAACGATACGAATTCGATATTGGTTCGTGCTAGGGGTACTGGACTCTCACCATCTTGTAAAAAAATACGATCTGTATCTCTCTCTATATTATCTCTATCTTAGTACCTCTTGTATCATTCAATAATATTCAATTTAATATTAAACCAGTACATTTTTATTTGTTTCAATAACCTCACTTTAACCCCACGATAACACGATATCTTGTATGTAGAGCTTCTTATTTTTATAATCTGATAATATAGCCATAAAAATGCGCATTTCGTAAAAAAATCAACTGTCTGTCTATTGCAGCTAGAGGTCTCTCAGTAATAGGAAACCTATAAGCTATTGGGTATGGATCCCTAAAATTGATCCACCTGAATGAATTTCTTTAGATTTTTGACTAACCGATTACATCATGAGAGATTAAAATTATAATTAACTACATACATGCTGTTCGATTCGAGAGTAACAGACAATGAAGTCATTCTGTCGTGTGTGGGCAAGGCGTAGGTTTTTCGGAGGAAGTTTCACTTATGTAATTCATAGGAAACAACTTTTTTTATGTAGTACGTATGTATACCCTTCCATTTAGAATTCAATTAAAATTTTTTTTAAACCTTAATTATTAAATTTGGGGCAGTGAAACATAAGGAGTATATCTGGCCTTTTATTATTAGTTTATGGTCTGTCTTGGCGTGGTTTAATCATAGAGGTATAAGAATAGAGTGGGGAAGGCGGCTTTAAAAGTGTCCGTCTAGTAGAAAGAGAAAGATGATGAGAGACGGCTCACTATTAAAAATTTAATGTTCTGTTATTTCAATAGCTTTCCTGACCAATCTTGGTATGTAGTGGCGTTCTGACGAGATAATCTGTATGTTATGGAACTCAATCCAATAGTTAGGGCCAGAATCAATCAAATGTTTCGCGATGGCTGATTTCTGCGTATCGTTGTTCAGCACGCTACTGTTCGCTTCGTTTGGTCAATTTACGAACTGCCACAGCTGCAATCAATATAACTATTTTGACTAATAAAACAACTTGGCCGAGAATTGAATAACTCATTACCGATTTATCAATATAATAACATTAATTACCTCCGGCTAGTAGAATCACATTTAAATAATAAGTAATTAGCAAAATAAAAAAATCAATATTTTTAGACTGGTATGTTGTAAGAGCGAAACACACTCCGCTACTATGACTAACGCACATAGGACTGGATAGGCACTCCTTGCATGTGACAACGTAAAATAAACTTTAATGCCTAAAAGACAAGATCAATTCTCGAAAACATTATTTTTACTAGTACGCAGTCCTGTTATATGGTAAGTCCATGCATAATACAGATAGTCTGTGCGGAAAGAGAATAGGCGTGGCGAAAAACGGAACTAACATAAAGATTTTTATTTGGCAATCAAACCTTGCAATCTGCAAAACCTCAAAGTTTTGTATTGATACGGATTTGTTTGTTGTTGTGATTGCTTGCGGTTTTTTGTATTTAATTATGTCTCAAAGGGGTAAAACCTTACAAATACGGTAGAAAAGCACTACAACGCCCTCCAATCTAAATCCCATTCTCTTTCCGCACAGACTCTATATTCCTTTTGTTTCATTGTGACCTTTGTTACACTGTCTCCGACTTGACCCTACTATTTTCACGAATCATCATTCTACCTATTCCACTTTAAATGAGTCAACTGAGTTCCTAGGTTCAGCAATAACGATAATGACTCCGTGACCTATTTCTAACTCATCGTTTCAAGACATAATGGCATTCCCTTTTTGAAAGATTGTATAGGTTTTATCATCAGGTTACTCACGTTAGGCCAACTTAGGCCTACCGCCCATAGGCGCGATATTATCGATCGATAATATCGGATGCGCTACCCCGATATTTCCTAATACTTCTATTGTGTCGTTATTATCACCGCAGTGTACTTCGTAGTCGTTCTCATACATATTTTTCTAAAAACAGATATCGCAATTAAACCATCCGATATTTTGTTCTTGTTAAAGGACCCAAAGGTGGAAGAAAAACATTTAAGGTTATTTTCATTTTATTTACAGCAAGGTTTGCCGCTAATATTCCACCTCTTTCTGTGGTAAAGGTATTGATATCCAATACGATATGACGAAATAACTCTCATTCACACTGAAAATCATCACCACCAATTGAGAAAAGGCTAAAAGCTTGTTGTAGAGAAATGGTCCTACTAAGTTTAGTGGCTTAATCATGCTTCAAATTTTAACATTCCTTCCAGAAGTTTCAAAACTGTTAATTATTACCAAATGCCAAATTGTCAAAAAACCTAAAACTTTATACAAAACTCTATTGGGATCCTATATCCTCCATGTTGGACGAAAAAACATTTTTTTCGGTATTATTTCACAAAGGTCCTTTATAAGGATAGGTAAAGGTTAGATCCTAAAATACAACCCTGTAGAACACTTAATGAAGTGAAACAATATTCACGTGTTGTGTAAGTCCTTCTTATATTCGTAACTCTTAATTTATTTTAACTAAATTTTCAAGCGTTTTACAACAAAATTGGGATGAAAACGGTATCAAAAGATCAAGCAAAAGTCGAGGAATATTCTTACTATATTATATATTACTTTTTCTAATTTTAGTGCCAGATAATCAGTTTATTTATTATAATCATTAGCACTGGGATATTTTAGATAAAACGCTTTAAAATTGAGAGATTTTACTAAAAGTCGTATTTGGAGTAGGACCAAAAAGCAAAATATAGGATTTTTTTGTTCCTACGCAATATTGAGGAAGATTTCCAGAGCGGAACGGGTAAGAGACCGTATTATGAACTTTTGACGCCAAAAAAGAAAACAGGAGGAAATTTTATGAGGCAAAGAACAATTTCTGTCAATTGAATGTAAAATCTGTCGTTTCCATGAGCGGCATATCAGTGGTCGTAACAGTTTATTAGCCTATTACAAACATTGTTCATATTTATTACTCAGCCAAGGTCACTGGTCTTATCTAATACTACATCACAGTACAAAGTGCGGTGCAGTAGTGTTATGATGCGTAACATACAGTCAAGCTATCAATTTAGATACTACTAACCTATATATATATTATTTTAATTTAGCTATTAGTCATCTATTATAGTATAAGTAATGCAAAGTATAATTAAAAAACCGCTAATATTAAAAATAAATTAAAAAACCTTTTTAAAAAAACCAATTAAAAATATATTTATTATCATATAGATAAATTACATTTTACAATGTACTTTTCCGACCTTAACCTATATTTTTTTTATTTTAAATGTGCATTTATACCGGTAACTAATACTTAAAGTAACTCTGTTAGCAATTAAAGATGATCGAGCACACATACATCGCATAAATTCAAACATCTACGGTTGATCACAATATTATATTATTTAAAACTGGTAATAAATAAAAAAAAATAGTAAAATTAAATCTACAACTTGCATTAACTATAAAGATTAAAATCTTATTAGGCGCGTCTACACAGAGCGAGCAGCCTCGCGAGGCAATTGCCACGCGAGGCAGCTCGATAATATTACCGTGGCTCGGTTAATGTAGACGTGCCGCGACCGAGGCAAGCGCGCGCGTTGCCACAGGCATGCGACCGAGCGCCCGAGCCATCTAGTGTCGGTTTTTTGTTTTGCTCAAAGGCGCCTCGGTCGTTTGCTGCGCGCACTCTGGACGCTCGCGTATTTTGTTTCGTGCATCGATCGAGCATAATAATTATGAATAAAGATCAGTGTTTGAAATTAATATCTCTCTATGGTGTAAACACCTGGCTATGGAGTGCAAGTGATCCTAATTTTACTAATAGAGGACTTAGGGAGATGCCTGGTTAAATATTAGCCACGAGATGAATATTCTGGTACCTGATTTAAAAAAGAAAATGGAGTCATTGATCTGATCTTTTAGGCGGGAAAAATCAAGAGAATGAACGAACGAAGAAAACTGACTCGGGCTTGCCGCGCGCGGCAGCCTCGCGAATGACACCGAGGCTCCCACGCTCGTTCGGAGACAGTTTCCTCGCGCGGCAAATACTTCGCGAGGCTGCTCGCTCTGTGCAAATACGCCTATTAAATATTTGCTTCCACCCGTGACATTCGTCAGCCTTTTATTTAGTTTTTTTTAATCCACAGGAACTTAACATTTTTGGGCATAAAATTGATAATAGTTCCATTTACCATCTCTAATAAGTATAAGTATAAAATTCTTACGTCACAGTATTTGTAACCGAAACGGTTTGACCGAATCTTCTGAAATATGTGTCTCAGTTGGTATGAGAAACGTAACCCTAAGTGGGTTTTTATTGTATTATTTTTGATATTTTTTATTTTGATGTTTTTGTGATTTGGCATCAAAATTACATATAACCCCTTATTTTCACTTCTTCCACCAACTCCTATTTTTATGGCGGTATGAAGTTAGCTGGGTCAGCTGGTAAATTTATATTATTTGAATTAAAAGGTACAAAATTTGCTACTTCATTCATAAATAACATCTTTGTGCTTGTGCATGAAATAAGAATATCGATTTATAAATATGAACCCAGACTTTTAAAGCTTTTAAACCCCTAATGGAAAAAAAAGGGTTTTTATGAGTTTCACGTGTCTGGTGTGTCCTTATATCTCTGTATGTTGTGTGTCTCTCTGTGGCATCGTAAAATAAACAAATCAGCTTTTATATAAGTATTTTCTCAATCCCGATATTGTCCATAATTTGTGTCACACAGACTCAAAATTAATATTATTGGGTCGGGATGCAGCAGGCCTATGCCACTGAAAATTGTACACTTAGCATAAAAACTAATATCGAATTCGAATAAATAGTTGAATTTGATCTCGATACGCGTCAAATGCCAGTAAGTTTTGTATGGAAGATTTTAATTCTCGTTATGTCCGTTGTGGCGCTGTTTGAATTTCCATACAAAACTTATTAATAATAATATATTATAATAACTTTATATTCTTTAACATTAGTTTGGTTACAAGCTATACAAGAAATTGAAGCCACCTTTTAAGCAAATAATACCTGTGACAGGTGACTTCGCTCTTCCATACCTTAAACTACGGTTTGCTTATCTATCTTTAATTTTAAATAAAAAAAAGACTTATAAATGTAAGTATAACAAACAATAATATGTTGCTAATTAGTACATAGTATTATATTTGCAATTTATTGACACTTAAGTTAAATACTTATGTAATCTTTATATATAAAACTCAAAGGTGACTGATTGACTGACATAGTGATCTATCAACGCACAGCCCAAACCACTGGACGAATCGGGCTGAACTTTGGCATGCAGGTAGATGTTATGGCGTAGGCATCTGCTAAGAAAGGATTTTGATCAATTCTACCCCCAAGGGCATAAAATAGGGAATGAATGTTTGTATGAAACTTTGTCAATTTTAAACCGATCGGGCTGAGACTTTGCATGCAGGACTTTGCGACCGGACGAAGACATGGTTTAAAACCATGAGAGACCCGAGTAGAAATCTTCTCGAACAATCATCCTTATTTGGCTGTATGTAGGGGAGCGGGGGGCACGTTGTTACAATTTTTAGATAGTTGTTAATATGACAAAAGCTATCAAATAAATTATACATTTGATTGTAACACAAGACACTACTAGTAACACAAGTTATCGAAAAAAGAAAGACATGGGTACACACAATGAGTAAAATTATATTCAATGTATGAAAATTAATTATTTAATGATAAAAATCAAGGAGAAATCAATCGTCGCGTTTGTATGGAAAAAACATTGCCCGACTCCCCTCTGAATAGGGCGACGAAGAAAAACCTTTTATTATTTAAGTACTATAAACCTAACTAACCTGTTAAGTTTTGAGACTGAACGTTTGAAAATCATTCGACGAGTTCGAGTTTTCCAAATCAATTTGGTGAATACCGCATAAGGGTAGATGACACTCGTAGATCGATAAATGTTTATTTGAGTCACGGCCGCCGTTCAAGGTGACAGGGTTAGTGGACGCAACACCGCACCCTTTACTTATTCATGAGGTCATCATGATTGTAGAAGAATAGACAAATGGTTTATTGGTAATAAGTAGTAATAATAAAAAAATATATAGTTGTAAAAAAGTTTATTTGAACATCTTTTCTATTATTTAATCAAGTACAAATAGCTACACACCCTCGGCAATTGCTTAATTTTAAAAGAACTGTTAAAATCACACGTAGACAATTTTATATCCGGATATCAAAAAAAATATCGAAAGAGGAAATGTTGGCTACATTGGCTATGATTTTGTTAAAATAACTTAATTTAACAAAATTTTTGAGAATACCACAAGAACCCGAATATATCCAGAATAAAAAAGTATATATCTAAGTTATAAATTAAACGTAGATATCTATATGCCACATTTCATCAAAATAATTATGTTCAGCCATTTTAGCATACATCGAACATCCGTACAAACTTTCGCCATTATAATATTAATACAATTTACAGCAATATACCTACACCTACTCATAAAAAATAGCAATAATCCAAACCACCATTCAGGTTATACTTTTTTTGAGTAATAATGGCCATAATTTATTACGGACGAAACAAATAAAACAAAGCACAGCACAGCTATGTTTGCGTTTTAAATTTTACAATACACACAGAGACAGACATAGTTTTATTTTTGCTAGAAAAAAACAAGAGTGCATCAGTTGAGTTTTTTTAGAAAGGCACTACAAAATAGTAAACTTACACGTATAATGTAGGTTTTATTTTATCAGATTTTAATTAGAAATAAAATAAAATGCATTGAAAATTCAAATTGCAGATGACAATTTTTAGTACTGGGCTATAAGAGCGACCTCTATGACAATAAGTAACTAAATTCGCATGCTAAATTAGACGGCTCTTTCCTGGCGCAACCTCTGACCTTGCTTGAACGCGCTTTTATGTGATTTTTCTATTCAACGCTAGATGGCGCCACTACAAAGTTTTTCTGTTGAGAATAATGAAAATGTATTATTTTTATATCAATATTATGAATATTTAATTACTAAAGATTGTCTTAAAATAATGACATGTTTAAAAAAGCTTTATAGATATTTTGAAAGAAGAACAATTTTAACATTTCTAATTAATATTTCTATTCGACAATAGATGTCGCTACGAATTAAAATATTTTTTAACCGAGTCTCGTCACTCCTATAGGATGGGCATCAGTTGTTGGGATTTAACACTGATTAAACTAGAACGTACGTATAAATATAGGCGATATTAAATATTAAATTATTACGAAAATATACCAGTTTTACCATCATTTTCATTTATTATCATCATTTTCCAAATGAAAAGCCTTGATGGCGCCAGCTGCTAAATGCTTTAGGGCAACCTTTCATTGTTGTTTTCGGACAAATTAATTAAATAGTATGGAACCCAATTTAATCAAAAAATGACATCTTTGCTTCTCTGCCAGCCTCGCAACAGTCAAGAGCCTGAACATTATGTGTGCTATATATGTATTATTTAATCCCCTTGGAAAAGACATTGTTTTGTTGTCAATTCAACATTTATTGCAGCCATAATGGAGATACTAAGGTGGTAATTTTAACAGATAAAAAGTGCATTATGGACCCTGTAGGGTATCAGAGAATCAAACAGGTGGAAGAGGAGAGGACTTCTTATTCATAATTCCTTATTGTGACATAATTTGTTAGGTATATCCAATGTATTAAAATCTATACAAAATATCTATTCATACTACTCCAATAAGATACTGTATAAAGAGATTTATGATCTATGTACGATTATTTATTTATATAAGTATTATATTAAATCATTTTATAATAAAAATAATATAGTATTTATTAGATTTATTCCATAGCAGTTTTATCATTTAGGTATTCCTGGAGGATATAATACAATAACATTAATATACATACATATTATAAGTGCTCGATTTGCATAATTTAAGGCGAGCAGTTGAAACCGTTCGCTTTTTCTTGAGTCTCGATGTATATTTTGAAGGAACGTTTTCTCTAACTTTACAAATCTTAAATATATAAATGCTTTATTAAGAAAGGATTTCATATTTTTGGAAGTAAGGTGTACAACTTTCAGATTTATTAATATTGACAGTAATACGGATAAGTTTTTGTTGTAGTATAAATAAAAAGGATACGTCCGAACTGTTCACCCACAAGATGATTCCATAGGTAAACCAGGCAGTGGCATAAGCATAATATATGATAAGATCAGTCTTTAGGTCTATTGTTTTTTGTCCTCTCGAAGTGCATAATGTTAAGCTAGATAATTTATTTTTTAATATCTATCTAGTTTTTTCCTAAAGCCATTCTGGCTTTCATCGAAGATTTCAAACTTTTCGCAGATATTAATAACATCATCAGCCTATCAATGTCCTCACTGCTAGGGCACAGGCCTTCCCTATGGATGGAATAGGGAGATGGAGAACTTAATAACACGATTATTCATTGCTTTTTCAAATATCTTTGACGAAGTAGACAACAAGGCGATGGGACGGTAATTCTTAGGATTTGATTTGTCGTTTTTCTTATGGATAGGCTTGATAATTGTTGTTTTTAGTAATGTTACTCCTTCTTTAAAGGACTGATTTATCAACATTGTAAATGGCAAAGTTAACTGATCGACGCACTCATTGATTAAGCGGGGCTGCAATTCATCAAATCCAAATCCATCCTAATGATTTACCTTACTTCGTAAGGTTCCACTGTTGATTGAAGTTGATTCACCAACGGAAGAAAAGAAGTTGTTAAAAATATTTGCAATGGAATAAGGGTCGGAATATAATTTATTTTTGAAGTCGCAGTCCTGAGAAGGCTGCGAAACGTCAGATAAATAAATTCAGTGCATATAACCAGTAAAAATCATTTTATATAATGTATTGTTACAATTTAGTTTGATATTACAATTATCTTTAATTTTTTTTGTTTGTCGTTTCATTCACTATTCTCCACTTGATTGCGCAGACCTCCAGCATATAATCAATTGACATCTTCTTAATATCATTGTTCTCATTAGAATCAATATGCTCTTGCAGTAGGACACAAACACCGCCTCCTATTCTACTTTTCCTGGAAAATGAGGCAGCTATTTTATATTCGTTAATTTGCACCAGCTGAAGTAGTTCCTGCGAAAGCCATGTTACAGAAAGACATAATGCATGGTGTGTCGGATTTTGCGCTAGAAATGATACCAAAATATCACGTTTATTATATAAACTTTGCATGTTTTGATAATGGATTTTAAATTGTGGTACTGTAGTTTCGAAGGTTGTGATTTTTTCCATACCTTTTCTCGCCAACTTAAGTACTATTTGAAAAGTTCACAAAGTCTTTATTTTGTGTGTTATCTGTACTATTTAATGTTTTATATTTCATGTTATTTTTTTCTCCTTCTATGTATAATTCATTGTTACGAATAACTGCCTAAAACCATTTTTTCTTCTCCATTATTTTTCCTTTGCAAGCAAGTATTTTTGTCCATAAATTCAGAAATTGACAATCCTGTCCTATAGGAGTAACTGTTAAGGTAAAATATTTTCTAATAAATATATTACTATTCTTTTACTAATTAGCTCAATCACTAGGGGTCTATTTCCTTACCCTTTGAATTTTCTAATTTTGTAGGTTTGTTCAATATAGCCTCATAAATCAACTTGTAAAAATTCTTGAAATAATCCATTTTATCCGCTCTATAATTCATATTCTGTTTCGTTATAATATTCAAGGAATCCGAAATGAACTATTTTTTTGAAATTTAGCTCAGGTTGAAATTTTTCAGGCTGATAAAATCACCGTTTCCACTTCTTTTATCTTCTTTCTGATAGTATAATTTTCTCGTCGTAAGTTTTCTATTTCTTGTTTTATACTCTCCATGTCTATTTTGCTAGTGTCATTTTGTTCTTTTATGTATTTTGTTTCCTGTTTCAATTCGTCACGTATATTCTTTATTGCCTGGCATATTTCTGTCTGTATAATAGTTTGTAGCTGTAATAATATATTTGTATTATTTTCTTCCAATTTGTGTTTTTAAATTTCTCAATATTGAAGAGGTTTCGTTAGTTATAATGGTATTCACATTTTCGTTATCAATGGTTTCGCCAAGAATGCTAAAGTCTTCAGGACTAAGTGTTTCATTTCTCTCAGTTGTAGTTTTCCTCACAGTGATATAATTTAATTCATTCGCTATATATTGTGGGCTTTCCGACTCATTTTGGCGTACCGGTGTATGAATGTGAATATGTTTAAGCTATTTTGCAGTGGCAAGCAGGGCATTTCCATATTTTTTTTTGTTATCCGCGGTCACCGTGCTGTGAAATCGTTATACGGACAGATTTTCACAATCTAAATCGTATGCTTTAAAGAACACAACGAAGTAACTCCCTTTTAAGTAATTTTTCTTGACAGCCCTCGCATACAGTAGACATTGTGCACAAAATAAATATAAACAAAAGAGATATCAACAACAAAAGTGCGACCTCTATAGTTTTTGAAGTGAAACTTTTTTAAGCACACTTGACATGGGGAATAAGCTGGCGACCGCGTTACTAAAAGTGTGATCGGGCGAGGTGAACGGGAGCTGAGTGGGGGATTAAAGTAACACGATGCAGTGCGCGCGCACTTCTCTCTATCTCTTATAGCTAGTAAATGAAATATGTATATATAGTACATACACACACACATAAATGGAGCTAAAGAAGTTTCACTTCAGTCGTGTGGTCTTAAGCACACACTCGTTTTTTTTTACTTCTTCTGCTTTCTATTTTTAGATCCAAACAAGACCCTTTACTTTATTTCTTGTCTTTGCTAGCTAGTAGCAATAAATGACCATAGACGGCGTTAAATATCTCAGTAGGTGCGCGTATAATTTTAAAGCAGTTTTTTTATTTTTTATATTTTTTTATTTTGTTACACTTTTATAGTTTATTTTAACTTCAGTCAATATTAAGGTGAATCGGTTATTGTAATGTACTAACTTTTTAATCACTACGATAGGCATCAATTGAAGGTATTCCGATTAAAGACTATTCCCAAATAGGAAAAGCTTAGAACGGAACTTTTCTGCTCCGTAACTTGAGTTGCACTTACCTAGTTGGTAGAATGGGTATTTAATTTTCTGTGTTTCGCCATCAGCCTATTAATGTCCCCACTGCTGGGGCACTATGGATGGAATAGGGAGATTGGGCCATGACCCACCACGAGGGCCCAGTGCTGATTGGTGGGTACTAACGACTACAGATGCAACCGGGACCAAAGGCTTAACGTGCTTTCCGAAGCACGGAGGAGCTCGAGACAGTACATTTTTGGTTACCCATCCAATGACCGACCACTGCGAAAGTTGCTCAACTTCAATGACTGCAGCCGAACGCGCTAACCACTTGCGCCATCGAGCTCCTCTTTATTTGAGAGATATTCTGTGTTTATCATATAAAAAATAACACCACTTGGTACTTCCAGCTAATATACATCATACATAATGTTATTATTGTATTATTTTAGCTGACATTATCAGAATCCATTCTTTCGTTATTCTTGATTGTTAAACTATGTAGACAAACAAGTTTTGCGATATCAAAAATATCACTGGCACCGTTGCCTTTTTAGTCTTAGTCTTAGTAGTACGGCGGGCTGTTTCCGCAACTCAATACCCAGTGCCTATTTTGCGTGGGGATTGGCATCAGTCCTGCCATCCCAGCTCCTCCAGAAAGCTCAGCAGTCACTGGATATTGCTAAAGGCCTTTTCTATTGTCTTCGGGCTTCCCATTAGAGAAATCCTTTGTCTTGCAACGCATATCAGTAGAACATTGGCGCTCGTCTCCTCCTCCTCCAGGCAGGCTCTGCACAGAGGGCTGTCAGAAATACCTATATTACAAAGGTATTTGTTGAAGCAGCCTTGATCCGTGAGTATACCCATGATTTGTGGCAAATTTATGGCTTGTCTAGATAGTCTGATTAACTTACGTGTTAGCTGCAGGTTTACCTTCGGCTTCACTAGCTCGCATGCAGTCCGTGAGTTTTGCCCAGTATTCGTCGTGTTGTCGTTGACTGCTCTCCCTTATCCACGTTCTCAGCTGTCGATAAGGTATGGGTACAATTGTCTCTGGACTAATGGCCGTCCTGCTGGACCCTTACCTGGCTAAGCAGTCCATTGTTACCCCACCGTTGCCTACCCATACCCTGGAGCCCTGGAACCTCACTCATTGACAACAACACAACACCACCAAAACGTAGTTAATGTGTTAATTTATTGTGATCTTCTGGAGGTTACTTCCGGATGGACAGAACAGACGGGAGCTCCAATTCGAGCGAAAAAAATCCACTATGACCTACCGCTCTTAACTCAACCTTATGGTATACATCTTCATAGATGATATTTTGAATGTCCTCAATTTATCATAATTCGTATCGTTATTATCATAGTTTGTGACACAGCAATAAAAGTGCACGTGAACAATTAATGTATAATTTCACATTATGTAATGAAAGGTGACTTCATGAATCATCTCTGAAGTCATTTTTGAACTTGACGACTCGTAAATAATAAAATAGAGAGAAAAAAGTAGCCCTTACTGAGTTTCTTGTTCTCTTGCCGGTTCTTCTCAGTACAAGGTCGCCCGCCGTAGATTTACGAACCGATGGCGTAGTTTCTAGACGTCTCCGATGGAGTGCTTGTAACGGCCTAAACTGAATAAATGATTTTGATAATGATTATAGTTTGTCTATAAAATGAGAAGATATTTTCTTTATATTACAATTTTTAACTAATTGGCCTTATGATATTGTTAATATCTTATTTAATATTGAGCAACGAACTAAGTTCAACACTATACGATCCGCATTACATGTTCAATACGTCATCGGTATTTTATTGAGTAAAAGTGGGCGTATCAAGGTTATTATTATAACTAACGGTAATCTAATTGAAGAGTATGTGTGTGTCTTCGATCAACAATGTGTGTGTAGAATTAATAAGTTTGTATGCGTTGGTGTGGGGTATCTCTCGGTATCAACTATTAATGTTCCTATTGCCGAAGAAAAACCTTCAAGATACAAATATGTAATAGGGGGCATATCGGTGTGACATTCACTGACTAAAGTCCTTGATCGGAGTAGAACAAAATTGCCTTTCAACGCCGACGAATAACATATACTTTTTTAACAAAATAGAAAGCGACTTCATAAAAAACAAAAGCACCAAAAAGTAAAAAATAATACATTTTATTTTCTTACATATATCTAAAGTAATTTTTAAGACAAAAAAATATTTGGTGTCTGTGCCGAGCTAACCCAAGCAGTAAATGGTAACTCAGATCTCTCAGGGGAGCTCTCTTGTTATGTATGTGTGTCGTCATCATCATCATCATCAGCCTATTAATGACCCCACTGCTGGGGCACAGGCCTTCTCTATGGGTGGAATAGGGAGACTGGGCCGTGGCCGACCACGCAGGCCCAGTGCGAACTGGCAGGTGCTAACGACTGCAGTTGCAGCCGAGACCAATGGCTTAACGTGCCTTCCGAAGCACGTAGGAACTCGAGATAAAAGATTTTTGGTCACCCATTCAATGACCGACCATTGGGAAAGTTGCTTAACTTCAACGATAGTAGCCGAACGCGCTAACCACCCGCACCATCGAGTTCCTCAATACGTAGGTATATTATGTGATAACAACAAAATCACAAGATTCCGTTACTTAGCAATATAAATAAAAGTAATTACCTAATAAGTGTAAACACAGCTACAACTTTTCAACTTTACAATTTACCTATTAACAAGCAAGTTACTTATTTGCAATTAAGTAGTAACTTTATTTCACAAATTTAAGAATAATCTAATACTATGATGCCCGATACAACAACTTATTCCTCTGACTACAAAAATCCCACCAAAAACATTTTCAAGTAAAATGAGGTTAAAACGACACCACAATTATGACTAAAATTGATTAAAAATATATCTGATCTCGTGTAGAGCCAAGCTTTCAACTCTACAGCCCTAATGCTACAAGGCCTAATTTCACAAACTTTGCAACTTAGTCGAAATATGTAGCTTTGGCATTTCGCTGCATTCACATGGACGAAGGTGAATATTTTCCGCCGTTTATTACTTCTCTGTTATTTAATAGTTAGTCTAATAACAAAACGGTCAAGCCACATATTTTGACAAAAGTGTATAATTGTAGAGTTTGTGAGGTTATGCCTTAATAGATAGGGCGTGTAGAGTTAAAATCTTGGCTCTAAATTAGATCAGTACCCTTAGCACGAACCAATATCGATTCGTAACGTTTGATAGTACGAAATTTTATTGTCAAATGTGTATTGATTTGTTATTCTCCTTAAGTTTTCATACAAAATTTGACATTGACATTTCGGACTCGCACACTATTCGAATTCGATAACGGTTCGTGCTAAGGGTATTACTTTTTGACAGATCAGGTTATAATAGGTCGTCTTGGTAAAATTTTACACGAAAATCTTAGTCTTTGGTGGAATTTCATTTCTTTTTGTAAGCTACTGTCGTCCACAATAAAACTGCAGTCACTGTGACCTAAAAGCTCTAATATGACCAATCAAAAAAGAAAAGTATTTCTTAAGCCTATCCATCCATCCATTCATCCATCAGACTTTCTCCGTCCACTGCTGGACATAGGCCCCCATAGAACGCCACAATGCGCGGTCCTGCGCTGTCTGCATCCAGCGGCTCCCAGCACATTTGACGATGTCGTCAGTCCACCTTGTTGGGGGCCGCCCCACGCTGCGTCGTCCGGTACGTGGTCGCCACTCGAGGACCTTTCTTAACCAACTGTTGTCAGATCCTCGAGCAATATGGCCTGCCCATTGCCACTTCAGCGTGCTAACTCTTCGGGCTATGTCGTACATACCGGTCCTTCTACGGATCTCCGTATTTCGGATCTTATCACGCTGCGCGACTCTGAGTTTTGTTATGAGGCCGACATTCAGAGACCCTGATTTTCAGAGAAGCCTATTCATAAATACTTAAATAAACCAGGTGTTAACGTAATGTATTATGCTCATACTTGTTTCTTTTTTCTTGCGTACCTACACTTACTTGGCTGTTATTTTAGCCCGATGTTCGCTAATACGATGGCCGCTAACAAGAGATTTAAACATTTATTGAAATATTTTCGAGTTTAATCTATACTAATATGAGGAGCTGGCTAACGAAACGCTATAATTACATAAGATTAAAGTTTACAGGAGCAGTAAAAACGAATGACATACTTACAGTGAGCTTTTGACATGGTTTTTAATTTATTAATTTAAACACTGTTTTAGGTGATTTTGATTGAAAATGATTTGAAGTTCAAATTTAGCGGACCCAAAACCCCTGGACTGATAATTTTATGATTTAAAATTTTTGTCAAAGATGACTTGACGATAAAACTTACCGTTTTTATGAAAATAGCGAAAACCCCATTTTCGACCTCTGACCTCGAGCCTATTGTTTTCCAAGTATTGGAACGATAGGGAATTTTGAAATGATATTTTTAATTATGTTTTGAACAATTTTACTCACTTCCAGGTTGATGTAAATTTATGTAGGTACCTTTGATCTGATATATAGATTGACCGGATTATTATCAGTACAACTTGTTTTTTTTAAGTTTTAATAATAAGTTCTTTCCAGAATTTCATTAGATTTTTTCAACCAGTTTTTCAAACAGTTTTTTTCAGAAATATTTTCTGTCTATAAAATAAAGTCACTCTTGCTGTCTTTTAAACTACGCAACGGATTTTAATACAGTTTTCAGCAATAAACAGAGTGATTCGTGATGAAGGTTCATATAATATAATAAGCTCGTGAGCAAAAACTATAGTCCTCACCCAAACGAAGCCAGGGCGGGTCGCTAGTAGGTTATAAAGCACGTATTATTAATTCTTACATTATTCTTACCGTGAATACCCAAGGAATCTAAATAGTATGCGAAACGCCAAATAAAAATAAACTGACGAATTGACTTCTCTTTTTAAAATCGGGTACAAACCACGTTTTATATCCGCTTATAGAGTGTTTAAATTTTGCATGCTCATGGGAGAAGTACCTCGGCTCGGGAACTTTGACTGAGTCAAATCATTGAGCGTCCCAGCCGTTCCGCGTATCAGTTGTTTCGGAACATGATCGTACAAAATCTTCGCCCGGTTCGGTCGTTCCGCAATGGATGATGTCGTCGCGGTTCTGCGAAGTGACGCGCTCTACGTAGTACTATGACGTAGTGTTACGTACGATGCGGAGATACTCGCACAAGGTCGCACGACGCTCGCTGTGTTGTCGGACGGCGGGAAACGCAACCGTTCGTTACGTATATTACATAATTTTATTTATAGAACTTTCGTAATAACTCGTTATATCACATTATCTAGAGCTTTGCAAGCGTATTAATAAAGTTCCTATTTTGAGATTGGTGACGGATATTTTTAAGTAGGTTCTTTTTTTAAAATACATTATTTAAAATTTTTGTTTTTCTTTGGCAAAATGAGGTACCTTCATGAGCGACGGTGACCACGTAACGTCAGATCGGGTGATCCATCTGCCTTTAATAAAAAAACTGCGAATTTAATAAGAATAATTTTCTTCTTATGTAAGTACTTCATTTAAGATAAAAGTTTTATTTCGTAGATTTATGAAATATTAATATTGTTACCGTAAGAGAAATTAGCCATCCTTTAAGACGTTACCTATAGCGGATTTTCAGCTTGAATTGGAGCACCCTTTCGAAAAAGTTACCATCACCCTACAGAAGACTATAGCCAAAAAACATTAGAAGCTGCCGAAAAAACAAAGCCTTACGTCCTCACTAGTACTCCACGATGTAGAGATGTTGTCAGGGTAAGAAAAGCATGACTGGCGCTGTGATGTTATAATTTCATACTGCTTACTGCCTGATGGTAAGCGGATGGTAAGATGCTGGCGATACCGCATCGTTGCCTACCCAATCCCCCACCCCGTCGAGCCCTGGAACCTTACTGACAGAAACACAACACACCAAAAGGTAGTATATTTTGCTGTGATCTTCTGTAAGGTGGAAGTTACTTCCCCAGTCCAATTCTATCGAAAAATCATCTACGCGCTACCTCTCTCAAAAAATGTAGCAAAATTTGGTGAAGATACATCCTTATAAATATTTAACACTAAAAATAAAACTGAATTAAAAAAATACTAACTATATTTTCTTTACTTGATTTATATACGTTTGTCTATCATTGGATTTTTACGTCGCGAATGATTAATCCAAATATAACTGTTACAGAACCGTTATGTTGACAGAGTCTTTGTCATATCACAAATAAAAACGAGGAAAACGGATGCCAAGCTATAATTGTCGATATCGATTGACTTCCTTCAACTGTGATAAATATAGAACATTATCAAGTGTTCGCTAATCAATGAACAGATTCATAGAAAAAATACTCAGTTGTCCAGTCAATGGAGATTCAATATTGAAATTTCATTTTAGTCCTAATTTTTTTTGAGTGTGTCTGTTGTTGATCGCAGATGATTACAGCGTTACCTGATTTGGAGACGACGAGATCCTAAAAGGATCTCAAGCCGAGAATTAGCAAGTACCTCTAGAGATATTCCAAGCGAATAGCAGCTCCCCGCGGGGGGAGACTCCTCTCCGACTGGAGTGTCTAGACCACTCGAATCTGCGGGGGTTGGCTCAACTAGAGGGCGTTTCTGAGACTTGGACCTTGGCTTTATTTAGCCGTTATCGTGTGGGGCGGGGGCGGTCGGTGTGTGATCGTGAAAGTTAAGCAACTTCCACAGTAGTCGGTCTAAGGATGGGTGATAATAAAACATTATCTTGATCTACTCCGAAGGCACGTGTAGTACTCGGCTCTTTTTGCAGATCATGGTGGGGCACGGGCCGATCTCCATATAGGTATTAACTATAGGTCACAAAATTTGATAAAAAATTATACGAAGACACTCGAGGCACTGCTAGATAAATCACTATTTTCTATCATGTACACAGCCATTGTACGGGACACAAATTCAATTATAATTAGTATAAAACTGCCGAAACTTTGATACCTTTGCTTTGTGAGCAAAGCACTTGTTACCCAATCGCACAAAAGCGCTGTTTGTGGTACATAAATAAAGTCCATTTGTCCCATGAAATGTTTATTTCACGAGCTATCAAACATCATATCAGTGAGTCATTCAAACGCCCTTATAGTGTTATTAAAAATAATATACCAAAAAGTAAATTAGTACGTACGAAATGGAGCGTACCTCGATGCATGGATTCGCTCAACTCAAACTCAAATGCATCATCTTACTTCAGCATCCGTTAAGAATGTATCAAGTGGTTTTCCCAATGACTGTGCCTTCCTTTCTAAAGAATCATTATTTTAGTGTTAATAAACATTATGCCTTCAGTGAATCATGCGACGCGACGGAAGCGGCTTTTACTTTTTAGCATTCTGCGCTTTTAATCATTAAATTTTGGTGAAAATGTGTACTTTACTAGATTTCCCTTAAAGGACTGCCCCACTGTCCCACTGCTGGGGCACAGGCCTTCCTTTTGGCGCGTTGGTCGTTAGCCCGAATACGAGTGCCAATCGAATTCGGGTAAACGACTAAAGTGTAAATGAATGGAGTCGAGTACGTTTTTGGGTAGATTGCCTTTTGTTTACCCGACACGGTCTTCCAGCCCGTATTTCAGTGTAAATATTGCTTAGGGTAATGTCTTTCGTGCACCTGAGTACGGGCTAACGACCAAATATATTTGCGCCATTATGGATAGAAAAGGGAGATTAGCCCGTGACTCACCACGCGGGCTCATTGCGCATTGGTGGGTGCTAACGACTGCAGATGCAGCCGGGATCAAACATGGCTTCCGAAGCACGGAGGAGCTCCAGATAGAAAATTTTTAGTCACCCATCCAATGACCGCGTAATTTACTTAACTTCAATAATCGCAGCTGAAAACCCTCATCATTGACGCCATCGAGCTCCTCCGAAATTTAATATTCGACCTGATTTGATTTGATCTAGATTCGGAAAATTTTCGTTTCGGTTACCCGACACTGTCTTCCAGCACGTATTCCAGTGTAAATATTGCTTCGGGTGCCCGAATACCTGTAGTCTCTCGTGCACCCGAAAGGCTAACGACCAAGTATAATTGAGCCATCAAGTAGGTACGTACAATTGTATCGTAAAAAGTTTTTAAATCTTAGTATTATTCATCTATTTTAGGTAAAAAATATTTAACGTATGTACGTTCAATATATAATCGATTATAATATATCGATAGTAAACTTCTTCTTAACTCTTTCCTTGATATATTTGTCATAGTGCAAGTTTCAGATGATTTTTAAGTTGTGGTTGAATCTATGAGTGTAAATGAAAGTAAGTTCGTGGCAAAAATTTCCTGCTTTTATGCATGACATATGTAAACAAAACAAAGGCCCTACTGATTTTTATGGAATTGAAAATTTTTAATTTGTGTAACTGAAAATAGTAATAATAATACAGTTATATATATATATATATATATATATATATTAAGCATGTAACTGCTTGATATTTAAATCTAAAGAAAATATAACTAGAAAAAAATCCATGCGGACCAGGCAGCAGATGTGACTCAAACACCAAACCCTTCGCTATCCAGGCGAATACACTGACCAATTATGCTACCGCGGCCCTGACGGCCGCGTCGAAATTCTGCTAGCCATTCTTAGGCTGCAAGGCTTTTTCTAGTTATATTTTCTTTAGATTTAAATAATAATACACTTTATTGAAGTGCACCATACAGGATAAAAAAGAAACAAAACATGACAGACAGAACGTACACAATATAGGCGGCCTTATTGCTAGACAGCAATCTCTTCCATGCAACCCATGATAATGTTAGGTATGTGTAGGTTACATGATATGTCGTCAATTTTACTGTTATGGTGTTATTTTTATACCGGTCAATACTGATGTAGATTAACCAGGTTAAATTCAATTTTTCCTTTTTAATTATATAGTCAGATAAAGGTCATTTTATATGGAATAATATAGCATTGTTTACTATACAATACAATGTCCGGTATCATTTTTATTGAGCTAGTAAAATGTGGATGATTTTCAAGTTTAATTGAAATTTATTCTGTCATTATTTTTTGCAAATAAAATTAAATGACACAACATGAGAATTCATGAAACATAAAACAAACATCTCGAAGTTTAGTCGTTGCATTACATACTTCCTTAGTATACGTACACCAGTATTGAACCAATATTTTGGGAATGTGACTTAAAGAATCTTCGTTGTAATTCAATGACGTTATTTTAAGTAGCAGGATATCAGATAAAGGAACAACAGACTAAAAGTCTGTCACTGGGAAACTACGATATGGAGCGTCACAGTTTCATGAATCATAAAAAAGAGGCTATGGAACATTTTTAAATTGCATGTCCCAAGATTTCCATGGAGTTTAATGTTTTTTAATGAAACTCATACCACTATTGATGACGTTCTTCAAATAGAAGCATTTTATTACAATTACTTAATGTGAGAGATAAACTTCCGTCAATAGGTTTTTCCTTTAGTTGATATAGCATTTGTATGTCAATGCTACGATTAATATGTGTATAATGGTAAAATTATATTTTGTTTGTCACATGTCTTTGCCATATTTAGCACTACGTGGGACACTTAGAAAGTTTTGGGAAACTAAAAAAGTAAATTCTATGAATAAATAATTTATTAAATCTTTTCAAAGAACTCTTCACCATCCTCTTTACAAAGTTTCATGCGTCTGAAACAATTTTCAAAAAAAAATTCCAGTCCTCCGCAGAGACCTCTACCATGGCCTTCTCAAACGCTGCTAGCGCTTCTTACGGCGATGAAAACTGTATCCCTTTGAGATGATTTTTTATTTTAGGGAATAAAAAGAAGTCACACGGAGCCAAATCAGGACTGTAAGGAGGGTGTCCCAAGACTCTAAGTGGTGTGGAATCCAGGAAGTCCTTCGTTTTGATCGCACAGTGCGCGGGCGCGTTGTCGTGGTGAAGAAGGACCCCACGGAGCCCGGTGTTAGGCCGCTTTTTGCTCATTGCAGAAAAAACTTCTGGCAGGCATTTTGTGATATACCATTCGGCGTTGATGCTGTTTTGGTCTCAAAGTGGAATTGAAATTAGGTACCCCGTCAAAGTGAAGAAACTAGCGATCAAAATTTTCCCTGCGCTCCTCGATCGCTTCTCTTTCCTAGGCATTGGTTCATTTTGAAACAGCCAAACTGTCGACTGACGCTTTGTTTCTGGATCGTATTGATAAATCCAGGATTCGTCACCTGTCACAATATTGTAAACGCGCCATGACAAGCCCGCATCAAATTTTTATATCATATCAGTGCACCAATCCACGCGGGCCTGCCTCTGAGCTTCGGTGAGGTTGTGCGGCACCCAGCAGGAAATAAACCCTTCTTACGCAAAGGCGCTCGTGCAAAATCTTGTGAACAATTCCTGAACCAATCTGCAGAGTATGCTCAATCTCTTCGTACATAATTCGTCTGTTGTCTTGTTTTTTTTCTGTCTACGCACTTTCTTCGGTGACATCTGTACATAAAAAAATAGGTACGCATCGAATTGACAAATATTGCATAGAAGTAATACCTATACCTTAGTTATTTAATTTCCTTGGTCTATTGAGATAATTTTACAGTTTATTATAATTATTTGAAAATCTCCGACGCGCCTTAAATCACGTCATATCGAAACACGCGCTTTAGAGATGTTACTTTAGGGACATTTTTAATAAACTTTGAAGAATTCCTATGAAATATATATTAAGTGAAAGGGTTTTTGAGGACGAAGCTCAGTGGGTAGCCAGGTGGACCGAAGATCCGCTGAAGGTCACGGAAAGTCCCTGGATGCTGACAGCTCAGGACCGAGCGATTGGATATCTTTGGGGAAACCTATGCTCAGCAGTAGGCGTCATATGGTTGAATGTGTTGATGAACATTTTGTCAAATCATTCCAGGATGATTTCAGGAAGCAAAAAACACTAGTGATTCCATCCAGATGTGCTCTGAGTCACGGAAGAATCTCATTCTGATCAGAATTACTAAATTACTCATCCGAAAAGTCAGTACTTGTTTCAGCAATGAACTATGAGGTTTTTCCAACTCTATTTAACTATTTAGTGTAGGACGAGTAACCATATACGGATCTAAGGATGCGTTTTGTTGACTTTGTTACTGAGTAACTATCGCTTGTGCTCTAGTACATAAAAAGATAAACCTCTTTAGTGATTTACACGATGAGATCACTAAGTATAATTAAACATGATGTTGAAGTATAAAAATCGAATTGTTATGTCATAGCTGAACACTTAAAATCATAGCCTCAATTTGCATTGAGCAGTCTGAAATAAAACAGGGGACGCAACATGAAACATGTGCGAAAAGCGGCCATCTTATGTTTTTTGCCCCAGAAGTTATTTTAACATGTATAGGAGTTAAAAATGCCTAATTGCGGATGCTATTTTTTTTCTTTTTTAAGATTTGGAGAATAGCGTTCCTGGTTTTGTCTGGCAATTTAGATTTTGACCATACAAGAATTTTGCTCAAATCGAGCTACTGCCTTATGTCCGCAACCGAATCACTGAGTCAGATCGATACGGTGCGTATTATTCATTCATTCACTGATGCCGTGAAATTAGCCGTTGGTCACGGTGGTGATAGAATGTGAACCTAATTAGATCAGTCTTAGGAAGTCTTGTTTGAACTATTTTTACTGGAACTAGAACAGTACCTGTGTGAGTAATAGAAAATCAGGAAAACAGCAATGGAAATAAAATTAGCTTCAGTTATTATTTTGACAGTTGCTGGCGCCGTTTCCACGTGGAGGTTAAAGAGCGAGATGTATTCTGCTTTATGCATGAAAGTGAAAGAGACTACTTTAGCGCGTTGTATTGGCGGTTGTGCCAAGATATACTTGTGTCATTTTAAAATACAACAATGTTGGCGTATAACCTGTCTATACATTATACGTCATTGATATTGCTTGATTTTTTTATGAAGTAATAAGCTGCATGGACGGCACTATAGAAAGTATATAGAGGTATACAAAGAGTCACATAGATAAAGAGTCACATAGATCAAGGTTCTTATCAGAATTCCCAAAGAAGTGGAATAAATCCAAACCATGAAGTGAAGAAAGGCGTCATGTTTGAGTTCTCAGGCATGCAAACTGCTCCAAAAGATAATAATTAGAGAGTGAGTAGAAATCAAGCCAGGCGAAAACCGTTTAAACTAGTTATGGACAAACTCGGAAGCAACTGCTGGCTTCTATTAATTCTCTTATTCTCTCAGCGCTTCTACGCTGGAAGAAGCTGCATCTTTTATCTCAGCCGCGTATTCGCTCTTTGAATGTCATACAGTTTCACGTATATGCAAGAGTTAAGAATGAGTAAACGTTATGCAGTCCTAGATATTTCAGCATTAAAATAACATAAAAGTAAATTTCTAGATTGATCTAGTACTTAATGTGTTTTCCGACTTGTTCATTCATTTGTTTCAATGCGCAGAATTTCTTTATTCCCAATCCTTCCACGTAGCTAGTTCTACTTGGAATTAATGCTACTCACTAGTACCCTACCCTACCCTACCACGAACTAGAACACGTGGGAGCATTACCAAATCTATAGTATTTCTGCTTCTTCGAACTGGAAATTGACATAGACAAATACAAACCTCCATAAATAGGATAGGAGATAAAAACCTTATCATAGGGGGAGATGCCAACGCATGGAGCGAATGGTGGGAAAGCAGTAAAAGCAATGAACGGGGTGACAAAGTAATGGGTTGGTGGAAATTATTTGGGTTTGCAAATATCAAACGTAGGAAACAGGCCAACTTTTTATACTTGGAGAGGAGATAGGGAGTATAAAAGTATTGTGGATGTGACACGTTGTTCGCCGACTATGATGGACAGGATGCAGGAGTGGAAGGTGAATGAGGAAATAACTACCTCCGACCAAAACACAATTGTTTTTGATTTGGAATTGGATAAAGTAAAGGAAAACTTTAAAAATAATAAAACCAGAAGAAAATATAATACCAAAAAAGCGAATTGGACGGGATTTAGGGAATATTAAAAAAAAACAATTTAGATAAATGATTAAAAAATAAAGGTAGGGATAATTAATGAATGTGAAACAATAGGAGCAAGAAAATAAGAAAATGTAATAAAGAAGAAAGTAAATGAAAACATAAATAATGTACATAAATATAACTAAGAAATGAAGATGTGATACAAAATAATGTAACATATAGAAAAGAAAAAGCGCTAAAGAAAGAGTGCGAAAAGAACTTAGGTGCAAAAAAAATTAGCACCCAAAGAGGGATAAAAGAAAAGACAGACAGAAAAACATATAAAAGAAAAAGAAAGACCTGTAACAAAACGGGGGTATTTACTCTCAGTAAGTAGTTCAACAAAAAAGAAAAATAAGAATAATGAAAAAACTTTTTTAAATCATAATTTGCTGCCAATAAGTAGAAGATAAATAAAAATTGTGTCACTTCAAAGTCTCCAAAATAATAATCACGAATTCTGGTAACGTAGGTCGATTTTATCTTCAAATGGCATCCGAAAGCTTTTTCCTAATCACGAGATGCAGACCTTGAGTCATTGTGTTAACTAGTGAAAGGCTCAACTTTAGTTTGATTGTTTAAACGGAATTCCCGGAAAAAATTGGGGCACATATGAAAGAATTATTTTTTATTTCAGGAGCCATCGATTTCCTTATGAGTTAGCCTCTTAACTGTATCTCTTTATATCTTTAGCGCTTTTTCTTATCTAGCTGTACATCTTTAGCTGTGCGTTGATTGATCATACAATAAGTTTTTTCTTTCGTTTTTTTGTTTTTTTCGTTACGGGTCTCCAATTTACAGCCTAACGATGACTAGGCGAATACTCTTCGGAACTAAAAGAGAACTTTGACAAGTCTATCGAGTGATGCAAGTACTTTTTTACTTTCACTGCAAGTAACCCTATTTTTTTGCATTTCAATGGAATGAGTAGCAACAAGAATAACGTGAACCACAGCCGCTTCAGGTCATAACATTAGTAAACAGATTGCTATGCGGTCTTCACGCATGCCGAACGAGATCTCGACACTACAAAAAAGTATTGAAAACATACAAAACAGCATCCACTGAGTCACGCGGATGTAATGTTTGTTTTGCGACCGCGGCTGTGAAGGTCGCTTTCACGTGTGAATCATTATATTAAACACTCACAAATCCATAGTTAGTTCACATAATTAATAACTGTGATAACATTATGAGATTAACCTAAATGTAAAGTCAATAAAGAGACAAAATGCCTTTATAATGACGCGGGCTGTCACTTATTATAATTAATATTTATGTATGTTATTTTTAAGGCCCACTTGCAGCATTTATTTTACTAACCTCGATTAAATAAAACTAGATCTAGCCCATATACGAATGTCAATATAACATAATTCTATAATATTAATATAGTTTTAGTTAAATTGATGAAGTGGGCCTAAATGTCCAAACTATATATTTTGATTGATAATGGTGTTTAAAATCAACTAAAATTTGCCTTAATTTTGTATTTATCGACAAAATCTAAGTTTTCAATTAAATTCAATATAACTCGTTTATATAATTAAATATTTGTTTGAAAATAAACAGGGTTAGCACCTAATGTAGGTCTAGTATGTAGCTCTTATAGAGCATACAAACTACAATATAAAAAACATGACTGCCCTGTCGATAAACCGGTCAAGTGAGAATTGGACTTACGTGCCGAGGGTTCCGAACAAAGGACATTGCTCGTTCCCCATACATTGAATGCCCTATAACGCCCAGCAATGAGAAAATGCTAGTTGTGTTCGGAATCATTCATAAACTCTAATTAAGCATTTGTTGAGATACGGACAACCTGAGGAACCGTGGCCTTCTACAGAATGTATTAGATTTTGAGGTTATAATTATTATACTTAATCGTAAAAGATGTACACTTTATATATTCTGAATAGATTTAGTTTTTATTTCTATGTAAGCACTTAAATAATATGCATTAAATGAACATAAAATGCAATTAATAATAAAAATAATAAATGCTTATATTCATATTGATTTATGAGTGTTGTCAGTTGGCACCTATGATACCTATACCTGTAGTAGGTAATAATAGATTTCTTTTCAAATGAAATGTTCAGTCTTTCCATTTACCTGTTTCTATATTTTACTATCGGTAATTAGGTATGTACCTGGTTATCAATATGATTTTCATAAAAATAAACAGATATTACATGGGATGGGAGTATAAACTATCTTTACATAATTTCAGAAATAATCTTTTTATAAATATAATATAAGTACTAGTAATAAGTATTATTGACTAAGGTACCTAGTTCTATTTTTATGGTCGCCATATTGCATTTAATAAGGTAAACAATCTTGGCACAACTTTTTAACAGAATCACCCGTTTAATAATAAAATATTAACGAAGCCAATAAACTATTTAATAAATCGTTATTATAGACTGAAACCTATTGAATCTAGTTATCAGTTGATTTTTAATGCTGTATTTTCAATAAAAAGGAGTGCCAAGTTGGATGAACAGACTGTAGTATCTAATAACAGAACTTTATTTTTTTATTTTCTTAAACAGATTGTCCGTTTACAATGATTAATTGCTAATAAGTTAAAAAAATAATAGAAAAATAATAGTGAAGGACATTCTTTTGGGCATGCTAGGGCCGATTTCGTCGATGTCCTTTGAAGGTTAATAAAAAGCTCGTGAAAATTTTCAGATTTTACTGACTTTTTTTTCATTAATATACCCCGGGGACGGGTGCCCCGATTTTCGGTATATAACTGCTTAGCTACCCATGTAGGAATTATTTCTTGCCAAATTTCATGATTCTAGGTCAACGGGGTTCTATCCCTATACAGATCGCACACACAGACAGACATACGGTAATATTATCTATACAGTATTGTGACTCGGCCCTGTCGTTGAAATAACTGCCTACGGCCGAGCGGGGCGTGGACACGCGGTAGGGCTACCCGCCTACAGTATTTTAATTTTACCAACTTTATTGAGTTTTTTTCTAGTTTTGTGACTGTAAATAATCTATTTTATATGTAAAAAAAATGTTGTGAATGAATTTTAGGTAATATTTTATAAAAAAAAATATAGTTTTGAGACAGAAAAATATTTACGCCTCGACTGAGACGTACGAAAAGCTTTATTATTAAATTTAATAGTATAGTAAATACACAATCGTATAAAAAGTTTAATTAAAAATACTTTAGGGAAATATTGGAAAGGAGCAGAAAAGGGAATATCTTTAACTTGGTTATATATACCTGCAGCTACTTTACAATTGATATGTTTTTTTTTAAATGATGTCCGGAATATTTCCTCCATTTTTTCTACATATTCCAAGAAATCATTACTAGGTACTATTAAAAAAGTTTGTAAATTATCCTTACTATAGTGTAGGTATCTACTTAATTCAATCAAATATTCACAATACAGATCGCACGTTGAAGCACGGCTAACTGCATAAAAAACAATTCACACCGTTTGGTCGTCGCCGGCGCCGGCGGTGCATTCGCGACTGGATGCCCACCGAGTGTCGCGCGAACTCGAGTGGCGTAGGTATGACACGCTTTCCCACCGTTTGTATGAAGATAGAATAATGTATAGATATTATTACCGTGACGTAACTCTAGCGCTGAACAAAACGCGGAGGAGATAGCTGCGCATGGGTACGACTGAAGAGCCAATTGGCGCAATGCTCACCCACCCGCGCCCCTCGTTTCCCCCCAAGACATCTTAATTTTTACTTCTGCACAATAACGGTCAGCGCTAGAATTTCGTGCTGCGACTTATAGGTTTCGATTGCATGCGAACGTCAGAATGTGCGGTATAAAATAAGCATAAACTATCGTAACTTCGCTATTGAATTTAAGATAAAAACAGTACCCTTAGCACGAACCATTATCGAAGTCGAATAGTTCGCGAGTGCGAAATTTCATTGTCAAATTTGTATGGAAACATGAACAGCAGCGCCATAACGGACGTAACGAGAACAAAAAATCAGTACACATTTGACAATAACATTTCGCATTTGCAAACTATTCGAATTCGATATTGGTTCGTGCTAAGGGTACAGTACTCAAGGCCTAAACTGCGTTTAATAAAGATATAGTCGATAGCCGCATGTGAATTACTTTCTCGGTTTAAAGCCCCAGACTGACATAGAGGCAATTTTGGATTTACTCTTTAAATGACCTCGAAGTTGGCCGTTGCTTGCTATGTTAACTCAAAGAATACTTAAACTATAATCAGTATATATATGTATATAAAGTAGTATTTTAAAAAAGGAGCAAAGATTTTTTTTTCTAAACTAGCATGTTTTGTTCTTGTGGCTTCTTAATAGGGCTTATTAGATAAATAATTGGAGCCCATCTCTGCTATAAAAATGAATTATATATTCTTGGTCTTTAATACAATCATAAGGGTATTAATATGGACACTCTTTTCTTAAGTCTTAAAGGTAGGTCTGAGCGTCGCTTATTAGTTTTTTGCTTAAAAACGCAGGACTTGGCTCAGTGATTCGGTTTTTTTGTATGAAAACGCAAGCAACCCACAATAGTTATCTTAGTTTGTGGTCATCATCATCAAAGCCTTTTAATGTCCCCAGGGGCACCATAAGTATGGATGGAATAGGGAGATTGGGTCATGACCCTCAACCAAGGATTGGTGTTAGTGCGTAACTGCAGATGCAGCTGGAACCAACAGCTTAATTTTCTTTCGAAGCACGAAGGAGGTCGAGATAATAAATTTTTAGTTACCCATCTAATGACCGACCATTGCCAGTTACTTAATTTCCTTGATCATAGAACGCGCTAACCACCTGCACTATCGAGTTTGTGGTGATAACTCCTCAATGAAGAGTTTTTGCACCCATATTTGTTACACGTTTTGGTAAAGAACCAGTCCCAAATTTAGCTACTTCGCCCGTACGAACAGCTCTTCGTGCATTCCAAAGTACCTATCTTAATAGAAAATTCACTAGTCATTTTACGATGAATTCAATGCTGACCTTTTCGCATGGGTAGACGTCGTCAACGTCAAAGGAAAATCATAAGTGACTTCATCTCAAAGACATCGCAAGAGTTCATAATCAAATAGCATAAATTTTGTTAGTTAGTGTTTGTAGATCTTTTTACGGCATTGTTATACATAACAGTGTCAACATTTTTTAGCTAGGTAAGTCATTTTGAATTGATACTGCGTGTTTTTTTTATATATATTGTGACGCTATTTAAGGTTTGATTTATAGTAATATAACAAAATCTTTCAAAAAAATATTGGAACTAGCTAGATTCAAGTTTTTTTGAAATCCTATCATTGAATCAATGCACGACTTGATCAATGTATTCAAAAGTATAAAAAGTTTAGTATACATAAAAATGTGTAAACAAATAAATTGAGTAAACCCTTCATGAATTGAGGACACTTGTTTGTCATTATTAAATTCTCTCAGGTGAGTATGCAACAGAATTCAAAACTTGGAAATTGGAGCAAAGAAGAGCATGTTGGTTGACGCTGGACCAACCAGCAGTAAAATCATACTAATTAACTCAACTAAATTTAGTGAAAAGTGATTTATTTATATTTCAGGTATAATAATATCCATTTAGCGGTCCAAATGACAAGATACGCAATCGTTACCGCAAATAAAGCTTTGTTTAACATTGCAATGTACGTAACGTCAGTAAACTTATATGTGAGCTAACAACGAAAGCACGCGCGGGCCGTTCCACGCGGAACCAAAGTCGATGGGATCTGTTAGACTTTTGAGTCATATCCGAATGAATTTAAGCTAAATCATCTCGGAGCGTGACTTTAGTGAAAATTCGTTCACCAATCCATCCCCTCTCTGTAGAGCTTAGTGCATATTCTTTATGAACAAAAAGACTTGACCCGGGAATCCGCGGTGTGATTTAAAATTGAAACACGAATCTCAATGAAATTTCAAATAACCTCGGCGAATTTCTCGATTAAAAGTTAGTTTGTTCCTACAGAATAGCACCACTGATTAATAATAGGCATGAAAATTAGGGTCTGAAGGTCAAATTTGAAAGCATTGAAAAATAATTTTATTTGTGGTTTTCAACAAATATCCTTCTTAGTAAATACAATTATTTGAGTAGAGACTGGTGCGTATTATATTTGATCGTATTATGTGTAATTAGCGTGTGAGTGAATATCTTTCGAGTATTTTGTTATTTTGTGTTGATACGAAATTCTCTGAAATCTTTTGTGGTAGGTAGTTCTTGGTACTAATCACTTGTAGTTGTTAAATAAATCGTAAATAGCAGGTTATAATTTCTATCAAATTTAAGTAGGTAAAGATTACATTAACATTTTCAGTCAATTTTGATTACTTTCTCGATGAGGCATTCTTCTGTAATTTATTAGTAGAGAACAAACAAGATTATTGTGTAAGTAGTATACAAATAACGAATGAGCGACTGCTTAGTCACAACTCGCAGTGAAAATTATCTTAAAGAATTTAGGCACGTGGCCTTCCTATGTTTAGTTTTTGATATTAACAGTTATGTACTCCTTCAAATGATTCACTTGTTTTTGACTGCCTCTATAACGAGCAATTTTTTATTTGGATTCCATTGAGCAACATCACCTGCATACATAAACATATAGGAATGAAATTGAAATGGAGCAATAAATACAATTCCGTGTTTTGTATTCGCTTACTGTGAATTTTCAATCAAAACAAAGTTTTTGGAAAATCGTCACCTACTTGCAAATAATGTGAAATCGTTCCAGATTTAAAAATTACCAATTTTTAGTAGAGCTCTTCTGTCGACTTTTTCCACAGATAAGTTGCAACGGCATGCACACTGATTTTTTGAAGTTATTAAGGATGATTTTAATTTTCAATTTTTGGTGCTTAAAATAATGGTTAAGCCTTACCCCTTAAGCCATCACTATAATATGAAAAAAACATTACCTGCAATATTAATTACAAACACCGTTTCAAAACAAATACGCATCTTTTGTTGTATACCTACCTATAGTACGTTGAATATTCACAGTGGGAGTTTATTAAAGAGCTACTCGAGTAGCGTCAAGGAAAACAAACTAAAATTCCCACGATATGACACACTAGGTGATTGAGCCACGTGCCAGAGATATTGTTGGAAGAAAGCCAGGAGTAAATTCAATACCACATTTTTTCGTTCACAAAATTTGTGATGATGATTTAATCATAATAAGAGAAATCCAATAAACTAAGTGTGTGTACACACAGCGTTCCATTTTACGCATCCGTTGTTTGATGGCGTATGCAGTTGTATATGAGCGAGTTCATACATAATACAATATCCCGGATCCAGTAAAAAATACCAATGCGACAAAATATACAGCAGTCCGTTTTACATGTCCGTTTAATTAAACGTATACGTTATCTGCGTATGTATGAGCTAGTTTACACACATTACAGTATTCTGGATCCAGTAAAAATCCCACACACAACAGAAATACTGATCGGTGACATCGGATCATAAACACGCGAGGATTGGCACGGTGGTGCGCGGGGGTGCGCTGGTATGCCAATAACGGCCGGGGCTTCCTCCAAGGAAGACAACGATAGTAATTATATATTACGAGAACGTCCATTCTTGTAGACCACCGAAGAACGAAAATCTCCTATAGCGTCCGATCCGTCCGAAAAAACAGTCCGTTAAAAAGGATCCCGTAAAAACGGATGTTCTATGTGTGCTCGACCTTTTTATTAAGTGGCGGGGAGAAAAATGCATTATGCATGCCACATCATTCCCCGTAAATTCATGCTCCGACATGTTGCATTCGGTAAGTGTAAGGAGTGTGCTGCACTGCTACGTAGAGGGTATTCACTACCCGCCCCTACGGCCGTCCAGTGACCAACTCCATGCCCTCAAACACGATCCTGGGCTTCTTTGGTCGACGAGTCAAACGGCTAGCCACCTGTTCCGCAACTGTGGTCCAAGGTGGATAGTCAGTCGTACTTCATCTCCCATACCGACCAGGTAAAACAACTGTCCGATCTACCCCGTACTAATTGGACATGTCTGTGGGTCCCCGGATAAGGATGTTGAATCATTTGACAACTGTTGGGAACTGTGTGGCGCAATGGTTGGATCGTTGATTCTGCGAACGTGGAAGTCGATAATTTTTCGCATTCGGTCCGGCCCGTGTTATCTAACCAACTAACCGGGTTATCCCGTGCTTATCTATGTTATGAAAGACACTTTAAGCTATTTGTCCCGGCTCGTCTCTCGAGCCTGCGCTTAGGTAGGTCGTGGTCCAACCTTGTTATTCCATCCATAGAAAAGACTTGTGCTACAATATAACAATAATAAATTGATAAATAATAGAACATAAATCTATGTTCTTATTATGAAATAAGGGTATTGCGTAATAATGAAGAGCGTTAATTGTGGCACAAGCCTCGGAAGAACTTATACTCAGAAAAGTCCGCAATAAACTGAGATCAATGAAAAACACAAACATTAACTCACAGTTTTATTATTAGGTCAATGTACACAGAATAATATTGAGTCAGAAAATGGCTATGACAAAAAGAAATCAAAGATAGGCTTTGTTTTAAAATAATTAGCTGCGATAAATCGGCCGTGAAGTTCATCGGTCGAGCGCTCGCGGAGAAATAACCTCACTCAAGGTCCATCACTCGATACGTACAGTTACGTCAGGTTCATTGATGAGAAACTTGCAAATGTGTGTGTACGTGTTTACTATGTGCATACAGGTCTAGCATGTGTGCGGATCAGCGTCACACGAGCGTGCGACTTTTGCCGTCGGAGTGTAACAACTGTTTATCATTAAGCATTTGGTTTTTCAGCACAATTTTTTTGATATAAAGTTTCTAATATTTCCGTAGTTACTGTAGTTTCACTTACTTTATACCATATGTGCTATAGGATAGTGTAATACATAATTGTCTTCAAATCTACTTACACTATCAGGTGGGATGAGTTCAGCTTTAAAAAGGTAAATTTTACAGTTTATGTTTTATATATCGCTCAATGTCATATTTAAAAATGATCGAGCTCAGATGTATTTCGGGATACATAACAGCAGGTCTGCCCATCGTCAATTATTTTCTGAAACTGCTATTTTATATATTGATCGAATGAGGGTGTTTAGCGAAATTCACGTACTAGTTGGCGACACTGGGACGTGAGGTCTCTTAATGAAGTTTTTGGCGAGAACTAAGCGTTTAAATTGATCCATAGACTATGACAACATATGCAATTTGACGGATGAGTAGACTTTTCGCCACAGTACTGCTACCTGGCGCCCATCATGCCAGAAAACCCTCATTGGCTCACCAAATTCAAAAAGAGATTCATGTAATAAAGTTGTTGACACTAAATTGGAAATACACTTCTCGCTACGCAACCTCAGAGAGGTCAAGTCAAACCGATAGCGTCTACCACTAGTGCCACTATGATATCGAATACCTCAAAGCAATTAAAAGTAGATAAAAGTACTTATCTACTCAAAGAAGAAACTCGTATTGTGTTCTAAATTTAAACATCACTTCTGCTAATCTACTAGCGAGAGAGAATCACAATAGCCGCAATAGGAAGCGGCGCAAGACATCGCATCGTCTCTCCGAGTTCCGGAATCAGGTTCTTGCACTGAACTTCATTGATTCATTAGGTGAGACAATGTGCCGGCACCACGCCCCATTATCTGTGCTCTGTTTCTGGATACGAGCCGACGGAAATCCTGGTGTGCACCGATATGACGAATTGGATGTAAATTGAATTCATTATCACCTATTTCGTGGCCATTGTGATATGTATCGTAGTCCTAACTTCGATTTGCTTTGCACTTTTTTTGCAAACTTTTGTGGTTTGATTCATTAAACTGGCGAACAACCAGATTTCCCGTATCGCTAATTTTAATTTTCAGCTTTTTGTGTGTTTCAGTACATTATCTTAGTGACTTCTCTTAGTAATATACCCCTAAATAAATGTAGAAGATAATATTTTACAAGCGTTATTTAAAAAAGTATTGTTCAAATAAACAGTAGATGTAATTGGTTATAATTGTTAATTGATTACACGTATTTATTTGTTTAATAACATACATTTAAATTAATTTTATGGCATATTTATTAATCAAACAGCCATTCGAATGAGGTCGTAGTTTTCATTCAAAATTAACAATCGCAAAATTTTAAAATCTCTTACTTATTATAAGTTTTAAAGAAATTGTAACAATCAAACTTTAAATATTGTAAATAATGCCTTTTAAAATACTGAAATAAAGACTTTGGTGAAAATTAAAATAATTATACATTTGAGACTTAAGTCAAGTTTGTGCTCTCCGTACAGCGATTTATTTCACTTGGTTCAACTACTTTTAGCCATCCTTCGCTTTACGGAGGGACATAAGCACATATTTTTATTCAGAAGGTACATTAGCTGTATTGATATGTTTGGCCTTAATAATTGTAGAACTTGAAGTACTACTTCATTCATATGTTTAAAATTTGTGTGGTTGAGTCCGGCAGAGCAGTTGGAAGGGTCGGTATTGCTGATTTCTTTTCCACGTGCGGTTCGATTACCTTGTGATGCAGAGCTATTAGCAAATCAAATCTGAGCAAAGATTGTTGTTAGCCTCTATAGTATTGGTTCCATAAATAACGTAAATATTAATAAATGCCCATGAATAACCTACAGCCGCCTGCAGGGTTATGTCAGACACTTACTGACTTAAACACACCCGCCTTTGGCCATAAGGGCCTTACAGGCTTCGCTGATACAAAAGCCCCATTTTCTCAGCATTCCTATAGGTTACAGAAATAAAAATTGTATGGAGCTAAAATAGATAATTGTATGTATCCATTGAAATAAGTTTTGTTTGTGTCTGATGCTTTACTATAAGTGGGACAAAATGTTCATCTTTATATATATAATTCTTCTGTGAGTGTGTATGTCACTGAACTTCTCTTAAACGACTGGACCGAATTTGATGAAATTTTTTGTGTGTGTTCAAGGGGATCTAAGAATGGTTTAGATTCACAATTTTGTCTGCTGGACAACCCCTATTTTTTTAGGGCGGTACGAAGTTCGCTGGGTCAGCTAGTAAATTTATATAATAGAAATAGCCCCGCCTAACCTGCCAAAGACACATGAAGATGAGTGTTTGGGAGTATTCCGGGGGCATCTAGGATAATATGATGAGGAGCTCGATGGCGCAGGTGGTTAGCGCGTTCGGCTGCGATCGTTGAAGTTAAGCAATTTTCGCAGTAATCGGTCATTAGATGGGTGACCAAAAATCTTCTATCTCGAGTTCCTCCGTGCTTCGGAAGGCACGTTAAGCCGTTTGTCCCGGCTGCATCTGCAGTCATTAGTACCTGCCAATCCGCACTGGTCTCGCGCGGTGGGTCATGGCCCAATCTCCCTATTCCATCCATAGGAAAGGCTGCCCCAGCAGTGGGCGACATTATTAGGCTGATGATGATGATGATGATCTAGGATAACCTATTCCATAAAAATAAAAATAAATATCTCGCAGATATTATTTTCTCCGAACATATTTGTTTACAACTAACGATGTGTTTCAGTGAAGTGCGATAACGTTGGCAACGCGCGGTGTCTTTAAAATTAAAATAAAGCACTACATTACGAAGCAATGACCGATCAAAAATATTTAGGTGAACTTGAAAAGTAAAAAAACTTTATCGAGTTTCTTTTATCTCAGTAAGTTGTGATATTTGTTACTATTCAATATATGTTTTAATATATGTATAGATTTATACTAGTTATTAGTTATTTATTAACTATATATATAAATATAAGAACAGCAACTTATAAACTACCTAATGTTTTAAATTTAAATACAAATTACCTTAACCTACTTAAAAATAATATCTAATTTACAAAATGAAAAATAAGTCACCCCCGGTGCCGCCATCAGCAATAGTGCCCAATAGGCTGGCAGCATTGCCACGTTGAATGGCAAGACTGATCCGTTGACCAAGATAGCTGCCAATATGTTTTATGTATTAAAATCAAATAATAAGACTCTTACAAAAACAAAACATAATACGGATACAAATTACGTACCTACATACTTAATTATTACGATATAAACATAAAAACAAGTTTATCTCTTTCTCGGATTTGAGTTACGGTACCCTTAGCATGAACCTCTATCGAATTTGTATAGTTGAATTCGATCTATTTTATACTTCAAATGTGGTGTACTGATTTTTAGATCTCGTTACGTCCGTTGTAGCGCTGCTGTTCAAGTTTCCATACAAAATAAGACAATAACATTTCGCACTCGCAAACTAATCGCATTCGATATTAGTTCGTGCTAAGGGTATTTCTGTAGAAGTTAGTTAGGTCACCTTTTAGTGGACAGTTTGTCAAGATACACAAATATAAGTAGGGAAATAACAATGATAAGTTTTTACGCATTATGTTCGGGATTTTAAGTAATATAAGAGTACAGTGTCCCTTTAATTATATATTTTTCTCGATTATAAATCGTCTCTCGTAGTGATTTCTCTTGTAACATTAAACGTATTTTGTTGGAAGAGCGATTGCAATTAGCGCCATCGTGTATAAGAGCTAGAAAAATTCTGTAATGAGCGTTGATTGCGCTGTTCAGGGGATGTTTCGTGGAGTGATCTCTCAAAAATCTCTACGTAGACAGGGTAAACAGGTATAGACAGGGCAAAAAAAAGCATCATTGTCTAAAAAATATACCTAATGTATATGATTTGAATTGGATGCATTATTATAATTTCTTGTGATATTAAGGATCCATAACCGAACTGTGACACCGAAATAACCACATTCATCAGGCGATTTATTTATAATACAGAAGTGTTGTAATTTATTAGAACGAAGTTCTTTTTCGGACGGCACAGATTTGGAGGATGGGGGCAAGACCATCAACCAAGAAAATAATTCGTAAAGTATGGCACAAATTACAGGACTGACTAACAAGATTGCGATAAATACTGAGAGCTAAGTAGTATAGTACAGCTTTTATGTCGTCGTGTCGGGGAAATCGAAGACATTAAAAAAGTCAAGCTCCTCTCAAAACAAATCAAACCTAAAACCTGGGAAAATAAATAGGAGTTTGGGACCATACTTCATGATTTGGACGCAATATCAAAATTAAAATATGGCGCAAATATTGTGAGGAATTTTATGAAAATGCCCATAATCATACTCCATCGCATAATACTCGTTGTAGATTAATTTCAAGCGTCAGAGATGAACGGAGAATCGCATAAAAATACTAAGTACAAAAAAGTTAAAATTGCTTATACAAAAGGATGAAGCGTCAATACGAATCAATTTTTATGTCTATGATGATACTATAAATTCAAAAACAGACATGGTGGAACATAAACAAACGAATAAATGTAGTTTTATCGGAGCGGTCCAGGCAGACTGAATACGAACGCACCCGCGTTCAGCTAGCATTTGTGTATTAGTATGGTGAAAAATCATCATCATCATCATCAGCCTATTAATGTCCCCACTGCAGGGGCACAGGCCTACCCTATGGATGGATTAGGGAGATCGGGCCATGACCCACCACGCCGGCCCAGTGCGGATTGGTGGATGCTAACGACTGCAGATGCAGCCGGGACCAACGGCTTAACGTGCCTTCCGAAGCACGGAGCTCGAGATAGTAAATTTTTAGTCACCCATTCAATGACCGACCACTGCGAAAGTTGCTTAACTTCAACGATCGCAGCCGAACGCGCTAACCACCTGCGCCATCGAGCTCGTGGTGAAAAATACCTCAAACCAATTAATATAGAAAAAAACAATTTGAAACTTTAACACAAATTATTAAATACGTCATTTCAATTTCTTATTTGGAAAATAAATGACTGTATTTTTTTTAAAACTTAATTAAAGTTAGGCTGTTTTTGCGTAATAAAGATATTAATGCGTTTTACGAAAAAGAAAATTGTGCTATTCTTCCTCCTGTCTTCATTTCCGTTGTCATTTAGGAGTTCATCTGCTTGACATAAATTTAAGCTCTCTGTCTTGGGTTGCAATAGACCACCAAGAGACTGTAGTCTGCATCTGTACCTTGTTTGGTTTGGTGTTTATGTTTTGCACCGTTTTCACGGAGGAAGTTCCGATAAGATATTTCTTTTATTTCACTACATCAATTGTTACTAATAAATAACAGTTATATTTAAAAAACAAGCACACAAATTAATTCAGTAACCAGTAAATTTAAATAAAAAATTGGTTGTCTGTAAAGTCGGTTCACGGACGATAGTTTAACGTGATAAAGAAACATTGATGAAAAAGTTGGGTAAATGCTAACTAACGTCACGCGAGAAGAGAGATAAATGTGTACAAGCCGACGCTTGGGCCGATCGTGCCTCTCTATGGGTGCGGCCAGAGTGCACTCAGATTCAGAGTCAGATTCAGATTCTGAAAACAAGCGCGAGAAATAAACAGTGTAGTCTAAGCAGGTTGCCTGCTTTTTCTCGCGCTTTGTTTTCTGAGTCTAAATCTGAATCTGAATCAGGAGTGCAATCTGGCCGTACCCTTCGACTACACTGTTTATTTCTCGCGCTTGTTTTCGAAATCTGAATCTGAATCTGAATCTGAGTGCACTCTGGCCGCACCCTATCTCTTGTTCCGCGCTCTCGTGTGCAAGCTCAGGCTCAAGCGGAACGTGACACTTTTTCGTGCGTAAGGCCCGTGTTCGTCGATTTATATGACGTTATATTGTCAAAAGAATGTGTAAAGTTTAAAAATAATTATAATAAACATATTATTTTTTACAAAACACAAAAACAATAGATGGAATTATGTGTGCAATAAAGAGTATAATAAAATATTATAAAGTAAAAAAAAACAAAATATTATTGTTTTTCATTAAGAATTAAAAAATAATGATAAATGATATTAATACCTACATTTCCTTCGAGCAGATACTATCAGTTTCTTGGCTTGTTTTGATGTCGACGGACGGGAACGTATTTCACAAACACTATGATTCGGGAATTCCTGTTTTTATTATTTATTGAGTGTTAATTAAATATTTCTAGAAATGATCATTTTTAAACAACTTTAATAAAATTTCCGATAATTTAATAAATGAAAACATGTTTGTTCGTTTGAAGATCACAATCAAACTATTTTTTGTTTTTAAGCAGCGATTTTAAAAATATTTAGATAATGGAGTTTTATTCGGCATTACCATCATTATTGTTTTGATAATGTTAATCCGATATACATGGAGCTGATATGATGATGGAGCCAGATGATGGCCATTATAGATATATAAAAAGACACAATCCCATCGAGTTTGTGCTCGAATGATTTATCTTGACAAAAGCTCTGGTCCTAAATGGTATCCAAGATATGAAAATGGAACCGGCTGGTGGTTATGGAAACTAATGAAACAACGTACTCCCATCGAATTCGGACACGTTTCATTTTAAACAAAATCTCTGGTCTCAACTGATAAAACGGATATGGTGATGCAGCCGGTTAATGGCCAGGGGAGCCTGTGAACAAACGACGCATTCTCATCATGTTAGGGCTCATCTCATTAATATTGTTAAAAACTCTGGTCCAAGATAGTATCTAAGATCTGAAGATAGAGCTGGAAGGTAGAAACAGGGGCTTGATCTGATGATGAAATTTAACGATGGTCACCAGGAACTCTTTAAAATGATGACGTAATCCGATAGAGTCTTGGGCACGTTATACTTCGCTAGGGTCAGTTGTTTTTGACAATCAACAGTCGACCGGGGATTGTTAGGTATTTCAGATCAGCTGGTAACTAGGGTCGTGGTCAGCTTAAGCTAGACTTCGCGAATATAATCATAATCGTCATGCTGGGCAGTAATTAAATATCCCGCCCATTTCTTTGGCAAGGGAATTATCAAAATGTATTATACTTTTGTACCCACTAAAAAAAGTATGGACTAGTTGGGTGTTAATGAGAGCTAATACAATAAGGTCGAAGGCGGAGGGGATATAGGCGGAGGGACTATAAGACGTTACTTCGTACCAAATTTCAAGATTCTAAGTTCACGGAAAGTACCCTGTAAGTTTTGATACCCGTGCGAGTTTCGCTAATTTGTAGAAATTTGCGGCATAAACGGCTGTATCTTTTGATTGCTTTGGCTTAGAAGTTTGATTTTTTCACAGCTCCAAGGAACAGTAGACCTGAGTATTAGATATGAATTTCAATTTGATACCTCCACGCGTTCCTGAGAAAAATGGTCTTACCAGACGGACGGACGGACGGACAACAAAGTTCCGTTTTTTTCTTGTGAGGTACGGAACCCTAAAAACCTCCATCCATTTTCATTTTTCATAAAAAACGTAATGTTAAGCTTTGTTTTGACTTTGTTGCGTAGCTGCAATATTTATTTTTACCGTGACCTTCTTCGCTCTTCATGATCTCGTCTGCGATATGACAGGTTATAATTTCGTTAGTACTGACCAATTTTAATAGAGCTCGATTAAATCATTTGAAAAATCAATTTAGCCCGTATTGTCATCGGGGCAGGCTTTATTTTGTTTCTCAGTTTTAAACATAATTTGATATGCAAGGATCAGTTGATAATGGTTTAGTAGTCAAAAAGATCTAGGGCACGAAAACCATTGCTCTCAGCCTGGGGCTTGACCATCGAGCCAGGCAGAGTACGAAATTATCGTCAATTCGCAGACCAATCATTAGTCACGAGAAAAAACCATAAAATAAATTTGTATATTAAATACTTACTTACTTGTTAAATTCCACAAAGACTTATTTATTTCAATGCATCTAAGGATTTTACTCTGTAGGTAGACGATTCAACATCATTCTTCTGTGATTTCTTCACTTACAGAGTACCATAAGGAGAGAAAGCCATACCCAACACGCGTTTCTTGTTAAATAATTTTTTTCGAGTTGCAGTATGATTGTATAAATATACAAAAAAGGACTTCTAGGCAGACTTAAACTTTTTCATAATTTGATAATGCCGGCGTATCGATTTCGAAAAACAAAGAGATATTTCTACATACTTTAGCATACATCATAATCTCACATCTTCACCTCGAAGAAGCAACATTTGGCAATAGAATAACATTCCTAAGAATAAGGGAGCTCAGAAATTGGAGGTAATATTAATAAAATCCTTTATTAATATTACATCCAATTTCAATTGAACCCTGCCAAGTATGTGAGAAAGCTAATTATGTTTTCTTGATTTATTTATTTGAAAATATTTTTGTTACAGATTTGACGGAGTTTGTTGCAAGTCTTTCCTGATCCTGACTATAAACAGGTAAGAAACAATATTTTCACAATTACCTATTTTTTATAAATACAAATTATTAATTATTAAAAAATATTATTGAAAGTATGCCTAATGCTGAACAACTATGTTCGTTAATTCCGGTAGTACTTATATCCATGATTCATTATGAGCCTTCAGTATTATTAAGCATTCGGGCTTTACGGTTGCTTACATACCGTTATAAGCGTTATAATTTACCATTGAGATAAGAAACTTTTTTGTAAATCTATAACTTTTTTTACATCGCCTTAATATTTTGTCTTTGATTAGTTATTATCTATGATGCATTTGACAGTTCACTCACGCACGCGTCCTGAACTGAGCGTTCACATCACTTTGTGTAAATGAAATTTCGAATTTGATTTTTTAGCATTTTTCGTGTTATCTATTTTTGAAGAAATTATTTATTTACGTGAGGTTATGGTAAAATATCATGTGTTATAAATTGTTTTTGACATTAGACGACGTATCGTTGTTTGGACACGAGCAGAAAGAAATTTCCGTGTTAGCATCATGTTGAACGAATGGTTTCATCGAGAGCCAACAGAATACGCGGAGAATTGTTTTCAGGTAATCAGCAATGAGAAATTTTATTCAATTTACCAAAACCATTATGTTACTTTGTGACAGAGTGAAATAGGTTTAGGTACTTCACCATTGATAAATCAAGCGAGTACATAATATAAATACGATAGATCTCTGTTCAAATAGTAAATAATATGCACATACTTTATCATAATAATAAGTTATTTAGTACTTCTACAAAAAATATTGTTAATCACTTTATGTTTTCAAATAAATAGACAAATCAATATTTTTTTCTGGGCTAGATTGGAAACAAAATGAAAACACAGAAGGCGGCTGTGACTAACTTCCCCACACAGATTGTAAAAGCCAATCAAAAAAGATAGTTTCGAAAAGTAATTCTCTATGAAACAGCAAACCTCTCCCTATTGCACCCAGGAAACAAAAGGCCCAACCAATTCTAAATTGTAGCTATGAGAGTGATTTGTATATAAAATTTGTATCTTAGTGTCGCTACTAACTTCCCAAATGATATACACCACTTTAAGTTGTTTGATGAATCGAATTTAAAAATTATATGATTTAAGAAATTTTCTTAGGCACATTATTATCATTGTTATATACTTGACTTAAAGTGATGATTGCTAGTAATTTTTTATTAAAACTATTGTTTTTAAAGAAAGCTGAAACTGGCATAGGTGGAATAATTAAGAATAAAAACGAGCCTTTATGTTATATCAAAGATTATGTGGCAATGTATTTTCAACCTTGACACCTGAGGCGTAAATCTTGCGTGTATATAATTACCAATTACGGCTCCGCCTTATCCGCACTAAAATTGTATCTGCAAACTTGAGCCGACTAGAAGAAACTCTTCCTCCATCGATATTTCTTTGTTCAAGTTTAAAGCTGAAATTCTAAATGGAATATCTTACAAAGCCAATAAAATTCTTAAAAATCAGCATACCTTACGAAAAACGATCTCTGGTTTGTTTAGTTTTCATAAAAATTTAGTCAATATTTATTTGAAAAATTAATCTTGATAAAGAAAACAGAGAATTTATAACAACCTACGTTTCTCTGTCGATATTCCAAGTTAATCAAGACATACCTATGTAGAATTTTGTCCCTACAACTGAAATATATAAAAGTTACAAATGACTGAGTGAAGAGGTAATAGGCAAAGGACATCGACGAAATCGGCCCTAGCATGCCCAAAAGAATGTCCTTCACTATTATTTTTCTATTATTTTTTTAGCTTATTAGCAATTAATCATAGTAAACGGACAATCTGTTCAAAAAATTTAAAAATAAAAGTTCTGTTACTAGTTACTACAGTCTGTTCATCCAACTTGTTCTATTTGGTAAACAATCTTGGCACTCCTTTTTATTGAAAATACAGCATTCGAAATAGTCCAAATTAACCCTACCAAGACACAAGTATGCGCGTTCACTGCAAAAAAAATACCATTTGTCGTATCTCCTCTTTTTGAGAACACTCCTCTAACTGCCTCAGCTAGTATTGGAATTCTTGGCGTTGACATATCGAGCGACGTCCAGTTTCGGGATCATTTAGAGGGCAAGGCCAAATTGGCCTCTAAGAAGCTTGGTGTGCTCAATAGATCGAGAATGTACTTCACACCGGCCCACCGACTGCAGCTTTATAAGGCACAGGAGTACTGCTCTCATCTTTGGGCGGGGGCACCCCAGTACCAGCTTCTCCCTTTGGATCGCATCCAGCGCCGAGCGGCTCGAATCGTCGACGACCAGGACCTTTCCGATCAGCTTGATCCTTTGGCTTTGCGTAGGGATGTAGCTTCGCTCTGCATCTTCTATCGCATTTATCACGGGGAGTGTTCTGAGGAATTGTTCGGATTAATTCCAGCTGCTGCATTTCGCCATCGTACAACGCGACAAAAATTTCATCCTCATCATCTTGATGCGTGGCTATCCACAACCGTGCGTTTTATTGTCGAATTTTTTTACCACGTACGACAAAACTGTGGAATATGTTGTCGCCAGCAGTTTTCCCGGACCAATACGACCCAAGAACCTTCAAAAAAAGAGCATACTCCTTCCTGTGATACTCCTGATGTTGCGAGTGTCCATGGGCGACGGTGATCACTTACCATCAGGTGAGACGTCTGCTCGTATGCCCCCTATAACATAAAAAAAAAATCAACTGATAACTGGATTCAATAGGTTTCAGTCTATAATAACGATTTATTTTAATAGTTTATTGGCTTCGTTTATATTTTATTTTTAAATGGGTGATTTTGTTGTGCCAAGATTGTTTACCTTAATAAATGCAATATAGGCGACCATAGGTATTTACCAACATAAAAATAAAACTAGGTACCTTAGTTAATCCTTAGTTAATAATACTTATTACTAGTATTTATATTATATTTATAAAAAGATTATTTCTGAAATTATGTAAAGATAGTTTATACGCCCATCCCATGTAATATCTGTTTATTTTACGAAAATCATAATGATAACCAGGTACATACCTAATTACCGATAGTAAAATATAGAAACAGGTAAATGAAAAGACTTTGAATATTTCATTTCAAAAGAAATCTATTATTACTACAGGTAGGTATAGGTATCATACGTTTCGACTGCCAACACTTATAAATCAATATGAATTTAAGCATTTGTTATTTTTATTATTAATTGCATTTTATGTTCATTTAATGCATATTATTTATGTGCCTATAAAGAGGTAAACACTAAATCTATTCAGAATATATAAAGTGTACCTCTTTTACGATTAAGTATAATAATTATAACCACAAAGTCTACTACATTCTGTAGTAGGCCATGGTTCCTCAAGTTGTCCGTATCTCAACAAATGCCTAATTAAAGTTTATGAATGATTCCGAACACAACTAGCATTTTCTCATTGCTGTGCGTTCTAGGGCATCCAATGTATGGGGAACGCGCAATGTCCTTTACGTTGATATATATATCAGTTCCTTATTGACATCTCAACAAAACTCCATTTCACGTTAGCCCCATTAAATTGGCCGATTACTACAGTTACAACATGTCAGTACAGTACAGTTTCAGAATCGCATGTATTTATTTGTTTCTCTCAGTCCAATACGAGAATTTAAACAATTATAATTATAGCCTGTAACAGCCGACACAATTTTAGTGTTTTTGTTATTTAAAGTATCTTATTATTTCGAGTTGGGAAACTGAATAGTTGAATATAAAAATATCTATATCTACACATAGAACAAGATTTTTTGCATTTGAATATTTTTGCTTAATTAATACTTTTCATAGTTATATAATAAATAGGCTGCCGTTTAACCACGACCGAAAGACGACTACTTAAAATCATTTTTTATGTGAAATGGACACAACACCGGCAATAAAAACATGCACTATGCACCTAATATCTGTGTTTAGTAATTTTCTTATGAAAATAATATTTGATCTACAATTTTGTCAGAAATATGTTGTGTATATAAACAAAATTAAATAATTATAATTTTAATTATTTTAAAGCATGTAACTGCTTGATGTTTAAATCTAAAGAAAATATAACTAGAAAAAATTCCACGCGGACCAGGCAGCAGACGGGACTCGAACCCGCACCCTTCGCAATCCGGGCGAATGCACTGACCAATTATGCTACCGCGGCCCTCACGGACCGCGTCGAAATTCTTCTAGCCATTCTTAAGCTGCAAAGCAGCGCCATCTCTTCGCATTATAGGTAACCCACAATGTCAAATGAATACTTTTACATTAACTAAGTTATTAACTAACTAACAAAATTAAATAAGTTATGAATTCTTCCTCAAGCACGAAAGTTAGTTTAATATATTTTTTTTTATTAAAAATAATCGAATTTGATTAAGGATTTTATCAGAAAATTTATAAATATAGTAATTTATCAATTTCTAAATATCGTCCTTTTAAACAACTTATTTGTAAAACAGACCTTTTATTTCAATGTTCAAAAGTAGATTCTAACCCTTTTAGTTTTATTCAATTTCTGTTATAAGTGATTAAATCTGCAAAACCAGTGCAGTCCCAGATTGCTGTTAATATAATGATGAACACACTTTATAACATCTAATAAGCGTTTGCACAGTAAAAATATATTAAGCAACAAAAGTAAATAGCTTAACTAAACTCTAATCCGTCGGTATTCAATGTACATCTTACAAAGTCCGACAGCCGGCATCTCCTCGCAAGACAAGACACATACCTATCACAGTGAAAATCTTCAAATGCCGTCACATTGATTTAATAAGTGTCGATTGCGTGCGATTCAATTTCTGCTGCTGGCTGTCAGCCAGTCCGCATATCTCGCTGTCATTACAGTCCTTAGGACGTAATGTATTTTCCTGTATTTGAGTACCGTTACACTAATTGTCCCACACATGTTGAGAAGCGCCGGCCTCAGATGTACTTATGGTTGCACACAGCCGCCCTTTCTTTATCTCAAAGATTAAATAGTGCGCGAAGATGGTACATGGATCTGCATTATTGAAGTCCAGATACACATTAATGAGTAGAATTGTCATACTATGTGCATTAAGCTCTGATTTTTTGTGACTGGCGCAGTAAATTAACACGCCTCTTTTGATGTTTTGTTTTTTTTTTTATACGAGACGCAACTAATTACTCCACCCCCTCATGTTAACTGCAATTGGAGTCCAGTCGCGAAGATAGATGATGCGGCAGAAGGTGTGCCCATCCAGCCATTCTCACCTTACCAGTATGGACCCAATAGCCTTACCCGAGAAGCCCTGGAACTCTAATCATCAACAGAATCACAACACAACCAAAAGGTAGTGTCCTTTTACTGTGGTTTTCTGTAAAGGTAGGCGTTCCAATTCGAGCGGACAATTCGCTATACCCTACTTCTCTTAAAAGTGGAGTTTAGTTGGGGAGATAAATGATGCAGCTGAAAAGTGCGCTACTCCGGACGACCTTACTTTGGCAGCTTAAGAGCTTGGCTACGATCTTGCTCCTATGAGCAATGACTTAGAGCGGTGCGCCGAGAGAGAGATTTTGTTCGAAGCATGAGGCTTTGCCGCTATGAGCGATGGCTTACAGTAACGCGCCGAGAGACAGAACTTGTTAGAAGCATGAGGCTTTGCTGCTATGAGCGATGGCTTACAGTAACGCGCCGGGAGAGAGAACTTGTTAGAAGCATGGGGCTTTGTTGCTATGAGCGATGGCTTACAGTAAGGCGCCGAGAGAGAGAACTTTTTAGAAGCATGAGGCTTTGCTGCTATGAGCGATGGCTTACAGTAACGCGCCGAGAGAGAGAACTTGTTAGAATCTTGAGGCTTTGCTGTTATGAGCGATGGCTTACAGTAACGCGCCAAGAGAGAGAACTTGTTAGAAGCATGAGGCTTTGCTGCTATGAGCGATGGCTTACAGTAACGCGCCGGGAGAGAGAACTTGTTAGAAGCATGAGGCTTTGCTGCTATGAGCGATGGCTTACAGTAACGCGCCGTGAGAGAAAACTTGTTGAAGCTTGAGGCTTTGCTGCTATGAGCGATGGCTTACAGTAACGCGCCGAGAGAGAGAACTTGTTAGAAGCATGAGGCTTTGCTGTTATGAGCGATAGCTTACAGTAACGCGCCGAGAGAGAGAACTTGTTAGAAGCATGAGGCTTCGAAACGAAGCCTACAACGATGGGGCTGGCGAAAAGCCCAGCGCATTAGATAGAATGCGCGCAGATCAACGCTTAGGCAAAAGTCGTGGCCGGACTCTCCCCCGCGGAGCTTTGTTACCATACTCACTCATAGCAAAACCAACAGCTGAAGGTTCAGCATTCTTCGCAGTTCATGTTTTATTATCGCAACAAATAGTGCCGCATGTTCTTCTCCAAAGTATCTCTTTATTAAATAAATTGCTTCGGTGGTTTAGGTGTGAAAGTAGGCAGAGTACATTATGAATAGATAAAGATTAATTGTTTCTACACAACAAATAATATATTAAAGTTCGTTAATTAATTGCTTTGCTCAAAAACCTTTTTTTTGTCTAATGTTGGTTCAACTTCTGAAGGGTAACGACTCTTAGGTAACACGACAAAAAATGATCACATCCCATTCAAGTTTTTATCCCCGTAATGACCTTCGATTTAATTGTAGGGATAATTACGACATAATTTAACGACAGTGGAGTAATGTTTTAATTGTGCGTACTGCTCTTTATACTCTCTTACTAATTAGAATGATTTCAATCATATTATCATTTGTACAAAATTCTATGATAAAGTTATGAGATTAAAAAAACAGTTTTACGTTTTTTCCTAAAAAAGGAGGTTGCATGATTTCACCATGATGGCGGGCGTCTAGATTGCGTGCAAACCAAAACTCTTTTGTATCTTTTAGTTTCAGATTTAGATTTTTGAATGTCGGGTTTGGGTGGCAAAAAGCATCGACCTGCCCACCCAACCTGCGACCATACCGGCTTACAATGCCGCTGCGGTGCGGTCGTTGGCAAATACCGCCAATTCCTTACCCATACCGAATCTCAATCCCATACGACTTAAAACTCTCAATACTTACAAGCAATTTTGTACTATATTTTTTAAACACTTAAAGCTCAACTTCCTCCGCCGACGATCCGCACGATAATTTTCCGACTAAGATAATGATTAAATTGTTTCGGCATGTCAAATCAAACGAAATTATGCTGTTATATCTTGTTTAATAGGGGTACGTTTATGTTTGTATCATACATACCGCGATGGATACCTCCAAGTGAGATTTCTCCTTTGATGAATGCTGCTAGAGTGCGTACAATCCTCAAATTAAACTAATTTAACCAAAAGATTGTGACTATAATACTTTAGTAAGGGCTTATTTTACCATACTTTAAATAAACTTGTTCATCATGTGTCATGATATGCCGACACATTAAATGAGTCTTGTCATTCAGGTGATTTTTAAAATAGCTAGTAAGTTTGGTTTGATTAATTTAAAAGATATTTTTTAGTTATAATTTTTTTTTTTTTTATTATTATTTTTAAAGCATGTAACTGCTTGATGTTTAAATCTAAAGATGGCGCTGCCTTGCAGCTTAAGAATAGCTAGAAAGAATTTCGACGCGGTCCGTGAGGGCCGCGGTAGCATAATTGGTCAGTGCATTCGCCCGGATTGCGAAGGGTGCGGGTTCGAGTCCCGTCTGCTGCCTGGTCCGCGTGGAATTTTTTCTAGTTATATTTTCTTTAGATATTTTTTATCCAAATTCATTGAATTGGCTAACAAAGGGTTCCACAATTTGGTGAAATTTGAAACTAGACACAGCAAATCTAGTCCAAAAAAACCGGCCAAGTGCGAGTCGGACTCGCTCACCGAGGGTTCCGTACAAACTAAATTTAATACCTTTACGCGTTCATGAGAAAAGAGGTAGTAACTTCAAAATTTAAAAAAAAAAAATTATGAAGTATCAAAAAATTTACGGTTTCCGCAATTTTTCCTTTATCTGTACTATAAGACGTTACTTCGTACCAAATTTCAAGATTCTAAGTTCACGGGAAGTACCCTGTAGGTTTTGTATCCCTTGCGAGTTTCTAAAAAAATTGCTGCATAAGCGGCTGTATCTTTTGATTGCTTTGGCTTAGAAGTTTGATTTTTTCATAGTTCCAATTGACAGTAGACATGAGTATTAGATATGAATTTCAGTTTGATACCTCCACGCGTTCCTGAGAAAAACGGTCTTGACAGACGAACGGACGGTCGGACGGATGGACGGACAACAAAGTAATCCTATAAGGGTTCCGGTTTTTTTGAGGTACGAAACTCTAAAAATTACTTTTCAAGAATGAAAACCCCATATTTGTTTATCCTTTTCTCTCTCTTAGGGTTCCGTAACCAAATGGCAAAAAACGGAACCCTTATAGATTCGTCGGCAGGTTTTATATGAGGGCAAGTCCGACTCGCACTTGGCCACTTATTATTATTTGTTGTGCTAGTTCTGCCGGATTCTGTAAAAAATACAAGAGATGGAACTCTCTGACAGACAGGCACCAGAGACATTTTATTGGGGTTTCCTTTGGGCAAGCACGGGACTCTAAAAATTAACCAAAAATATAAAAATAATATGTAAAATTTTATCTGTATGTCTCTTGGTCACACCATAACTTGAGAAGAACTATTCCGATTTTCATCATTCATTCGTCTTTTTCTTTTCTTTTATATGCTCAAATTGTTGTTGTAACAAAAAATTTACGGTTTCCGCAATTTTTCCTTTATCTGTGCTTTAAGACGTTACTTCGTACTAAATTTCAAGATTCTAAGTTCACGGGAAGTACCCTGTAGGTTTTTCTTTTGAGGTACGGAACCCTAAAAATTTATTTAAGACATAAATGAAGACAATAGATTTAATAGAACTCGAAATACAACAGTTTTTGTAAAGCGCGGGAAGCACTTCACAAAAAATGTTATATTTCCGTACTCCAAAAGAAAATGGCCGAGATATTTTTTATATGACAGAGATATTTTTTATTACGCCATTCCCCTTGCTACATTGTCCCCACTTGACCCTACTTTTGATTTTTGAAATATCAGCGTTGATACAAGTTGATTGAAATGGCCATAGCAACTCCAACCAATGCACGTTATTTGCAACAATGTTGCGAGTTGTCAACTTGTAGGAGTAGCAGTACCTACACGCCTCGCCCTTGGTTACTGTTGGAATACCGTAGGCTTGCATTATTTGCATAAGTAAGAGAGATTAATTAGTATTTTCTTCACTGCAAACTCGTGACAGAGGCTCGTGAACTTTTATTTTATGTTTTTCGGTCGGTTCAATGAAGCACATTTGATTAAGATTGAGCTGAGTACCTAGTGTTACTTTGAATATTTAAAATAAATATTTTACGAGTTCTGTAGCAATTACCGATTTTAGGGTTTCCGTACCGAGAGGGTAAAAATGGAACGGGACGGTGCTATCACTCTGTTGTCTGTATGTCTGTCCGTGTATCATGGGTCTCTAGATCGTAAAAGAACTGGAATTTTAAAAGTTATTTTCAATAACTATAAAAGGGGCGCTGTCATAGTTGTAATTTTTTTAGACCCTTTTTTGTTACGTGATCTATCTCAAATTTGCAACCAGTTAGAAAATGAAATTATGGTATATAATATACAATTTGCTGTATTTAAACAACATATAATATTGTAAACGCCGATTTAAATCTAGGTACTTTGGAAGTAGGGTTGTAGTTACTATTTTTATATTTGTTATTGGGCTAATAAAATTAGGGGAACATATAATATATTTAAAAAAATATATTTAAAGGAGGTGAAAGTAATATATTTACTTCTTATAGACTTTTGCTAGTTTTTGCTTTCTTAAAATAAAATCTGAAATATTGAGGTATTGAGCGGCAAAAATATACCCATTTCAAAAATAAAGTAAATATGTTTTAAGCACATACTATATTTTTTCCATTTTCTTTATCTATTATATTTTTACAGGTAACAGCTTTGAAAATACTTTATTTGATAGAAAAAAAAAATTGGTAATATAAGTTGTGACGAAAACAAACCATCAATCGGGGTCAAGGAAATCCATTTTAGAAATTACTTTAACGGAAATCAAATTCAAAATTCGAAGCTGGACAGTTATAAAAAAGAAACCAACAATAAAGAAACAAAAAAATATATTAATAAAATAGTAATCAACGGAAAGGAAATACATTCACCCATAGACATAGTTTCGACATTTAATTGACATAAGTAAAACAACTATCAATAACTCTATAAATACTTGTAAAGGCAGTAATTTCTATATATATCTATATACTACCCCATTTAGTAAATTTATCACTGGAAACCGGAACCATCCCAGAAAGATAAAAAATGTCTGTTATTAAACCTTTATATAAAAAAGGTGACACTACTAGTATTGATAATTATAGACCAATCACCTTGATTTCAATTATTTCGAAAATATTTGAGAGAGTTATGTATAAATCAACTTTCGTCATTTTTTAATAAATTTAATATTATAAGTGAAAGTCAGTATGGTTTTCAAAAACTGAAATCTACAACACAAGTGGTGTATAATTTAGTAAATAATATACAAATAATATAAAATATAAACAAAATGTAAATCAGAATAAATGCACCTCAGTCGTCTTCATTGAGATGTCTAAAGCATTTGATTTCATTAATAACTACTCGATAAACTACAGTTGATCGGAATAAGAGGTCCTGCCCATAACTGGTACTTAGAGAACAGGGTTCAATTTGTTGAGATAGAACAAATAGGTAATAATCATACGACACAATCCTACAGATCCAGTCTTGAAAAAAATTATACTGGCGTCCCACAGGGGAGTATACTCGGTCCATTGCTATTTCTAATTTATATCAATGACATTACAAATTTTTCAAATAATAAATTTACTTTATTTGCTGATGATGTCTCAGTGTTAGTCTCTACTAATAAAGGTAGCACAATGGAACAACATCGAAATGACATTATTAATACTTTGACATCCATAATAGATTGGCTAAATGATAATAATCTTCTAATTAATGATAACAAAACCAATATAACTATTTTAATAATTTTAAAAATCCTTTGACGAATATTAATTTTAACGGAGAACAAATTAAATGGGCTATTAAAGGTAAGTTTTTGGGTCTATTTATAGATAGCAGGCTTAATTGGAGAGACCAAATAGAAAATTGGAAAAATAAACAGCTTTGCATATGCTTTATATAATCTTGCAAGAATTACAGACCGAAAGAAAGCAGTTTTAGCATATTTAGATTATGTGGAATCTTGCCTTAGATTCATAACGTGAGGAAATGGTACGGATATAAATAAAGTATTCATTGCTCAAAAGAAATGTATTCGAGCCATTTATAACATTGCACCAGATGTTTCTTGCAGGCCGTTCTTCAAATCATTAAACATTGCCTTGCTTATATGTATTAGAAATGGGAAAAATTGTTAAACAAAACAACCAAATTTTAGAAATTTGAACAAATTTGTATTGAGTACCAATCCCAAAACTCCTCGTTTCAATAAAAATGGTTATGTAATGGCTATAAAAATATGTAATAAAGTACCTGACAATATTAAGCAACTACCCTACTACAGGTTCAGAATAGTATTAAAAATTGGCTATTGGACAAATGCTTTTATTTTGTAGAGGATTTTGGATTAATTTTGTTTTGAATATATATAATAAATATTGACATGACTATTACTTTTGAATTGACATGAGGAATCGTAATTAAAATTAACATTGAATTGAAAAATACTCTTAAATTATCATACTAAAAAAATGTTATTATAGGTATATCATCTAAAATTTACATAAAATATTTTATTTTGAACTGACATTGAGAACTGTAATTAATATTGACATAAAATTGAATTTACAATGATAAAATACTAGTTATTAAATGAATGATAGGTAAACGTAATATGACTGTTATGATTTAATATGTTAGAATTTTTTGCATGCTTAATATGGCTAAATAGGTTTAAGATTCTTAGCTTTTAACATATGCTTTATATGCACCTTTTGTCAACCCTATTTAATGCAAAAAAAAGATTAAAGCGAATGACTTACTTTCAGGGTTTGTTGCGATAAATGACGGCAACAGGTATAAACTTGTAATATTCAAAGAATATAAAATTATGTATTAACTTTAGAACTAAATAATTAAATTAAAATAAAAGACTTATTTGAAAGGGGAGGGAGGTCGATACAAGAGACGCGATTTATTTCCGTTTTTTGCTCGATATTAGAATAAGTGCCTAATGTTGTATAGATAATGGTACGAACCCCTTTTTAATGCGATAGACCGGTTCGCACTTGGCCGGGTTTTTAATTTTATTTATAAAAAGTTAAAAAAAGGTAGTTATTAAACGAGTACGAGTATTTAAAAAATAAAGCCGCCATTTCGTTGTACATTTGAGTAGATACCGACTTCAATGAAAGGCTAATTTCGATTTAAATTGAATTTTAATTTAATTGAATGGTATGTTTTTTATTCCTTACTTATAGTTTAAATGAAATCGATGTTTATTTATATACCTAGCGTATGAATGAATATAGAAAATGGAACACACAATACTAATACACATATTAACAGTACAAGTGAAATAGTCTTTGAATCATCTCTAGTAGTATTAATTGTATCCATTGAGAAACACCATGTAGGTAACCGGAACATAGAAACCGGATATTTTTTCTGCTCCATCACTCTGACTATAACTATTACAATGAGTTTGAGCGAAATGCATTTGCGTTAACGTGGGGATCACCCAAGCCTCAATAGCAATTCGTGACTAACACGACTTTCAGAGAACGCGTACTTGACCTCCAAATTAAGCAATGGTCCATACAGCCTCCCATTGACGTCAGTATTCCGTCTGCGATTTCACGTTCATGATGCAGCGACAAATATTATGTCGAAATACATTGACGCTTGTGTAGGATTGGTTAGTAGGTCATAACGGTAACGAAGCGCAGCGGACGTGACACAAGTCGCGAGCGTCGCGTCTGGGTTCACGAGTGTGTTACACAATGGTCGTAGTAGCAATTTTGTAATCGGTTCATTGAGAATTCAATTCCGTTCAACGAGTGACTCATCGCATTGTCTGTGTGTATAGTAAAACGTGACATTTCTCAGCGTTTGCGTCAGTTATGATCTGCCGGATTTTCGCGGGTCGTGGCAGCTGAAATTGTGCAACTCCCTTAGTCTAAATCTCCAAGATGATCTGTAGGCTGCACCTAAAAAAGTCAATCAATTTTTAAATCTCATATAAGTAGACTGTTCCTTTCTTTGCTGTAATGTTAGATTTAATTGAGTGGCCGTAAGAGACTGAAAATTTACTATATAATTTTTATGGCAATAGGTTTGATAAAATATTATGCAAAAACTGATTACGCTAATGATGTGTGCGGATTTAAGTTGTGTTGTGTAACGTTGTACGTTCTAGTTTCTTTCGATCCTTGATCAGTATCGCTTTCGTAATTAAAGCCGCATCAGAAACCACTACACATAACGTACGTCACAAGCTAATATGATTAGTATTAAAAAAAATGCTTTTGCTATTTTTACTTATATATAATAGTTTTGATATCTGATGATTATATAGCCTTAAACTAGATGGGAAAGTAGATAAATCTGGATAATAACGTTATTGTAATTTTAATTGTAAACATTTTCGAAATGAGTAATTCGTCCAGACGTACAGAAAAGTAAACTATTGCTCAAGATTACTCAATAATTGCTGACACATAGCCTTGAAATCAGCACATTACCGTAACCAAAGCCTAGCTAACGTGCCGAGACAAGTCAATAAAGATTTCAAAGCGAGATTTTTTATTCGCACTCGAACCGGAAAGGGGGCGTATTATTGACGAGCAATTTATCAAGTACAAACATCCAATGATATATCTTTTCACACCGTTTCTAAGCGAAATTTCACGGTGTCGTCTGTTACAGCTCATTTGTGCTGCATTCGAGGTTCGCTCATTGTGTCCCATCCTTTATAAGGCCGCCAGTGCATCGCAGACAATATGACAATGCACCAGTGAAATTTTTGAAGTCGCACGCCCGTTTTTGTAAAGACCTCCGCGAGCGTTCACTACCGTTAAAGCAAAAACAAAAGACCCAAATAGCACACTGAAGAACTGCCTGGACGACAAAGGAGCGCTTTATTATATCATATATAACATAGTGAAAGTTAAACTCATTGTTTCCATTAGGTAACGGTAAACAAAACAAATTTTGAACGGGACAAAGGTGCCGCTCCTGTTCGGGAGTCGGAATTTACGGACGGCAACAAATCAGTTTGCGAAAATTTTATGGGTTTTTTATGATTCCATGTTTATGGGAAGCAATTGCCGCGACGTCTGAATTTGTGCTGACCTTGTTTCGTTATTATAACTCAGCGGATGACTTGTTATCTCATTAACATTTAGGTTTTTAACAGTAAATCATTCTTAAGTAATATTAGTATTCATATTTAAAACTGGAGGAATTCTAATATGTTTTTTTTATGTTCACGGACAAATTCTCATTAAAAGGTAGGCAGTAGCGGATTTCCCGCTCGAATTTTAGCGCCTGTCTTCACAACTGGACTATACTTATACTACTTAAACATCAGGTTTGTGTAAGGGTGGTGTAATAGGAATGGTGACTGTGTAAATTAAATTAATTTCTATTTAGTCCGTCAGTAAGAATATAAATAAGTAATGTTTTTTGTCAATTTACCTAAAATTACAAAGATAGAGCGCGTCAAAGGTTGGGAGTTGCGGCTCGCGATGTCCATTTAGTTAAAAATGTACCAATACGTGATGAAGTGACGCGATATTTTAAATCAATATATAAATCTCTGTAATATTTTGATCACGTTAATTAACGTAAACGTGTCCAATACTTTTTGATAATCTAAGTACCAAATCGATGAAGATTCTTGCGTGTAACATAAAATATAATCAACACAAACACCTAGCAGCTTATATAATCCGGATAAAAGCATCGCGATCCCCTTTAGCACGACACCGTCTCCTACGCGTTCTCTTCCGAGTATCCAATAATTTAATTATTTGACCGGGTCATCCCCTGGGAGGACCGGGTCAAGTAACTTGGGAGTCACGTTGGATAACCGATTGACGTTTGCACCTCATCTCAAGATAGTTTAATATAGATAGTTGATCGCGCAGCATTCATTCGCGGCAGGCTATTCCACTTTTAGGGAAGAAATAAAATGTCACAGGCATAAGTTGACAATTTACAAAACTTGCATGCGCCCTTTCATGACCTACGCGAGTGTTTGTTTCTCCCTACGCACCTTCGTCGCGTCTTAAACCATTACAAACGCTACAAATCGTTTTAAATCGTGTGAAAAAAAAGCAACATAAGGAATTACTAGATGGGCTGGGACACATCTTTTTTGGATAAGCCAATCTTTGCTTAATACTTATTTCACTTACTATACTTGTAATCATTTTTGTGCAGTATAAAATAAAAGACTTTAATTTTGTTCTGTCTGCAGCAACCTATAATGAATCACTTAGCCATAAAGCTGAATGGAACCAGCATTATGGAGACATTTATAAATAATGGAACACCCCTTTAAACAGTTCTTGGAAATTGACGGATAATTCTCAAAACTTACGACCTTCGTTATGTATAAGTTTAACTAAATATAGCCATTACGACCCGACCAAGGTTTGCCAACTGTTCAAACCATTTATGTCAATGTTGTGTACTAAAGGATGCGACTTTACGTAATTTTTCCACTATCTTCAACAAAGAATTACTTAGGTATGATAAATGATGACGTAGAGACTGACCTGGTATTTTGTACGCTATTGAGATTTTTTAACTTTTGACTAAATCTAATGGTCCGTACTCACATATGGTATTACTCGATAGATACAGATAGTTTATTAATAACGTTTATGTTATATAACAAATTTGTACTATGCAGTATCTTTTATTTAAATTAAATTAGCATAAAGGGTTAGTTTTACTCTAAAGCGAACGGTGCGTCCTGCAAACGAGCCTGCTAGTTGTGAGTTTTGCGGTCCCGCCTTGATTTTTACTGGCTTTAGTAAAACTACCGTTTTTTGTTTCGAGTGTGTATGCTGTTGGTCGCAGATGACCTTTACAGCGTCACCGGGTTTGGGGACGGTGAGATCCTAAGGGGACCTCAAGCCGAGAATTGGCGAGTGCCTCCAGAGGTATTCCAGGCGGATGGCGTCTCCCCACGGGGGGAGTCTCCTCTCCGTCTGGAGCCTCTAGACCACTCGAACCTGAGGGGATCGACTCAACTAGAGGGCGTCTCTGAGACTCGGGCCTCTGCTCTAGTTAGCCGTTGTCGTGGGGTAAAACTATCGAGTTATACTGTATGTGTGTACGGACCATTTTGATTACGATCAATAAAATTTTACATACTTGTTTATATTAAGCCATGTAAGCAGTTTGTAAACATAAGTTTGTTATAAACATGCATTCATTGTATGTCATGAACACTGTAGATCTGTAAAATACGAACGGATAGTTACTTTTGTATAGACACAAGTGTGTTGATAAATGTGTTTATATCATTGCGCGCATTCATAATAAGAAGGTATTTAAAAAATAACTTGTACTTATAAGACTTTGTGTTGCTATTTTCCTATTTGATAGTCCAAGTATACTCAAACCTATGGCAGCTTAGGAGTTAGCTGGCGCTCTATATTATTTATCATATTTTTTCCGAATCTAAATTTAGACTTGAATCTGGCACTATTGAGTGGGAGCTGCGATCAACAGTTGATCGAAGAGTGGGAGAGCAATTATTTCTTACACAATTCTATTTTTGTGTGTCGTGTGCCGTAAACATGTCATTAAAGTTCAATGGTATTAATACATTGTTCAAAGAATAAAAATGACAAATTAGGTTCGCAATTAATTATTGAGTAGGTATCAACTGTTATTTCATCATAACATGATTTATTAAAACTATGTTATTTTGCTTTCGCGATCGATGACATAATATTGTTTTAGCTGCAATGGTGACGTAGTGTCTGTTTACAGTTTATTATGAATTGAAATTGTTTTTTTTTTGTTTCCTCTCAGGCGGGGGAGCGGGTGTGAAATCCTCATGGATACCCTACAGTCGGCTGTGGGGTTATGTCAGACTCTTTCTGACTAAAACACACCCATGGGGGATGCCTATGGCCTTAGGGGCCTTACAGGCTTCATCTAATGCGATCAACCCCTGAGAATGGTTGATGCAGCGTTGAAATTGTGAAAGATTTTTCTTTTTATAGGTAAAAAATTCAACTCAATTTTGTACAAAACATTATATGAGTATTGTTTTGGTGGTGTTGTGTTTCTGTCGACGTGTAAGGTTTCAGGGCTTCACGGGGTAGGAATTTGAGTCAGGGTATGCAAGGGTGCGAGTGAAAGATAAGATAAGATAAAAACTATTTATTGCACAACACAGTAACAAAACAAGTAGAAAACAAAACAAGTAGAAAAATACAATATTTCACAAAGGGCGGTCTTATCGCTAATGAGCGATTTCTTCCAAACAACCCAAAAGCTTGAAAGCTTTAGTACCGCAAGCGTTTGTATGCTTTGGTGACCGCTTACCATCAGGCAGACTATATGAATATTTGCCGCCCTTTAAACATAAAAAGTATGTAGTTTTAAATAATGATACTTCATGATTTTATTATTTACTTAGTAAATTTGTATTAAATATCTACATAAGTATTACATATGAGGAGGAGGAGTATGAGGAAATTAATGATTTTATATTTTAACTAGATGTCCCAGCAAACTTCGTAACGCCATAAAAAATAGGGGTTGGTGGTAGAAGGGTGATAATTAGGGTTGTACGTATTTTTGTATGATATATTAAAAAAAAATGTCCAAAAAAATATTTAAGGGTGGACCCACCCACCCTTGACATTTAGGGAGATGAAAAATAGATGTTGTCCGATTCTTAGACCTACTGAATATGCATATAAAATTTCACGAAAATCGGTTGAGCCGTTTCGGAGTACTTCAATTACGCACACCGTGACACGAGAATTTTATATATCAGATAATGTATCTACACGATTTTATTAGGTTTTTGTCTTATACCCCTATAACACGACCTGACGGCTAACATGCTGGTAAGTGATTACCGCCACCCATAGACACATGCAACACCAGGAGTATCACAAATGCTATGCCGGCCTTTAAGGAAGGAGTTCGCTCTTTTTTTGAAGGTTTTCAGATCGCATTGGTCCGGAAACACTACTGGTGACAATGTATTCCACAGATTTGTCGTACGTGGTAAAAAAAAACGATAAAATCGCAAGTTTATGGATGTACGATAGCATAAAGCAGCAGCTGGTATTAAACCGAACAATGCCTCAGAACACTATTTAATTATAATTATAAAAATATAACAGTTTAAGGAAATTACCGATTTAATATTTCAAGCTTCTGATAAATCACAACAATGAATACTATTCGTGCATAAACATTAGTATACATTCCTCTAATACTAAGAAACGCGCTCGCCATATAAACTAAATATTTGCCAAAGCGCATCACTTGCAAATAACTGTACTATTAAACATCACGCCACATCGATTACATGTGGGTATTCCGTTTTGCGTTTCGCCGGATGTGTGCGGACGTCATTTTTCAGTTCTATGAACGGTGGACACACCTGTGACCGCATCAGCTTAGCTACTCACTTCCGTTGATAGCCCATGTCTCATGGGCTGCGTGCAGGTACCACTCGTTAGGGAGTGTCTCTGGACACTGATACAAAACTTTTTTCACGATCTAAAGAAAGGATTATCGGATTTTTAAATCAGCGGTTTTGATTGGCAACTTGTGGAAATTATTAAAACGCTTTTGTTGTCAAACAACAGAAATGAATGCGAAATAATTTTAAGGACTAGTAATTTGTTATTACGTTAAAGATCTTAATTATTACCAACAATGTTTGGATGACATTGGTGTCGATTTTAACATGATTCTCTAAACCTAAAATTTGACAAAAGTGTATCCTGGTGTTTCTTTATAATGAATGAAAAGAAAAGACTGATGTTAAATTTAATTTTTAGTTTAGAGGAACATGCCAGAATCGATACTAGTAAGAGCTTTTATTTACCACTTTTCGAATAAGTTTAATATACCACCATGTTTAAAAAAATGGTGTGGTTTTATGAAACCACGATGCTAGTGGAACTTTGAAAGTATTTGACACTGTCTAATTTTTTTATACCTAATCAGTTACTTGACCCTGGCTTATAAAAAGTGGAAAATAAAAAAAATCCTTTCGTCGACTGAGAATCGAAGCCACGCCGTCCGTGTGGCAGTCGAGGTTTCTACCATGTAGCCCCCGATGCTTGTTGATTAGGTCTGAATTTTTTATTAACTATCAAAAAATGTAATGTGACATGCTAAAGATGAACGGAACAACTCACTTTAATACCCCAATATTCATTATATTTGTTATATGTAGTAAAAAAAAATTCATTATCCTACTGTGGTGTGTAAAACTGGTGACCCTTCTTCCACCTCGTCGAAAGATAAGTGTGACGACGCGCAGTCTATCGGCTCTGAATTATGTAAACAATTTATCAATTCGCCAACCAACATCTTATCTTGTTATGATTACTTATCAAGGTAGCGGGGTTGTTCTTAAACGTATTAATACGTTTAAGAATGATACTGAACAGCATTCTTTGAAATATTATTATTGCTTCGTTATCATTTTTATTTAAATCGTTCGGAATGTAGTAATGAGTTTTCTTTTTCTCAAGATTTTATTTTTTATATAGTACTTAAGGTAACTTTGAGGATAAATCTAGCAATAGCTTTGGAGGTTCAGGTTGATGTGTTATATAAATAACTTAAGTAAATAATATAATATTTTGTTACTTCTCAGTATATAATATGCCCAGGGGAAATGAAATCTCTAAAATATGAAAAGTACTGAGCTTCTTTGAAGATGTCGGGCTAATACTTTAACTTGGTGGCAAGTCACAATTGATTTTTAAGGTCGCAGTGTCTACAGTTCCATTCGGACTGCATAGCCTTATTTTTTTTAAATAACATAAATACTCTTAATATATGATTATCCCATTAACGCATATTTGCCATAACATGCCATCATCTTAGATCCCTTCGGTGTACTCACCTCGTTGGACCCCCTCAGGTTCGAGTGGTCTGGAGGCTTCAGACGGAGTGGAGACTCCCCCCGGGGAGACGCCATCCGACTGGAATACCTCCAGAGGCACTCGCCAATTCTCGGCTTGAGGTCCCCTTAGGATCTCGCCGTCCCCAAACCCGGTGACGCTGTAAAGGTCATCTGCGACCAACAGCATACACACTCAAAAAAAAAAAAAAACCTCGTTGTCAAACAATGTCCGTTTGTTCATCGGTAACGTCAGAACACGCCTTCGAGACTTCATGGAGGCAAACAAAACGTCATAATCTCATACTTAACAAGAATTTGCTTAGTATGAATCCAAAAAGATGGTACGTGACGCAGTGCATGTTTAAATTAACATATAAGGTGTGTTGGGTTATTTTTAAAATACGTCGATCGTCATACGATTTACAAAGCGAGCTAGCCTAAAACTGCGCACCTACGCACAATTCTATGAAGTAGATTCATTTTCATAACATTTGAAATTCAATTAATATTCAAGTTTAATTGATTTTGTTTCTTAGGTTTTCAAGCACACCACTAATTAAATAAAACAAGTTTCAACGGTATAGATGCACTGATTTTTTTATTTATTGACGTTTCGCATCCTTTACTGGATGCGGCGTCGTTGGACTTAGATGAAACACGTTTTATTTAATTGATTTTGTTTAAGTAAAGTTTATAGTTTTTATGCATCTGATATCTGATGATATTTAATTTTCTTCTGTTAGTATTTGTTTTTTAAGTAATGCAGTAACTTCTTTAGTTTATACAGAAAAGTACTTACATAATGTAAAATTAGGTAGGTAGAAATGATGAGATTAGGACCTACTATTACAATAACACAACATTCAAAGTGCAGTTTAATGACTATTCCGGGTGGTATATTCCAGCGGTTTAGACGTGAAGAAGTAACAAACATACACACTCACAAAATTTCGCCTTTATAATATAAGTGAGATTACAGTATAATCATTTACTAATGTACTCTTATGAGGTAATCAATACGGAACAACATGTTACGTAGTCATTAAAGGGTTTAATTATAATAGCCACTGAATAAGTGCATATAGAACTAGTGTCATTCAATTAGTAATTATATAAGTATAGCAGATTTTTTATTTGAAATTGTGAATATGAATGTTATGAAAATTAATCTACTTCATAGAATGTGCGTGTTTGTGCGTAGGTAAGCAGTTTTAGGCTAGTTCACTTCATCGTATGACTATCGACGTATTTTAAAAATAACCCAACACGCCTTATACGTTAACTTAAATATACAATGCATCACGTACCATCTTTTCGGATTTATGCTAAGCAAATTCTTGTTAAATATGAGATTATGACGTTAAGTTTGCCTCCATGAAGTCTCGAAGGTGTGTTCTGACGTTACAGATAAACAAACGGATATTGTTTGACAACGAGGTGAGTACACCGAAGGGATCTAAGATGATGACATATTATGGCAAATATGCGTTATTTGATAATGAAGCTATTGGTAATGTAAAAAATTAAAGTCTATTTGCTTTTCTTAGGGTTAATTTTACTAGTTGCTCATCAGGTTGATAATTATATTTTCTAATACAGAAATAATGAAGATATACAATGACAATGTTTAAACATTGTTATTTAAATCAATAGATAATATCGTTTAGCTTACTTTGCATTAATTATATGGGAAGTATCTATGAAAACCGGACCATTTTCAACGGAAGCTTCTATCCCATTAAAAATTGACTCTTGTAGAATTTGACTAGAGTTAATGTCACGTCAAATTCATAGTTAATGTAACAAATTTTATCAAAATGGTTATTTTTTCTCTAATATTTTAACTATAGTCAAACTTAACTATCGCAGCCTTTGTGAGTCCGCACTTTTTAAAGCGCATCTGTTCTTTGTTTAGCGGTCGATAAAAATATAATATACAAATGTTCAACCCCTTGCAGTGTAGAGTTGCAGGCTAGGTTTTCTTTGATTTTCTAGAATTTTCTTGAAACAAAGGATGAAACTCATGCTTTCAGTTATGTCGTGACTAAGAAAAAACAAATTTATTTAAATATACCTTTTATAGATAGGTTACTACCCTCATCGCATCAGATATTCTGGAGAATCTTCGCAACCTTATTCACTGCATACACACGATGCCACTGCTATACTAGGATGGCATCACAGAGATTACACCGCCGCTGAAAAATTGTATTCAAGTTTTTAACGAAAACTGTTCAGAAAACATTAATGAAGACGTCATTGAACTGCTGGCGCTCTGTCAAGTCGTCGAAAAAACAACACTGACTCTAGCATTTCTTGTCAGTGGTGCTATTCTCTAAAACTTTTCACCGTGGAATTCGGAATTCATGTTCGAAATTAAAATTACACCGCGGATTATGGGGTGACAAGTGACTTTGTTCTTACAGTAAAACACTGCAGAAGACTTTTCGTCTTTAACAGGCAAGCGCTCCAATTCGATTGAAAAATAAACTGTGCGTTCTCTTCCTACCAATGTAAATTCATTAATTTAAACTGTAAAACACTATGAAAATCTGTAACTGTATTTTATGAGTAGTCAAATAGAACTTTATTACGAATACAGGGTTGCGTAGTTCTGCAATGAGCAATATAATCATTAAAACAATCTAACTACATAATATATGGATTTTCATAAAAAAATTCACATTAGCGAAAAATCTGAGTCAACAATTTCCATGACTAACTTGTAAGGAGTTACGTGTTTCGTGACTCAAACTGAAATCAATGCTGGTGAAACTCAAAGAAGAAATGCACGTACACGAATATAGATAATTCGGAGATATATGTCAAAACAACAGTTGCTGTAGAAAACTCACAATGTTATTTGGAGACAAAATTGTTTGATATTTCGTTATTTAAAGCGAATGGAGAGAAAAGTTATTTTATGTTTCAACTGAGAATTCGAAAGTTTTACTGTGTGATTTAAAATTATTTTATTAATATGGCTTGCGTAAAGAGCGCGCATTCGATAGTTGAGAGTTAAACAAATGATACAATGCTTATTCTATAGTAATACATACTCTATATTGTTTAAAGCAAAAATATTCAAGAAAATATTTACCCTTATTTTTGACATGAAAATATATATGTAATAAAAGTAAGTTTAACTATAGTTTTTCATTTATTTAAACGAATATCTTTTCCTAATACAGTTCGTTCAGGTTAACTCTTTTAAAAAAGTTCGAGATTTTTTTTGTATGGAATGGAATTACCATTAACATTGTACTTTGCCCGCCCACATTACATCAGTTCATAGTTCCCCCCTTGAACAGGATCACTGTTATATTATGAGTAGTTACTATCATTTCTTCTGAAAAGCAAATCATCACGGCAGAAATATTTTCCATCACCAATGGGTTTTATACAGCGGCGGAGTATGAATAATCGCACCAATAATATAATAATCGCAATTTTGCATAATTACGCGTTTATTATAAATTAATACTTGCTACTTATTATAGCACATGCGATTAATTCAATAAGTGTAGGTTTCTGGAACTAAAGGATACTTCCGATTTTGTGTTTGCCCCATTTTGTCAACGTAAAGGAAATGATTTTTCAAGTTATATTTTTATGAGAAAGGGTGGAATATATCCTTCTTTAAGGTATCTATTAATTACAATATAGGTTATATAAGACGCAGATAATAACTACCTATTTTAACAGCCACGGCCCAAATTAGTAAAATGAGGAGTTTGCTGTATTCATCGTAAAAGCTCTTAATGTCGGAATATATGTAAAGTAAAGTAAAGATAAGGTTGCAGGGTAGGCGATAGTATAAACTATGGTAAATATTTCCTATTGGGCTAATCTTGAGTTACTTATATGATTTCTGATATATCTTCAATTTATTTAATAATATAGTAGCCCTAAGTATTACCTATAGTTTTTCTAATTGCCATGAATGAATATAAACTAAGCAAGATTTTATAAGTTATAAAATAAACTCAATAGGTGTGCTTTAGAATTTGAGTCTTAGGCGTTCTCGTATCTACAGCAAGTAAGTTTCTCAAAAGTTGTACCAGATTAACTCATTCGATTCTAAGCAGATATTGGCTTTTTTTTATTTGTTTATGAAAAGAAGTTTTTTTTTATAAAAAGATGTATTGTATTCACGTTACAATAAAATTTACAACACGATTGTTTGATACGTATTCAACAGAGTGAAACAGTACCTAGTACGGCCAGATAACATCTGGGTTTGTATCGCATACGTCATCAAATTTTTGTTATCCGCCACGGCCGCTTGATTTTTACGATGACGTTACATATTTAATGACGTCTAAATCGGGACTTTTTTATTTTTCAGTAGAGGACAAGGATTAATTTTAAAAAAGTGATAACTTAATAGAAAATTTTATTTTTGTGGGTAATTTAAAAAGTTTTACGTTATCTATAAAATTATGTTCCTATGTATGAACAAAAAAGATGTAAAATATAAAATTCATGTAATCATGTGCATATAATTTTCGTTGCCTTTTTAAATTATTATTGTAGTTTTAATTTTAATAACAAAACCTGCGAATTTAGTTCTATATATTTTGGTATAAATAATGCACGTCAAAACCTTAATTTTACATTTTATCAAGATTGATGTATAATAAAATTAAAAACATTACACTATAATATTCATTCAAATTTATTACAAAATTACAAAGAGCGCTGATTTTGCATCACACGACAAACTGTTCCGCTTTAAAGGGGCGCACTGTGCAAACTTTCAATAATTCACAAACCGCCAAGGAAAATTACGGAAAGCGTGAAATTCCTACCCTTATGTGCCAGGTCCGCAGTACATAGTTTCAATTGGGTAGGGCCCGACACCGCCCCGGCTCACTATTGGCCGGCGCTCGCGGCGAGGGGAGAGCCCCGGCGGCTATTCGCTACCCGACCTCCCACTGTCGATTCCACGTGGTCCGTCTACACCTGCCTTTATCTTACGCCGCGTCACACCAATTCATTTAGTCTCTCACCCGACACGACGCGTGCGACACCCGATTTTGGGGGATGCCGTATCTGTGATCGATCGTCAGTTGTTATGGATCACCTCCCAGCGTGCGCGGCACTCAGGCAGCCCGGAACTGTGATAGTCAGAATCAAGATGGAAGTGGCCAGTTGTTGTTCAGGGTCTGGGCCGTGCCTCGTCCGGCATTGCCCGAAATTTGTACACAGGCCGTCCGGATGTGAACGATGCAGTAGGACTAGATTAGTTAGCCAATACAGTGACTGTGATAGTGGTATAGTGGAAAAATGCCGACCCTACAAATCAAGCTCAGCTAGAAGTAGTAAGCTAATTTTTTTTTACAATATAAAAAGAAATACGATTTATTTTTCACGACTTTGTTTTTTTTATTTTTGAACTAAGAAGCAAATATTTTGGAACAGGAAAAATGATACAGCACTGAAAAACAAACTTAGTTTTTTTTCTATTTATGAAAATTTTGCAATATAATTTATAGGATTTGTGTGTCTATAAATTAACGATAAACAATTTTTTTGCTACGGAAACTAACAAATGTATCATCCATCGCCTCGATGGTGACACAGTACAAATATTTTAATAAGAAATTCTTGGTGGCATAGTTAATTCATAAAAGTGAGCTTACGTGCAATTTATTATTACTTAAATAAAAATTATATCACTCTTGTTCAAAATATATAAAAGTAAGCTTACGTGCAATTTATTATTACTTAAATAAAAATTATATCACTCTTGTTCAAAATATATAATAAAAACAATAACTATCTTATATCTCTAGTTTTTTTATTGGGTTAGTATAATTTTGTTAGTGCTAAACTGATTTTAATCTACAACTTTATTGCTTTTTCCTAAACAGTCCTAATGTTATACAAATAAAAAATATTGGTATTGTTGAAAATTTAAATATATTTTTTCAGACTGCTGTAAGAGATTGTTTTCAACAAATTACCTTTAATTTTTTTTCAAAAAATAAATAAATGAAACTCTTGCACTTTAATGAGAGTAACTTAGATTTCAAAAAAATAATAAATGAACCTTTTGCATTTAGATGACAGTAACAGATTTCCAAAAATAATTAAATGAACCCCTTGCATATAAATGAAAGTAACAAAGAGTCTATGTTCCATCTCATGTTACCAAAACAGTTCTCAAGAATTCACAATGATCTAATTCTTATCGTAATGTATACAACATCTCCTTTTGCTAACGCGGCGAATCTATTTACATTTCGCCGCGTGGAGAATGCGTCCGCATGACAAGGTAGAGTCCCGAAAGAAATGTCTTATCTAGCCACATTATGCTCGTAAACTGAGTATCCGGTCATAGGCACCTTTAAACAGTAACATAGCTCGAAAAAACTCAGCTCTGTCGCGTCTTTACAATCTTAAACACGAACATAAGGGCAACTAACTAGTCTTAAACTGCAATTAAAGTAACGTACTCTTACCGGAATGACATATCTGACTAAATGTTTCTATCCTTTAACAGCCGTACAGTTACATGCGTCTGCGCATAGAGGCCCATTTCGTAATTAAACCTATCGCCGGCAGCTCTCGATATGGTCCGGGAAATTATTTAACTTCATTCGTTCCCTGGTAAAAATGCGTTCACGTTCACATTTATATATTACGCATTAAAAATTAAAAATAACTAAATAAAACATATTACGTAAACCATTTTTCTTTTCTACAACGTCGAGAGATTTACACTATTCCCCAAATTGTTTAAAGTGGTCTCTGTACCTCTTCTAAATTTGTTATTCATCATTATTCATTTTTTGTCATCTAAATTAAGTTCCACCGCATTGATAAAGAAACAATTAAATAACGATTAATGTGACGGTTTATGCAAAACCTCAAAAGGGGGAAATCATAACTAATAGAGCGGTCATTTTTTCCCGGAAGTAGATCGGTGAGTAGTGTAAACAAAATCGGGACGAGTTAAAAGTAAACTTTTATTACTATCATTATTGTTTATCAGTACTTCTTTAGAAAAGAGTGCAAATATTTTATAGTAAAGACTTCTAAATAATAAAATGTACGTCTTTACAACAAATGCAATATGCTTGCTCTTGTAAACACCATTAAAGGGGGATGCTCTTATAAAATTGTTTACAGAATAGCTCGCGAGAAAGCAATGTCGTTATATCAAAGTACATGTAGTTGGCTCGATTTCATGAACTATGTCCGCGTCATTAGGGCTGCGATCCACTCGCTCATTAGCAACATTTTCACATAAAGCGATGTTCATTTACGCACAGTAAGGCTACCGCGTAATTATAAACAGTTATTTCAGTAAGACGGCAACTCATAATTGCAGTGTTTAGCTGTCACCCTTTTAGTCAGATATGCTGATCGGAGATTATTTTGCAATCTTCGCCCAAAGAGTCCCAAAAAGTTGCGCAATTCGGATAAAAAACGAATGTACATTTAAATTGCACTGCTCTAAATAACGTAAAAATCCATTCAATTTTACAAGCGATCGCGGTAACATCACTTGATACCTTATTAAATTTAATTTAAGAAAAATTTGCTTCGTGGCGGTACGGTCACGGTATTACCATTTAAAGCGATTTTTAGCTAATGAAAAATGTATCACCGCGTCTCACAAACACCTCGCAATGCACGTCGCCGTGTCATAATCGCTCTTATTATGCGCAGTCAAATTTTACGAGCGCATCGGTTGTTAATCGCCTCTAACGAAATAATGAACAGACAAATTAAACCTCTATTATGGGTAACCGAGACACTCTTTCTATGCAATGTCACTCCTATATTAGTTACCGTTAACGAACCACCCTATCTCGAGCTAGTAAACAAGGTGGACTATCACAAAAGATGCGAAAACAAGCCGACATTATTTGAGCCGTCATTTCGCGACCGCTCGTTATCGCAAAAATAATGATTGCATCCAAAATTTGACGCGTTTATAATCAGAATTTACATAATGATTGCGCTGGCGCCCTGTGTCGAACGCCTCCGAGCGGACGCACACTTTTCTCGGTTTTCGAAACGAAATTCTAGTTAGCGAGAGCGCGATTTCTTTTTAAAAAGGTTAACAAGATGGTCTCGTTTGGGTCGTTTTCCGTGCGGCGATGCCTCCTTTTGTGAACGGGCGAGCTGTTAAAAAATAAACGAACTCTTTGTTTCTCGGGTAGTCGGGCCGACCTCCGACGCGGTCCCTACTTTTTTATGCCCCCTTATAACCTGTGTATTACCTACGTGTAGGTATCTACATTTTTTTATGGTCGTTCGGTCAGTTCTTCAATGGGCTAAGGAATTCAATCGAGTATCTCCATTGTTGCTATAGATACAATTAGCTCTTGAAATGTCGCTTCTAATTGATGATACCAGTCCCTCATCGAATTTAAACGAAATTGAGACGACGAAAGAATATCGATTTTGAAGCTGTCTGGAACAATTTTTCTTCAATTATGTCGTAATTGTTGGTCTTACGTTCAGCTAGTAAGTATAACAGTTCCATCTTGATAAGATCATTTCTCAACAAACTTTCAGTGTGAGGTTCTCAAGAAAATATTTGTCTCTCGGTGACTCTATGCCTTTTACGATCTGACCTGTTATTTTTTTGGTTGAACTTTTGACGGCGGTCTCGCGGTTGCTTTTGACCGGCTCACTAATAAAATGTTATGATCGTGTGTTTAACGCGTGTGTGCCGGTGTCGGACCTTCTTTTTGACATGATCGTTATTGCCCGAGTCCAGCTTTGCGGTCGCCTTTTATACCACGAGCTAGCTAATAAATTCAATATTGTACTCAATCTTGAGCTTTGTTTCTACGACTGTAGGGTTTTAGGTGTGATATCAGTGAAGCGACCGTGCAACTTGTCTGTAACAACATTATTATCGTGTCAATTATGCAGCAATATAATGTCTACAACTAAATCACTCCTAGTTAGTCCTCGCGCCCCACAGTGACGGCATTTGTTAATGCAAATGATGCGTTTGGAAGCTTCGAAAGGGGATAATGTTTTGTCTCTTTCTGTCTGAAAAGAGGGGCGTGTAGTAATCTGCGGTGCAGGCTCTAGTTAAATAATAAGCGGCAAAGCACCCTATAAGTATAATTTCGTTTTATTTGACCGGCAGCCCGAGGCGAGACGAAATCGCCGCAAAACTGACTAACGAGACCCGTAAAAACTCACGCATACCTACATTTGAGCTAATTGTGTGAGTGTATCGATGAATTTGACTTTGAGTTTTACCGTTCGCGTTCCCACAGGCGATCATGTTGTCTGTAACGAAACGCAATAAAATTATGAATAATACTTAAGTTAGACTTTTATGAAAAATACAATATTTTTCAAAAGACAAATGGAACAAATAAATATTCCTATAAAATATTGCTGCTTAAAGTAAATTCTTGCTCAATAACAAAATATTAAAGAAAAGCTAGTGAAAAACCAGATGTTTGTAGATACTCATCATCTTTTACAAAATGGCGCTAAGATTACCTCTGTTTATTAGTCACCGCTCATATTATAGACACAACAGTGTGAATCAGACATTGACTCAAAACACTGAAAAAAAAATTAAACTCGAATGAGTACCTTTGTAAAAACGTGCCATTCAACTCTATTGTAAAGAAGTAACACTGTGTTTAAAATCTAAAATACTATTAATATATATTAATAGTATTTATATATATATTAATATATATACTTTAAAATACCCACGTAGGGATAATAAGTCGGTGCCAATCCACTTCAATCAATTTATTATTTGAATAAAAAATTAAGTAATTTAATGGCTAATGGATAGTAGTTATAATATTTTATTTCACTATAATTTAGTAAAAGTTTCACAAGTGTCACTATAATTTAGTAAAACGAAATTTTCATTATGTCATAATAAAATTATGTTTTAACTACGCAGCTGTAATATGAAAGGTCGATAAATTGAAAGTGAAGAAAATCGAAGAATTTATCGAAAATCGATACTAGACCGTAGTATCCGCTCGTCCACCGTTAAAGCTAGCATTAGTCATTCAAACTGACCTAACGAACAATTAGCAAGGCTGTCCACCTCTTCCCCGCGATGTATTTGATGATATTTATTCATCGGATGTTCATCGATTACCATAATCGATAGCATCGCACGCGACGCATATGGAAAGCTTTTGTCAGTTTTCATTGAAAAGAAAGATTTGTAGCGACGCCAAAAGAAATCGTTAACTTTACGATCCTTTATAATCGATTAATTTGTCTAGTTACCGATAGCGCAAATCCCCTATTGATAACTTATTCAATTATATTCATTTGTAATTCCCTTATAAAATTCATAGAACAAGCATACACGTGTTACATAATAATTTCACCGTTTGTATCTGTGAATAGTAATGGTCCCCAGATCCCGTAATCAATCTTTCTTTTATAAATATTTAAACATGACTTCGTCGAGTGCGTTCACAGTATCGAAATTCAGAATTTGAAATAACTTGTAAAACAATCATTTTTATTTAGCTACTTTAAATGCAACCTTTTAATAAATTCGCTATTGACAAATGCAATTTTTACACAATTATTTATAATTTCTATCAGGCACAGTAAAAATCTTGGAAAAATCATTTATCTTAGTTTCCAAGCATCTTTTCGACTTGGTCGTGCCTTTAATCGATATTTTTTTGTGTTCTCGCCAAAGTGTTCATTATTCTAACTAGATATCGCGTTTATTCTACAGGATACGTCAACGTCTGTGCGACAGTGTGCCTGCTATTATTGGTTGGAGGTTTGTCTCCGCGATCCTCAGCGGCGCCTCACAGAACTCGCAACATGGAACGACAGAAGAGAGCTGCCGACGATGAAAACTACTTGTGGCGCTACCCGTGCAGTTACAATGCCACCAATGTAAGTATTAAACAAAAACCTACAATTCAAAAAAACTGCTAAAGAGCTGCCTTTTTTCCTTAACATTTAAGTATTCTGTCGATTGTGCATCATAATGCACGGAATAATGCATCATGACAGCATCTTTAGAATTGAAATATTCTGGTTTTTATCAAGCAAAATCATGAGACATTATGTACTTTACATTACTGATGTATGTCCAATGAGTCCTTCTTGATGTAAGTAGTGCACATGATAAGCAGCCTTCACTTTTTTTTTTCAGCCTAAACCTTACTTGCCAAAAGACGCCAAGCACGTCGCGCAGCAAGCTAAAGATGTTTATGAGCAGGCGGCGAGCTACAAAGATCAATTCGTAAGTGTGCATTATATTTTTTTTGTTTCGATATTTCGCTTTCGTTGATCGACGGCTAGGCACCGCGCTCCTGGCGTATCATTATGCCCGCCGCGTGTCGCTAAATAAACGGACGGACCTGTGGAAGGATAGTATCAATACTAATAAAGTGTGGCCGCTAAAATTGCGCATACGCACCATGGTTTGATCGTTGATGTTATATTAACTGTCTGTAAGCAAGTTTAATGTCATTCGCGTTAGTAGAGATCAAGCTTTTTAGTTCTTTAGCAGATAAACTGTTCAGATTCTTTGCAAGTCATTGTTATTTTTCATTGTGCAATATTTTACTGTTTGAATTGACAAATTATAGACGTTTTATTGCAAATTTAAAGGTTTAATATAAAAAATTGTCTGAATATATTTATTTTATGCACGAAATCTAAAGTACGTACTTATTCAGCCTTGTTTTATGAAGTCAAAGCAGCATCTTAAAATAATGCAAATTTGTACTTATCGAAAAAACAAATCGACACCGACATTTCGCACCCGCAGCCGTTTCCCAAAAACTTGACCCATTAAGGATTCTCCGGCGCTTTCTTACCGGCGCGCGTTCTCTCGGCGCGGTCGGCGCGCGCGCAGATCGCATCGGCGCGGGCGCCGCGCTCGCCTCCGCCCGCGTCCGGTCGACGCTTCCTCCCTTTTAATTATAATTTTGCGGTGCATTTGCCACAGACATCGTGTGTATTTTACAAAACACCTCGATAACTGGGCGCGGTCGATCGAGCATCTACGGACACGCGAAATAGAACCTCCACCCAATTAGTTTCTGGCCGATAATAGATTTAAACGGATACACGTAACGTCATTTCCGTTTACACACCTCTTCCTTATGATTTCTCTTTCATTGTCTCATTGACAATTTACTCCTGTATTAAACCATTTTTTTTGTTGAAGCCTGTTTCTATAAATTAGGAAGGAACGATGCCTCCACATGTAGACGTGACAACCTATATTTTAGAATTCGTAAAACATTCACGAATTGTTAGAAACGAACGCACGGCATGTTAATACAACGATTCATATGACGTATCTATCATTCCGATCCTAGGAATATTATATTTCCGAATCGGAAGTAAGGTGGACCGATCAACGAGCAATAATGCGATGTCGATGTCGCGTCTCGAATCCTTTATGGATGACCCCCTACCACTGCATTCGCTCATCACGTTGCCTTTGGACGTGTAACGGGTGTGTTTCGGGCTCGGTTTGAGAACGTGATTGATTTATTGAGGAGCGAAGAGTCAATGGATGCGGAACAATCGATAGTTTTATGCCCAAATGGGCATCGTCGCAGATGGTGTCCGCGTATGAGGTGGCATTGTAATAGTCGACAGTCGTAACGACGGCGACGTCCTGTCAGCCACCACCGCCTCGTAAAACGACTTTATCGACTCACAGTAGCCGGAACGAGCCACGGTACAGGACGGTGCGCATACGCATCGAATACTGATTGTGCATTAGTATTGCGCGACACACCTGCCCGACGATTTTTTCTGTCTCTCCCATTAATGTCGGTCATTCGTCAATAATATATCATACTTATTGCGATTTAGATCGAGCCTCGAGTCGATGAACCGTCATTGTTAGTGATAACCAAGGCCGAATAATGGATCTTTTGTTTTTGGTTTGAATCTGTAACAATTGAAATCTTGTGTATGCTCGATATAATTATATAATTAACTTCTTGCAAAGATGGATAATGATACTTCGCATAACCGGCAGCAACAAAAATATCATAGCGAAAAGAGAACTAAAATAATTTAAAGGACTACATCCAAATTACACCGACCAGGGCAAGTGTCGTCAACCCATTCCATATTATAATAACTGACCGCGTTACTAAGAACGCAATAATAAATTCAACGAACTCTACCGGTATGTGTGACTCGCCGGCAACCGTGTGAATGTCTCACAACACTCATAATTTTTACACGGTGACATGTTACCGCATCTTAAGCTCAGTTATTCTAATCTGATGAAAAAATCTCATTTTATTTGAACGTTGCATTCGCGAGGAAATCCGATAGGCTGCGTGGTCTGGCCAACGCTAGCGTATGTATCTGCACTCTTATCTTGGCAGTGACGCTTTAAACATTGGATTACTATATGTTTGTATATAAGTAGTACAGTATCGTTGTACTGGCGACAGGCAGTCTGCGCCGCTCTGCGCGTACGTGTGCCGTAAATAATGTAATATAATGTTCCCCGCGCGCTTGTGTGCGTGTTTGTATGTTTATTTGATAAGCTTCCGATGCCAGCTAGACACTCGGATGTCTTCGAATTTCTCGCCACCCACAGTCACTTTAAATATAGTACGAACTTTCGTGAACTATGATAGTGTTTAGATATGTCGTTGCAAAATAATTCAATTAAGCGCAAACCTTAACAAACAGAACTAGGAATCTATATCATACAATTTATCGGTTAAATTTCCAGCGAATCTGCCTGTTGTTGTTTTCATCTGTGCTATTTCAGTTTAGTTTTTTATCAGTTTTTGATGTCACTGCCGCATTATTTGAACGACAATAATAATTATAGATTAAAAACAATAATATGGATTTACCCAGTTGGTTTCTTTTTGAAATATAAGATTATTTAACAGAAGTAATACATTTATTGGTAGATTTTTCATGAGGTAGAACACATACATAGTAGGCATAGTAAATATAGTTTTTTCTTAAATTACTTTATAACTACAAATAATTACACATAACAAAAAAGTATACTCTCACTCTATCCCTCCCCTGCTATATTAAGGGTGGTTTTAAGATCTGTGATACGTTTTAGGTATATAAAAGAGGACTTTTTATTTAAGTACTATTTTAAATTGTGTGTACTTTTCAGTTCAGGTGTGTATTGAGGTCTATTCCTAACTTGTAATTATGTTTTTCACATTACAGTGATCAATCAATTCTATCAAATCATATAACTTCGGTCAGGTTGAAATCTCTCTTTACTACGACGTACATACCTATGATGTAGATTCCATGAAATAATTGTGTAGAACCGTGACATAGATAATTCGTAGGTATCACTTTGGCTGTGGTGTGACGCGACCTCAGCCGGACGCGCACCTGCGAATTCGGATAGTAACTACACCAGCGCATTCCTCTTACAGGCGAACTCGCTTACACAAACATTCTTACCAACTTTTACTGTCATGAATCACGATCAGTACACCCAGATGCAGCAATCGTCGTTCAAGCTTACATTCGATATCAATACAACACACAATAATTGCATCGAAATGGCTTCCCACTCGTCGCAATTAAATTGAAAGTGCAATTAAACTTGTGAAATATTATCTCCGAATTTGTTAATAATCGCAAACGACACCGCGTGCTATCAAAAATACGGGAGGGTGTCACAATGTAAGCCGAAACGATTTATCAAACTCTTGAAACCCATCGATGTGCCTACGTTACGTGATCAACACTGATAAGTTTGCACAATACGAATTTTCAAAGATTTAACGCAAAAATGCCTGTTTTAATTAGCGGTATTGTTGCCCAATAATTTACTATGGGGAGGCATAATTTCTACAGGCTAAATGTTGCATCTGCCACCGTTCGGAGCGTCATTCAAAAGCTTTTGAGCTTTAGACGTGTATTTTAGGGTTTATTTTTAGTTGACCGCATCTTCACATGGTGGTCGTATAGTGTCAAATTTTATTGTTGAAACGTTTGTGTGGTATGTTACGTGACATGTCTACAACAGAGTGGCTCGGTATCATCTTTCGCGTGACCTTGTGTATCCCGTTAAATTGATACGTGTGCAGACGTTAAATTTGGTCTCTGCAATGACTGCAAATCTTTTTTCTCAACAAAATAAATCAAATCAATATTTCAAGACCATTTTTTACGTTATAATCTAAAGAAAACTAAAAAATCAATCACGTCACTCTTAATGAACAGAACTGCAAGGTGTTTAAGCTCCTGATACCTGTTATTATCCAGTTGAGCGCAAAACTACAATCACAGTATCAACCATTAAATCTTGCCCTACCGCGCCACATATTCAATGATAATAGGTAGATCAAGTAACGCTGGACGATTATCTATTTATCTAAGTGCCCCGACGATTGTCTTTTCTGGGAACAAACTGCAGTAGCGACTACGTTTTAGTGCTTTTTTAATATTATTTTTAGAAATAACCAAACATTTTTATGGAAGTTAAAAATAAGTAAGTAGGTACTTTAGACTAACTTAAGTATAAATCATATTGTACACTAAATATATTGTGGAAAAAGATATAAACGTTTAAAATAAACTAATAGCTTATAACATACTGACATTCAAAAACTAATTTTGATTCAAATTTGAAACTTCAAACTCACTAGAATGTTATCTCCAAAGTAGCTATGTTGTAAGTTGGTATCCCAGCATTCACTCAGAGTGTCCAGGATCACGAACCATATATATACGATCCAGCAGGATACCGCATTTGTCCATCTTCCGCTCCTCTTGCCTATTCCATGGAAGTCAATTATCGCATTGTACCAACTTGTTTCTATTTTCATACAGTTCATAGAATTATAACGGGCTAGTATCGTATTGACCGTTGATTCATTCAAGACGACATGTTTGCGACTACTGTTATTGGAAAGCTTGCTTGGATTAAGGAGACGTTAATTAGATCGCAACCGTGTTGATCTAAGTATAGATATATCAGAAGTATTGGGGGTACACTCGAAATATAATACAAATTAAGAAAAGGTGATACTCGTATTTACCGTAACAACGTGACAGGTCTTGCTGCATTATGCCGATAATATTTATTTACGCTTTGGACTCTGTAACGCACCTCCCTAATGAATGATAGCTTATCTTCAGTTATAGTGACGTAAATATATATATGCACTTCGATATTAAAATCGTACTAATATTTTAATTGTGAAAGTTCGTGTGTTTGTTACTCAATCACGCAAAAACGGCTTAATGGATTTGGATTAAATTCAGCACTCAGATTGTTTTATTACCTGGATAGAGATATAGGATATTTAAATTCGCAAGAATCTTAAGTTCCTGAGGGATTCTCAAAAAACTAAAGTTCACGCGGACGAAATCGCGGGCGGCTACTAGTCTACGTATATTTCGTTTCTCATCCATTATTGAAACTGAGAAATAATCAAAATACATTAATATTATGAATATAATGATGAATCCACTGCCAAGTACCTCCATAGGCATTTCTTCTAATGGTGACTTCCTTTTGTTACAGACAAAATTGCACAGTTTCGATACGTTCGAAAACTTACTGAAGGAGTGGAAAGATGACTGGTTGAGAAAATTCCCGTGGTTCCGTGAAGAGGTGCTGCCTAAGACAAAGGTCCTCTTCCAGAGAGTGCCTGATGAATATGTAGTAGACTTAATGGTAAGAATATCCTAAACCCACACACTGATCTTTTGCTTTTTTGCTTCTTTAATTAGCTACTAAAAATAACGGCATCATTTCTAACATATCAAGGGTTTATTCAACCGTAGCCCGATTGTTATCGTTAGGCGGTAGTCATTAGCACAGATTTAGGAGTGAGGAGAAGAATTCTATCCTGTTAGAGAGCCAATGTTAATTTAATGCATACCCTTGGCTAGTGCCAAACTTTTTATCAGTAGAAAATTGGGACGCGAAATTTTCTAAACTAATTAAGTATATCGTGAGAATGCCGGGTCGAAATTTGTTTCCTAAACGAGAACAATGATCGCGACCGGCGAATTCGCTGACGTCAAAAACGTGCATCCGTAAGAGTTTTTCGTTCGCTTCCGAGGAATCGGCTTCGTCGGTGGCACTCATTGTTGCTCGATGTCGGCCGCCGTTACGTGAGAATACAATCATTTCGCAATTCGAACGTTTTCATCGCGTATGTCATTGATCGATACCGAAAGAAAGAGATATTAAAAATTCGATTGAGAGCATGCGCTTAATTGGGACTTGATAATATATAAGAAAAAGAAACTAACTTTTCATGTTTTTTAAAATGAATTCATAAGTTCATTTAATTTTGATAATTTTAATCGGGTCTAAAGGTTTTTAATTGAGTTCTCCATATTATACATCATCACCAGCCTATTAATGTCACCACTGGGGAACAGGTCTTCCCTATGGGTGAAATATAGAGCTTACCACTTGGATTGATTGGTGAGTGCTAACCACTGCAGATGTAGCTGAGATGAAGCACTGAGTAGCTCGAGATACAATGACTGAACTTTGCAAAAGTTAATGTAAATAACATAAACCAAGTACAAACTTGTAGTGTATACAAGTTATATCAAAATCGATTTTGTTTGTTGACAGGCAAACATTGACGATGTGCTGCCTCCGATGTACAAGGGGCTGAAGATGATAATGGCCAGCCTGCACAAGCTGAGCCTCAGTCTGAAGAACGACGGCATCAGCTCCGACGAGGAGCTCGCCGGCTACATCTCAACAACGATGAACAATGTTGGAGCAGTGCTCTGCTATTTCTATGTAAGTATTCTCTTACTTTAATAGTATCGAATAAAAATACTTTTTTAAACTGCAATCAAAAATAATCACACATTTATTTAGATTAGATCGGATTCTTTACTAGTTCTATTTAAAGATTTTTCGAAGCTTTAAGTAAGATTTATAGAACCGTCAAAAAGCTTTGCATGCTATAGATCTGTAAAAATAGTTTTATAATTTTATTAATAAAATAGTTTACACTCAATGTACTCTAAAAACTTAAACTTAGTTATGTTAGATTTAATAAAACCAAACTAACGTTATCTTAATTATTGTTACAGGATCTGATGAAAGCACGTAATCTAGAAATATTTCCCGTGTACGATTCAGAAATCCCTGACATCAATAAGTCAAATAAGTTGGAACTCGGCCTCTACATCTACAGGGACACTCTTAACTATCTGGAATACATCGCGCAAGTCTTCGAAACTATGTCTGAGACGAATCTCCCTCCGACCGCTTGAAGCGATAACTTGTTTGTGCTAGAATAAGATAGCTAAATACGAGGAACTTCCTTCGCGTTTCACCAATCCTACGTTCACATATCTGCTAGATGTAACACATGGACAATGAAAGGCTCCTAGATGTAGATAAAGTGAATTTCGAGGCTATATTTATGCCCAAAACTATACGCATTGTACTTATATTATTTTTTGAATCTGTCGAGTTTAATTGTTATGATTGAGACGACTACTGCAATTAGCGGGGCTTTCGCAGGTTTATAACACTAATTCAATGATGTTCCTCAACTCATGAAAGTTGATCCGTAATGAATTCCTCTTTAGTAAATTGTTTTTTGGCTGTTGTTTAGCGAATAATCTTAGTAAAAGAGATGTCATTGCCATTACATTGCCATTTTGGTCTAAAACGGATTAGTTCCTTTTAATGTAAATAGTGATGAATTTAAAACTTATTAATTTATTATCCTGCTGGTTTAACATTCTAAATTTCCCGATTATCCTAGTCAAGGTCTTAACTTATTTATTTCACTGAACTCCACTATAGTTTCAATTTATTTTTATTGGTATTATTTAATATAGATTTTAGTGTTAGTCTTCATTCCACCAGAATACATGTTGTATGTCTATGTTATGTAAATTATTGAGTGATTTTGTGATAAGTGTTGAATGAAAGTAGTTTTTATTTGTATAAATATACAGATTATAAATGTTTAGCAGTGAAATGCTTGTGACTTGAGTAGGCAACATGGCCTGCACTAATTTAATTGTACATTCTATTCCTACTTTCTTTAGTATTAATTGACTCTTTGTTAACTATTTATATTACTGTTAAATCCAATGAAATACGATTAGCTTTAATAGATTATTTTAAAGTACAGAGCCAGTGTATTATTAACTTAATCATTATTTGTATAGTTCAAATAACACCTATTTATAACGGACAAACATGCTGTCTGTGTTTGTGAAATTAAATTATTATTACATTATATGGTTTTGTTTTCTTTTTCATATTGCTTTTTCATATACTTGTTTAAAAGTATCGAGTAATGCAGTAGTATTTGTCGTGAACTTGTAAACTGTCCATAAACTGTACTTAACAAATTTTGAAACATATAAATAACTACCCTTACGTTTGAGATCTTGAGATTCAGGATCAATATTATCAATAAACTCGGTAACTGATCGTCACCCGGATCGGATCGACACTCGAGCCGTTAAGCATTCTTTGTATAAAAATCCGATCTGCATCCGTTTCCTTGTGGTCTTACTTATTTTTCCGGGGGATAACCAGAAAACTTTATATTTCTTACTACTAGCAATACAAATTATTAAATGATACATTTTCATGTTCCCTTTTGTCAAGTTCGAAGTAAAAAAAGGAAAAAAATAAGTATAGAAAATTTTTACTAGAAAAAATTCAAATCGGTAAGTGCACCCACCCAGACTTGGTAAGGTTACAGATAGGACTCAAACCTGCGTATTCCACTGTCCGGGTGGATACACTAACGGTAACGGTAGCATAGCGATAAGTGCACCCGCCCGGACTTGGTAAGGTTACAAATAGGACTGAAACCTGCGTTTTCCACTGTCCGGGCGGGTACACTAACGGTAACGGTAGCAAAGCGGTAAGTACACCTGCCTGGACTTGGTAACTTTTACAGATAGGACTCAAACCTGCGTATTCCACTGTACGGGTAGATACACTAACTGTAACGGTAGCATAGCGGTAACTGCACCCGCCCGGACTTGGTAACTTTTACAGATAGGACTCAAACCTGCGTATTCCACTGTACGGGTAGATACACTAACTGTAACGGTAGCATAGCGGTAACTGCACCCGCCCGGACTTGGTAACTTTTACAGATAGGACTCAAACCTGCGTATTCCACTGTACGGGTAGATACACTAACTGTTACGGTAGCATAGCGGTAACTGCACCCGCCCGGACTTGGTAACTTTTACAGATAGGACTCAAACCTGCGTATTCCACTGTCCGGGTGGATACAGTAACGGTAACGGTAGCATAGCGGTAACTGCACCCAACCGGACTTGGTAAGGTTACAGATAGGACTCAAACTTGCGTATTTCACTGTCCGGGCGGATACACTAATGGTAACAGAAAATAAAAGACCAAAAGTTATGTTAAAAAAATAATGTATTAAAATCTAGTGGGATTATACCGCAGTAGGACAACGAGGAACTAGGCAGTTAATCATTTATATTTGCAGTAGGACCACGAGGAATAGTGCTTCCTCATGGCCCCACTAGTAGAAAAAAATAGTGATGCAACGAATACTACTTTTACGAATACGAATATCAAACCTACTATCCGGCGAATATGAATGTGAACAACTTGGCAGAGTAGTAAAACACTCATTTATTAAACCCTTTTCTAGTTGTTTTAATATACTAATAATGTTTTGCAACTGTATTTTTTTTTAAGAAAATACAACATCTGTAAATTAGCTTTCTGAGTCGACTGTACTAGGTTTGTATGAAAACTATTTTTGCGTGAGTGTTTGCAATCTTGGACTGAGTGTACTCAGAACTTTTTACTTTGGTGTTTCAATTTTGAAATAAAATGTATGAAACGTATGTCCAATTTCACATTTGTTGCTCCTGGAGAGTAGGTTTAGCACGAAGCCTGGTATAATCAAACGGAAATGTTTACAATTTTTTTTTCTAGTATTCATATTCGTAAATATTAATCCGGCGAATACGAATATTCTTATTCGTATTTTTTACATCAGCAACTATGAGGAAACTTGTCATACTGCAACGCACCGGAGTCGTAATGTAATCGCCTCGCCTTGGAAAAGCTCGTGCCCCGTGTCGAGGCGATAACGTTACGACTCCGATAAGTGTGCGCAGCAGTAGGGAGTTTCATAAAATGAATACTGAACGGCTCGAGTTGATACGTCGATGATCACTTTCTGAGTTTATTGCTGAGATTGATCCTGAATCTCAAAAGTAAGGGTAACCATTTGTACGTTTCAATCAAATATAGAAAAATTGCTGCAAGTGGTCCTAAGAATCTAATTCCAGTAGTTGCCGACTCTGTACCTAGGAAGGTAGGTAGGTATGAGTTATATATTGTGTGCATTGAATAACGAGTAGAACTGTATCAGGAATAAACAAAAACAGAACGATATCAGTGAGTTTCCTTAAATAATGATTCACATTTCTGATAATAATAAAAAAAAAATACTTGCATTTCTGTTGCTTTCTGCAGTTTTTAAGAGACAAGCGGTTTTCCTGCTCTAATTTGAGCATATTCTTCACCATAAAGAAGACAGTGATAACATTGTGGAGTTGTTTTCCTGTCGGTAAGTAAGGTGTGTTAAGGCTACTTGGCTGGGTACGTACTCATGTAAGACCTTTGGAAGCTTAAAAGTAGTATTCGTCTGAGCAATATCGCCAAATTTTAAATAATATATCAGTATATCAACAATTCGCCTGCGATCCTTGAAGTTAAGCAACATTTGCAGTAGTCAGTCATTGGATGGGTGACCAAAAATTTACTATCTCGATATCCTCCGTGCTTCGGAAGGCACGTTAAGCCGTTGGTCTCAGCTGAATCTGCAATCGTTAGCACCCACCAATCTGCACTGGGCCCGCGTAGTGAGTTATGGCCCAATCTCCCTATTCCATTCATAGGGTAGGCCTGTGCCCCAGCAGTAGGGACATTAATAGGCTGATTATGATGATGATGAAATCAACAATGAAAAATTAGCATCGCATTTCTGATACTGCTGTTGCAGGTGTCTATGGGCGACGGTGATGACTTACCATCAGGTGAGCCATCAGCTCGTCTGCCCCTATAATATAAAAAAAGAAACAATGAAATGACTTAATAATTATTGTGCGAGGAACTAGCTTGCGAAATATAATTTTGAATATTATTACACTTAAAAGTTTCTTTGCTTTCGTTCGAATGGAATGATGGCCAATTGTCTAGTGCGCCAGGTGTTGTAGGCATCAGTAACCGCTTACCATAAGAATCGAACATGCTTCTTTTCAACCTTAAGAAATAAAGCTTATGTAGCTATAACCTCATTTACCACATTGCAAGTAAGTCCGATAACTTTCACAATTTCTGTCAAATTGAGATAATTGTGTTTTAGCTTCTACCGTTGTTGAAATACAAAAAAACCGTCTTATCTAAGATGTGGACTTGTTACCATTTAAAAACTTATAGTAATGTTTTTAAATGATTTAGAAAGTTTATGAAAGCACACCAGCTTTTCCGCTCAAATGGTAGCGAGTGCCTGTGGAATAGTCCTCTTTGAAAATACTTATTGCAAGCCATCGCGCAACACAGACCTCCGTGCATACAACAGGATGTTAATAAAATCATTTGTATGTGTGGCAATATCCAAAATGAGGCAATTTCACCTGTAGACGATGATACGCTGCTAAATGGATATAACAGAAGTTAACAAAATAAATAACACTGCTTAACATTTTCCCCCTTATTAATTAATAATCGAAGAATAAGCTTGGATTAGCTACTCTTATTTTCGTCTCTGTTCATTGAAGTACAAATGGCACTTTAGTGATATGATCAAAAGACGGTTTAAGCATTTAATTGCTAGATGTATGTATGTAAGCTTATTCCTCGTATTTTAATAATGGAGTTTGTGTATGTTAATTAGAAGGTATTGGACGTATTGTCCGTCTAGTTCTATTAATTAGTAGAATCTTAAAGACGCTTCTATTTATTATACTAAATTTATTCCGAGTTTCAAACGTAATGGTTAGTGTCATAATAATATTTAGTTAAATCAAAGTAAGAAGGTACAGCTATTAAAGTTTTTAAAAGTTAAAGTACTTTTATACATATAGGAATACAGGTAAGTAATATGTCTCCAATAAAATATAACCTGTTAAACGTAACCCTAATGATGTTGACCAACACAAATGACAAATAGAAAAAGTTATATTTTTAATTACTAAAAGTGTATGGTTGTCAATGATACGTGTTGTCTTATTCTATTGATTTTACAAAAAAAACTTTATCAAAGTTACAAAATTAATAAGAAAGCTGTTTGTGCAACGTATACTCTCAAAATAGGATGTAACTACATAATCAAAATAACCAAGACCACTAGCCGGTGACATCAAACCGGTGAACGGACGAGAAATTGTCGCCTAGCATTCCTTTATCACAACAGTTCCCATGGCGTTGGGTCTGGAACAATTTCACATCTTTACACAACATATTCACGACGACACGAGTATTTGCATTGGTGACTGGCGCAGCCGACGAATTAGAGCTGCTCAGAAAATAATAAAAAATCAACGACATTCTGTTAATAAAAAATGAGCCTTAAAATTAGGCTGTCAAGAGCCAAAGAGCGCGTGTGTTTGACTGTAGAACTACCTTATAGAAAATATTAGAGTCACCAACAAATAGTAAATGCGAGGACAAAAATAAGCAATCATTATTAATATAGAATTTGTACGAAGTGCAAACGCGAATCTGCACAAGATGTAAGTACCTTGTTTATCTTGACATTAATATAAACCTTTTTTAGTTAATAACTATTTAAATAATGTAACGCCACTTTAAAGTGTACTTATATGCCAACATGGTGTTTATAACTAATTACTTAAGTCATATAACTGTAAAATTCAAAAAAAAAATACCCAAAATTTATACAAAATGGAACACAGTCTTTTTAAAACACCGCTTTTTTTAATAAGGGTTTCATTAGGAAATGCAATACCGGAATCCCGAAATACCAAGATCCCGCATATATATTGCGGGACTAATCTTGGTCTAAACATTTTATAGGATCTCGCTGGATTGGCAGGAATACAGAGACGCGTGTTTTATTTGTACCTCAGTGTTACACTACGCGCGGCGCATATGAACGGAAATAATAGATTTAAAAAAACTTCTTTTGACAATTTAAGGTATTTGTTAAACATTTAAACTGCTTGAATTATGTAAACCCGAGCTTCCTCGTTTGCGCGAACGTTTCAAATGTATAAAAACGGAATTCCTTTTGCCCTTAATATGTTTCGGTCCGGCTTGGTAAAGCTGAAAGTTATAGTTATTGATATTTATAATCCGGACGAACTGCTGTGTTAATTTGCGTCACAATTATAAGACCATGAAAACTAAGTCTATCAGGTCTTTATTTACTTGATTTCAAAAGTTTCAGTCCTGCTGGATCTTGTAAATACCTGAATTCAGACATATTAAAATGGTTAAATCCCACAAACACCTGGATTAAAATTATCTTGCTGGGATTGCATTCCCTAGGTGGCATGAAACAAGCTTTAAGACACCTTGATGGTAAGAAGCCATCAGAGCAAGACGCGATACCAGAAAACCACCATGGTGTTGCCTACCTCAACCAAATAAAATTGTAAGAGTGGCCTCATGTTATTCACACAATAAAGAACATATTTTATATTATATGTTCATAATTTTTTTATGCAAAATAGGCAATGCGTTTGATCACAATCTCGCCTGATGGAAAGCGATGATGAGGCCTAGGATGGCACATGCCTGCCTAGAAGATGCCTGTTCACTCTGGCCATGAAGATATCCAGATTATATTGGTCCGAGAAAACAGACCTCGGCAAGGAGTTCCACTCCCTAGCCGTTCGCATAATGAAAGCGTAAGCAAATCGCTTCGTGCGAATGGGAGGAACTCGAAGTTCCAACATAAGGGTGAAAGCCCTCGTCGTGCCTGGTCATCCGGTGGTGGAAAGGGGAAATCGGGATCAAATTATGTAATACTTCCGCACACTCTTCGAAATGTAACCGATAAAACACCGAGAGGCAAGCTACACGTCTTCGGTGGTCAAGGCTCTGGAGATTAGCCTCAATGAGAGCGTCATTGCCTATGAGTCTCTTCGCACGGTGTTCTACCGAGTCCAGTGCATCCAGCTGATACCGAGCAGATCCGTCCCAAAGGTGACAACAGTACTCCAAGCAGGTGCGAACTTGGACTCGGTAAATGTTAAGGAGCTAAAATAGAGGTATAAGAGGTAAAATATCGCCTGACCTTAGAAAGTAGTCCAAGTTTTTTGGCAGCGGTTTTAGCAATGGACTCGATGTAGCGACCGAAATTGAGGCTGGATGAGATGTCCAGACCCAAGAGCTCGAGATGGTCTTTAACCGGCACGGAGATCGAGCGGCATCATTGGAATTATCCATTTAAATTTAAGACTCACGGTCACTCTATTGCTATTCTGCTACTGATTAGAAGAGATTCAAAAGTGAACCGCTGTATGTTCAGTGTGTTAGAGTTGGCTCAGCAATAATTTGTCACCGGGAGTCCGATGGGTGCAAAGTTTGGTTTCTGGATTAGAAGGACTCTATAAGGAACACGACCTCCAACATGGATGGTGGCAGTTTATACTAATTGAATTTTTAAGTTGTTCTATAAAATTCTTTTTGGAATTTTATATAAAATTAGCTTAATATCTCATTATATTGAATTACTACCTACTTATCTGCTTTTCATAAATTCCCAAGTTTATTGATGTTTTAATAAAAACAAACAATATGTTAGTAGCTTCTAGCTAAATATAGGTAACTTCTCGTTGGGATATTCCAAATTGTCAAATTACTAATATTGTTTTTTTTAAATCACGTTAACACAGGTGGAAGCAGAAGAAGAATATGTATGCTTTACGTAGACCTGAGATATTGATAATATTACAATACAAAATAATTTCTATTTATTATTAATTTTATATATTTTATTTTATATTATAAGGCACCGCTATTACCTCTCGATATAAGGAATTGAAAAGACTATCAAAGGTTCCATCGATATACAGCCCTTCAAAAGATACTCGAGTGTCGAGTTGTGTGCCTCTACGTAAATCCGTGTAACAATATTTACACATTAACCATCGACTCATTGAGTGACCTACCACATTGTAGACAGAGTTGGGTCACATTTTTTTAAACTAAAAAGTTTTTGAAGCTCATTCATATAATAAGCTCATGGTTCGGTATATTAATAAAATTAAATAAAAGTGATATGCAAAACCATTATAAGAATTTATGATAATTTTACAAAGAAGCAAAAATCTGTTATTTTAGGTAAAACAACAAGCACATTATCATTAAATAAATATTTTTAGCTGAATTATCATATTTTTTTTATTCACGAGCTACCCGGTGAACTTCGTACCGCCTAACAGTCGATGAATGTCGTTATCTTTAAAATTTTAAACTTATATAATTAAGGATCAATAACCGAATAAAAATAAATACAAAAAATATTAAATAATTTATCAGAATAGATTTAATAGATATACCTAAAAAACTAATTTTAATAACGTGTACTTCAATAGCGTATCAGCTAAATAAAATATTTAGCTTTTAAGAAGCTTGCAAGCAATTCAAGCTTTTGAATGAATCACCTTGTGATATATGAAATTATTAGTCAAGTTTTCAGGCACAAGAAAAACCTTAATTGTCTCACCAAACTCGTTCTAGTTTTGGTTGGCTTCGATTTCGAAGCGTGACGACTCGAGCAAACATATTCAGAGTTCTGTGATTAGTTTTAAATAGTTCAGTGTTAAGCCAGGCATTTCCAAGGAGATAGTAACTTCATTTTTGTTTGTAACATTCAGAAAAAGTACCTCTAAAAAATAGTATCCAGATTGTCATCCAGATCTGTCTTATTATTCGTCAAAAATTGCTCACCCTCTCTACCTTTCGTTATTTTTGCGGTTATAGTACAGGAGCCAAAGACCGCCAGACCTTACTTGATAATTAAGTAGTATTATGGTGCACAGTGGATGTGTACATACTTGCTAACTTGTGCCGTGTTCCATCTCATAGGTATCAAGGGGCACAGGTGCGGTCACTTTTGTTTGCTAAAAGGAAGACAGAGTCAGTATTAGGTTTAAATCAAGACTAACTTTAGTCCGTGTTTTGGAATAAGACGGTATGATATTTAGGATACGTAGGAATCAATCCTCAGACTGTTAATAAAGTGATTAATTTGTTTCTTAAGTTTTCACGCACACCACTCGCTATATAAAACAAGTTTCAACGATATAGATGCACAGATTTATTTATTTATTGACGTTTCGCATCCTTTTCAGGATACATCGTCTGAATTTTTACGCAAAATTTTCCTGAAAAGTATGCGAAACGTCAATAAATAAATAAATAAATATGCGTTATAATTTAGACGACATATCCTGAAAGGATGCCAAACGTAAATAAAGAAATAAATCAGTACCTCTATACCGGTAAAACTTGTATTTTAACTGAGTAAAATTTTCACGTGCCTGTGACATCTGATACCTAATAATTTACCCACAGGACAACTTGGCAAGTATGTATACATTAATTGTACACACCAATACTACTCACTTATCCATATTTTGTCCATGAGAAAATAAGTAAGGTCTGGCTGTCTTGGGATCTAACTCTATTAGCAATGATGTTCGGGAATAGGTACTTTGTTAATGGGCTCACTTTCGGCATGTTTCAGTGAGATGAAGTTGCTCATTAATTTTCATTCATGAAAGAGATCATTAAAATTGGTCTAGCTGCTCTTGAGTTATAAAAGGTGTAACTAACACGTCTTTGTTTTATATTATGTCTTAGTCAATGTCAAAGTTAAAATATCTTTATTCAATCAGGATCCATAGTAAAATATCCATTTTTTTATACGTTACGGACGTATTTTGCTGCTGAGTAAAATTAGCACAAAAATCTCCACAACAGTAAAAAGAAAAATAAGAAGAATCCTCTCCCTCTGTTACTAAAAATATTAGTGTGTTACTAAAAATAAAATTGGATATCCTTCGATGCTTTTCAAAACAAGTATCTTAGTAGCGTTATAATAAAGCTGTAGTGTATCACTGAATAGCTCGGTGATTATCACTTCCATCTGCCAAAAGCAGTTAGCAAATAGGCCTACTGGTCTTTAAAGAATAATAAACAAAAATCACCAAAAGGTAAAAGCACAGTTTTTCCATCAGCCAACTGACCCCTGAATCGCCACAAAATATTTTCACATTCATTTAACGAGGGCGGCACAATCGCGCTTAGGACACCGAACGCGCATGCGCTCTTTATCTTCCTCACGTCCCCTTGTTTTATTTATTAGAAAGATTTATTATTTACCACGGCGCTCGCACACGATGTGTCACGATTTTGAGATGAAAAAAAGCGGGTTTATGTTAATGGGTCTTTACACGTGACAGGCTCCCTCGATATCAACCGAGAATTAAGTTAGCCGATGACTTCCTTGTGCTCACAATATTGCGGTAGCAACAACCGGCTCTGTTTGTAGTTTAATGTACATTTTAGTAAACGGCACTTGTTTCTGATTTTTAATGAATTGAGATGAAATGAGAATTGAATGAATGAATTATGCAGATGTTGATAAAATAATTTTAAATTATTAGACCTTAAAGCATTTCAGACTTAATAATTGAGTAATTTTGTGAATATAATTAGTACTTTTAGTTAAAAAAAAACATAAACTATTTTATAATATAAAAAGAAAAACCCTGTCCTTTATTTTTCAGACATTTATTTTCTAACCTTAATCGGTAATATTATTTTTCTCGACCTCTCTAGTCATAGACATTGACCTAAATGACCTGTTCTAATTAATGACGCCAAAGAAAAAATGCATCTGTTATATCCTGAGGTTATATCAATAGGTTAAGTTTTGCACTTATCCAAACCACAAGTCTGCCCTGACCGAGTACACAGGGGAAGTGAAGCCTTGTTTGACATAGCTTGTGTGCTTTCTGAGCAGACAAATACAAGGTAGGTACACTGCAAAGTTGCGCAAACGAAGCATTATGTGTGACAAGGTGAAAAAACACAATACTTATAAAAACAAAAAAAAAGAATGCGTTACTGTCAGTTTTTCCTACTGTGTGTTTTAAGCGTGCTTATCTTGTTTTCCTATTCAGTTTATAATATATCAGAAAAACCAGTACAGGAAGTCAAATTCATAGGCACAGAAAGAATATTGGTGTTCATTAAAATTAAATAGATTCGAAAACCATTTTTAATAGCAAACTAGTCTGCTATTAAAAATTATTAATCTATTTAAACATTTATTATTATAATTTAATTATACATTTTTGATAGTAAACTATTGTCCTAGTTTTCTGCTAGCAAAACAGAGTTAACCTTTTCTTTAGACGCGTTCAAAGACTTTTCCCCGAAATCTAAAACGAATTTGTCCCCAGACTAAATCGAGCGTAAGTGATCACCAGCAATTATCTTTTCGTCTCCAAAGGTCATACTTGTTCCGTTTGCGTGCGACCTCCATTAGAATTCATCCGAAAAGGGCTTAAGCGGTTACAACTTCCATACACAAAGTCAAGTCAAGAGAAACTTAACCTAATATAAAAACGAGAAACATTAATTACCTACAATATATCGATATTTCTACTTGTTTTTCTCAAAAATGTTCTTTAATACAACTCCGTAATTTACATTATTTTCTTATTTATATTTGGAATATTTGATACCTTCATAAAAACAATTTTTCAATGAACGTGTGAGACGGTCAGACGAGATCGCATAGGACGTTATGGAAGCGATTCGTAAGGCAATGCTCGCAAAACTATGACAGGAAGTGCGGCGCATACCTTTCTTCAGGTGGCATCAAGTCCGTTCAAAGTAAGTTATTTAATTTATTTTCTAAACAGTACGAATTATGATTTTTGAATTAAGTTGGCGGTTTTCCTAAAAAATTTTTTTTTTGTATTTGTTTAATAATCAATGTTTACGAGATTTTTTTTATTTCATTATAAATGATTCCACCGATTTATTTTGTTCTTGATTGTTATCTTCTTTTAAAATAAAAAAAAAATACTATATAAGATTTCATATAGCCCAAGTTTCAGACAAAATACGAATATTTCAATTAAAAATTTCTTTTTCTAGTAAACTTTTCTTTAGATTTAAACATCTAGCAGTTAAATGCTTAAAAAATAAATAAAATCATAATTTGTTTTTCATTTTCAGTTTTATGCTTAAAACACAACAATATAACTTCTTTACGAAGATATGTACTATTAAAGTGTTAAGATATAATATTATTAGATAAGACCTAAACATTCTTGATTTTACAGTATTTATGTTAATAACTTAACCACAGAATTCTTAGATTTACTGTAGCTTTGTATGAAACAGCCCAATGGTGTAACAAAGTATTTTTATGCCTAAACAGTAGGACACGGCATTCCTAAACTTTTTTTATTTTTAAATCTGTTTTTTATATTTTTTATTTTATAGTCATAATTGTTTTATCATTTACATTTGTAATGGAAAGTGACTTCATGAGTTATCTCATATTGAAGTCATTTCTCAAATTGACGACTCTGTATATAATACAGGGAGAAAAAAACAGCCCTTTCTGAGTTCGGAGGTCTCCTACCTCCGTGCTTCGTTACTCGTTTGAGATAATAAATTTTGGTCACCCATCATACAAACGGTCATTTCGAAAGTCACGTAACTTTCAAGACCGCAGACCGAGCATTATCATTAGCCTTTTGATAGATATCTCCACTACAGGGGCGGAGGACTTCCCTATAGATGTTAAAGGGAGACTGGGCTGTTACCCACCACGCGGGCCCAGTGTCGATTGCAAGGTGCTAACTTAACATGCCTTCCGATCTTCCGAAGCATGGAGGAGATCGAGATAATAAGTTCTTGGTCACCATTTTATCACATTCGACATAGTTCGAGTTCATTAGTATTATTCGCTTCTTACGAACCCGAATTTGAGGACTCCTGCGTGTGACGCTGATTTGTAGCCTGTAATTGTCTCGTATTTACCATAGCCAAATAGACCTAACAATTGTGTTCCGATGCTGTGATATAATACAACATGATGATGTCATTATCTACTTGCTGAAAACCGCCTTGATATTCTATGAATTCCTTTTACAATGCTTGGGGATTGTAGATTTTTATAAAGAGAGGTAGCGCGTAGTGGATTACACGCTCAAATTGGAGCGCCCGTCTGGGGAAGCAACCTCCACCTTACAGAAGACCACAGTAAAATCATCATCAGCCTATTAATGTCCCCACTGCTGGGGCACAGGCCTCCCTAGGGATGGAATAGGGAGATTGGACCATGACCCACCACGCGGGTCCAGTGCGGATTGGCGGGTGCTAACGACTGCAGATGCAGCCGGGGCCAACGGCTTAACGTGCCTTCCGAAGCACGGAGGAACTCGAGATGGAAGATTTTTCGGTCACCCATCCAATGACCGACTACTGCCAAAGTTGCTTAAGTTCAACGATCGCAGCCGAACGCGCTAACCACCTGCGCTATCGGGCTCCTCTCCTAGCAGTAAAATAACACTACCTTTTAGTGGTGTTGTGTTTTTGTCGGTGCGAAAGGTTCCAGGGGTCCACGGGGTAGGGGATTGGGTCAGGGTAGGCAACGGAGTGATATTTTTGATATCGCAAGCGTCTCTAGGCTATGGTAGCCGCTTACCATCAGGTTATATGCTTGTTTGCCACACTTTTAACAAAGAAAAAAATATTAAGCAAAACTTTTTTGTTAATTCGACGATCGCAGTTAGTGCAACAGCAGCTACAAAGAGGTTGAAGGATTTATTAATTTCTGTAATGAGCACAAAATATTTGTTTCTGAGTCATGCATTACTGTTTATAGCAATTATAATTTCATATTTTTTTATAATCGTATTTCACTGAGTTAGTTTTCCATGTTTGTTTTTTATGAGAGTTTGGTAGTATATAATTGTTGTGACTTTAAAAGTTCAATTTAGAAGGTCAACCTGACCTGACCCGTAACTCTATCCCAAAACTAGTAGCGCGGATACTTTTTAGAACACTTTATTCAGAAATCTGTCTAATAGATATTCTGACAGGTTTGGGTTCGATTTGAATCCCCCGTTCCTTTGAAGAAATAATCTCTAAAAGATTTTTTTTATGTTATAGGGGGCATACGAGCAGACGGCTCACCTGATGGTAAGTGATCACCGTCGCCCATGGACACTTGCAACACCAGAAGTATCACAAATGCGATGCCGGCCTTTAAGGAAGGAGTACGCTCTTTTTTGAAGGTTTGATTGCTGTCAAATAGCAATATAATTCAATATTGTTTATTATTCTTACCTACTTAAATTAAAAATTTTGCTCAAATGGGATTAATGTGACTGGCTGGTTATCAAATCATTCACTGTCTCTTAACACATCAAAAACAAATTTTATGTCATTTTCCATTCGAAACAACACGCAACCTTCCATACCACCCAATTTGATTGTCCACAATTGTCCTAACCCTAATCTGTGTAATGCCACCTGTCCTAGTATCCATCCAACTCAGACCATTAAATATCTCGGCGTTATACTAGATCAAAACCTTAGTTTCAAATATCACATTGATTCCCTTTCTTTACTTCACGAGTCCGCAAATTAATTTACATTTTTAAAACGTTGAGGCATGTTGCCCCACCTAGTATATTAAAATCTATTTACTATGCACTGTGTCATTGTTTGATAGGTTATTGCATTACTTCATGGGGAGGAACATACAAAACACACATGTTATCCCTCGAGAAAGCTCAAAGAGCATTACTCAAGGTGAGCGCTTTCAAGCCACGTATGTACCCAACTCGAGATTTATATAAAGAGTGTAAGGTCTTGAATGTCCGTCAAATCTATATACTAAGTGCTATGTTAAAAATACATTCCCAAACACCCCAAACTAAGTCTACGGCGCGACGAAACTACAATGTATGTCCTATTGTTAGGCCAAGAGTAGCATTTACGAAACACTTTCTTTTCTTTCTCGGTCCTTATCTTTATAATAAAATTAATAAAGTCACTTCCCACCACTGCTTACCCTACTCACGTTGTAAGAAACAAATCACAGAATGGCTTATGTCAAAGTCATATGACGAAACTGAAACCTTACTAACTTCCATGTCCTAAAAATATAATTAAAGTACTTACCTATATAAAAGAAAAACCCGATATATAAGTAATTAATAAATTTTCCACCACTCAACCACAACTTTTGTTTACGGTAAAAAATACACATTTATAAATACGGCTTAAATTATTTGGTCTTAAAGTATGTGTGTGCATGTAATATTGTATGTTTGTGCCTTTATAATTAACTTTTTATAGGATACGACGAGGGAACGGGACTGTTACCCTTAACACAGATTATTTTATAATCTAGCTAGGGCTCAGTGCGACTATGTCAGAAAACTCTTATGCCTAAGATTTTATTTTTTACTATTACCTACCTTATAAGAAAAAAAAAACTATGTAATTAGTAAGTTTAAATATTGTACACTATTTTGGCAAAATAAAAGATTATTATTATTATTATTATATTATACTACTTAATAGTTTTCAGGCCTCCACTGGGTATGCAAATAAGGACAGGTAGGTACTTATTCTCACGCGTGTGTGCTAGTATCGTCAGCGTCAATGTATATACTACCTATATAATGTTCGCTTATCCTCTCTCCATAAAAATCATTATAAATAAAATCATAGCCCAAATGGTATTAAATGTGTATTGTATTTTTTTCCATCACCATAAGATCACTATATTTTTATTCACACTTGTACCAATTATTATCCTAGATCCAAAGTAAGCATTATAAGGCTTGTCTTATGGGATACTAGGGTAACGGAAAGAATACATAAACTGATACATTTAAGTACACTAATTATGTAGAAATATATATAATAATATATATCATTATAAACATTATATATATATATATATATATATATAATATTATAAACATCCGTGACTTAGCTACAAATGCTCGTATTCATCAGACTAACTTTTGAACCACTGGGATTCGAACCCAGGAGTAGGCAACCCTGACCTTGAAATCTGGCGTCCATACCTCTCGGCTACGGAGATTGTCATCTACCTATCATCAGGAGGTTACCTACCTACATATAGGAGATGCATCAGCAAAATACAATGTACCATGCGTGGGTAGGTTGCTTACCCTGGCCTCATTTTTCTACTCCATAGAACGATAAACTGACAAATAAACATTATCTTTACCGCAAACGTCGAAAATATTGACGAAACTTTTTGCCTAGTTACGCCGCTGTTTTTATTAAAAAGATTTATCTATATTACTTATTGTGCAGTTGGAGTTGCTGTACCTGTTTTCAAATGCAGTCACTCCACCTCGCAACGGAAGGAGAGGAAATATTTGGCGGTAGGTCAGGGATATATTTCTCACGTTAAGTTAATAAAGACGATTGTGACTCATGCAGCTGATCTTTCACTTCGTTTCATTTCAGTAACGTGTCCAACTATGGCTACGTCAATCATCATACAATTTTGCATTAGCAATGCTCTTATTAAGTACCAATAAGAGTGATAATTCTAAATGTCGTTGTGACTCGTGTCCTTGACTATACTTTTTTACAATACAATTACTGTAATCAAGGTAAAAAAAAATACAAATTGAAGTGAGTCATAAATCTGCACCAATCCAAGTTTTACTACCAGATGCTAACATAAAGGATGAGTAATTGGCATCTACTTAAAAAAAAGAAACACAGCTGTAATTAGATATCTCAAATATTTTTTACAAGACTTTATCTTTTAATTTTAATCGTGAAATAATAGTCTTAGTAGCTAAAATATTGCAGATTCGATCAGTACCAATACGGTAGTATTTTTAGCTCCAATTTGAAGCTGTCCACATAAGAAGTGAACCATGCGTCATGCATCATAAATCGCGCAAAAGAAATTAGTGGCTTAGTACACTATGTTGATTACGCCACTTAGCAGATCTGTACAATTAATTATGACCCTTATTCATATAGCCGTAAGCATTACCAGACATGGCGTGTTGCTCCGTTAGTTCTCCCGCTCAAATCAGTATTCCTTGAAAATCTTAACAAGGAGCGTTCCCTTGTATAATCATGACTTCCCATATCTTATTTGGTTGAGCAGTGATTCATATAGGATTCCAGCGATTCAACCCATTCACCTGTATATTCTGTCTCTGAAAAGCATATGGTAAATACTTACACAATGTCATCAATGAAATGTTGAATCACTATTTACATACAGAGTCGTCTCTGATTCGTCTACTTGCGTTATGACAAAATCTATTTGCGATGATGAAAGTCCAAGTGTTTTCTTTTCTATAATTAACACAAATATGAATATAAATAACTCTTTGTCCATATAAATTTAAACATTTTGTTATTTACATTACTTATTGATCAACAAGTTCATTAACTTCATACAGGCATTTTATTGTTGTTTAGAAAAATAGTCTGACTCAGCAAAAACCATAACTATTTTTATGTTAATACGAAAATTGGGAAATAACTAAGATTAGAAATAACTAACTAACAGAACCCATGTGATTATTGTATTTTAAATACATAACATAACCAATCCAAATATTTGGAGAATGATTTCCTGTTTATATTTTTTTTATTTATTTATTTTTTTGGCAACATACAGTCATGTACATCAATGTTTACATCATCTTAAAAGTAAAGTAATACATAGGTTTTAGACCTTGAGTGCCTACAATTACATATATTGTTATGAAATTTATGGAAATGAGGTTAGAAGCAATACAGTGTGCTATATATATTTGGGCAATAGCTTATATCTCCCACTTTGTCCAGGGATGTTACGGAGCTTCGACTCCGATTCCGATAAGCCGGAACTTCCGATTATTATTACACCTTCGGTTCCGATTTCGGCTTCGATACTTTTAAATCGGAGGTTTTAATTGGAGGTCGAAGCATAGCAAATAGCGACGGTGGGCTGCGTCGACCGATGCGAACTGGTTCACACGCATCGCGTTTGACTGAATGATGTTTTTATTTGTTCTTAAATTAAAAATATCTCTCTTGTGACCACTTCTGACTCTGCCTCTGACCCCGATTCTGCCTCCGACTCCGCTTCCAACTCCGATAAATCAAATTAAAAAACACCGGCTCCGACTTCGGTTCCGATAAATTACCTCCATTACATCCCTGCTTTGGTCCATCAGGGGAGAAATGAGGTCAATCAAAGACAAACACTTTTCATCATTATCGGCATTAGCTTTAGCCAATGGAAAAACTCTGCTGGAAACCTCAACACATAACGATCCTGCGCTTTCTGCATTCAGTGGGTCTCTCTGATCTCTTTAATCAATCTAGTGGGTCACGCGCGTTTACTAACATTGTGCTTCTCTTCTCTATCGCAATACTGAATTTTATTTTGATATCATGTAAGCAGCGCATTTTCCTAAAATGTGGACTGGATAAGGGTGATGACGGGGTAAAGTAAACGAAATTCTAATTAGTCCGTCAGTTAGATTATCAAAAAGTAATGAAAATATTATATTTTCATTTGTAAATCAACCAAGAAATTACGAAGATTAAGCGGGAGTTGGGGCTCGTGACATCACTTCTAAATAAATATTGTACCAATACGTGACGTCATGCGACATTTCAAATCAATTTATCTCTGAAATGTGTTGATTATGTGAAAAATTAAAACCTATCGAAAGAAAAAAAGATAATGGAAAAACAGTAAATATTTCAATGAGCGCCCCGATATCCCAGCAGATGAATGTAACTTCTGCAACGTACGAATTGTATGATCTTGCAACAAATGCAAGCGTGACACCAATGGCAAACAACATAAGCGAAAAGGAAGCTAGTAAGGACGAATGGACTGCAGTGAAGCGTAAACATTCTTCGATGCCAGCGAGTGCGTCTTTGCTTGGAGTGCTTCGTGGTACCGCCGCTCCTGGAACTACTTCGCTGACTGCTGCTGAGAGGAAAAAATATATTCACCTGTATTACGTAAAAGAAGGAACGATCGTCGAACAAGTGAGTACTCATCTTAAATCAATCAGTCACGGGGAAATTATGGAACTTTCAAGCTTGCTGTACCGACTAAGCTAGCTGATCTTGTAATGAACCCAGAATATTGGGCTGAAGACATATGTGTAAAACCATGGTGATATAACTTTCGTTCTAGACAAGAAACCAGGCAAAACTTACAGTAAAAAGACCTTGAATGTTATTATCAGAACGTACGTGGCCTGCGCTCAAAAACAGATATTTACTAAGAACGTTGTACAAACTGCATATGATATTATTGGCTTGACAGAGACATTTTTGACAACTTCCGTGTCTGACGGTGAGCTTTTTCCAAAGGGTTATGTGGTAGTTCGCTGTTACTTGCCGTGCGTGATTGCTATTCTATTCGGACTATCTCAAATGTGGATGAGTTAACACAAGATAAAGAACTATTATTTGCTGTGATTAGGTTAAATAATATTAAGTTGTTATGTTGGGTTGTATACATTCCTCCTAGTTGTAGTGATGAAAATTATTTGAGTACACTAGCTTGTATTGAAAATGTAATATGTTCACATTCTGACCTTGATGTTCTAGTTTTGGGTGATTTTAATTTGAATTCATGATCAAATTATGTTAAACTAAAATTTTATTCTTTTTGTGAATTTTGTAAGTTAGAGCAATTTAATAATGTTCCAAATGTGTACGGTACTAATTTAGATCTAATACTGAGTGAGCTTGCTTCTGATTGGGTATGAGTATCTGCAAGTCACGACCCATTAGTACCGATTGATAAATGTCATCCTGCACTGGTATTTTTTACAAAACTATAAAGTTGTACTGGATCATTAGTATCAACTTATAATTGCTCTACAAAGCAACGGCGAATGGAATTGGGGCAAAGCATATTTCCCAGCATTATATGCAGCTTTGGCTAAAATAAACTGGAGTGACTTATCACTGAAAGATAATATTGATAATATGGTCGAGTGTTTCTATGTGAAATTGTACGAGTGTTGTCATCGCTTTGTACCTTTAAAAAAACATGATCAACGTCAAAGTGTACGTTCAATAAGTGTCTGGATGTTTCAAAATACCCAGCTTGTTGGAAGCTATCACGTTTAACGCCAGTGCTAAAATATAAATTGTCCAACGGTGATGTTTCACAATACAGGCCGATTGCGGTCTTTTCAGTATTTTCAAAAATATTTGAAACTACTCTGAATAGTCATATTACCAGACAAGTTGAAAGTCAATTGAGTTGTAGTCAGCATGGTTGTCGCAGGGCTCGTTCAACCACGACTAATCTTGTTGAGTTGGTGGATTACATCTCTGCAGAAACGGATGCAGGGCGGCAGGTAGATGCTACTTACTTCGATTTTAAAAAAGCTTTCAACCTAGTAGACAATGATATACTATTAAGAAAATATGCGGTGATAGGTTTCACGCCAGAGCTGTTAAAGTTTTTCGCCGATTACCTAAACAACAGACGCCTGTTTGTAAGAGTACGTGGTTGTGATTCTGCGGAATACTTTACAAGATCCGGAGTCAGTCAAGGAAGCACATTAGCTCCAACATTTTTTCAAATAATGGTAAATGATTGTCGTTGTCTATTGGGACTGCGATGTCTTCTCTTTGCGGACGATTTGAATTTGTTTCTAGGCATAAAAGATGTCACAGATGCACAAGCTTTACAAACTGATATACATGCGGTGTTAGAGTGGACTTTAGCAAATCACCTGCCTTTTAATAGCTCCAAATGTAAAATTATTACGTACTCTCCCAAACGTTCCCCTTTAAAAAAAGATTTTAAAATAGGCGACACCTCTGGCAACAGAATTAGCGAAATTAAGGACTGGGGATTAATTTTAGACGTTAAATTAGACTTCCACAAACACGTAACAAAAACCTGCAAACAAGCAAGTAAGATGTTAGGTTTTATAATCCGGACTGCCTCTGCATTGAATAATATGGCCGTGGCTGAGGTCTTATGGAATACGCTGCTATTATATGGGACCCACGTGAGAATAAATAAGCACTTATGGTGGAGCGCATACAGCGCAAGTTTGCACGTTGGCTTTACAAACGCCGATATGGGTATTACCCATATCTATATCCCCCACTTTTCGTCACTGGTATATTGTGATCTTGTGACACTAGCTGTAAGACGTAAAATGCTTATGTTTGTATACTTCGTCTCCGTATTGCATCATAGGGTAGATAGTAGCTTAGTGTCCAGGGTGAACCTATTAATACCTTCACGTATCCCTTGGGATGGTCAGGCGAAGGTCGCGCCGCGCTGCCGACCGCGTCTCTTCCACGTGCCCGACACACGGACCTTACCCGCTGCGCATGCACCCGCCCCGCGCGTACGTCTCGACAGCGTGCTCGCTCAGTGCGACCAAATAGATGTTTAAGCCGATCAGTTCAAACATATTATTAAAGAAGGTTGTAAATGTCTAGTAAGTAAATATCGACATTGACATTGGACTGAATTCAATTAATTTTATTATATTTATTGATTCAATTTTCATTTTATTGTTATTTACATATTTTTTTAATTTATAATTTTAATTAATGTGACCTGCTGATGCGTTAGTTTCTATTAATTTTATTGTATTTATTAATTTATTTTTTTATTTTATTGTAATGTATAATTTGTATTTTATTTGTAATTTTAATTAACCTGCTGATGGAATTTTAGTGACCTGCTGATGCGTTGGAACTAGTTCTGTAAGTCAGCATATTTCTTGAATAAATAAATAAATAAAAAAAGAAAAATTATGAGTGCAGTCCTTTTTGGTAATCACCAAATAGACAACAAAACTGAAAATGTTACAGATCATAATTTTTCTGTGGAATAGGGATGCTCTTTTGATGACTTTTCAAACGGTGATAAGGAAAATATCCCATGGTTAGTATTGTGACTAGACTATTATTCCAGGAGCACTTATTACTAAAACAAAAAGTTAATCAAAATTTATTTCTTGACTCAGTGATGAGACGACTAATGAATGAGTTGACAATTGGAGACGCAGCTTCATTCATCTGATGAAATTTTAACGGAAGCATATGATTCATTTAATTGTCAAGAAGACAACGCACTTTCAATTGCGTAATTTATAGCAAAAATTTTAATTTATTTAAATGCCACTTAGTTTATTTAAATGCCAAATATCATTGAATGAACAGAGACAAAACATGGAGTAACTAATACAAGCTTATTCTTTGTTTATTAATATGGGGTATATGTAACAATACAGGATAAATGTAAGTGTACCGTCAAGATAATGACATTCCTAAGAGCTTGCTTCCCGGATTGAATGAACGACTTTTAATTTCATAAATTACAATCAGAGCGATAATAGCTACTGAGGATATATGTAATATACAAGTGCCAATATAAAAAATTGGGCCTCTAGTACGAAGTAAGTCCTTCATTTTTTTCGCAGTAAAATCTAATCCGCAACTGAAAAAAATTAAACCATATTCTTATATAACTTAAGATGTGTTCATACATATTTCTAATTTAGTAACAAGTTTACATACTCCGTTCTAGTGTAACATTTGTTATAAAATCGCTTGCCACAAAACACAATAGCTTACCAAAATAATACAATATTCAAATATAGAAAAAAAACAACAGCATCAGGTTCTAAGCAGACCACCATCAAAAGTGCCAAATGACGGCAAACAAAAGACGCGATGAGAAGCAAAAATAATACAGCAGCCTAACAAAACAGCGGATCGGTGACTTTGCCCAAACTATCAGACCGATAACTTGGTGTAAGCAAAAGCGGGAGCGACAAACGACATACATATTGTCTTTGAAGAAGTGAAACGCTGTCATAAAAGCGCGAGCATTTAAGAGCGGACGCGAGCTGAGAGACAAATACGTATTTGAAAAAACTATTGCTGTCATGCAATGGCAAATACCTTGCGATATGGACAACAGAAGCTAACACTGAAAATTGCGTATAAAAAATTCAAATTCGAGTACTGGTTTACGACGATTTCTTTTTACACATAGAATAATAAGTAGTTATACTATGTCTCTATGTTTTGTTTTTTTTTTGTTGTTGTTGTTGTTAAATGCTTATTAAATCTCAACTCTAGACGACTTTAGTGGTGATAAACCCTTATTTATCTTTTGGTCTTTTTCGGCTTTCAATTTCTTTGAAACACAGGTTTTCGAAAAAAGGAAGACATAGGAGCATAGAATGAGTAAAATTATAATTTATGTATGAAAATATATTCTTTAATGATAAAAATCAAGGAGGAATCAGTCGAGAACGTTTGTATGGAAATAACATTGCCCGCCACCCCTCTTAACTGCTGGATGTTTAAATCGAAGCGAAATTTTATTCAGCAATAAAATCCAGTCGATCCAGGTTTCAGACGGGATTCGAACTTGCATCATCCGCTTTTCGGGCGGATTAAAGCTGAAAGCTAGTGAAATTTTCTTTAGAAACTTTTTTGTTGTTCATTATACTTACATACTCATTCCGGAGTTGGCAGAACATAAAAGGTTGTTGTACGTGTAACACATTATATGTTGAGCCGACCCCTCAGGTTCGAATGGTCTAGAGGCTCCAGACGGAGCGAAGGGACCCGTGGGGAGATTCCATCTGCCTGGAATACTGCTAGAGGCACTCATGAATTCTCGGCTTGAGGCCCCCTTGGGATCTTGGCGTCCCCAAACCCGGTGACGCTGTAAAGGTCATCTGTGACAAACAGCATACACACTCAAAAAAAGCATGAAAATTATAAGATAGTAAAAATATTACTAGAATATCCTCACACTTCAATGGGGTCCACATTTCATTGCCGAATATGTGAGGCTTGTGATATTGTATGAAAATATAATTTAATTGCTCACCCATCCCCTACAAATGATTTCAAAGTTTTTCTGTCCTCTGATAGAGTTTTATAGATAATATAGATCCCAAGCCTGTCCTCTGATAGAGTTGTACACTCTATTAAAGGACAGGCTTGGGAAAGAAAATTGTATAATACACACATCAAAGAAGTTTAAGCAACATGCATGGTTTTCACAAGCTTCAACTTTTATCAGTTGATATTTTATATTAACGTCATAAAAAATGAAATTTATTGAAGGTTTTATTACTTTAATGAGAAATAACTCAAATTGGTTTTTATAACAAAAGAAAATAAGTATTAAATTAGACAATTCCAGCATCCTAGTCTCTAATTAAATCACCCGTTCTTGTTACGTCATACCGTACACTGCCACACACATCGCTCCCGCTGTTATCCAGTTACCAGTCTTAAATGGAGAAACACCGTGGACGAACATTCACACGATCGCAGATCACGAGTCAATTAACGCGTTTGAACAAATATAAGGCGACAGGAATAAGAAAATAGAGATATTTTTTTTCTTTAATGACACATTAATGCTAATAGATGTGGTTGTGTAATGATTTACTGAGGAATGTTGAACTTTATATATTCCCAATCATATTTCAAGTTCATTTGTTATTGTTGCGACAGCGAACTATTTCAGTTTTCATTACGTAACACGCTAAATCCTACCTCATAAGTGTAACAAAAATAAAATAACTATAAAAAATCATTTAAAAAAATTACGTAACTAAAAATTTGAGTACCAATTATAGCAATTTCGATATAATTAGTTCGAGTGCATAAATATGTCGTAAAAAATTTGAAACTTATCTAAAGACCGGAAAAAGTACAAGTGAAAGAAGCCGGATGGTAATACGATATTATAACAATAGCACTCCATTGTTTGGTGAAATGCACATCGACAATTTAATGCACTGCCTTACGTTTGTTGAGTTTCTGCGGTTATCTGCGGTTATGTATCGAATTACCAATAAACGTTTGCGGCGAGCTTTTGTAGGGAAACGAGGCGGAAAATTTGGAGATTTTCATATCTGGATGAACTTTAATTTTATATTTACACATATTATCATTTAAATAACAAAAACTTAAAAACTACATGATTACTAAAATTTTCATTCCAAATAACCTTAACCTATTTAACTACTTAAATAATATATAATTTACAAAATAGAAAATATGTATGTCACTCCCAGCGCCGCCGTCAGGAATGGTGCCCAATAGGCTAGCAGCATTGCCACGTTGGATGGCAATGCTGATCCGTTGACCTAGATAGCTGCCAGACTTTTGATCACCAGTCGCCTCAGTTTTCATATCTTAATTTAATAAGATGCCGAGATTTTGACGACCTCCGTAGCCGAGTGGTTTGTACGCCGGGTTTCATGGTGTCGCCGTCTCGAGAGGTCCCGGGTTCGAATCCCGGTGGGGACAGATGTTTGTGTGATGAATACGAGCATTTGTACTACAGTCATGGATGTTTAAATATGTATTTCTATATAAATATACTTATATATGTACAGTATATGTATTCTATCCGTTACCCTAGCATCTCATAACACAAGCCTTACTGTGCTTACTTTGGGGCTAGGCTAATTGGTGTGAGTGTTGGAAATATTTATTATTTATATTTATTTTACTTAGGTAATACTGTATTTTTATTGCAAGCCACACATTTTAATATATATGAACTGCGATTTAAAGTAACTCAAGTTCAAAGCTTTCATAGAATTATAATTTTTATCCTCCCATAACAATTTTTTGCTCAAGAAATATACAATAAATCTTTTAAATGGCAGTGGGTATAATTTTTCATAAAACCTTTATTGACGTATAAATACTCTTTTCTAAAGATCCATGGCACCGCAAAACATAGGAATGTCGCGTAGGTCAAATAAAAGAATCGGGCCCTTAACAATAACATAATCGGACGCGCTGGCGCCGACGAGACGATCGCAGACCAAAGACTTTACAGCTACTTACCGTCAAACGATTTCATGCTTTAGCGCCAAATGTTTAAAGTCAATATTTGCCCTTGAAAAGCACGGAACTGAGAAATATTATAAAACAGATACCTATGGACGTGTGAAATCAGGATGACACCAATGTAACAAACAAAAAAGTTTCGAGTTAGCCGTTATGTTAAGGGTTTTTGTGTGGGTACAAATAATGATTGATTCGAATTTTAAGTTGGTTGTTACCAAACCGTATGATTAATGTGAGTTACGTCGATTCGTATTCCATTAATTGTATTAAGTAAGTTTTTTTTTAATTATTTATAGTAATGAGAAATTATTTTAAGCACTAATGCATTAAATTAAGTTAATATGTACGTAATTACTCTAAATAATGTATAAAGAAACCTTTAAATGAAACTATTCATCTAAACTAATTTATTCATTAAAACCTTCATCAGACACTCTCAACAAATAACCTACCGTATCGAAAATGGCAAGTCAACGCGTCAGACAGACCATCCCGAAATTAATTGGACATAATTAATAAAGCATCAAAAACAAACTTCTGCCTCCGGACCTTGTAGTTTGGATTATTTTATTTGTAACGCGGTCCGAAATGTAACAAATATGGTGAAAGCAACCTTATCTCCTAGGGCGTAAAGTATAAATGTATGGAATGTGATATCGGTACAATTTATCGTGGTGTGTATCTAAGTCTTTTTTGTTACAGCATTCCGTACAAAACGCGCGTTGTAAAGAGCCCCCGACGATACCACCCATTCATGAGGACAGTGGTGACCTATTGAGAATCAAGTTTGTTGATGTTAATATGGATACGATATTAATGGAACTTTTGATTTTTTTCTATATAAGTTTATATATTTATTATTGTACGCAGTGGAATTAGAGATGGGCGCAGGGAGTTATAAATAATTTCGAATTTTAGACATCATTTTTAAAGAAAACTGATAATATAATTATTGATAAATAAGGACAAGTTGACGTACAGGATAATCACTGAAATTAACACAATAATAATAAAGCGACTGACACGTTTGTGATTTAAAATAGGAATAATAACGGGGTAAAATCAATTAAATACAATTTAGTCCGTCACTTGGATTTTTTAAATATAATGGACACTTTATTTCTATTGTCAATCATCCAAAACATTGTATAGATAAAGCACGTCAAAGTTTGTAATTACAGTTAACACAACGAGCCCTTGTATCTAAACTGCCACAATCGACCACTTTTAAAAGTTCTAAGAGGTTTTTTATAAGTTTTTAGCCCCGACATTAAGCAGTGTTTACTAAATACAACTATTTATTTAAAAAAAAACGCAGTGTACCTTTTTAAGTAAACGAAGAAACATTTTGAAGTCTAGCATTATTTCATTTCGGCTTATCCTCCTTAATCCAACGCTTGAATAGGCCCACACGCGCGTCCCCAAGCATCCTCTTGTAAAATCGACTTTAGGTTTGAACGACACTTGGAGCCTTTGTCCTGCGGCCTTGAGAGTCAAATTTACGAGCGCGTTATGTTCAGCACTGCTATTAACACCTCCGTGCTCAATGAAGATGTTACCAAAAAAATAGCAAAAACAAGCGTCACAAATTGGAATGCACCTTTTCTTAGACAAAGAGGTGACAGCACTACCAATTTCCAGCTGATTGTGAACGAAACAAATCTCTGCATTTTAACAATCATAGTCATAGTTTAATGTTCCGTAAAAAATATAAAAAACTTAGGTTAAGTTAAATAAATGAATTTAATCTTTTCTAACAAAACTTATGACAGCCGAAAAACTACGCCATCGTCGGTTCGTAATATGAAAATCATCTACAAATTGTTTAATAAATTTATTCTAAATGGAATAGGTCATAGCAAAATATATTATGTGTAAGTCTTTAATAACACTAAAATACGAGCAAGGTTTAATGGTTTAGGTACTCAAACCGACTACTGTAATGTTGCCACACACAAACTAAAGTCGTTGTTATTTAAATTCATTTTATAATTTTTAATAAAAGATCGTTCCAGGAAGTAGAGAATTAATTGAAGTCATTGAATATCCAATCATATCAAAAATTTGTTACGTTACTCAATGAATTAACATTATATATAAATTATCATAATGTAAATTTAAAAAGTCCTGTTTTAATTTCGATGATTGCCCAATCACGCTGTGCTCGAGAAAATTCAACCTCGAAAATGTACCAAATTATTATGACAACAACAATTTCATGAATATAAATTAACATTGTTACAATTTTGTAAGCTTTTTCCGCCGTCCAATGTTAAAATTCGTTTCGCATATTTCGGTAATCTTAAATCGGACATCGATTTCAAAATATCGATGCGCATAATTAGCAAATAGTCGGTTTGGTACCGACACAACAGGACCCAACACCTCTCTGACACATTTACAATAAGTTAGGGAATGCACTTTATGATTTTTAAAAGATTTCGAACATTCACGCATTGAAAAAAAAGCGATTTATGATCACTTCACCCCCGCTGTAGCCATTCAAAGCCCAATAATTGTATATTCTTTTACAGTAGTGTGCCCAGTACGGCCGATGAAGGCACACCGGGCGAAAAAAAGCATTCAACGAAAAGCACAGGCGCCTATAATCACCGCTATTGAGATCTATCGCGGGATCAAAGCGCGTGCGGCGCCATGACGAAATGGCCCCTCAAAATATTGACATAAGGTGCAGTTTGGGTGTGAAATCAGTCACGCCCGTGAATATTTTTTGTAGCGAAGCGGATGCTCGTGTCAAACGCTTTAGTATTTTGAGTTTGTTTTGAAAATTCTTTTATCCGATGTATTATTTCGTGTTCTTATTGTTGGTTTCGCATGGTTCATCTGCTAGGGGTGGTTTGTTGGGGGGTGCTGAAACTTACTTGCAATAATTTAGACGTCAAATATGGCTTTTTTTGATGGCGGGTGTGACGTGGTGATCGTTTCAGTGTTATTTATGACTTTGACGGGTTTTCGCCATTGTCCAGAGGAGGTTTCGGCGGCTTTGATGCTGGCTCACGTTGGTGGCATTTCCGTTCCGTGCCAAGTATTTTTTATTTATCAAACTAACTTGTTCCATTGTTCGATAAGGTATAGAAGGGGTGTATTATACTTGTGAAGGACGAGAGCATATGTGTGCAACTACAAAATAGTTCCATCATTTTTTCATTACAGTACTTATACCAATCTTAAATACAAATACTTAGTAGTAATTACAAAAGCTGATACGTTACATACACTATAATTTTTATAGTGATATAATAATAATAGTAAACAATATTAGATACTTTAATCACAAATTGTGTCGTGAAATCCGAAAGTACCTAGGTACAGATGCGAGCAGAAAGGTATTATATACAAAAGTGATTTTTAAAAACATTTCACCAACAGAAAATCGCACTAAAGACTTCGATAAATCCAGCACGCTGTCTTAGTCAATGAAATATCGTCTTTCTACGTTATTGTTTAAAAGTTAAAATGAATGAACTGTAAGATTTCTTGATAGACTCACTGGTCACAGTAGAAAAGAGTTCAACGAGCTCTCAATAAAAAATAAATGAAGTTTCATATAAAAACTCAACTTTGGTAAATAAAATCATGTTAATTACTTTAAGCAAACACTCTGGCATGAATATATATTCCATGGATCGAATACAATCAAAACGACTTGACTAATTAATAAATTTGTCTTTCCCCACTTTAAGTGAAACGCAGGTTAAAATGAAGACTTACTGGGAAAATCGAGAAATAGGGATGGAATTGTTCCAGTTAAATATTTTTTTCTGTATGTGTAAAAATTTTATGCAGAGAAAAAAAAACAGTACTACTTTTGAAATACAGTTAAAATACAAGCGAGTTTTTGTCATCATTTACATGGGTAGACGATAAGACGGTTCTTAGACAAAATTAAAAAAATTCTGAACTGAAATATTATAAAAACTTAAAAAAAACAATATCGTCTATTTAGTCTTGGCTGTAACAAGCACTTGTGAATGTCGAAAAGCTAGGCCATCGGTTCGCAAATCTACAGCGGGAGACATTATAGGAGAACTGGCAAGAAACTCAGGAAGGGCTGTTTTATTCTCCCTGTATTATAAACAAGTCGTCAAATTGAACTACTTCAATATGAGTTAACTCATGAATACTCATATATTTTACTTCCTTAAAATATCTTTCTTTCATAAAATTTATCATTGTAAATTATAATTATTGAAATTATTTTCTCTTTTTTACTTATAAAAATACTATTTTTATACATTTATATATACATGTTACATTGAAATAGAAACTGACATTTTATAAATATGGAAATTTTTTAAAAAACGTAGTTGCCGCATTGCTGTAATCGATTGAAATGCTTGTTTTAAATTATAGATTTTTTTAAACAATAAAGATATATCGATACATCACTCAAATATCTCTCAGATAATTCTGACATACACACACGTCTCGATTTAATATCATTAGTTGGGTGTGTGCAAAAACAGACAATTGCAATGTGTCCACTCGCAGCTGTACGCGCATGCGCGTTGACAGGTGGCCAAAACCCCAATCAGATCGCACCCGGGAATCGGTAGTGTGTGACTATGCGCTGTTTACCGATTTAAACTTTCCTTGCTTTTGATCATTCAAAAAAAGATTTTAATAATTTTTATATAAAGTAATAGTTGCAAATGATGCAATGTAGAAAAAAAATGCTGTTTTTTTATATTTATGAAGCTTCAGGGTATATTTTTTTCAAAAACTACAGTCAAATTGATAAAGCTTTTATATCTCTACACGTCCTTTTACATATGAATGCCAAAACGTTATAGATTGAGGGTGGTAACAAAAATGCCTTCTTATGAAATAGATAAATATTCGTAAATATCACTGCGCAGACAGTTAACTAATTAGCTGTCACAAAATTATGCCTAAAAGATACGCCGATTAAGTATTATCAATATACCCACTGAAAGATTGGGTTTGATATTTTATTTAGCGAGGCAACATATACACACATATACACATTTTACAGATGGTTTCGCGGCCATCATGCGTAAGCGCTGCGCCTCGGTACTAGGGCGCGGCAGCCCCAACACCATCTTGAGGGTGTGAACGGTGGGACTCTCCGATGCTAGCTCGCTGGATACAACTGCATGCACTCATATAGGCGGGAGCATCGTGTAGTGACATCGGTGTGTCAAATATCTATTTATTTATTCAAACCATATGTGTTTATTGACTAACATTAATTTTTAAGTATAATCTGTTTGTTACGAACCCACTATGGATCCATTGTTATCAGAAATAAATGATTATTATTATTATTTATAGTCATAACCGGAGGAACTGACAATCGTCATTACGTAGGCACTCTTAAAGTGAAACAGCGCCACAAATTGTTCGTTCATCTTTAGCATGTCGCATTACATTTTAATTCAAAATTCTGACTTTATCAACAAGCATCGACGGTGCAGTGGTAGAAATCTCGCCTGTTGCGCGGGCGGCCGTGGTTCGATTCCTAGCCGAAGATGTACATGTTTTACCATTTTTATATAAAAAAACTTTAACTTGTATCGCAGTTACATGAAATCACACCATTTTTTTATTCATTTATTACAGCTGCTGCATAACATACCTACGTACTACTTAAGCCATTTACAAATTTAATGTAGAACGACCACATTAAATTTGTGAGTGACTCTCTCCCTGTTTTAATATATTGACTCTAATAAGGATAGTTAAATTTTAAAGCTGCGGGAACTTTCAAATCGATCATCTTACATTGATGGAACTGCAAGCTCCTTAGGGAGCAACCCCCGTAGTGGTGTTCAAGTACCTACTACTTATTGACGCCTATTCAAAAATTCTTCCTTTGACCAAACAAATATAACGCTTTTGTACTTTGTAAGAAAAAAAGCTTCCTGTTGAAAAGTCTATTTATAGATGCTCTCGCTTCAGTATTTCAAGACATTTAAATAATGTTTCGTTTATGTAAATACGTATTAACGATATGACATTCTTGAGCATATCATGAATGAACCATTTGTTGTTCAAACCTTTCTTTTAACAGTCTTTCCACATACTCTAATAATCATAAAATCACGAGACAAAAGCGCATCTCGACAAAATATCAAGTTACTGTAAAAATAAAACCCCTGTCCAAATATTTGGTATCATAAAACCAATTCCGAAATAATATATAGCAGAATCAGCGCGACCCATTTGTATTCATCCAGGATACGGGTTATAAAAACATTATGTTCGTCATTTTAACTTCTTTTGTCATTAAAAAGTTAGCGGCCGCTTAGTGAACACGTCACGTATAAACACGTTATAAACTGTGCCTCCAATAAATTATAAATATACTTATGTTAGATATAATTTGTTGGTCGTGGCGACGACGGTAATAACAGCATCATAAAAACAGTGGCAACAACCTCGCCGCGGTCCCGGCCGACATCTCGGATCGCACTCGCTTTCCACGCAAAAAAACACACACAGACCCCAGATAGAAATTCCTGCACTCGGAAAATACACTCAAAGACACAATCAAACACATTAACATATGAATAACCATCGCCAATAAAGATCAAGAATCGATTCCGTATCTCAATAAAAAAGACATCAAAATCAATTTACGATCCGTCGAGAAATGGCTGTCGCAACAGAGGGTATGTGATCTTTTGAAAAAACGCATCATAATACTAAACGCCACTTGTCAAACGCTTGTATCTATAATATTATGACAATAAAGAAGTATTCATTGAGACAATAGTGCGGGACCGGGCCCATAATAAATTCTGATTCGCTCCATTTATCACGGGCAGATAATGATCGTTGGGCAGACACACTCGACCCGAATTCTTTTGAGGTTTATTCACCCAATTCTGTCAAATTTATTATGCATAATTATGTTATTTAATTCCAAATTAACCTTATATATGCAAGCAATAGCTGCAACAAAAATCATATTTGGTTATTAGCAATTAATTGTACCTTTTGTTTTCTGATTAACAAGAATTTGTTATGAACTGAAAATATAAATCTTATCTCAATTGTGATTATGAAAAGTGTGATTATTATTATTTCGTTTTAGTTTTTTCTTAGTCAATTAATAAGTAATATTTGTCGTTGATTCTATCAAACTTAGGCTTTTGTTTACTTGTCAGCAAAGTTATATTTTTTATGGTTTAAGTACTATATTGTGTATTATTTCGTTTTGAAACTTATGATTAATTTACTGGAATTTATTTTTAGTTGTTATAGTTAACGATCTTATTCTCAGTATATTATATACAACAAACAAATTTTTAGATTAAAGCTAATCATTTAATTTACTAAGTTATTTTGGTCTTACTGACTTTTTGACTAAATTAACATATTTTTTAAGATTTATCACTATCATTTAATTTTAGAATCTGAGACACTCCACTAGTTAAATTAATCCCAATAATATTTTATTACTTTTATATGGACTGTCGCAACATCAAAAATGCGACATAATGAGACAGGTAAATAATTAAATTAGCATCATCCAAATCACTCTCATAAATCATGAAAATGGTTTATATATTTCGTTATTAATCCAAATAAAGTTTTTCAAACAAATTAAATGAAATCTAGCAATAATAAGGTATTTTAACACATAAGTCGTATTATTAAATTTTTATTTAAAGCATTTAACTGATAAATGTTTAAATCTAAAGAAATTTTTACTAATGAACAGCCGAAGAAGCGAGACCGAACCTGTCTAAAACTTGTACTGAGTTAAATTTTTTTAGAAGATTTTTGTTGACAATCTTATATATAGAATTCTCGTGTCACAATATTAGTTACCAAACTCCTCCAAAACGGCTTGACCGATTTTTATGAAATTTTATATGTATATTCAGTAAGTCCGAGAATCAGCTACTATCTATTTTTCATACCCCTAGTGATAAGGGTTGTCCACCCCTAACATTTTTTTTGGACAAAGTTATTATTGTTAGTTTTTTTATAATGTGGCATTTAAAAACACAAACAACCCTAAATTTTCACCCCTCTACCACCGATATTTTTATGGCGATACGAAGTTCGCTGAGTCAGCTAGTAGTGTTATATAAGTATAAAGTATCTCTTTTCCTTTTCACAATGCTAAGTTGAGGAATCATTCTCCCTGCTCAAAATTCATACACAATTTGCGTTGTCTATTACGTAGCCGTATTTATGGTTTATTTATCACATTTTATTGCCACTAAAATATGAACAGCATTAGCCATCCTTTCATATGTCGCATTCACCTCAGAGGAGCCCATAATCCGAGATTGAGTTTTAGCGAGTGTTTTTTGAGTACCTACGATGTGTAGCGACATGATATTTTTTGTAGGTGCTTTATTTTGACAGTTTTACTTTTTCAAACTTCTTTTTCCGTGCTATGACTACAGCAAGACTACTATCAGTTAGGGACTTTTATGACTTTACTTTTCGTTGATTCTTTCTATTGAATTATGATACTATAATAGTGGGTGCGATATTAGTATTAATATAACAAAAAAAAAACATTTCGTATGTTTATAATGACTTAGTTTTATTGAGTAATCTAAGCTGAAATTAAGACGTGCTGTTGGTAAAAACGAAGTATTAAATTAAAGCTACCAAGCTTAAATTATCTAGTTATATTTTTATTTTTTAAGCATTTAACTGCTAGATGTTTAAATCTAAAGAAAATCCCCTCTGCGACTGGTCCGCGTGGAATTTTTTCAAGTAATATTTCTTTAGATTAAATTATCTTATTCAATTTCTCATAATCTTAATTTTAAATGAAGTGACAATTATCAAACTTTTAATTGTTGAACGATTATTTTCCAAATTGTCTGTAATTCTGAAAGAAAATCGAAAAACTATTTTCTTCTCTACTCGCGTACTATTCTGAATAAACGTATTGTTAAAATTAATAAATCACCAGTTATTGTGCACTATTGATAGACATACCATTAATTTGTTTCAATATTCAGGTTTTTTTTTAAACTTCAAACATTTTTCTCGTAAGAGCAAGTTCACTTGCTCCCTGGAAAGGAACTCTATCTTCAATTGTTAAAAAAAAATTAAATATGTATCTATATATATATAGTTATATAAAGACTTTAAAGACTAAAAATTTGCAAAAGACATGTATTAATTAACATAATAGGTTGATGTTTTTGAGATCACAGAAATTGATAAAACGATACAAAAATCAACATTTTGAATGTTCTTAAGCATCTTCTTAAGCACCAGAGCAAACGAGCTTCTCTTTTACAATACATGCGGTAATAGTAGCAGTGATCTGTGATGTTGAGACCATGTAGGTTTAGTTGTTTCCAGACTGGTTTGTGACAATGTGCCGGTTGCGCTCTCACCGATTACCGACTGTCCCATGTCCCACACTGTTCGCTCTCTTTCTTTGTTTTTTACACTTTTTTGGGGTCCGTATGAGACAGATTCCGTAAATATCTGTCATAGTTTTATGATTGTAAGTACTCGTGTTTCGTAGAGTATTGTGAGCTTTGTAATTTTAATTGTGACAACACATATCGAATTAAATACATCTATAATGTTTCTTTTTTCGCATTGGTATAGATTTTTAAAAAAATAGTTTAATGTGATGTGAACAAAGGTCTTCAGTGAAGGAATGAATTTAAGAGAGTGCACATCGGTTTTTCGTGCGAATGTAAGGGTCTTCGTGGGAAGTAAGCTTTAATTAATATCATACTGCAACCAAATAACATTATCTTTTATTAGTATTGTGTCTTGCATTTAATAATGTTACTAGAGCCCCACAAGGCAGTGGGCGGAGCCTGGGCAGGCAAAAGGCAAAGAGGAAGTGATCAAAAAGCATAGGTATCTTATATTTTTTTGTAAACGCGAAAAAGTTAATATCATTGAGCCTCTTTTGTAAATTTATTTTTCATGAATAGGCATAGTAATACTATTTTGTTTAAGTTTGATAATATTAATCGTGGACCAATATTATTGGTAAATGTGATAACTATTTTCAACGGGTAAGACAGCTTAGAATCTAATTTGCGACTGAACCAGAAAAAATAGCAAAATGCCATATTTGGCATGGCTGTTGAAAAAAATTCTCTGCGCGGCGAACTCAAAACCTAGTAGTACATTCTGAATTCATTTGCACTCCCGATCATAATGGGTAAAACGTTACCCTCCTTCTGGTGCAATCGGGTACAAAGGCCGACATCCGTAGCCGAGTGGTATATACGCCGGGTTCCATGGCGGCGACAACTCTAAGGTCGGGTTTGAATCCCGGTGGGGACAAATGTTATTGTAATGAATACGAGCATATGTACCCTAATGCTTACTTTAGGGCTAGGTTAATTGGTGTGAGTGTGGAAAATATTTATCATTTATTGATTATTAAATTGACGTCTTTTTAAATCTACTTAATCAATGCTAAAATTCATACATTGCCCTGTTGGTGTTTTGGAGCAAAACATAGCAATCAAGCCCAATTATAGGTGATTCATGTGGCCGGAGCTAAGCTGTTTATATAAAATTTAAACATATTGGAATAGTTAGCCAAACCCATTCATCAATTAATTTACGATGTTTGTGCAAGCTGATAATTCCATTGTTTTGTTTATTAAACATGTAAGCAGTTTATCGAACATGTTTACTAGGTGAAATTTTCTTATCTCTATACGTCATAGCGGTCATTGGGCTCTGTCATATACTTCTACGTCAGTATTTGATAAGGTTACCTAACCATCCCACTGTTCGATAATGGACCACTAATCGAGTGAAACTTAATATAGAACAAACAAATTTTATTTTTTAACACTTATATGACGTATATCTTGTAAACGAAACCGATTGACTGATTAATTAAAGCGTTTTAATCGTGTGCATACGCAAAACTTTTCGCATTGCGTATATTTGATAGTTCGATACCTACCAATTCCTTTTTTTTAAAGTTTATTACATTACTCATTTACTAGCAGTGCCCCGCGGTGTTACCTGCGGCTTATTAGGGTTATTTTCCCGCAGTAAAATGTAGCCTAAGTGTTAATCCAGGGTGTCAGCTAACTCCATACCAAGTTTTATTAAAATCGCTCCAGCCGTTTAAACTTGAAGAAGTGACAAACATACACACTCACACACGCCTTTATAAAATTAGTGTGATTGACGTTTCGCATCCTGAAAATTCAGATTCATAATTCAGACGACGCATCCCGAAAAGGGTGCGAAACGTCAATAAATAAATAAATCAGTGCATCTATACCGTTGGAACTTGTTTAATTTAATGAGCGGTGTTCGTGAAAACCTAAGAAACAAATAATACTTATTTTTGTTGTATTTTATATAGGCAATTCTAGCTTAAGGTGTATAATCAATTTCGCTTTTCTTCGATTTTTATGAGCGTGTGAGCAATCGTCCAATCAATCGCTTATTTTCCGCACCATTTAAAACGCGGGGTGCAATAAATTCCGCAAGCGTGACACATAAAGTTGACCGCTTTAATTTCGGTAGGCAAAGGGGCCGCTAATGTCTCAATTTCGAGAACCGACCTACGTTAGTGCAAACACACCGCCTATACCTACGGAGGCATCCGATTGTTAGTGTACCCTATAAATTAATTACCTGACAACAGAACTGTGAGAAGTTGGCGCGGTGGGTGAGGCGAGCGAGACCAGAATTACGCCCCGCTGAGTGGGACCTCCGCGGCGAAGGTATCAACTGTGTCCCAACGAACCGCCTTTGTTACGATTGAACGCACAATCGGCGGAGCACTGGCGAAAATTAATGTTTTTAAAGCAAACCTACAATTTCAGTTCTGGCATTCTAAGTGAAGAACGCCGTAAGAGCTCCGACATGATTTTGAAGAGGAATGGCTTTTATGGGGTAAAACTTTAAACGCTATTTTCTCAAAATCATGTTGTTAGTTACAGCAGCCGAATTGAATGAAGTAGGTACATCTATTTTTTTCATATGCAGCGAAAAAAGCCTTGAGAATGCATAAAACGATAAACATAAAGTATGCCGACATGAAATCCAATTCAATGACTGGTAGTTGTACTACGAGTAAACTACACCAACGTTAGATAACAAGTCTGAAAGAATATTGTTTGTGAGATAGCCAATCAGCGCCTTCCATAATTTATGTCTAAGCTTGTATAGACTTTTAGCGTTTTAACAACTGGTAACTTTTTTTAATAAAATATTATTTTACCGAAGTTAATCTACATCGCAACCACCATTATTAACAAAAAAAAAATAGTTACGTTAAGGGTGCTTCTACACGGTGCAAGTAGCTCGAGCAAGTACAAATGCGGGTTACTCGCATGAGCAGTGTGCACCAGCTACTTGTAAAAGTTACTCGCTTGATGCAAATGACTGGAGCATGTAAAGACACGGGCTACTTGTGCAAGCAATACGCACAAGATATATCTTCATAAAACCATTCTTACTGAACACTAGAACATCAAACAAAACCTGAAAACATAATAGATTAAACACAAAAATTACTCGTCATAACTATCGGATATTGCGGTTTTTTTTTCATATTTTGGTATATTTTTCACGAGCCAAGAATACGCGACTACCTATCGGTCGGCACTTCTTTGCGTTTGCGCCCGTCATTTTTCACGTCTCATTCAATAAGTCGGTGCATTGTCGCCGAGATAGCGATCGGAACATTTCGATGGTAGGTAGGGCGGTATTCCCATGGATATGGTGTTACTTCGCGTGCAAAATGTGCGGCCAACCATTATACGATGGACTTTATTATATTAGGGTACATTTTTATAACCAGATATTCATTACTGCGCTAGCATTCGATTTGAAAGTAGAAAAAAATTTTCACGCCTACACAACTGAAATAAATTTTGATGAATTTCAGAGCTGAAATTTTTAAGTAAATAAATGGCTTGATTTTTTCTATCTTCTTTCAGGTTTCAGTATGTAAGATTCTCAATGTAAAATTCAACAAAAAAAATACTGACTGAATTTAATATAATGAAACAAATTATTAATCCTTATATATTTTCAATATTTCCAGTTGACAGGAAAAGATATTTGTCCTTAACAAAATTAGCTACATATTTATAATTCATGACTAATTAATTACGTCAACAGTTAATATTATGAATTATATACATATTTAGTACTAAATTAAACGTACTTTAGTTGCGGTTTTACAGTTTGTAAATTGAAACAGAGCTTATTTTAATGTGCATTGATGGCAAAATACAAACAGATCTACAATTCATTCAAGCTATGAGTAAATCCAATCAGGCTGCGTCATACAATTGCGAGAAAAATTTAATATTGTTAAATTGTCACCTCAATTGTATTTCAGCATTTGCATCAGTGCACGTATTGTGACGCATACTGGCCCACGAAAAGCTTCCAAATAATAAGCGTTTCGAAAACACCTAGCATTTTATTCAAACCCTTTGTAACACAATGGGACCCAACACTTTGTTGGTTTGACAATGTAAAAATGATTACAGTCGGCTACTTTAATAGATTAATGTTTTTGTACGTAGCAAACGTCCAAACTGTTTAGTGAATAGCAGGTACTGTTATCCATTGAGGGCTAAGTTAGCAGATGCTATCTATAAAACAATGTTCTTTCGCCATCCGTGTTCGGTTTTTCACGTCTACTTATCTCTGGATCTTCTTAGTCTTTGATGAACCGATTTAAATAGTTCACACCTATTTGTTAGTACAACGGTTCGGTCGCTCAAGATAAGATTTGGGTCCAATTTTGTCTCAATCGGCGCTTTGACGCGTGAAGGCTTATCCCTCATAGGTATATTTTTGAATAGTCGCAGTATTGAATGAAACCGTCTTTTCATATAGGTTTTGAGCTTACAAAATTGCGCATCTATCGATTTTAAGATTTCAAAAATATTTTTGTAGTTTTATTTTTATCAAAATTATGTCTTGGCAAATACACCTCTAAAACCTTATTTTAAAAAAAAACTATTAATCTAATATAGTTAGAGCTTTATTGGAGTTTAATAAAGCTCTAACTGTTAACTTATAAATATAATTTTATTTAAAAAATAACTTTTGTTCAACCCACATAAAATCAGAGCGAAACATTGTAAATTATCCTGAAACCTTAAATGCTAACTAGTTCCATTCAAATTTTATTTTTACTACGACCGTAAAAAGTTATCTCATACCGAACCGCTTGTAAAGTTGCCGCCGTTCTCATTCATGTTCTTAATAGGATGTCCAATCACCGCAGAAACACGTAGACGAAATCGATTTAATCAAAAACACATGTTTTAAAAATGTTCAAATCAAACGGTTCGTTAACTGCCGACACACGACGAAAACCGCAAACTTTGAAAACTAGACATGAGCTTATTCAGAAGGAATGCTTGTTTAGGATAAATAATATTCTCAGAACGCCCATTCAACAATGGAAAAGCGGGAAAAAAGAAAATGTACACTAGGCGCCGCCAATCTGCCTCTTAAACGTTCATTCTTCAATAATGCGGCTATTATTAACCCTATTGAACTAACTCGAGGCGGTTCTATACGCAAATATCAAAGCCTGTGTTCGTATCGAACCTCCCACATCCGGTGGCGCTTCAAGCCCAAATTAAATAAGGATTCGGAGCTAACGAATGGTTTATAATCGGCGGCTGAGATGAAAGCGAAGACGGCGATGGTGAGTCGAGATTACTCATAAATCCAACCCTGTTTAGACTGTCTGTAACAGTCAATTTGTTCTCGACAAACAGTTTTATGAATGGACTTGTTGAGGCGCTAGTTTAGTTACAGTTTTTGTGTATCAACATTGTTGTTTGTAAACTTTTTCTGGTATAAATTTTCAATTTAACAAAAATGTAAGTATGTAGTTATTAATTGAGATAATTTATAAAATAATATGAACATTTAAATACATACAAATTAAATACTTTATTCACCACAACACCTTTCCCCATTAACTATTCACATAATTATATTGACAACTTTAAAATAACTTAAATAAAAAAACGAGTGTGCTTATGACCACATGACTGAAGTGAAACTTCTTTATATTTCTATTTTCTTTATATTCTTTATATATATATATGTGTGTGAAGTTTGACTTCAAAAAAAAGGTATAACTAAGAATTAAGCAGAATGGTGCAATTAAGAGATAGGATTACATTAGTATTATTTTATGTTCTCACATTAAACATATGAGTACGTGTAGATGAAGTCATTATTCTAATACTTTAATTTTATCAAGTTTTATTGACTTCTCATAAAGTTTAATCAATGTGGCATTAGTAGTTTCTTAAAAAACACTGTTTAATTATTGACTTCTGTTTTGTTAATATTAATAACCGTTCAAGGTTTTCCATCTATCCACCAGATTGATAATAAAAGAAAATCTCCATAATTGGTAATTAAAAGGAAAATTTATGTTCTCTTTTAAATTTTCCCCGTTGAAATTATTTTATAACCCCAGTTAACTTTAACGCTGGACTGATAACTTTTTAAATGTTGCTGTCATCTGCCATCATCTCCATTCTTAACAAAATTCATTTTTGAATAGACAGCAACAACCCCTAATTTGTGCAACGATATATTATACCAACGTAAGCTTGTGCGTTTTTTCAATACTAACCGCGCCATCTAGCGCTGAGTAGCTAAAGCGTGATAGTGGAATCAATAAAACAACCAATTTATTCTTGTATTAGATCCTCAAACCACCAGAAAACTAAAAACAGTAAATATTCAATAATATGTACTGAGTTATTACGAAATCATAACTTAAATACAAAAAGAGATGTTTTAATGTTTTGAATGAGCAACAGATGGCGCTGTTAGTTTTATAAGGAGTAACTAGGTATTTCAGATAATTGTCTATTTCATTCCCGAATATAATCCAATTTACATTTCCTTACGACAGATATTAATATTAGAGAGCAAATTGCGTCTCATACGTGGCGAGGTTGAGTAATGTCACAACACTACAATGTACATTTATTTACAAAGTAGGTAAGTGCACAATGTTATTATACCTACTGCATGAAAATGTTGTTCGCCTAATTGAGTTACTTAAACAGTTTGCAATGTATAATTATTACTTTCATAAATAATGTCAAAGTTCAAAGCATTATTTAAAAATTAGCTGGATTACTTTATCTGCTAATCATTAAACGTCTAAAATACAGGCTTAACAATAAATAAATACTCAATTCAAAGCCTCTAGATGGCTATCGAGCCACTCAGAGCAAAGGAGCGCCCCGAACATCCTGTCATTTCTACCATTCTCACAAAAAGAAATCGAAGCGTCGTGTTTATCTCCAATCGGCACCCTGTTACTCGTTCCACGTGAAGGTTAACACGGATTCGTTAAAAAAACGACACTGGACCCCCAAAAGACTGAAAAAGGATGAGGCAAAAAGACTACATTTCGGTTACCGAGCGGCGCCTAGCGGGTGCTACGGCGGCGTCTGTGAATGTAAACATTTTTAGTGTTCGCGATCCGATTTCAAAAATAAACAAAGGAAATCAGCGTGTTACCAATGCTATACTCATTGAATAAACACAAATTATTCTTTGAAATGAACTATCGTTTTAATAATATCCCAATATGTATTATATAAGAAGATTTATACATTTAATAACAAAATACTCTCTGAGTTTTAAATTACGTAAATTCAAATTATTTATATAAGATCGTTTAAAAAAGATATTATTACCTATCATTCATAACCTTATTATCTTTACTTATACTATGTATTTTAGTACAGTTTTGTTTATATTAAACTGATTTAATAAAATATTATTCTTCGTTTATTATCGTACGATATAAAGTGCCCCTCAGATGTCAGCGCCGATATTCGCGGCGTGTAGTTTTGTTGCGGCTCTCGCGCCTAATTTATACGCGTTCACGCCGACACAATGCTCTATTGCGTATGCGCAACTATGCTTAAATTAGTTTCCATTTTTATTTATTTGTGATTAAATAATGGACACAAATCAGCAGCGACACATTTTATTAGTCGGTAGGGCTTTAATTATTTTTTTAATATTTCCCTTCGACTTCCGTTTTAATAACTTATATCAGGTCTTTACCTATATGAAATTGTAATTTTTCATGAAATGAGTTACCGCATTTTTTATATATTTTTCATTTTTATTAATCAATGTAATTACCCATGTAATCAATGTATTTTTGCTAACGCAGTGGTAGCTTATTGATGCCCTTTCTGAAAAAGTCTGCTGAAGGGGAGGCCACGAATACTTCAAAGGCATTTTGAACTGCCTCTCGATTATTGATTTTTTTCCCCGCTAAGAAGTTATCCAAATTCTAGTTCCTTTTGACCAAAGCTGATTGGAGATGTGCAAGCTACTCCATCATTGTGTTCAGTTCTTCACATACATATTCACGTTATGTAAGAAGCTGTGATGAATTTCGTCGGCACTAGACCACCAAACAGTAACCATCACTTCCATAGGGGTCAGTTTTCGTTTGGGGCATTGTTGAGGTGCTGAACAAGGATCTAATCAACTTGCTGAGCGCTTGCGACTGTCAAACAGAATCCATTTTTCGTCGCAAGTAACAATGCGATTCAATATGCTTTCGTTTGTGTATTTGTTGAGCGGTGCAAGGCTCGACTCGTCGCGTTCTTTCAGCACCCATTTGTCAAGCTTTTTTACCTTACCAATTTGAGGCAAATGGACTAATATTATTTTGATGCTTACATCGAAAGCTGCTGCTAATTCAGCTGTAGATTGAGAATCATCAGCTTCCAAATTCGGTTTAAATTTGTCATTGTCGACTGAAGTTTTCGGTCGACCACGGGGTTCATTTCTAATGCCGAAATTTCCAGAACGGAAACGGGCAAACCAATAACGAATGGTGGGATCTTTAGCAGTGTTTGCTCCGTAAACGTCGTTGATGTCGTGTGCCGCTTCTGCCGCGACACTCATACTCGAATTTTTAACGTAGCCATGATAACGAAAAACGTACAAAGGTGCTGAAAATAGAACGCTAACCAATAAACATATGTCTTATTTTTAAAAATAAAGTTTCGTATTTAAATATATGAAATAATTTGAACATTTGAAAAAATGGGCTTGAAATAGCCAGTACGGCAGAGCAGCAATTTCATAGGTAAAGACCCCCTTTTTTAAGACAAATACTTTAGGTGTAATACCAATTTTAATATATTTACCAAACATTTTTCACTTGGTAACAGCTGATACAGCCATGACTTAACGAACATTCTTAACAATTAGCTTTTATTGGTTTTATTTATACATATTTAATAAACCTAATCAATAGAAAGTTCGAAAGCTCTACTGCCACTTATCGAAACCAATAAGGGCCAAGTTCTGTAAACATTATAACGATTTTATCTTTAGAAATCCTTTAAAATATTGTTGCATCAGGTTTTATTCTACACTAGCGGCCGCCCGCAACTTTGTTTTACCTAGTTTTTTTTAAAAATCCCTCAGTAACTCAACACTTTTCTGGGATGAAAGTTATTCAGTGTTTGCGTAATTGAGTAAAAAACCACTTCCTTTCAAAATTATAAGTAGGAAGTAGGATTTAAATTAATTATCCAACTATTCAATAAATATTACGACTGCATCATCGTCGTATAGCCGTCGTCTGTTATAAAAAGCTTTGCACCCTGCACGTCTGCACGTCAGTCCGCGTTCCCGAGAGATTATTGTTCAGTTTTGACAGTACGTATGATGTTCACCGCGCTGGCTGTATGCCATAAAGACTCTGTCTGATACTGATCTGCGGTCGTGTTGTGTGAACGCACCCGATCTGATAGTCACCGCTAATAGGCGTTTTACTTGAGTTCCTATCGACTTTGTTCTGAAGACACCAGTCGTTTCTGGGATCATATTACTGTGATAAGGATACAGAAGTTATAACAATCTGCATTAAGGACCTTTATAAAAGTACGTACTTCGTACTTAAATATGTTTTTTTGCTTACTGTTGTCCTTTGCAGGGTTAATGGATCATCGAACATTGGCATTTTATAAAAACAATAAACAGTGTAAATTATTCTTGCATTATTGGTTTTAATCGGAGCAAAATTATTTTTCCATCAATTGCATAAAGGGTTGAATTCTTGGGTTAAACCTAATGCTAACACCCCTACGCTAGCCATTTCTTACAAAGTAAGCAGAGCATTTGTTCAGATAAAAACTGATTGAATGAGTTTTATTTCACGTATAGAGAGTAAAATAATAATTATGAATCAATTTTGTAAGGTTCCTTGTGTCATAGTTGAGATACACGTTGAATAGTAGTAATGCTATTTTTAGTATATTAGAAAAATGAAATCTGTCATTGAATAATGTCAGTTTTTGCTAATTATGAAAAAAATAACCCAAGAATTAATTAAAGCGGTTATTCCACCTGACTAAATTTAGACGTCCTAGTTAGGATCCTAAAAAGAAAGCTAATTAGAAGATATTCTGATTATGTACACTGGGCTAATTTAGTTACTGATTCAGTCAGTTACAAGCGCGCGGCGAATTCAGTCGGACTTTTTCGTAATGGCTCCAGTCCTGTCAAAGCTACAAAAAATCAGCCTTTTCATAGGCCTGACCGTTGGCTCAATAAAAATAAACTAAATTAAAAAATGAAAAACGTGGGTGAAAGAATATTAATATTATTTTTGTTCCAAACAAACGGCATATGTTTATACAATTCGATTATGTTACTCATAACTTCTATTTCTTTTTCCGCCGACATCGCACACTCGCGTAATTTCTTAATCGTAGACCCAACACGTCCTCACGCAGTGACACCTGCGGTGCGACTGAAGCATCTAAACTCTATTACACCTTCCTAAATCGCGTTCTAATTAGAATACTAAATGATTTAGTCAGTCAGAAGCCACACTTCTTCCAATTTAGGATGCTTCCTAAATTGGAAGAAGTGTGGCTTCTGATCCTAATTAGCAAATTAGGATCCTAACTTCCTAAATGCTATTTCACTTGACCGAATTAGTTACTGAATGATTTAAAACGTCTGAATTTAGGCAGGTGGAATAAGCGCTTAACGCAGTGTCAATTGACTTGATCCCAAGATTTCAAATCCTAGTCCATGATCCCAATTTTGTTTGTTTATATTGCAATTTATATATTTTTTTGTATTCTTAGTTGTAATAAGCAGTTAATTGTTCCTTGATATAAATCTGAATCATAAGCTTCATTACCTAGTGTAGATGGTAAATAAATTATACCAAATGATAAAGCGAAGACTGATTATGTGATTACGAGGTTGTTACTTTTTATTATAAAATAAAAATGATTAAATTAGAAATTAACGATCTTTTATTAACCTAATGTTGTTTTCAAATTATGTTTTTTTATGTTCATAAATTCGCAAATTTATAAACATAAAAAAAAACAAATACATGACCCATACACATTAGTTTATAGATACAGATATGTATAAATGATGCTGTTTCAAAGTAGGTAAAGCCTCCTCTGCCTTTCAAACTGATGCATTGGTTCGTCCGTTCTCATTTTTTGTGACATTCTGATGTGACATCAGCAAAATGCAAGTGCACATCGAAATGACTTCGCACATCGGATTTCTTATTATAATCAATTATTTACTCATTTACCCGAGCGTATTGAGGCTTGAGCACGAGTATGAGCGAAGCGGAAGATATATTGGAATTTTATGTGGGATTTTTCACTTAATTATATTTTACTAATAATAATATACATAATATTTAACAAACAGTTACAATCGTTTTACTCAATTAGTTTTAATTGTAGAAATGACACAGATTTAATCAATTGTAGACATGACTTTGAATTAATAGTCTGCTAGTCTGTTCTTTTCTCATAGATGTATCCCGTATCCTTTTCTAGGCATGTTTTACTTATTAGAACTTAGATTATCTATTAGACTTTAATAGATTTTTATAAACGCCAATTTTCATAAAAGAAAAATTAAAGATAATAAACTTAAGATCATTTACATGTTAAGTACAGTTCTGCCACAACAGATTTAAATACAGGTTTTGTTTGGGGTATAAACTGAACGTCTTCATGGGCAAATTCCTAGACTTACTTGAGAATAGTTAGATATCACAAATTTTGTTCAATTTTGTTGGTTTTGGGCAGGCCAGTCATGTTCCATATTGTATTATCTTGTTTTTACTGAACTTTTGACGTCTCATGCTCATAAGATTTCAACGAAATTGGGAAAAGATACGAATCGATTTACAAAAATCTAATAAGCATTACTAAATTCGTTAAAGTGATTATTAAGTTGTAAGAAATAAATCATGGGTCAAATATTATATTTCAACAAATATAAGTTTTATTAAACACAAGAGATCATTCAGCCAATGTGACGTTCTTCCATAAATTTTACTGAAGATAAAATCTCTCGCTAGCGTCGCGGCCGCAGCTTAATATCGTTTCAATGGCGGCAATATTGTAAGAACACAATCGCTTTTTTACACATCAGTAAAAATATAATAATCTTTGTAAAATGTGTATGTTATGAAAATTTAAATTATACCCGTCAACCATATTTTAGTGTCACGAGTATCAAAGCCACCGATGGTAAAGAAAATATTTCAAATTGTTTGAACATCGGCTCTCTGTGGTCAGTATAAATTTGTCGGCTAAATATTTACTGTTTGTTAATAGTTCCTAAATATTTTATGACTAATTTAAATATGTAATTATTTAAATAATAGGTTGACATTTGTTAAATGATTAATCAACTGTGCATTATGATCTGAATATTCATGTTTCGTTTGAGTAAAGAAAGGAAATTATTGTAATATACATATTAAGAGTTTGTTTGCATTTACGTGGTAGGTATAATTCAGAAAGCTCAGTAAAATCAATGCACTTTGGTAAAAATATAATTATAAAAATAATGAACGTAAAATCTAAGTTTTAAAAAAAGATATGCTTTTCGTATTTCTTATGACATACGAAAACAACTCTTGTCATCAAGTAAACTAATAATAAAATTTCCAGTTGCCATTAATTGCGTTTGATTTAATTTGATGCTGTCACTTTCTTTGTGCTAGCGATAGAATAAGACAGAAAAGCGCTTTTAACAAGCAATTAGTTTAAGCGTCATAATCGACATATTTCGTTCAGAAAAATATTATTTTTGTTCCCACCCAGGCGGGGGAGCGGGTGTGAAATCCTCATGGATACCCTACAGCTGGCTGCAGGGTTATGTCAGAGTCTTACTGCCTAAAACACACCCGTAAGGGCACGCTTATGGCCATTAGGGCCTTCAAAGCCCTAAATCAGGCATCCCATGAAAAGAGGATGATCGAAAATTCATGGAAAATTCATTACGCATTTATTCCATTACATACCTTACAGCTGGAAAAAATTGTGGGATTGTCCATTCTCCTCCTCTCTTCTAAAGCATACGCCAATCTTTCCTGTTTCTAAAATTATTGCCCTATAAATATACTGTCGACGTGTGTTTATCAAAAAAATAGAATTTAGAATGCAAGATTAACTTTTCCTCATTTTTCTTTTTCCTCTTTTTTGCTACTTTGCTCATTCTTCAAAAATACTTAGTTTTGTCATAAATATTGTTACAGCTTAAAACAACATCATGTTACATTTGAATTTGGAATCTGTTATTCTTATATGATTATTCTTTGTTTTTTTTCATAGTAGGGGAGCAAGCGGCGATTTTTTAATTTATTCGAGCGTTGCAGAGTAAAAAACAAAAAAAAAGCAATTTTGCGCCAAACGGAATAGGAACCAATTTACTGTGATTAAAAAACTAGGTTTAGAGCAAAATGCGATTTTTGAAAGTCTCCATCCGTTTGATATTAGTCAAATATTTGTGTACCGGGCTATTGATATTTGATATTGGGCTATACAATGAAACCTCCTCTGTTTGTGATAGAAAAAGACCAGGCTATCGACATTAGTGTTCATACGAATAAGACGATCAAAACAGTGAAGGAAATTATTCTAAGAAATCCTGTCCGAAAGCAGACGATTCACGTCACGTATTTTAAAAGATGAATCAGGACTTTCAGCTTATAGCAAGTTTTTTTTTCAGGAAAATACTTATACATTAATATTATATAAAGATATCAGACGGTAAAACAAGAATAAATAAATCACACGGCTCACGCTTAACACCTCACAAAACGATTTTGTATTCTGTATGGCTATGGCGTCGCCCGCTCACGTTGTAAAACGCATTGACATACCTAATAACGTTTTATGCGATGAAATGGCGGTGCAAAAACAATGATGCCTGCAATAACACAGGTTTTGTAACAATCCAACTCGGGTTATTGTCTTAAATAACTATGCTTGTCTCATTCGCGCGCAAATTCTTGCTTTGTTTAATAAATTCCACAAATACTAAGTGTACATTGTAAAAGATACGTGAAATTAACGACAACGCGAAGCATTTATTGATAATTACTTATAGCTTAAAATGTTTCTGTTTTCTGTAATTATTTTTGTATTGTTATTTATTATCATCATTATGAGCCTATTTAATAATTAATATTATTTACGGGATTGTTACCATATGTACCTTGTTTTTAGCGAGTTTCCGATATTTCGGCATTGTTGCAAACGCCATGATCACGGAGTAACTCGTTAAAAACAAGGTACATGTTAACAATCCCGTAAATAACATAAATTACTATAATGTTAGTGATGATGAAAGTTTCAAATAAAATAGCCTATTTAATGTCCCTGCTGCAGGGGCACAGGCCTTCCCTATGGATAGAATAGGAAGATTGGGCTGTGACTCAAAAGGTGAGCCCAGAGCGGATAGGTGGGTGCTAACGTCAGATGTAGCCAGGATCACCGGCTTAACATGCCCTCCGAAACACGAAGGAGCTCGAGATAATAAGTTATTGATCACCCATCCAATGACCGACCATTGCGACAGTTGCTTGACTCCCACGATCACACTCCGAAACGCGCTAACCACAAGCACCATCGAGCGCCTCCTCAATAGTTTCGTCAAGGTATTTTCAAATAAGCCGACTGTTATGTCCCATATTTAATTAATTTGTAAGTGTTTTATTTATTATATTTTATACTTTCTTCGTTTTCGTTTGGACAACGCTCTTCTAGCTACGTAAAAAAAGTTAGAGATCAATAACAGATTCTATTAAGCATCGCATCGACTTATAAATATGTAGCGATAAGTAGAAACGTCACTGTAAATTAGGATATACCTAATTTAAATAAACAGATATTATGACGCATTTTTTTTTCTGAATGTATCATATACACACTGCTTTAAATAAGTAATTAGTTGTAGTAAAATCTCATAGTCATATTTATAATATGTTGTTCTAAGTTATGAATACTAATTAAAGAACTTTTTTATATTGTAGGAAAATAGCCGTTAACAGGTGGAACTCCTTTATTATTTCCCACTCTTGACACTTAATTTTACACTAGTGCTCGTTTCGAAGGCTCCAACAAGACTGCACTCCTCCTGCATGACACTCTCAAGCAACGTCAAAATTACTCTAACGGAAATAGTCAAATTCGTACTTTTATTAAGTAACCTTAGCTTACGATACAAATTAAATCAAATGGTTCATTATTTTTTGAGTAACCCTGCAATATAAACTAGTTAAATATTAAAACAACTGTTAAGTATCTATACAAGTGAATTTATCGCTTGTTTCCGCTATGAATTGTTAATCCTTTATGCGTTCTCTCGTTTAATATTAAAAAAAGAACTGGCTGCAATAATTGCCATCAGTGACAAAAGAATCGGCACTTGGTGAGATGGAAATGTTACGAGGGCGCACCTAAAGTCATGCTTCGAATTAGAGCGAAATAATTAGGGAGATTACGGTGTCGCACATCCTGTCTGCAGGATGCGTGTGGGAGGGCCTTTAGCACGTCATACGCTGAACTTTCAGCCTTAAGTTATATCGTATACAATACTTCAGAACCAATTCAAACTCCAATTAGACGGTTATTAACGAACTGTTAAATATACCAAAGTGATACTTTGTGATCTGATAACTTGTGGAAATCGAAGTGCTATCATGCACTTAGAGGAAAGGGGGGAATAAGAGAAATAATATAGTAATACCTGCTGATTTAAATAATAAAATTATTTGAGGAGCTGTAAATGTTGCGGATATTATACGAAATAATCGAGAAAAAACCAGCAAAGATTATCTGTAAAAAAGGACAACCTAATGATGATTCCTATTTGTGTAGATATATTTTAATGTTGATTGCTTTGTTAGTAATATAATATTAAGATGATAGAAGCTCCAAAGTCAAAAATCACGATAATACAATACACTTACACAACTCTTTATACATTTATATTCTAATCTGTGAGTCTTTACAATATACATCCATTCCATTATTCCTTAAATTTCTAAAAAGATAATCAATACAATAAAGAATGATAATCAGCTCAAAGACTGTTTTATTGACGTCTAAAATGAATGAATATACATTATTAATCTGAGGAATATACTATTCGGACTTCATTTACTACTATTTTGACGCCTTTTAGCTCAACAAACCCACTTTCTACTTGAAAGTCAAAACCATAACATACTTAATACTGTGTAAGCAAATGTCATATCAACAAACGAAAAAAAAGGAAAATATTGTTCTAGGAAACAAATCAAATCTGTAACCAAAGCAATTTATTTATCTTCAAACACGGGAGAATACTGGAGCGAAGCTATTTTATTTATTTAATAGGTTTACCAGCAATAGGGTATTTGACAGTATTAAAAATAAAGTGCCAATTCTTAGCATCTGTGTTTAGAATGAATATTGGCAGGGTTTTTTATTATTTTTACAAAAAAAAATATTCATAAATTTACTAAAATCACCCGAAAAAGATAATAGTTTTCTTATCTATTGTCACGTGACCCGAAACGCTTGGGATTGGCAGAGCCTAAAATGGCGTCACACGCAAGTAAACTTCCGGTTAAAGTGACATTACATTGTATCTTTTGACGTTTTAATAACAGTCGTGTGACGTCACACACTAGTAAGACGCCATATTGTCCAGAAAAACGTTTTCCGCAGCAACTTGAAAATGGAGTTTTTGATTTGGTTATTTTTACTGAAATACAGAACAGAATGATGAGTACCCACTTTTTACGGACTCCATAAACATTAGTCAATAACGTGAAATCGTTTTCTAAAACTTGTCAAATACCCTATTGATACAATAATACATTGTAAATATTACAGCGATAGTACTATAGCTAAAAACACAAATTATTTAAGGTAAATACCACATGCGAAGTTAATAATTACCAGTAACATTAAAAGAACATTAAAATAAGACATTTACAAAATTCTGCCAATTTCTAAAGACACATAATATCAACATACTACAATGTGGTCAATTGCAAGTGCTGACGAAATGCATTGAGACTAACAGCATAAATATTAACAGACTGATCCAAAGAATTTAGAAGTCTACTTACTCTAGGGACAAACGAACTTGAACCCAATACCGTTGTGCGAAGAGGTGGAATTAATGTTTTTATTTGAGTTCTGGGTAATCTACGGGGTACATTAAATGTAAAGTAAATAAGAAGGCCAGGGCAATCTATTTTATTGTTAAATAATTTATACAAATATGTAAGATCAAGTATAATCCTACGATTTTCTAATGAAGAAGCTATGTCACCAGATAGCTTCGATAAACATGTTATTGTCTATTATTTGTTATAAAAACGTGGGCACATTGAAAACAATTGCGTCACAGATGTTTTTGCAATAAACTACAATTGACTTTCAATTTTGGTTATGTACTGATTTTCAATGAGCGTTTAGTCCTTCCAAGTAGGCTGCCGGGTCATTGGCCATGTAGCAGATTTCTAGTTCGAAAGTGTGTAGGAATTAATTGCTATTTACTCTCGCTTGTGATAATGAAAATATCGAACAATGTCAGCGGGTCACCTCTTAGAGAGGGCACCACCCAGTGGCCTGTTACCCTTGACTCCTCGATATAGTGTATAGGTAAAAGTTACCTTATTGATTCCGTTATCGAGGAAAATTCTGACCTTCTGTTACGTTGATATTTATACATTTAGTTAAAGTACAGACCAGGATGTACCATCGGATGACTTCGGGCGTTTTACCCACGTGTTAAAAATATATTTATAGATAACTAGCTTACCCAGCGAACTTCGTGTCGTCATAAAAATAGGGGCTGGTGATAGAAGAGAAAATTTAAGGTTGTACGTATTTTTTAAAGCATTATAAACAAAAATTGTCCAAAAAAATTTTAAGGGTGTGTGACGTAGTGTTCTATCAATTTCCTGGGATAACATTCCTCCTAACCCATATGAAAACACTACGTTACAATATCCAATAGTTAGAATTTTGGTGCGAAGGCGCGTTGTAGGTTTCAGAACACTACGTTACAGGTGGACAACCACACCACAAAAATCGGTCAGGCTGTTTCGGAGGAGTATGGTAACTAACATTGTGACACGAGAATTTTATATATAAGATGCTTTTAAAGTTAAAGTCGGCCTTTTGTATTTTTTTAAAAGTGGTAACAAAACTTTAATAAATTCCTACTTATATTATAAACTAGATGGCTTAACGGATTTGTATGAAATTTGGCATACATATAGTTATATACGTGTGTATTAGTTTAACCATTTGTTTGTGTGCATGACTGTTCCGAATAAATGTTTTTTTCATTTTTTCATTTCATTTCAATCCAGGTAGATTGAGGCATAACATAAGTTTTATCCCGGGAGAGTGTAAAAAAACTAAAGTTAACGCGGACGAAGTCGCGGGCGGCCGATAGTATATAAATAAATCCACCATAACCAAAAGTAGAGAAGTAGCAAGTAAGAAGAAAGAAATGATGCGAAGTTAACACACGAAATGCAGCTTCTTAACCTTAATTTATTATCCGTAAGAACTCTTTAATGTAAAACGCGGGACTTAAAAAACATACATTTTATGATTTTGGACGTGAAATTATTTTACTATGTACTCACATTGTCCGTTTATGTGAACCGTAATATCGATCCCTGAAAGGGCGTAAACGCCAAAAAACAATTTTGAAGTTGTGGCAATTGGTGTTTTAGCTCTACAGTAAAATTTACTTTTAGCGTGTACGCCCTTTGAAGCCCCAGGTACGTATAATACCAATTTATAAAGGATTTTGAGGTGTTTTAAAAAGTGTCAGTGTAAGCCTATCGTAAAAGTTACATTCTGCTCCCGTTAAAAAACAGTAAGCCTCATCATAACCCACGAGAACATTAAAATAACAGGAATGATTCAACGACGCCGTATAACCAAGTCGGCTAATCTTTGAAGCGAGCTCGTCTGCAAATCACAAGTTCTAAAAGATTAACGTCCATTATTTTGCATATTATTGACATTTACTACCAAACAGTTTTATTTATACACGTCCCGAGTTATTTGGGAAGCATATTTTGAAGTTGTCCACATAAAAAAATGTTTTGTGGGAAACAAAAAGAGTTCGGATATATTTATGGCTGAGTCGATGTGTGTCAATGCGAAATTTATATTGTCGAGAGGTCTGGACGCTTATTTGAAATACGGTTCTTGTGACCCATCGGCTCTGTATAAGGATAATGAGGCATACTTAGGATTTGAGGGAGATTACAAAGATAAGTGCACACTTCGGGGTTTTAATGTAGGACGTTGCAAACGATCTTGTTTCGGCGATTACAACTCGCCGCTTAAAACCCATTTACTTCCAATAAGGTGACACGCTACCTTTTTGTGAACTAAACGACTCTTTGGGGATTACGAATACAAATGGCGGGCAAATTGATAGTGAGAAATTATCGCTTGATTTTTTTTGCAATTTACGTATATGTTTGAAAGCTGAGGTCGAATCAAATTTAGATAAATCGTTTTCAAAATGTGTGTATAACATGCAATTTAATCGTGAAAATATGGTAATTCCTTTAGTTTAAACTGTGACATAGTGGATCTCCCGCTCAAATTGGAGTACCGCCCGTCTGGAGAAGTAACCTGCAACTTTTAGAAGACCACAGTGAAAGAATTCTGCCTTTTGTGGTGTTGCGTTTCTGTCGCTAAGTAAGGGTCTAGGGCTCGACTAGGCCTGGCTTGACCTATCCCTTATAGGCTAAGCCCGCAACGGAAAAACGCGCAGTATGAATGCTATCTAGCGGGCCATCATACTATGTATGTTTGCCACCGATTTAAGATTTTATACAATAAAGTGCCTTTTATATCTCGCGCCCACAATTTGTGAAAAAGTACGCACGTCGTCATTTCCAATAAATTGTTGTAACCTTTCTATTGTTCAATTGTGATTTAGTTATTATTTAATACTGTTCCCAATAAATAACTGATCGAACATCAAGTTCATAATAACGTTAACGGTAAAACCACAACAAACGTTTAATGAGACGGTATACATATTATGTCATTCAACATTAATAGGATAAAAATGATGTAACCTAATGAACCGTTTATAGGTACCTACTTATATAATTAAATATGATGTAGGTATATGATTTGGAGCTTTTTGACGCACGGTAACGGAAGAAATTGAGATGCCGCGACTCTTACTCAGCCTTTAGTCATTTTTAACTTAGTGTGTGGTAAATAATTGACTCTCAATTTGTGTCGTGACCTGCTTCTTAATCATTTTAAGAACTGTATTATTATTGTGGTTCGGACAGGTTAAGATTTGATTTAGTGGTGTTTTAAGGCATAGTAGGTAAATGTTACAATTTATTAAATGGCTATTAAGGTTTGATGTGCCCCCGAGGCTCAAGCACGAATTTTGACAGCTCCGTTATTATAAAACATCGTCAAAGTTTCTATGGGGCTATTTATTTATTTATTACTTAAGGCCATTTAGGGGAGAGGGTGATTGACCATGTCTTATTTTTTTCTTCCAAGGGGATGGGAGGGTGATCATTTATCATTAGTAGTTCATTACTACTAAAATAATAAAAATTACTAGCACCTTTGTAGGTACAAATAAATATTCCTAAAATTGGTACATTGAAAATAAACATTTGAACAAATCAAACGTGTAGGTATTCATTTATTCTTTAAGATTCTTCGGACACGGTACACGGTAACTCTGCAGTGGATAAAAGGACACAGCAGCTCAATTGGAAATGACGCAGCAGACGAACTGGCTAAGAGGGGAGCAGACACAAAAGTGTATGGTCCGGAACCTTTGCTGCCCATACCTCAGGCCCAAATTAAAACGTGGCTGCGTGAAATAACTCAGAAATCGCGCTTGACGGAGTGGAAAACAGGTGAAGGATGCCGGCAAACGAAAAACGCGGTTCCGGCGGCAAATAAAAGTTTTTCCGCACCCTAACCAGACTAAGTAGGGACAAACTTCGCAGGATTAAAGGAAACCTGACTGGTCATTGTCCCCGAAACAAACACCTATATACATTATACAATAGGAGTAACAGATAGACCCCTATGCAGAGGATGCATGGAGGCAGAAGAAACGCCACAGCATGTCATCATGGAATGCAGGAGCGTGGCCGACCAACGGGCACGACTTCTCCAGTCGCCAGAATCGTTTCCGGAAGCTTGCAGCAGTCTACTGAGGCTGCTTTCCTTCTGGACCGATATAGGCTGGCTGGAGTAAACGGGAATGTTTTTGAGCCACGCACAATGGTCCAATAATTAGGATTAAGTGCGGAAACCGCCCTAAAAAACTAACTAACTAGACCGATGCAGTTGAGACCAGGTGAAGCGAGAATGATTTTAGTACTCGTATATACCACAAACTTCCTCTTCACACTTCTAAATGACAATTTCATTTCAGTCATTGATACCGAAGGACTTTTAAAGTCGCTGTTATCCAGTAATCCATATAGGTCTCAGTAATCGAAATTCTCCCGTTATCTCATAATTTCTATAAAAACAAATTGTATTCTAGCGAAACTCAAAATATATTTATGCGAATTGGATGCATAGCACAACTCTTTTGATGCGTCCTAATCATTTTCCCCTACGTCGTATCATTATTGGGCATATTTTTTAGCTGCGGGGAAAAACGAGCCAAAAATACTCCACAGCATTAAAATATGTTGTAATGGCACCTTAATGGTATGATGATACATCATAAAAAGAGAGACAAATTTTACTTTTGTCTGTCATATAACGTTATATACATTAGTAATACTTCATAAACGAAAAAAGTAGACCGTTCTTAATTAAATAAAAATTTCAATAAAGTAGTTTTATAGCGATCCATAAAAACGGCCAATTAATATTCATGTCCTGGTGGTGCCTACACAACTCATGTTAATTTAGCTTTATTCCTTTTGCAGATAACTAATTTAGTTAGAATGACATCAGTAGCTATGAGAACCGACTGTAGACCAGTGAAAGTATGGTAAATTGACTATTTAACGGTGAGAAAATCACTGTTTATTTTCGTATCGCACAAAATGATATAAGCAGCGGAAATAGGAAAAGAAAAATTAATAGTGTATGTCATCAGAATGTTTTCCTCTCATATATTCATATAGCCATTTGATTTTTATACTTCTAAAGAGATAGATGATAGATGAAGAGTTTCGTGTCATAAATAAGGTTCAATGAAATACGAATATTTATTAAGGTCGAGTAAAAATGCCTAAAGTCCTGTTTGTAAGGAAAGAAATAGAAATTATGTTTAGTAGGATACAGCTTGCTGAAAGACGGACATATCAACAACGGAGCAGCTCGGTGGCGCGGATGGTTAGCGCGTTCGACTGCGATCATTGAAGTTAAGCAACTTTCGCAGTAGTCGGTCATTGGATGGGTGACCAAAAATCTTCTATCTCGAGTTCCTCATTGCTTCGGAAGGCACGTGAAGTCGTCTCGGCTGTAGTCATGGCTGCATCTGCAGTCGTTAGCACCTGCCAATCCGCACTGGGTCCGCGTGCTGGCCCAATCTCCCTATTCCATCCATAGGGAAGGCCTGTGCCCCAGCAGTGGGGACATTAATAGGCTGATGATGATGATGATCAACAACGATAATTACTTTAAGTATAAATGAAACCTTCAAAAACTAGGTAGATGAAAGTTCAAGGAAATATTGAACAAAAATATTATACAAACAGCAAAACATAAACCTAAAGATCTCCAATAGATAACAAAAGGAAGTTTACACTAACTAATGGCACCTACCATGCTGAGCGCCGAGTACCGAACGACTACAAAAGATCTACTCATATTATACGATAAGGCCTTCTGTGCACAGTTGAAAGTGCACCGAAATAATAACTCGTGTTATAAATAATTACCGTATCCGGTGGACAGGTAACTCAAGCCGCGTGGTAGCACATGGGTAAAGAAAGCACAGAGGCAAAGCTTCATACAGTTGTAAGTGTGAGAGTGAGCACTGGCGACTTGTCGCGTATAGGGTTACCATCCGTTCGACTCTATTCTGGATTTTGTCCAGCTCATTTATTTGACCGGTTTAAATTTATAAGATCGAATAAGAGTAGTAAAACTACATATCAAGTAATATCAAATACCATAACACTGTAACTTTGTAAGTATTTGTTTCTTAGGCTTTCACGCACATCACTCATTAAATAAAACTAGTTTTTACGGGTTAATGCACGAAACTTTATTTATTTATTGACGTTTCGTAGCCTTTACAGGCTACGTTGTCAGAATCAAACTTTTATTTTGAAATAATAATAATAAAAAGATAATAAAGTTTCGTGCATTAACCCGTAAAAACTAGTTTTATTTGTAAGTAATGTTCCAATTTCCAAGTCCGGACTTTTATCGAAATGCCAAGCTTTTCTTCAGGACTTTAGAAATTCCTAACCTAGTAGGGTCTGTGTACCTTACTCGCGTACACAGACAAACGTTTCTATTGGTAGCGACATGGATTTGCATAAAGCTTTGCCTCTGGTTGAAGTGCACCGAAATAATAACTCGTGTTATTATTAATTACCGTATGCGGTGGACAGATAAAGGTGGCGGCAAACTTCTTGAGCACACACAAATAAACTTGCGCAGTAGACGTTTTTGTATGAAAAATTGCTACTACGCAGGCATCCTTGTCTATGGTCGTTGCTCAAGAAGTTTGTCGGGGTGTGTAGTTCATGAGTAAAAAAAGCACAAAGACAAAGCTGCATACAATAGCGCGAGTGAGAGTTAGCACTGGCAGCCTATCGCGTACTCAGAGAAAGTTTATTTTGGCAGCGACAGCCTGCCAGTGCTCACTCACACACGCGCACTGCATGAAGCTTTGCCTCTGGTTGAAAGTGCACCGAAATAATAACTCGTGTTATAATTAATTACCGTATCCGGTGGACAGGTAACTCGAGCCGCGTGGTATAGTGGCCCCAGTGACCCCGCCCACGCGAGTCGTTCACATCAGAAGCAACTTTACTAGCAATTTCTGTATAAGGATTGCATAACAGAGACTGATTGATGTACGAATCATCGTCGACACAGTATTACCGCAATAGTTTGATATATGCCACGTGATTTTTTTCATTAAACTCACAAATCTAATAAAATTTATATTCATGTTATTTGAATTTATTATTATTAATTTAATTTAATTATTTGTAATACTTGAAATCCATTTAAATAATGCAAATATTTTCGTTACAAACTTATTTACTGAAAATAAAATATTCTTCTTTATTATTAAAAGATTTAAGAATAACATGTCAGTTTTGATTAACCCGGCGTTAATGAGGTGGGAAATTGTTATATCAAGAGGTGAGTATAAGATATCCGAAACTTAGATGTCAAGTTGAATGTCAAGTGAGAAACCTGGATGTCTTTGATCGAAAGCAGTGGTTTCTGCATGTTTGCACGATCAAAGCTGCTCTTTTAGGGAAACCTTATAAAAGATATTATTTAAGTTTGTATTACACGGGCATAAAAAGTTCTTTTATTTTATAAACGTGTTATTTTATCTACGTGTAATCAAGCGTTCTTGTTGAGTTTGATACTTTTTTATTTTCTATTCTCTTAAAATATTTGTTTAAGGTATGTAATTAGTTTCTTTTAGTGGTTTACTGGTAGAGAATGCCTCACGGCATTATACGCACCCACCATTTGTTTTAAAATATTATAAAGCAATAAAGACCAAATAAAATAACTTCTGAAATTATAATAAAACATCAATATCGTATACATGCTGTTTTAAAACTAGGAAGTTTCTAATAATTAAATATATAAGTTATTAGTTTTATACTTACGTTTATGTAGGTATGTATGTAGTATTTATGTGACTTACATAAATAATATAAAATATAATCAAATAAATATGCAGTTTGAACCCTATACTTTCAGTTTCAATAATTGATATACATACCTGAGATTTTTGTTGTACAGTAAATTAGCAACATGATTATAAATAAAGGAAAACATAAATTCGACTCGGTACGTTCGGCCATACTTGTGTATGATTATTTTTCTATAGGAAATAAAAAATATAGGTAATAAAAATATAATAAAACTCCTATAAGAAAAAAAGGTAAATCATAAAACTTTCCTAATTCATCTAATCAGGTTAACTTCTTGCCACTTGATTAAAAATTTTAATCGCCTAATAAACTTATAGTTCCTATCCCGATAAGGCGAGGTCGGCCTTGTTGACGTCAAAACAATCAAAGTGGTAGATACAGTTTAAGCTTCACAGCGCTTTTATTGCAAAGCAATAAGAGTGAAATTTGGAACTTACAGTGTCACGACCTCAACAGTACTAAAGTCCTGATTCGCCCTCCGACCCGTTACAGTTACCGTTAATTATCATATCTTTATACGTTTGCAATAACGGTCAGGTCCATATGTGGTACAATTAAAAAATGACGCATCCCAACTCGTGAAATCAATGCATCGCTTTGTCATGCATCGAGAACACGACAAATCGATTTACGATTTGCACGACTTGCTCCATCCGGTAACAGCAGTTTCTCCTTTAAATATGAGTGAAAACTGTTTGAAAGAATATATCCTATAAGTCTTGTTGTACACTCTCAAATGTTTGGTGCCCTTCGACAGTGACTCGGTTAAGTTATAATCCTGTTTGCTGACTCTGTTTGACGTACGGGATTGTTAAGTAAACTGTGGTCGAGTTATGTGTTCAAGTCGTTAACTGACTTTGTTCGACTGTTTTATTGGTTATTTTTTTATGCCGTCGCAGATTTTTTTTTGTTTTTGGGTTTCCAGTTTATTTTCATCGATTTTTCAAGATTTTCTTAATTCTGCTTAAGTCTATACCATGTTTCTGAGATAATTAACAAGATAGGTGGGTTTGAACAGGAAGATTTTCCAGTATACTTTGAGGGGGGAAAGGTCATTAGCCCGAGTACAACCACTTACCCGTTAGCCGGGCCGGTACCTTCATTCTTTGCTAATCGAAAATTCTTAAACATGTTATCTTAAATTTCAAGCTTCTCGCAAAAATGAATCATGTACTAAAATAAGGTACCGATAATCGAACTTCAATTTCGCATGCCCCTGTACAAAGAAAGCACTTTTACTTTTTTATTGCGTTTAGTTCAGTTCGGTTTTCTCACGGTGAAGCCTGACTCACGGGCTTCGTCCGAATTTCATCGTGTGCTGGACCCTTAATTATGACGTCATGAGTGCGGCGCGCACTGCGGTGTGCTCTTTTTTCAAATTTCGATTTTAATTTATTCGCTGACACGGAGGCAGCATATCTTGCGATCTTGTAAGCTGAGTTACAAGAACAATGGCGGTGAGTTATTATCAAACTCGACGATTATTGGCACTTCATTATTAAGTATCTAATAAAATGAACTCGGAGAGAACGTGCAACGAGCATTTGGTAAACTATAAAATTCCTTTTTGCTCATTTTAAATTTATTTAGCATTGAAAATTGAACTGCTTTTTAAAATTTAATATTGTTAATACACTTTCATAATTAGATTCACGTTATATCCTTTTAATACACGTTGATTCATTACTCTTACTTCGAATGTTAGTATGAGTTATACGGGTCACTATACATATATTTTTTAAATCACAAAATATTTAGTTAGGATTTTTGACCTTCATGACCGAGTGGTTTGTACAAACCCATGGTGTCGCCGACTCGAGAGGTCCCGGGTTCGAATCCCGGTGGGGGCAGATGTTTGTGTGATGAATATGAGCATTTGTACTCCAGTCATGGATGTTTAATATGTATTTCCATATAAATATACTTACATATGTACAGTATATGTATTCTATTCGTTACCCTAGCCTAGCATCCCATAACACAAGCCTTACAGTGCTTACTTTGGGGCTAATTGGTGTGAGTGTTGGAAATATTTATTTATTTTTTGCAAAATATATTCAAATATTATGATCACAACATAAAACAGAAATGTCATTTCCTTTAATACATAAATACATGCAAAAACACACATTTTTAGAGCTCACATAATTGACGCACATGTTCGCTGAAATGATCGAAGTGATCTAAACTTATTATCATTATAGTTATGATAGTAATAAAAGTTCTATTGATAATAAACATACTAAGACAAAATAAATCAAAAAACATTATTTTAAAAAATTATTTTAAACACACAAAAAAATCAATCATTATTTTTCACGGAAACGACATTTAGTTGTTACATCATTTCTATGATAATAATAAAATAATGTGTTATAAGAATGACTGGAGTCATCTGACAATAATGAGTGACAATATTTCTAGGTACTGTCTTATGACAAATACTTAGACAAATAAATAGTATGTTGTATGTTGAATATATCCAAAAATTTTAATAAGAGAGCTTATTAAAATTTTAATATTGTATAAAGAAATATTAAGAATCATGCCACGTCATGGTTTTAAAAGTTACATATCAATTTATAACTTCAACCAAAATAAGTCCCCATGGCATTAATTATGAGCTATGGTGGCAAAATAGATACGTTACTATATTTGCCACCATAGCTCATAATTTACTTACAAAAAAGAAACCCTAACCGAATTGACAGGCCAAATTTTACCAAAAACGTATATTACTTATATTTTTTTAACAAAACTTCACAGTAAATAACCTCCTTGTTGGTTAACGCACGCAGCAGAATTGAGAGCAAAAAGCAGTGTAACTAGGTAATAAGAGCAGTAATTTGGTAGTTATAATTTTTTGAATAATAATAGTCGTTCACGATATTGACGTTAATTTTTATAACATCTTTATAACGGCTATAAATTTGAATATATTAAAAAGATAAACAATATATATTTTGCTCTTTATTGGGATGTGTGAAAACAGATATTTTGAGTTTGCTTCAATTAAAATGTGTAGTATATTTTTTTTCTCAGCTTGTCTGACGAATGATGTGTTTAGAACAATTCACGGAGTATGACCACGTTTCTGTTTTGCAATTTTTTTTACATTTTAACAGATAAGGTCAACCACAATAATGAACTAAATATATTTATTCAACTTTTGACATAACTTAAAAAAAGATAAACATCACAAAAGATCATTTTTTTCGTACTTCGTATAATAACACTTTTATGTTAATACATACATAAAAATACTAAATCACGTATATTTACAGCCGTGAGTTTGAATTCATAAACACATCAAAACTATAATCTCTTAGCTGATGCCGCAATCAAGGATTTATTCCACTAAATTTACAGAAACTGCCAACTTTCTTTTTTTAGAAAATATAGGGTTATGTTGTTAACTTAGGGTACGGCCAGAGTGCACTCAGATTCAGATTCAGACTCAGAAAACAAGCGCGAGAAATAAACAATGTAGTTAAAGCAGGGTGGCCATAGTGGCAGCAGGCAACCTGCTTAGACTACACTGTTTATTTCTCGCGCTTGTTTTCTGAGTCTGAATCTGAATCTGAGTGCACTCTGGCCGTACCCTTATAGGTACATTAAAATTTATGATATAATGAGACAATTTTTTTGCAAAAGGTTTCTTAACTTTCGATATATATACTATACGTCTCCGGAAAAGGAACTTACGGATTGGGAACGCGTTCATTTACATTAGATATAAAGAATCTTTTTGAGAGTGACATGAACATGAGTATTTATTTTTCATTTCAAATGTAATATTGCTTTTATAAATACTTGAGTTAATTAAAAACCGACCAACTGCGAAATAACGATAACAAAGATATTAGTCTATTGTACACTGACTATTAAGTCAGTGTGCAAGAAAAACGGAGCTGTCTCCTGAAAATATAGCAGGTTGACAGACAGGTAGATGGATGAATGAAAGCGTACTTTGATTCAGTTCTATATGATTGCACTCAAAAGAAAATTGTGCGTTGTACTTTATTATGTCTATTGTATTGTATCTACCACACATTGACAAGTTGCCAGCCTTTCACCCACGTAAAGTACAATAATAAAATCGGAGTTTGACCACTTTTACGAGTAGTGCGGGGTAACAATATACAATTCAGGTATGTTATCGATATAAACTGAGGTCCAGAAATTTACGTTTTTATCTGTCAATTATCAAACTAATATTATAAAGGCGAAAGTTTGTGAGTGTGTATGTTTGTTACTTCTTCACGTCTAAACGGCTGGAGCAATTTTAATAAAATTTGGTATGGAGTTAGCTGACACCCTGGATTAACACATAGGCTATGTTTTACTGCGGAAAAATATCCCTAATAAACCGCGGGGCACAACTAGTATTTATATATTAATAATATTATATTTGACGTAGATGACTGGTTTGAAGCAAAACTGTAACAAGCCACGTAACAGTTTTGATTAAAATCAACTGATGCACCTAAGAAATATGACCCTTAGTTCTGTATATTATTTTTTAACTTTCATTAAAGCAATTGATGCTGTAGTGTAAGGTCTCACAAACAGTATCCCTAGCACAAACCATTATCGAATTCGAATAGTTTGCAAACCGAAATGTCAATGTCAAATTTTGTATGGAAACTTGAACAGCAGCGGCACAAAGTACGTAACAAGAACTAAAAATCAGTACACATTTGACAATGACATTTCGGACTCGCAAACGTTAGGAATTCGATTTTGGTTTGTACTAAGGGTACAGAGCTCTTATTGGTCGCTCGTGTTTGAACACTCGCTTACATTGCAAGCGAATAAAACTGGCCGCCATACTCCGGCCGCGGGCGCAGGCCGCGTCTGTCTGTGAGAGACTTTTGTCAAGATAGCAATAAAATAGGACAGTTATGTAAAAATCCTTTCCATCCCCCCACGACAACGGCTAACTAGAGCCGAGGTCCGAGTCTCAGAGACGCCCTCTACTTGAGCCGACCCCCTCAGGTTCGAGTGGTCTGGAGGCTCCAGACGGAGAGGAGACTCCCCCCGTGGGGAGACGCCATTTGACTGAAATACCTCCAGAGGCACTAGCCAATTCTCGGCTTGAGGTCCACTTAGGATCTCGCCGTCCCCAAACCCGGTGAAGCTGTAAAGGTCATCTGCGACCAACAGCATACACACTCAAAAAAAAAATCCTTTCCGAATTTGACATGTAAAATACACATGCCAAAATTGGTATAATATCAATCGCTTCGAATTTAGCAGCTCACATAATTGAAATAGAACTTCACGTAGAGGTAAGTACGTTTCATTATTAATTAAACTGTCTAACAGCCCATTGTAACTAAAAATATGGATTGGAGGTTCTATGGGTGATATATTGTGATGCTATGTTTAAGTGTGTGTTTTTTATTGCTATAAATAAATATTTATCTAAATCATGAATACACTTCATTGCCCTAAAAACGAATAATGAAAATTTTATTACTCGCAAAGATATTCGTCACATAATTTCAAGCTACCTTATATCTAGAACAAAATTAAAATATTAAGCCCTCAAATAACAGTGGGCACGAGCAGTGACATATTTGTCGTACATTCGCACAATGTGCACAATAGAAATTCATTTCACTGGCCCGAGGACCATTGCCAAGACCATTGAATAGAATATTAAAGTCGCAGCAGATAAAATATGAACGGTACATGATCAGACGACTCAACCGTCTTTGTATAGTTTGTCGAGTAAGTATAAACACTTTATTATTATATAAATAAAAGGAAAATAGGTTTATATAAACTAGTAGGTGTCAGCGGATTTTCATCTCGAATTGGAGCGCCCTTCTGGGTTAATGAAGCTGGGTTAGGGCCACAGTAAAAGAAAACTTCCTTTTAGTGATGTTGTGTTTGTGTTGGTTAATAATGATCCAAGATAAGAAATTGGATTCAACCAGCAAAGTCAGAATATCTAGATTGGTAGGTACAGTTTACCGTACCGCACCAGCTAATCCATACTAATATTATAAATGCGCACGTGTGTCTGTCTGTCTTTCTTCTGTCTGTCTGTTACCTCTTCAAGCTTAAACTCCTGAAGCGATTAAAATAAAATTGTATAAATAAAATTATATTGGTGTAGAGATAGTTTAAGCCCCTAAAGAGGACATAGGATAGATTGATAGATATAGTCATACATAATTAAAGGGCTTGCAAATAGATATTAAACTGTAGTGGGTAAAGGCGGTCCTATCGCTGGAAGCGATCTCTTTCAGACTACCTTTAAGTCAAAGGATAGTTTAACAGAGATAGAGGACTAATGAGAGGAGTGTTAAAATCCCCCATAATGATAGTATGATGAACCGTAGGAACCAGATTCTCCAAGAGAGTCATAATTTTGGCGAAATAATCAATATGGAGATTAGGGCTATAAAATACTTCAAGAAGAACCCTGAGGTGGCCAAGGAGAACCACAACAAATAGATGCTCAGATGATTCGGAGTACAAAGAGGGAGATTGATCGAAAATATTGATAGAAAAGTGGTTTCGAAGATAAATGCAAACGCTAGCGCCACCCTTCCCAGTCCTGGCATTGTGAATGAGATGAAATTTGGGAACAGAAAATGAAGAGAAAGGGAGTGAGGGTTTAAGGAAAGTTTCCGAAACCAGAACAACATGCTAGTTAGGGTCATTTGAGAACGTTGCCAACAAATCAATATAGTGCGCCGGGATACTTTGGGCATTAATGTGAACTGCATTAAATTTTTGCGAAAAGGAGAGAATTCAGACTCCGGACGCTCGTTCAAGGGCAGAGATGCACTATGAAAACTAGAATTTGGGGAAGAGATGGAGAGAAAATTAGAACTATCACTGACAGATTCCTCAACAATACAATCGTAAAAATACTTTGCAACATTAAAAATATAAATATTTTAGTAAATATATATATATATATATATATATAGAAAATAAATAATAAAAATAACAAAAAAAAACTACGTAAAATAAAATAAACTTAAATGATACTTTTTATCCTAGAAATTATCATTTAAGGGGGTAAAAAGGGGGTGAAAGTTTGTATGGAAACCAATTTTTCCACGCAGACGAAGTCGCGGGCACCCCCTAGTTTATTGTAAAGTATTAAACAGCATCATACACATTGTTCAGATTTTTAAATAAATAGTTATACAAATCGTAAACAGCAGAGGTGCCATTGATACTGACACAGGACTCTCAATAGTACAAAAACTCCGGATTTCTCATGGCAAGGCAAAGAGAACTTTGCAACCTACTCTAAAATGCGCAAACAAAAACCAAAGTGATAAAATCTTTGACAGGATAGGCTATCACAGTAATATAAAACATAGATGTATGAACTAATCCAAAAAATCATGGTAAATGCATTAATACACAATAATATAGACATATTTTCATATATAGAGTTTGTAAATTTGCTATAAACACTTAATACTCAATTGCTGATATAACACAACCATAAAAGTAAATAACCGATCTCCGATCGAAGAAGTTTGCGGTCGATTTGTGGGCGTGAATAGTTTACACGTCGTGCAATCATTTATGAACAGAGTTTAACTTAATTCTGCAATCGAATAACCATTGCACGTATATTTGCAAGTATGTATGTATATATTTAATTCATAGATTTTTTAATATCCCTTGTTTAACTGACACTGCCGATTCCAGCCTCCTTTCAATCCCCTCCATCAAAAGATTGTCTGCGAGAAATCGCTTTAAGCGATAACACTGCCTATTGCAGCACTGTAAAAAATACACGTGTAATTTTCCCCCATTTCTGTACTAACTGTGGTGTTTTCAATAAAGTATTTTGGATTATATATTTACAGAGATTACTGAATAATAAATTTAAACAAATGTCAATAACAGAAGTTGAATCATAAATTTCTGCCTTTTATTGGTAGGAAATGCCTGAAATTTATAGCTACTAAAAATACCATTAACCAACGATGATCTTAGTAAAGAAGTTAATCACTCAGCTCCTCAGCTTAATTTCTTCGTGAGTACCTTCGTCAGTTCTCAGTCAAGGATATTACAAAGCACACTCAGTATACACACATCCAAGAAGTCTAAGCACCATGCATTATTTACACAAACTGTAAGTTTTATTAGTTGATATTTATATTATCGTTATAAAATGTATTCCAACACAAGTTTTAATTTACTTCCTGGGGAAGTTCCGTTACAAAATGTAAAATTCTCTCAAAGAGGACCAGAACAGCTCTCTGCGAGCAAGTTGCTTTGAGTAGCCTTAGATTACTTGGCCACCCAGACTGCAAGGGATTTCCTTAGCATGTATTGGATGGGTTCAAAAGGGGTTTTGGTTTACCTGAAATGTATATCGGGCTATAAGGTAGACAGCCCTTTAACTAATATGATTTTTTACTGCATCAAATACAACCAACCTTTTTAACCCTAACGCTTACCCTATCCTAAGTTAGGAAGAAACTTTATCTGAGTAACCCCTTTTTCAGATGAATTTGGGATATAGATCTATTTCTATGTTTATGAAAGGTATAGAGTCTGATTGCAGTTCTGTAATTTTTTTATGATAGGTTAAATGTCATAGGAAGTCTAAGCACCATGCATTATTTACACAAACTGTAAGTTTTATCAGTTGATCTTTATATTATCGTTATAAAATGTATTCCAACACAAGTTTTATTTTACTTCCTGGGGCAGTTCCGTTACAAAATGTAAAAGTGAGGAATATAAATATTTTTATTTATAATTATTTATTTAAATGTCTAATTATTCAAAGGTTTTTGCTTTAGCCACCACTTAATCAAATTGGTTGTAACTAACAAAGAATATAAGTATTGAAAACATAAAAAGTCGGGTCGAAGTAAAAAGAAAATCAAGCTCTTGTTGCTAAGCTAAGACTCTTTTGATGAGTATATTTTGATATACACTATTAGGTCTCTATATAACGAAAGTCAAAGTTCAATATTGTCGTAATCTTTAGCTAAAATAAGCTATTCTTATATGATAATAACAAAGTCAAAGTAAAACAATCATAATAGGGAAGATGCAATATTTTTATTTTTGTTTTCATTTTAAAGAATTCCATGTAGAATAAACCACAGATATATTAAAAAATTAAAACATTGCAATTTATCGGAAAAAATGCGGTTTTAAATTGACAATTTAAATATTCGCGCGAAAACGAACCTATGGTTGCGATGACGTCACTCCTGTCTGTCACTGGTCGTAGTTGTTCATTGCTGGCTTTAAATTTCGATACTTTTGCATATTTTTTCGACTTTCGAAATATTTTTTTGAAAAATTTAAAATGAACTATCCATCAACATCATGTGATCATAAAAATACCACTAATATTCCGACAAAAGCCGTGTTGACTCATGTTTTGTGCCAATCTACTTCAACAAAGTTTCCAAATAAATTGTTTTTGACTGGAACTTCTGACCCAAAACTGAAAAAAAAGTGGTTTCAAGCTGCGAAGAGAAATGACAATTATTCTCCAAAGACCATTATTCGATGCTGAAAAGATCACTTTGACGTAAATCGGCGAATATACTTGTTATATGCTTAATTAATCTGCTTGTACGTAAAAACGCATTAGTAACCTACCTAATACTTACAAAACCTGTCTATAAAATATTTTTAATTTTACAGTTGGAGAATGACGTCGAAAATTAGATAAAGTTTAAAATGTGTGGCACAATCTTCACATTGGCAGGACTGAACCAAGCTTTGCGTTTCATTTAAAATAACTGTAACACGATAATCTTCTTTACGTACATTATGCTCCGGAGAACTCGACCTTTTACTGTACATAATTTTCCATCTCTTTTAATTTGGACATAGCCGATTGCATTATCACCGTAAGATTTGTAGAAGCCGCTGAATAAAATACGAAGTTTAACAACTACGATTTTTACATACCGTAGTAATTTAGTCCCTTTCATTTCTACACTTAAAAACTCTGCACTTTGGACAAAAAAAGTTATAACCATGTCAACGCTAACTCTTGGTAAATTCCTGGAGTCTGCTTTGATAAACGCAACTTCCATTTTTATTAAATGTAAAAAAAAGCAATAAATATTCCCATAAAATAATATTTACTTTACCAACCATAATCTCAAAGAAGTTGTCATAACAGGAGTGACGTCACTAAACACTGATTGGTGTTTTAAAATACGTTCCGTTTCAAGTATTTTTAACTCGTAATAATTGTTAAAAAACAACATTATGTAAAATAAAAACGTTACAGTGGCATTTCTTTTATATTTATTTAACATTTTAGTCATAAATTTTTTATAAATATTATATATGCATCTTCCCTATTCTAAATAGAAGAAAATTAAGGCCCACTTTCGTCAAAGTTGATATTGTTGATACTCGAATAAAGGCTTAATCGTGGTTAACACGTCATTCTATCTTTGTCAATTGTATAAAGTCAAGTAGAGATAGAATGATGCTTAAACATAATAAGCTTTTAAATTTGAATTAAGATCTTTGGTGAAAGTGGGCGTGGAACTATTTTTTATTGAATAGTCCCGAAACTATTTTATCTATGAATAGGCCAGTTTTTTCCTCAAGCTCGTGTTTATGCATGACCGGTCAAAACGTGTTATTTGTGACTGTACCTTTGTTCAAACAATATCCTGCCTCCGCAGATTTCGCAACCCTGGCTTATGTCGGTAAGCTCGCTGATATGTCTGGCTGAGTTATGGCGCGACTGGTTTCATTCAAGCCTCCCATTCATACGCAGCCTGGGATTATCAAACCGCCTATCTAGACGAGAAAGCACCTACGCTACCTCAAAACACGAGAGCTGTATAATGAAAACTATGTCAAAGTTTATTATGTCTTATTTATTGAACATTTATCATCATTACAATTCATCACACACTTCCATCGGAGTTAATAAATGAGAATTATTATAATTTTTTTTTCTACGTATTGTCATGTAAATCTTTTGTTCTATATGAGAAGTAGAAAATTTCTCAAATATTTAATTTGTGCAATCTTAAAACAGCACGCAAAATTTCATTGCCATATAAAAACGTAACAGTCTATAACAGAGTACTTGCGCTCTTGATCTTCCCCTGTATGCTCATTTAATGATAAAATAAGAACATTTTATCTGCTCAAATCTAGTGCAATATAAATTTTATCTCGGATAATGTTACATTTGCGGACACTTCTCCTATCGGACTTGTTGCGACCAAAGATTTTGTTACTGGTTATAAAATTTTATTTCTTTATGTACTTTTATTATTGCATGCGTAAGGCTATCTGCAGTGCGACGACCTTAAGTAGATACAGAGTAAAATACTGTAGTAACAACATCTCGTATAGTTTTCACTTCATAATTTTATATTGACGACTAATACGCAGACAATAAAGTCTGTAATAGTGTTGTACTCACATTGTGATATGGAATCGATACCATCGATTCTCAAAGTATGAACAAGTCTAATAGGTGGCAACTATATTTTTAGAATTCAAAGAAAAATAAAAATATATAAGACAAAGGTAAACAAGGGTCAAAGCGGAAGTCTGAGAGTGGGCTAAAATGGTGTCACCAAGTGTGACTTATTATCTCAGAGATTCGCGATGCGAGTTAGATCGGAAGTAATTGCGGTGCATTCGTGCGAGCTCACAGATATTTGCGATGCTAAGCGAATTCGCAGTTATGTGTGGGAACACCAAGATTAAATAAATAACTCTTTAACTTGGATTGCTCAAGCTCAAATAATTACTGTATGAAAGGGGTGAATTGCAGTATTCCCGGACTTTACATTGAATAAAGAAAGGTGTCGCAAGAATTCGGGCGGCCTAAAACTTTTGTGCGAGATTATGCTTTGTTGCCTAGAGGTGGTCGCGTCATTTTGAACGCACATCGTCCGCAATAAAATCCTATATATTGTAGCAACGCCGTGAGCAATCGAAACTTGTTTATGGTTCACAACAACAATAATATTGTCATTTTAATTTTTTAGCAACAATAAATAACTTTTGTTCTTCCTGCAATAAAATGTGCGGTGACCTTAATGAATTACTATTTTTATCGCTTCGCTTGTGAATAAGGTTTTTGAATAAGGGAGCAGTAGGTATGTCTGGCGCAGAGATTCTGATATTGTACACTGATCCACGTGAGATGATATGCCCACGAACACTGAGAAATGTAGATTCAAGCCCTTTGTTCATAAGCTATGAGTTGTTCATATTTACAATTAGAAGATAGAAATTCCATAACTTCACTTTGGAACGTGAACCATTTTAGGTTTTGTTTTCTTTGAGAAGGAAATGCAATCAAATTATTCTTATAATTTGTTTTTTGATGTGTTAACGGTTAGTATGTATTGGTGTTTATAATCACTTATACTAAATAATATTTCAGTGTATAAAGTTTAATCCTTTCATTCAACAAGACATGTTTGAAATGTTTTAAAGGCGATATGGATAAGATGTAAACTTTTCCCTGTTGTTTCCATATGACATCTTAGATTCAACTATTGCCAAATGTTCATCTTTGAGGTGTGGTTGAGTAAGTGAGATTTATAAACTTTTAATGATAGATGCGAAAATAGGCAGTTGCACTTATTTATTTGAATATTGGAAGAAATATATTTTTATCTACATAATTTCATTTACGTTTTAGTTCTCTTTGTCCGCACGGATAGGGTTAATATCCCGCCTAAATTATGGAACGTGATTTTTTTTCATATTTAAATTTGTAGCAGTTAAAACCTCAAAAAAGAAATGTGTTTTTATTAAAAAAAATCCTACTATATAACTTTATTGTATATTAGGTATTTACGATGTTTCATTACAAGTTAACCACTTTCGCATCACAATCAACTGAGCCAAATTTAAAATTATTACGTAATTGTATTACCCACTTTCCGGCTTTATATATGATTTACAATTTATTAGTACACTTTAAACGCTCTATTAACGTAACGTTACGTTCAATGACATAACTTAATATGGTAAAAAATATTTCAACTGCTTTCTAATTTTTTTTTGTTTAAACTGATGACAAAGTGCCCTCAAACACGAAACTCAGTAACGGTAAGATTTTTAATTAAAATGTTCCTCCAATAAGATGTATGCATAATCTATTCAATAATATCCTAATTATAATAATATAAGAAACTCATTATCCATAGTTAAACATAGTAAAATAAGTATTAGATTGGAGACATTTTAAAAATAATTACTAATGCTTGTATTGTATTTTAAGACATTGTGAATATTAAATCACTATCGTCACTAGATTTATCCGATGACAAGTTTCAAAAAAAGCTTTTGTTATTTAAATCAAAATTATGTGGATACCAGTTAGTCCCATACATTTCATTGTTAGGAAAGTGATTAGTTAGAGATGTAAGATTGACTCGATTTCTTTAGTTTTGATAGAGTTAAAAAACAATTATTTGAACCCAGAAATTTAAGAAAAGTTAGATTTTGCGGTATATTTAGTTTTTTTCAACAGGACAGAATCTTCTCAGTATCATAAGTTACACTTGAATATTATCTGTCAGTCTGTCGGCATTGTTACATTTTAACAGCCTATCCCTATAAACAATGATTAAGAATTTTGGTACCTATCATCACTTATTTATTTCCTATTAATTTTATGCATACCTTTTAGGGTTCCGTACCCTAAGGGTAAAACGAGACCCTATTACTAAGACTCCATTGTCGGTCTGTCACCAGGCTGTATCTCATGAACCGTTATAGTTAGACAGCTGGAATTTTACACAGATTTCCGTTGTCGCTATATTAATAAATACTGAAAACAGAATACACTTAATATTTAAGAGGGGCTCCCATACAACAAACGTGATTTTGATGCCGTCTTTTGCTCTATAAACGGCATCAGGCAGACGTTTAAAATATATACAGAATATTGAGTTATATATTAACCTAAAAATAAATAATTAAATTGAAAATACATAAATATTAAAAGTAAGGGTCCCTTCTCATACAAATGACGTATTTTTTTACCCTTTTTGGTCGATATTATCATATTATTATAGTACCTTATGAAGTATGAATCGTGGTATGGAATCATTCGTGCGCGAGTCCGACTCCCATTTGGTCGATTTTTTTTAATGCACACCAATTATTGAAGGCTCAAAATAAGTACTGTGCACAGGCTTATGCTATTATGAGATATTAGGGTAATGGATAGAATGAATATACTGATAAATATATAACTATATTTATATAGAAATACATATAAACATATAACTTAGTTACAAATGCTCGTGCTCATCAGACTAACATTTGCCCCACCAGGATTCAGACCTGGGACCTACCACGCCACGGTGGTTGTCTAAACTTGTTCATGGAGAAGGATAAAACTTAATGAACATAGATTAAGATGCAGCCATTTAATATTTTTATATACCTACATTTCGTAACATTTCAATTATCATTACACTACACATACTAAGTATAGCATACATTTTGTATTCTTAATGTAAGTTTTTTTTAATTCGATTCAAGTAATATGATAGATTTCACTAGTAAACTGTTGTTTTATTTATTAGATTTTGTTTGTGGTGAACGAAGCGGACCAGAGAGTGGCTGGTAGCTCACCCACCAAGCGTCCTCTGCATGGCTTTGGATGGGCCGCAGTAGAAGGCGCGTGGAATAGAAAGAGAGCAGGCGAAAGAAGTCGGTTCTACCACCTCCAGAGAGGAGGGGAAGAGAAAAAAAATGAGACGTGAAGAATTAAAATATTTGTGGCGGGGACAGACGGCGCGAGCCCTTGCAGTGGCTGTAAGTGGCCAAGTGCAAAGCCTCGCGCAGCTAGCACCGACCACATTGTTATAACATATGTTTAAAACGCACACAGTGGCTAAGACAGAAGACACAATGATTTCTAGACGTAAATTCTCTGTCAGCAGATCTAAAATAGTCGAATTTCAGATAATAGGCGGCCACTAGTAATTTATTATAAAGAAAACCAAAGTTTGTATGTAGGGTCTAGCCAGTTGCGAATTAATGTCTCTGCCACAATATTATTGTTTACATTTATTGAGATACGTAAGCTTCAACGTAAAATTCTTTAAAATTACATTTCTATAAAAAGAATTTTACGAAGGCGTCAGCAATTTAATAATATCATTAACACAACGCATTCTAAAATAAGAAATATACTTCTGTTGCAACCGGAAGTTATATCCCGGAAGGATATGAGTGTATCCGTCCACTCATTCACTACAAAGTAGACCCATCGACATGCACTACCTCTAGACGTTCGAAACGCTCCGAGGACTGTGTTTCGTTAGTGCTTAAGTTGAATCAGGATACTAAAATCGGACACTATATTATAGGTACATTATGTATATATGTGTGTGTATGTATGTATGTTTATATGTATGTATGTTTGTATGTATGTATAGGTATTAAACGTCATTTAATTTTGTTTTTTTCTCATTGTTTGATGTTTGCTCTTTTCTATGATAGTCTGTTGTTTTATTAACTCTGTACGTTCTTTCCGGTTGACTAGTAGAGAATGCCATGCTCGAATTAAGTCCACCATATGCAATATAAAGGCATTAAAAATTAAATAAAAAAGTATATTATATATACTCAATACTTAAATTTGCAATAAAAATCAATTGCTTTACTGTAGTATCATTATTCGTTCAGTGTTGAAACCGCTCACATCAGTTATTTTATTATTATTAACCATCAGATATTAATTTTCAACAATGTGATTTTCAGCAATCTATATAATATGTTTTAGCATGGTTTAAAAATAAAAAGGATTTTTTGTTTTTGTAGGGCATCAAAACTTTTATATGCCGAATCATGTTTTCTTTGATTGTCTAATTATGGTTTAATTCGAAAAATTTACAAATAAGTAGGACCACGAGGGAACGGGTGTGATAAGATACCGTTAAATTAATCCAGCATGAGGGAAATAAACCCAGACATAAAGTTCGCTGTTACCAGATCTAGATATCTAAATTATTTTCTCACTCGCCTGTAAAAGTGTTTCAAGAAAATATACATCTTACCTTTCTAGTTTAGAGTTCAAAATCGAACATGTATCATCAGAAATGAAAGATGTAATTTATATAGTAAATACTCTTCGGAGAACGAAACTATATTTCACAAGAGAATCGTCTACTATCACGGCAACGTCTCAGTAAGCAATTACATTGAGCAAAACCCACTAAAGCGTTGCCACCTGTTCTCACTCCGATACTGTTGACAATTTCCTTGAAACACAAAGAATTTTCAACTCTATTACTTCCACGTTAAAGTTAACTTCCCCAACGTGAGAAATATAATCGTTTAACAGAGGGTTTAACTTACTATTTCCTTCAGTATTAGGTTGAAACTTCAATGAGGTGGTGCTACTGAAGTTGATATCAGATATAAGCCCACACATTTCCATTCATAGGAAATCCATGACTTTCTTTTGTAATGAAACTTAGTTTATTTCTTTATATAAACGACGTGTGTTTGAGAGGGCAGTAGTTTCCGATGAGTGTTGAACGGATGTACGGGTGGTCCTAATGACGTTTTTAATTGATAACCTACAATGTGCAGCACGATGAACAGTACCCCTAGCATGAACCGATATCGAATTCGAATAGTTTGCGAGTCTTGAGCAGAAACTTGAACAGCAGCGCCACAAAGGACGTAACGAGAACTAAAAATCAGTACACATTTGACAATGAGACATTTCGGACTCGCAACCGATTCGAATTCGAAATTAGTTCGTTCTAAGGGTACTGTACCTTTAGTATGAACCAATATCGAATTCAAATGGTTTGCGAGTGCGAAATGTCAATGTCACATTTTTTATGTAAACTTGAACAGCAGCGTCACAATGGACTTAACGAAAACTAAAAGTCAGCACAGATTTGACGTATAAAATAGATCTAATTCAACTATTCGAATTCGATAATGGTTCGTGCTAAGCGTACTGCAACTCCTAAAGGTGATGATGCGTGACTGAAACATTTTTGGGATAAACAAGGCTAATAGAATATTACTGAAAATCTCTGTACTACTGTGTTCTGTTATACACCTTATTGTTATTTTTTTGCGGAAATATAACCTAAATCGTTGTCTGAATTCGCTAGTCATTTTTCTTAGGAAACTCAAAATTCACGGTGCATAAATGATGTTCTTATATTTTCGTTTTTAATTGCTACTGAGCTAGAAGCAAAAGTTTAGTTTGTAAAAATATGTCCCTCTGTGTATTGCTATAACATTCTTTTTACAGTGCAATAAAGTGTACTCATTCATCTTTATATATAAAACTCAAAGGTGACTGACTGACTGACATAGTGATCTATCAACGCGCAGCCCAAACCACTAGACGGATCAGGCTGAAATTTGGCATGCAGGTAGATGTTATGACGTAGGCATCCGCTAAGAAAGGATTTTGATCAATTCTACCCCCAAGGGGATAAAATAGGGAATGAAAGTTTGTATGAAACTTTGTCAATTTTAAACCGATCAGGCTGAGACTTTGCATGCAGGTATAAGAAGAATCATAGATGAATGTCATTGTGTATAATACAAGCCTGAGAACAAAAACTGTAGTCTACACTTCAGCTCTACACCGAAGCGAAGCGAGGGCGGGCCACTAGTATATTATATAAAGGATAATGTTTATAAATATTTTGAGTAGGTAAACATCAGACGTAGTACGTAGTACGTAGTACGTAGTACGTAGTACTATCAGATTTAATTTAAAATTAAGAGCTCAATAAGTAGCCAACAAACTGTACTGCAGTTTGGCGACATTATTTCTTTAAAACACATTTGTATTTCTGTTTAATAAAAATATCGTACTAACATTAGAAATGTAAGTTTGTATGTTTTGTATCTTTATTACTTAATCACGCAAAAGCTATTGAACGGATTTGGATTAAAGTTAGTGTAATATTGTTTATCACCTAATTGAAACATAGAATACTTTTTATCCCGAAAAAATGTAAGGGACACTCAAAAAATATCCCTAAGATTTATTCTATCCCGCTAGTATAATATAAACTAAAATTATTTTCAATATGAGAAAACTTAAATCGTTCAACATCAACTAAATCTTTCACTGACTTCTTTCATTCTTCATTGCTGTAAACCTCAAAGCTGCACAATAAAGCCGTAAAACTAAGAGAACTTGCGCAGCCAATACAGAGCCAATATTTGTAAAAAGACTTGTTAACACCCAATAACACGCGCACTCGACTTCATTAACATCAGCGAGTCGAGTGTCACTGGAGGCACAAGCACCATTCGGACGTCTCCACGTCTCGTTGAACGATACTTATTGCCCTTTATCCCTACATCCCGTCCCGTTACAGTGACTAGCCTGTAAGCCTACACAAATTAGAAGCCGCGATTGCCCGCCACAACGCTCCGACTCTGGCTGCATTTTAATTTGTTTACATAAACTTGAAACAAAAGCCTCGTGAGGTGGTCAATGATATAAGGGTGACTAGAAAGGCTTTGTCTTTGTAACAGCCAAGTAATGTTGTAGTGGTTGTGCTTGCAATTTTTCTCTAAATTCTTTCGGATGTGAATCTATTGATGAAAGGACTTACGTCAATAAATTAATCACAAAATACTAAAATATTTGTGAGGTAGTTGTAAATAGCAACCGCTTATTTTAATTTGATTATTATTATTATTTTACGGAATATAACAATTTCGTTTGTAAATTACGTCTCTGACTGTAAATGACGTCTCTCCCTATTGTCTTGAGGCAAATGAGCGACAAAGGCAATTTAGGAAGATAAGTTTCATTAAAAATTTATTTAGATATATCTTGTTTCTTAAAATACTGTTATTATGTTAATGTCGTATGATGAAAAAAACTTCGTTTCCGATTTGCAATAAAGAAATAAAAATGCTAGCAATGTAAAGTAAATCATGGATGTGTTCTTATAAAAAAACCTGTCATCATCATCATCATCAAACTCCTTTTTCAACGAGCTTAAAATGCGTTTTTAATATTTTTTTACAGAACTCGACGTCCTTTTCAGGATGCCTCGTCAAGAATATGATTTTTATTTACTTTTGTTTAGCTACCTTCGAAAGACAAAAAAAGGTCTAGAAAAATTTATTGAAAATAATATTCTTTAAACTGTTGAAAAACTGGTTTGATTTAATGAGAGGTGTGCGTGAAAACTTAAGAAACAAATGAATACATTTTTACCATTTTATTAATTAAACTGGTCTTTTTGAAGCTATTCCAGCAGTTCAATCTCCTTGAAACAGCCTACACGCATCGCGGAGATGTTCCCAAGTAATTCCATGTTTCAAGTGCAGCTTATAATTTCGGCCCGCGATGGTATCGCTTGAGAAATGTTCTTGTACTGCCTTCACCTGCGCCAAAGATTACACGCCCCAGGGAGGAAACTTATGCATAATAAAAGTTAATGATTGTTATTTAAACTACAAATGTTTAGAATTTATTAATTAAAAAAAGAAAAAAATATTGCAAGCAAAATAATTTAAATATATATTCGATATTACGGTGTCCAATGGAGCTATTTTTTTGTAATTTTGCACTCACAAACAATCTTTGCTTATAACCCACCCGTAGGTTAGCACCTGCTATAACCTAAAACGCTTGCAAGTTGCAATATCATACACTATCACATACGCTGACCCCATCCGCAACCCATAGTGCCTGCATTCATATTCACAGACAAAAATTTCAACCACGTAAAATTTCCACGTATTTCTATACTGTTATTAACCCACTATACAGTAGTGTTAACTAATAGCACCGCTGCATTATCTCCTTCTCAGGGGACGATGGCATAAGATGAAGCTTGGAAGGCCCATTATCATAGACGTGACCACGGGTGTATGTAGGACAGTCAGAAAGTTTTGATAAATTAATAAATAAACTTCTATGAAGAAAATATTTTTATTATATGTTTTCAGAGAACTCTTCTCCAGTCTTTATACAAAGTTTCATGCGTCTGAACAAATTTTCAAATCATTTTTTCCAGTCCTCTGCAGACACCTCTTCCACGCCCTTCTCAAACGCTGCTAGCGCTTCTTCCGGCGATGAAAACTGTATCTCTTTGAGCTGATTTTTTTATTTTAGGGAAAAAAAGAAGTCACACGGAGCCAAATGAGGACTGTAAGGAGGGTGTCCCAAAACTCTGACTGGTGTGGAGTCCAGGAAGTCCTTCGTTTTGATCGCAGAGTGCGCGGACGCGTTGTCGTGGTGAAGAAGGACCCCGCGGAACCCGGTATTAGGTCGCTTGTTGCTCATTGCAGAAAAAACTTCTGGTAGGCATTTTGTGCTATACCATTCGGCGTTGATGCTGCTTTGGTCTCGAACTGGAATTGAAATTAGGTACCCCGTCAAAGTGAAGAGATTAGAGATCAAAATTTTCTCTGCGATCCTCGATCGCTTCACTTTAGTAGGCGTTGGTTCATTTAGAAACAGCCAAACTGTCGACTGACGGTTTGGATCATATAGATAAATCCAGGACTCGTCACCTGTCACAATAACGTAAACGCGCCGTGACGAGCCTGCATCAAATTTTTGTATCATATCACTGCACCAATCCACAGGGGCCTGCTTCTGAGCTTCAGGTTGTGCGGCACCCAGCGGGAAACTATCCTCCTTATGCAAAAGTGCTCGTGCAAAATCTTGTGAATACTTCCTGAACCAATCTTTTCTTGAATTATTTTTTTTACTGCCAGCACACTTTCTTCGGTGACAGCCGTCGCAGAACGACCACTCCTTTGTTCATCTCCCAAAGTAAGACGACCGCGTTTGAACTCGCTACACCAGCGGTGGATGGTTGCTTTTGTAGGTCCTTCATCCATAAAAACAGTTCGAAATCGATCAAATGACTCTTCAGGTTTTAAGCCACATTTAAAATCGTAAAAAATCATAGCACGAAAATTATCTCTATACAGATCCATTTTTTAATGAGACAAGAAAAATTTAATTGGCTCTCGAAAAAATGTGGAGGGGAATTTGAAAATCAAACGGTGGTATTTTTACTTTTCATTAATCGAAGTTTTCAAAATAATTACAAGTGGCCAGTTTTATACATAAAAACTTTTTTTCGCAAAACTTTCTGAGTGGCCTGGTATTTTAGTCATATCAGTAAGAATCTGACATAACCCTGCAGCCGGCTGTAGGTTATCAATAATGTTTTAATACCCGATCTGCCTTGAAGGAAACAAAAACAACTCTGATTTGCTCTGCCTCTCTTAAAACATGTCATTGTCATCTAATATATAAAATTCTCGTGTCGCGGTGTTTGTAGTGAAACTCCTCCGAAACGGCTCGACCGATGTGAAATTTTTTATGCATATTCAGTAGGTCTGAGAATCGGACAACATCTATTTTTCATCCCCCTAAATGTTAAGGGTTAACCACCTTTAATTTTTTTTTGTACAATATCTTTTGTTTTTATTTTTTTTTGATACATCATACAAAAATAGATACAACCCTAAATTTTCTCCCTTCTACCACCAACCCCTATTTTTTTATGGCGGTACGAAGTTCGCTGGGACAGCTAGTATCTTATAAATTTTTGAAAACAGAAGGAATTTTCAATAAGCACTAACTATTTATGAAAAACGATCAATAGCATAAAATATAGGTGAACATACATCTCTGTTAATTTATATGGTCGCATTCAGAACTGTATAATGCCAACAAAATATACATACATACCTAATGATTACCTACCTATTTATACTTAATTAGCATAATTATCTCTAAATCAATTAATAACTAATGCTATAAAGCAAAGCTTACACGTTTCATTTCAAATTACGAGTAGACAATAAATAACTATTCAAAGCTTTATGGTTCATATCTAGTCACACCAGAATATATGACTGTTGTTTCAAATAAATCACTTAAACATAATAAAGGGTTATTATCGCAACTGTGCACAGTAAATTGTCTTCGGGTATTTAATTTGATGTTTAAAATTTACAACCTGAAATATATTTGCAAACATTAACGGACAATTAACAGAATCGTCCCACTGGATTACAATTAAAATTTATGCAAATACTATTCCACAATATTATACCTTCACTATCCGTCTGTCTAAACAAAAATAAATTATAAATAAACCGATGAAATAAATATTATGCAACCATAGAGGATTTTAAAATAAATGATAATCATATTTTTATTTCAGTTCAAAGTGGACTTCACTAGCATACAATTTTGCGAAATATTTTTTTTGTTTTGTAACAACGTAAGATTCGTTGGATTTTTATACTAACACTTTATTATTTGAAATGCGACGACTTTTAAGATAGAGCAACAAACGCTTTTAATTTTTAACTTGTTTTTATGCTATAACATCAAATAGATAAATATCCCTATATATTTTGTGTGAAATTTCCAATTGCCTGCTTTTTATTTTTTTATAATAGAACAAAATTTATTATTAAACGTTTTTCCTTTTTAAATTCTATATATTTTTCCCATTATTTGGCTTTTGGACATCACTAAGCGGAAAATCAGCGCTGCTGTGGTATTGCGAAAGTACTACCACAGTAGCATAGCAGAGACAGCGACCAGCGGGGCCATTCTGTAAAATACTCACGCGCGGATCCGCGCTCATCTACATATCGATACTTGTAATTTCATTTGACGTAAAGCACAAAACCCGACTTTTCAGGTGAACCAAAATATTTGAAATTACTAAAATTCATTACGCTTTTGTTTTTAAAGTTATATAAAAGTGATGTAGACAAAATATACTAAAAATCTTAAGATGCAGACGATGAAATAAATAGTTTTTAGTCAAGTTAGTTATTTTAGAAAATAGATGTGCCTTACATCTACAAAAAAACATTGAAATGTGAAACATGATGTAAAGACGTCCATTTTTATTATGATGTTCAGATTCATTTTGGACGTAAAGCTCAATCGAAAAAAACGATATTCTCTACGCCCCAAAAATAAATGTTTAAGAGTGTTTATATTGACATAGTACGCAGGTGTAAAGCTAATAGAAAAAAATCATAATCGTATATCATAATATCATAATATATGAATTAAACAACTAACTTTATTTGTTGATTAGGTGGTGAAGCTTTTTTCATGTTCAAATATCTAAATTGGTCAATTGCTCCTCAGTTCCATGCTGAATTTAGCCAACAGAATTTATCTAAATGATGTTTATTTTGGTATAAGAGTCTGAAATATACCGCTTTCAGTAATAAAATGTTAGACATTACTGTAAGTCTAAGATCCCAAGAGAAGTCGTCCTTCACCCATATTCTGCTTACCAGACGAAAATAATGTTTGTCAAGTATATTTTTAAAGAAAACAAATCGCAAATTCATTACCTATTAAAATTGTTCTTGACATTTTTAATAAAAAAAAAATGAATAAAAACATTTATTTAAACAATTAAATGGGTTTAAAAAGTGCAATTCATAACATATTTTAAAAACTATAGACGTAAAGCCTCCTACGTCAATTTTCTAACAAAACATGTTATCAAATCAACTTTTAATCCAATCGCCGTTAGCAAAACTGTTAGGCCACGCCATTAAACAGTTAGCAAACAATGTTATCGTGTTAGCAAACACGAAAACACGCCGCCGGAGACCCGGCTTAAAGCTTTTTTAATCTTTTTGATACAAGGAAGGTCCTTTGGGAGGGGGGGGGGGTCAGTATAGTAGAGCTGCCAGCTTGCACTCCGTGCAAACTACATACTTTTGTTGCATACTGCTGTACCGACATTCAAAGTTTATCGTAATTTTAAAGTTTAAAATAGAGTTCAAATTATATTTGTTATGACGTTAGTAAGGTGGCGATTGTATTGACATTAACACTTAATCAGGTAACACACAATAACTACTTTACAAGATATTTATGCACATATAATTTAAGGAAAGTAATGCATATAATTAAAAAAAGTGTGCTTTATGCCCTTCTATGTTTACAGAGTGATTAAAAACTTTAAAGTAAATCACATTTAGCTTTGTTTATAGTAAATGGTTGGGCTGTTAGAACAAAATCAAATTATGACGTTCTTTACGTTACATTTTCAATGTGTGTATTAGACAGAAAAAAAGAGAAAAAAACAATAAGTAATATGGCATTCATAACTCATTTTGGCGAAAATGTGCTTTACTACAATTGAAATTACAGGTCGATCGATATATGGGAATTTTACAGAACAGCCCCGCTGTTGGCCCTGCACAACACTACTTGAAATTGGTTTTCTTGTTTTTCATTTTTCTTTGTAGTCATTTCGTTTTTTCTTTCTGTTTATTTTAATGCATCTGTACTGTGAAAGACAATAAAATGTTTTATTTCTTTCTTAATTTATTCCGAGTATTTTGCCACAAAAAAGCTTCAATAATTAAATCATCTTACAATTTAACACTTAATTAATCAAACTCGTAATCTTGGTGGAAGTAATCAATACGGGTGTGTTCAAGCCTATTAATATGTATTAGTGTATCACCGGTACTACGACGTGCTATGATTTATGATAGGTATCGTAAATGATCCAATATAGATCGAGATCACGTTCATGCCCAAAGCGAGATCAATATTTATTCTCGACTTTAATTATAGTTGCTGAAACTGTGCCATATTTGATTATGTTTTGAGATCAACTTGTCTGCAATTTAGATGCACTTGAGTTTTGACAACCAATTGATGTGGTACAATGGTAAATACGGCTTCTGTTTTTAAGATATTAGTTTCGAATCCATGTAGAAATATGTATGATCATATTTGAAGTGAGAAGTAGTATTGTTTTACGGCAACGGTTGTTAAAATAAATAATTTGATTATCAGTTCTTCGGTATTCATAAAAAGTATTTATTTTTTTTATCGGGCCATCTATTTGGTTGATTGGTCTAGAATCATGAATGGTTAATTCTTTATTGTAAACGGGTCAAAATTAAGTTCAAATGGGATTTTAAAAAATCTCTTAGTAGCAAAACCTTATTTTAAAGCAACAACATATCATTTATATGTTTCTAATGAAATTCAGTCCAATCCAAATCATAAAATCAAATTCAATACAAACCAATTACGGTGATCATTGAACAGAGTACTTATAAGCTATCAGATTACATCGAGCTTTGTGTTTACATGCTTAAACAGTGGATCATATTTCGCATTGGTAATTTATACCCGACTGACAATAAAACTAACATTATTTATGTCAATTACAATACAAATATTGACTGAATTATTTTATTTATTATACTCGTCGTAATATTCTTGAAGGGCGAATTGTAATTTCATTTACATTCCCAGACTGGATTGTGAATTAATTTGTGGCGATGACGTCAGGTGTGATGTAATCGATCCGTATCGTGTCTCGTTGGACAGATCGTGCCCAGGTCGGGTGGAAATAGCTACCTACCATTTGGAACTTTGGTCGAGCTTACGTCACTTTCTATTCGGTATCGGCACCTTCAAAGGAAGATTTCCTTTAAAGAAATAATGTGGAAAAGACGTTTAAAATTAGAATAATTTATTTAGGAAGAAGAGCTGTTTAGGTAAATTTAACAAGTCATTTGCAGAAAATGGGATCTCTGCCTTATGTGATCGCCACATGATTCAATGCAGATACAACATCAAAGAAGTTATGAGTTCGTCACATCGTCATAATTGGATGCGAATATCCTTTTTAGATAATCTAACCATGAATCCCAAATACGTTATCACCACCGAGACATAAACAAGTTGTAGTTTGCATTGTTGTAGTATTACTTATCATGAATAATTATTAATTGGCAAAGTCTATTATCTATTTATTCAATTACAGACATAATTATTTAAAAGCGCTCTAGTATCCCCTTCGTCATTGCACACCTGTATTGACTTTTTATCAAGAGACTTAAAAAAAAGCAAAATAAACTTGCAATAAAAACTTGCATAAAAATAAGCTGTGTTAAGAATACACCAACCATAACAAACGCCTGTCGAAAGCAGGTACTAACACTTATTAAATTCAATTAAATAAGCATAAAAACTGATCTATGATCTCAGATAAAACTATCGGCTCAGCATTACTACAATGTGACGTCACCGACTTACCAGACTATCAGGTGCCAGTCCAGCAGTCTCATTAACATACTCGACATTTACCGTATTTAAAACCAAAAATCAACCTTACCCAAAATTATAAAAGTTACATTTGGTTTGCACAGACATTGAGTTGTTACCTTAGATTGTGTTCGTTAGTGATAAAATCGCTGCCAGTAAATATTTGGTTTTATTATGTGAGTACGTGTTACGTTATAAAATATGTACACAAACCTTTTTGTTTACACTACTACGACGGTAGCAAATTGAAATATTTATTCATAGTGAAGGCAAAGCGATCAATTTAAAATCAAACACCCAGCGCTAGCGTAAAGCTTAAGTAAAATGAATATGTAGATTATCTTAACATATGAATAGGACAAGATAGTACTATTATTACAGTCTTATAAATTACGTTATGCTAATTTCATGACTGCGAAATGCCTATACAGATGTTTGCTGCCGAACTATTGCTAAATTTGATAGAATATATGAAATTGTTATTTGAACCTTTGAAACTTCCTAAGTTTTCACTCTGAAAAGGTTATCTCTATATACATGCAACATTTCACGCAAAGAATACATTTAAAGGCAAAAACTTAGTAACTACTTAGAATCCTAATTACCTTAACCTACTTACCTAATTAAATAAATAATATAATAAAGAATAGGTTGAATAAAAATTAGAGTACACTGAATAAGGTTGAGTTATTTTATATCGATAATGTAGTTTTACCTAATGAGTATCGTTCAATATTTTAAGTTAGGTTTAATTGTGTTGTTATAAGCGCTTGTGGATAGATCTCCAACCGCAAGTAGTCGAAATAAGAACCTATTTATTGAGGCCGCCCCTGACTTCATCCGCGTTAACTTTAGTCTTTTGAAAATCCCTTAAGAACTTAACACTTTTCCGGGCTAAAAAGTATCCTATGTCTCAATCCAAGTCATAAACTATATGCGTAGCAACTTTCATCCAAATCCGTTCAGAAGTTTTTACGTGATCTAGTAACAAAAATTCACATTTATAATTCTAGTAGGAAGTATTCATTCATATTAAACGAAGGATGCCAAAATTTATATATATATATATATATATATATATAATATATGTGTGTAAAAAACCTTCTTTAGGTGTAACTACATTTATACCTAGAGCAGGTACTTCTTTGCTCCGTGCATTATATTATTATAGACAAAAGGGGCGGTGGGCGAAGAAAGCCAGAATAGTCAACCACAGTCAACGTGCTATCTAAAACAGCAATATAACTGTCATAAATATCAACCCAACTAGCAACAATAGTAATAGACACTGATTCACAATTTGAACACCAATTGTCTATTGACGCCTACAGTGACAATAACTAAGTTGTCAAACGGTAAACCCAATCAATAATGTTTCAATTAGCTGTAAATCGAAACTTCTATCGCGGTCCATTAGCTTTGCACTTTTTTTCAGTGAATTTATCGTTTGGATTCATTCAAGACTTATTATTGCAAAATTTACTTCTAGAAAAAATAACACATTTGTTTAAATAAACACATCCAGACACATCTATCGGCCCACCTAGCATTTTAAGTTTTGACGGTCCCTAGGTAAAAATAAATGTTACATTGAGCAAAAAGTTATTAACTACGTAGCTTTGAAGCTGACCTATTAACCATGTAACAAACTGCATCTTTTCGTGTGTGTTTTTAAATTATTGCTCAACCATAAACATATATCTTTGCAACAGACTGTTGAAACTTATAACACTTACAGGTGTGTCCGGAAGTATAAATATCTATTACTAAGTCATCAAAAAAATTTTTAGTGAAACAACGATAATTAATTTAAAAGGAGATGACGCGGTACAGTATCATTGTAATTTATAACTACAACAAATAAAGGCAATTCTCTTTATTTATAAAAACATATGTCGATTCGTAAGTCCACAGATGGTGTTCCAAAAGTCTAAACAAATACCTATTTCAATTAAATTGCTGTATATAATAATCAGGAATATACGGACAAAAACGTTACCATCAAAGATATTTCCATTACGCACTTTGCAATAGGTAAGTAGGTACTAACAAGTAAACTTTATTAATAATTCTAAACGTTTGACATTCTCATCAAATGACCCCTAGAGCTAGTTTACCACAAAAGTAATTGCACCAAGAAATTCAGTTATCATAATTCTATGTTAATTGATGAACTCCGCTGAAGGGAAATATCGAAAGGTTTAACGGAAGACAAATCGTAATAGCCGCCCAATTAAGGTAAACACTTTAGCATTATTTATTACCAATGATGATTACTGCTAAAGGTTGAAAGTCAACGCTAAAATGTAAGTTGAATGTAATCTGTGGGATGGTATTCTGGAATTACACGATTTTGCAATCGAGTAAGTATGTGCATGCTATAATTCTAGCTATACAGCTATGATTCCACAATGCCGCCATCCAAATAGGGTTGATACTGTTTTCGATTTCCTTAACTGTCCTGTAGAAAAAGCTCCGATGTCTGTCCTTCTGTCATCGGTCTGTGTCTCAGTAACCGTCATTGGTAGACAGTTAAAGATTAAAGAGAGTCCATCGTCATCATCATCAACATCATCATCAGCCTATTAATGTCGCCACTGCTGTGGTACAGGCCTTCCCTATGGATGGAATAGTGACATTGGGCTAAGAGAGGCCATACAAAACTTATATTTTTCCGGTTTATTTGCTCAACCTTTGCTCGGGGAAATTAGCAGCCAACAAAACGAAGCTTTTCTTTCGCTTCCAATAGGGTCGATGACTAACTTTTTTACTTCATCTATCAGGTAGATTATGTTATCAAAAAGTATTGGACATGCATTTCTTTTTTTTATTTTCATATAATCAAATCATTACATAGACATATTGAGTTGAAGATCGCGTGATGTCACGTTTTCGTAAATTTTTTAGTATACAGTGACTCCCACTCCCAAACTTCGTTGCTTTATATTTTTTTTGGTTGTTTGTCAAAAGAAAAACAAGTGTCCATTTTATAATAATCTAACAGACGGACTAACTAAAATTTTGTTTATTTAACCCCGTCATTATCCCTATTGTGAATGAGACTAGTATTAAAAAATAAATTCCATCGTTTTAAGAATAACTTCTTTGAGTCAGGTATAACTAGATATTCTAGCTAACAACTTTTCCCAATCATCGGGTCGGTGGTAATATTGGATTTGAATGTCCATTCTTATTATCATTAATATTTTTGACGTCCAATGCTTTTACTGCATTTATCTATGTTTTATGTTGAAAGATGAAATGATAAAGTCTGAAACAATAAAATTTGCATATAAGTCAATACCTTTTCCTTGATAAAACACTGCAGGTTTTTTTATATGTCCATTCGCACAAAACAAGCTTAAAGTGAAGCAATTTCATCATATTTTACTTGATTTCTTTACCCGTTTATTGAATACTATTAAGCGTAAGAAAGTAACTTTAGAAATTATCTGAATTTCCTTCGTATTTCGGCTGCATCTGCAGTTCTAGCCATCCTTAAGCTGCAAGATAGCGTCATCTCTTCGTATTGTAGGTAACCCAGAATGTCAAATGAATACTTATACAAGTATTAAACATTTGAAAGAAGTTGGCACTCACCAATCTTCACTGAATCTGGACCGCCCGTTATGACACGTTCCCCCTGTTTTTCTTTAGGGAATGAAAACGATTTTCCATTGGGGGCATTTTTAGAAAAATAATGTTTCGAGATTATCTGGATCAATAACCTAATAATCATGATAAAATGAGTGTACCTAATGATTTTAAATAACAGAAAAAACTCAGGTTTAGGTTGTGGTATTTGTAAGTACATTCAGTTCATTTTATGTCTATATTTACCTAAAGATATCGTTTGTGGGCCGGCCGGCACGCATGTATACAGGTCTCAGTCGGTCTCGTAATTTTAGCCGTCGCGACCGCCACATTTTCCCTTAGTACTTACCACTACTGCTAATTGGCGACTCGTGTCCGCGGCTCGAGAGCTGTATGCCAGATCTTTATAGAGCTGCTGATTTTGTAAAAAAATATCCTTTTAATATTAGATTCTACCTGAAGAAAGGTAGGGCATAGTGGATTTTCGAATTTGATGTGTATTGACTTCATTTAGTTTTATTGTTTAATGAATTATATATTTGCCGACTTGGACTTCTTCAGATGATTATCGAAAATTATTGCTACAGATATCTCTGTTTTCTATTTTTATGATCCATTCTCCCTATTTCATCCATAGGGCCTGTGCCCTAGTAATGAGGACTAGGCTGATGATAAGGTTTATTCTGTTCAACTTATTTAAGTATTTACAATATAGTCCCACTAATATTATAAATGCTTAAAATTGTATGTATGATTGAATACCATACCATCACGCCAAAAACAGCTAAATAAATTTGGATGAAATTTGACCCACATATAGACTTTTATCTGGAAAGCGACATAGCATTCTTTTTTTTCGAAAAAATGTTAGGTTTCTGAGGTATTCTTAAATAATTAAAATTTACGCGCATAAAGTCAGCCGCAGGCGGCAGCTAGTTGTGTCATAAAGTGATTTAAAATATTACAGTAAAACTCAAAGTATCACTTAAAAAGGTAAAAAAATCTTTGTAAAAAAAAATGGTTGCCTGTAAAGTCGGTTTTACGGGCGAAGATTTTACGTGACAACGTCTTTTTCTCGGTAGAATATTTATTGATATGAATATAATTAAATTGCACAATAGGAACAAGGAATTGAATGAAAATAAGAATTGCACAAATTTTAACTATAGAAATATATTTTGTTTACTAAAACATTGTACATGTAAACTTAAACTCATCGTAACGTTACCGAGCGTTACACTTTTTCATAAGTGACTCCCAGCCGCAACCTAATTTAAGACGTTGTCACGTCAAAAACTAAAAAACAAATACAAGATTTTATTTAAATGATCTAAAAAGAATAAAGTAAATAAATCTTTTAAAACTTTTTCTATGAACTTATAACGTCATTACACAATTTATAAAATAAGAGATTGTCGCTAGATTTTTTGATTTTTAAAAATTTGTTATATAACACACCAGTACCTACTTAAAACTTGCGACAAGCTTTTAAATAAAACCTTGTTTTGAAAAAAGTATGTATTTTTAATATTTTTTTATTTATCGATTTGAGAGACCTTTTTTTTTGAGAACTTCAAAAACCCATATATGTAGTACAGTCAATCTGTAGGTTGAGGGTTGAAAAAAAAACCTAAAGGGTAAGTCTTGTTTTTTCTGTTGCCAAATGACGTCAGTAAGCCACCTTGGCGATGGGCATGTTCAACTCGTAGGCGTTTTTTTAAAAACTCAAAAAAACCGTCAAAAATTTTTTGAAACGCATTTTTCTTATTTTGTATGCATTTTACAAACTTTTTTTTTACCATAATTGTAGAGGGCGTTGAGTACTACAATTTATGTCAATGTTGCAATCTCGTACAACATAAAATGTGCATTGTAGGTGGCGCTGAAGTCTCAAAAAAGTGTTTTTTCACTTTTTCACCCTGAAAATATCATTTTAATGGAAAACTTTAAATGGCAAAGTTGTTTCGTACATAATTACCAACAACTTTTGTATAAACAATTTTTTTGTATTACTTACCGTTTTCAAGTTATAAATTGCGCAGGTATGAAAAATCCAATAGAGCGGTTTTGGGCAGTTCAAGTACACATTTGCAGTGCACATTTCAATGTACGTTTTTACTATTTTTTTTTCAATCATGAAAAAAAATAAAAATAAAACTATTTTTTTTTCATTTTTTTTTGTTTTTCAAAAAAAATGAAAAAAAATAAAAAAATAAAAAATAGTAAAACGTCCATTGAAATGTGCACTGCAAATGTGTACGTGAACTGCCCAAAACCGCTCTATTGGATTTTTCATACCTGCGCAATTTATAACTTGAAAACGGTAAGTAATACAAAAAAATTGTTCATACAAAAGTTGTTGGTAATTATGTACGAAACAACTTTGCCATTTAAAGTTTTCCATTAAAATGATATTTTCAGGGTGAAAAAGTGAAATAACACTTTTTTGAGACTTTAGCGCCACCTCCAATGCGCATTTTTTGTTGTACAAGATTGCAACAATGCCATAAATTGTAGCACTCAACACCCTCTACAATTATGGTCAAAAAAAAGTTTCTAAAATGCATACAAAACAAGAAAAATGCGTTTCCAAAATTTTTGACGGTTTTTTTGAGTTTTTCAAAAAACGCCTACGAGTTGAACATGCCCATCGCCAAGGTGGCTTACTGACGTCATTTAGCAACAGAAAAAACAAGACTTACCCTTTAGGTTTTTTTTTCACTGAAACGATATTTTTTTCGACAGATTGACTGTACTAATATTCTCAGTTGGTCTTTTCATTTTGTAGGAAAGCATAAAAAAAAGGCTGCTGTCTTTTGAAGTCCGCGATATTGGATTTAAGGTGACATCACTTTATTATTCTCATCAAGTTCTTTCATTTGGTGCAATATTGTAGGAAAGCATAAGAAATTTAGACTGCCAATTTTTTTACTCCGCCATAAGGATCTCTTTATTTTTCGAGTTATTTTCAGCAAGCTCTTTATTTAATACCAATATTGTAGGAGTGCATCAAACATAACTACTCCGCCATATTGTATGTTCCATCATATTTCATTTACAATGACGGTACACAGCTTACCATGTATTGTCATCCAAACTAAACGTGTGTACAAAATTTCAGCTCAATCGAATGAAGACATTTGCTTCAAAATTGAGTTGCTAGATTCCACCCGAACAAACATACATACATTACACGTTAAATAAATCATTTCTATCTATCTCTCATATTTTACCTTACACTACATAAATAAAGTGTATCAACACCTCTGATCAGATACATCCAACGTCCGCGACTCAACAAGAAATGCAGTTCGAAACGTAACCGACAAGTGAGCGGGTACAACTGCGTACCGACGTGTAATTTGTCAAGCAATTTAAATAATATGCATGATTACATATCTATTAAAGGCATAATACGTGTTGATATTGAGCTAATGAGGTGGGCTCGTTCGTCGCTCCTCGCCTTATTGTGGGGCTCCATTTCGCACGAGAGAAAGTCTGCAATCAGGTTCGTACTGAGTTTTTACTTTCCATGATATTTCCTTTCTCACCCTAAAAGTATCGGACGGTTACATTTTAAAATCGATTAATTGAAATCATCAAACTCCATTGCCTTATGTTTCTTAATAAATAGTATTTTAATTACCAACACGTGAGTTCCAAAACTGATGGTAGAGACCTGAGATGCTTGTCTAATGTCGGTTCGTGTAAAAAAACCGGTTAAGCGGAAGTTTGTCTCGCGTAAAAAAGGGTACGTTCAGAAATCACATATTTTTAAATCTAATCTAAATTTGTTTGTGGAAAGACTGCTGGAAGCAAAGGTAAGGAACGAAAATATCTCATAATATTTGGGAATATAAATGTATGTATACAGGAGAAGGATGTACTCTAGCTACATTGCCGTATGGTAAACTCCTCATTACCCATAGGTACTGCAAGCAACAAAAATATAAAAAGAAAGGTGATGATAACCATTTATTTTGACCACCTCCGTGGTCGAGGTATTTATGCCGAGTTTCAAGGTGTCGCCTACTAGTGAGGTCCCGGGTGCGCCCTTAAGCGGCACACCTAGGGGCTTCAGACCTAGCTTCTGGCAAGTCTCACACGTAGCTTCTGGCAGTCTCTCAGTCTCAGAGAACTCCACGGCAGGGATCACTCGGGGTATCTAGGGTGATCCCGTAGATGTGCCCAGGACTGCCCGCGCTGGGAGCTAAGTGCGCGGCCTATTGCCCACCACACCACTCCCCGTCCGCTTCTATCTGTTACCCTAGCATCCCGTACACAAGCCTTGCAGCACTTACTTTGGGGCTAGACTAATTGGTGAGACTGTGTAAAATATATTTTATTTATTTATTTCGTATTTTTCTTAGTGTTATCGTGTTCTTCCCGATGTAATTAACTTACAAAAAAAGAATTTACTAAAATCCCGAAATGGGTAAAGGTATATTTTTTACTTTTACCATTTACGAATCTGGTTCATAGTAAGTAATCATTAGCGCGTTGCTACAGTCTGTTATTACGTGTCATAAAATAAAAAGTGTATGAAGGATAAAATTTTCTTAAACAAAGGTTCTACACATTTTTTTTAATATCAAATAATGCTGATACCTTTTATGTTATATTGATAATCGCTGTCACAATGGTACAGTAGTTATAAACTGCCACACCAACCTTCCTTACCTTACCGGCCTGCAGAAATGCTTCTTTACACCTCTCTTAAAAGAGAGAAGGTCACTTTACTTCAAAAGATAGGGATACTTACACCAATATTCATAATTCAAGTTAAGACTTAATCCTGTTTAAGGCATCATTCTATCTTTATCAATTGTTAAAAGTCGGACAAAATGAGGTTCGGCACTTAAAGATGTAAGAACTTTGCTGCAAGTGAAGATTGATGAATTTAGGAAAGGTAATTCATAACGATTTGGAGCACCCGTTGATGTATTATAATTTATTTTGATTATCATTAACAGTATATAGAGAAACTTTTAAGTTTATCGCAAAAATGTTTCCCACGTCTGGAATTACAAGCGAAAAATTCCGTCGAAGCCGACGTGTTTATGTCAGCTCATAATTGACTTGTCGTGTCAAATTACCGTTTATTATTAGTGTTACTATATCGGCCAGTGCCTTATTACTTTGTCCGAGCTATAATTATTTTTATGTGGTTGTCACTCTACCATCGTGTACGACTTAATAGATTCAGCGATAACTCGCCAACGTATGTTAGTTTATGACAAGGAATAAATAAAAAATATACCTTTTATAAATTTCACTTATAAAACACAAAGATATAAGTAATTATAATATGTATCTACAGGGGACGGAGTCCGATTCGCACTTGTCCAGTTTTGTTCTTTATTATCTACTATTGGTCAACCTCTTAACTGAGGCGGGCACTTGTAATTTTGACAAGACGGTTACGGGTCCCGTTTTCTTCCTCCCCCACACCCTTTATCCCGCAGGCGAGGTCTCAGTTAAGCGGTTCACCTATAGCTGACCTTCGTAATGCATTATTTTATTACGTTCAATTTTTTTAAATATTCTTTTACTTGCGACCGCCCGCCACTTCGTCCGCGTTAACTTTAGGTACTTTTTTGAGAATCCCTCAGGAACCTTATTTTTTTTTTCGAGATAAAAATATCCTGTCTCTATCTAAGATATAAAAAAGAAATAAAGTGTTCAACTAAATACTCATCAAAGGCTGCGTTATCCTCACTTTCTACTTGACTTTGCTATGCCGAACAGGGTCCAAAATTGTATCTGTATTCTTATATGTACCTACCAACCTTCCAACATTTTGGAATGCAAATAAATTGAATTGAATTAAACTATTTCATCCAAATCCGCCGAGCCGTTTTTACGTGATCTAATAACAAACATACACATTTATGATATTAATAGAAATAGGATTTTAATAGATTCCTCAAATTTGATGAATATGTTTAAATTATGTTATGCTTACACATTTGTTCTTTGATTAGTTTGTTTTACTCTTAAATAGGTACCTAAGTTAACACACAATAAACACGAGTAAACATGAAGACTAATCATAAAACTTTGATTTGCTACAACATTATATTCAAATTATGTATTTATTTAACTTATTATTATGTTCTTTACAAAGGTTATAAAATAAACTTTGGATAAACATAATTGTAAACCCACAATTTATTTGTTAGTTTATTGACCAATAAACAAAATGTGTATAGGCCAAAATTCATAAACACGATTTCTGTATTTGCGCTTAGCACGCAGAGCACGTAAGTTTATTTTATGAGAAAACACCATTTCTTGATTTAATAGTATTTGAGCAACATTGTTTCATTTGTTTGTATTTACCTAATCAGTTGTTAAACTACCACATTATTATTTATTTTTTGTTACTTGCATTTTTTAACCCCCCACGGAAAAGACAGGTGATATAAATTTAAATCTTCGGAGATCATCAGCTCATGTCCCGTTTGAAAAAGGGTCTTACAAATATCAGTTACATTAGTTTTGGAATATAGCGCACTTCTACTTTGATTGTATATTCCGAGGACATGGCAACCTTTAGGTGATGGTGCAGCATTAAGTTCTCAACTCCTCAGCTACTAACAGTAGCTCGTTTTTTAAGATCATAAAAATGATCTCAGTGAGTAAATGCCGATCGAAGCGTTGCTTTTAGTGTGTCAACTGGTACTTAAAAATATATAAAAATAAATTAGAATTTAAAAAGAAAAGAAAAAACATTAATGCCGTTAAAAATTATTTATTTCTCTTCTTTTCATTATAAAACATTCCATAACTTTCATATGCAAAGTGTTAATGCAATTTGCCTGCTTTACAGTTCTAACTTCTCCGTGCTTCGGAGGAGTATAAAACACATAAGCAATAAATAGATGACAATTTAGAAATAGCAGATAAGAAAGGAGACATAGGGCTAAAACAGAAGACTGAGGAACTGAGCCAACGTCAACTGACTCAACTTTAACAAGTAAAGGTGTTTTTAGTGTTTATGCTGTTGGCCGCAGATGACCTTTTCATCGACACTGAGCTCGAGGCGGCGAGATTCTCAACGGACCTCAACCTGCAGCATCTCGAGAGGCTCTTGTAGTTTTCTAGGCGGCAGACATCTTCCCACGGGGAAATGCGGGTATTATGGCATTACGTAATTCTGTCGCATCAGCAATATTCGCAATTCTCAATTAAATTTTTAAAACACAACAATAGGTTAGGTAATATTCTGGGATTTAGATATTTTTTACTATCCTATAGTGCTGTATTATATAATAACAAAGTTAACTATTGGCGGATCGGAACTGACATGGCATTGCGTCACTCGAAACAAAAAGCGTCTACTCGTTGAAAGCGCGAGTCATTGACGGGTTTTCCCTCAATTTGCACATTGGAGACGGCCTAATCTAATTCATTATTTTCTATTCCGATATTTTTTTGTACGAGAGTAAAAGGATGTCCGGGCTACGTTCAATTTACATTTAAGGCTAGTTCTTGTATTGAGTGAGAAAATGTTGAACATTTGAATGATTGATTACATTGGTGAGTGAATAATGTATTTATCAGGCATCTAATGATATTTATTAGTATGATGTAAGACGTAATTATCTATGGATTTTATAATTTAAGATTGAATGAATAATTCAATAGACCGATAAATATATTTACCATTCATGTTTATAATTATCACTTGTCATGTATTAGCCTAATATGACTATTATATGAGTATCGTAATCCAGATACGAACATGATTTTTTTTTTATATTATTAAATAAATAAATATTTCCAACACACATCAATTAGCCTAGCTCCAAAGTAAGTACTGTAAGGCTTGTGCTATGGGATACTAGAGTAACAAATAGAATACATAAACAGTACATATATAAGTATATTTATATGGAAATTCATTTTAAACATGGGTGACTGGAGGACAAATTCTCGTTTTCATCACACAAACGAATGGGGTCTGCCCCCACCGGGATTCGAACCCGGGACCTCTCGAGTCGGCGACACCATGAAACCCGGCGTACAAACCACTCGGCCACGGAGGTCGTCAAATATAAGCCAGGCCTAAAATGTTTATAATTTATTTTTTAAAGGAGTCGTGAACCTTCTTCTCCAGTTGTTCAAAATCACACTAAATAACAATTAAATATTTAAACAAATATCATGTTTTAACACCGTAAAATTTAATATGGCCATAATGAATAAAATTCAACAAACCACTACCGCAGGTTATCGTTAAACGAGATAATCTCACCATATTGCGGTGAGGTGACTCACTGTGCGACCGTACTTTTCACGAGAGAAATCACCAAAACAAGCAATAAACGCTAAAACAGTGTGGACATCGGAGGCAACCGAATTAATTTTTGATACTTCTGACCCAGTTTTGCTTGAACCCCGCTGCGCCGGCAGAGAAAAGAAAATCCAGCTCATCTTATAAAAGTTAGCACTGGTTAACACGCTTTACGGCGGCCGTTATGTCATACACGGTTGTCGGGATTTATAAATACTATCAAAAAGTTAGTGAACTGGAACGAGTTTTGTCAAAATTAAGTGATTCATCATGTCCATTAGACGCCGCTACTCTCAGACGGATAGGAGCATAATAGCATTGGATTTAGTCATCTCCTTAATATAATTCGTACGTATGATAACGGAACTGTGGGTCTATAAATATTACGAAGTATTTAGACAAATGTTTCGCTTATTCATCTGTGTTGGTATAAAAAAATATGTTTATTTATAGGTCATAATAATATAGCAAATAAGGTAAGATTTGGGGCTTCGCAAAGTTGGCAGCTTGACTCCATGGTCTCTTATTTTTAAGTTTCCGTAACAAGGATGATAGAGAAACACTTTAAACCTTCGCCCACTGTCCTAGCGTATCTCTGTCAGCGTGGTGTACCTATCTTATAAATATAGGTAAATAACAAACAAGGATTAATATTAAAGAGAAAAAAATGTTATTGAACAAATTCATTTTTTCAACCTTGTATTAAATTAATATAAAAATCAATCTTCACAAGGCGTTTTTCGTTTTCACAATTTATTTCGTTTATGCGCTTTTGCCCCAAAACCTTACATAACCTTTTGTGTGCGAGTCAAAATCACAGTTGGACATCTTTTTATTTTACATTTAATTGTATTCTTGATGGCTGTGGTTCTTCAACTGCTTCAGTTTTTCCTTACATTCCATCATATGAAACCAAAATTAAAAAATCGTCATATAAATACTATACTTTTTATAAATTTTAATTTATAAAAGAAGAAAGAAAGATAGTATTATAATACATTATTTCTCTTCTTCTTTCTTTATATTATAATACTATCTCTCTTAATTCCTAATAAATTAAATTTATAATTGTAAAAAAAACTTCTGTAGGTTTATGATCATATCTTACATAATAATTGCATTCTGCACGGATGCAACTAGTCTTTGAATTATTCTGAGAGGTGTCACCATGAGAAATGGTTGCTTTCAACTCTTACAACATTCCGCTATAAGACAAATCGGATAGTTAAAATAATAAAAACAAATAATTTCTATACAAGTTATACCAATAATTTTGTCTTAAACTAAGGAGAGTTACATATATTCTTAATAAAGAGTAATAGGTACGTAATATTAATTGTTTTAAATTGAACCATTAAACTTTAATTAATTTAGGTACTAAAATCCAAACGTGTGCGTAAAAATACAACATAAAAAATGTAGAAACTTATCTAAGGAATGAGTCTTTTAGTGCAGGTTACAATTATCTTTTTTATATAATGTATAAAATAAACTTCACTTTTATTGTTTCACAAAATAATTAGTGAAATAATTTAACTAAAGAAAATTTAACTAGAAAAGATTCACACTTACCGGGCAGCAGACGGGACTCGAATCCACACCCGCCGCTATCAGGGCGAATGCACTAACCATTATGCTATATGACCTCTAAAAATATAACTATGACTAGAGTATATAACTATAACTAGTCTTTGCTTATACTATATGGTATAGAATGCACCATTGCTTTTCTGTTTAAAGTTTGTCCCTCTTTTGCATCAATGAAAACTGTTAAAAAACAGGTAAAACTATTCCATTTGTGACCTTTCGTTGCGTGCGCTGCGTAAACGGTTATAGTTTCACAAAAATAGCCTCCGAATTCTAATTACTCTAAAATAGAGTCAATTATTAGTGATGGTGATCTCCACCGAGCCGCCAACCTTCTGTTCAGCCATGATGTAGTCGCCTTCAACTGCCAGGAGACCCTTAGTGCTCTCGAGGACAAACACTTACCTCCAGTACCGACTCTTCTTCTACCTTCGCCACCTGATACAACACATACTTAGTTAGCAAGCATAGATGTTGACATCCCAGCCGCGATATTTTCGTTTAAAAGTGGCTCTGCCAGTGCTAGATGGTCGGACACCACAGCATTTAAAAGACCTCCTTCCGTCTCAGTCGGTGAGGCTAGCAGAGTCTTATTACATAATATCAATCATATTGGTAAAACTAATGCTATATGGTGAAATCCCTGTTGATATCGTCGAGATCCTTTACGGGGCCAACTTAATTGCTCTAAAGAAAAAGACGGTGATGTTCGCCCTATCGCTGTTGGCTCCACCTTTCGCCGTATAGCATCCAAGCTGTCACCACATTTCACCGACAGTTTCAGCTGATTTTCAAGAGTGGTTGTGAAGCAGCTGTTCACGTTCTTCGCACCTATCTGTCACTTGATGCTGAAGGTGGATGTCAAGAACGCCTTCAACTCTGTGGATAAAAATTCTCCTACTGTTTAAAATTATCTTTGGCAATCGCTTTCCATCAGGCGAGATTGTGGTCAAACGCATTGCCTATTATGCATAAAAAAATATGCTACAGTAAACCGGTTCGGTTTTAGCTCCTAATATTACGTTTTCCCAATTTAATTCGTTTTTGCGCTTTTGCCCCAAAATTCACATTTTTGGCTTTTTCCGAAGTTTTGTCATCTATTGACAATTCACCCAGGGAGGCACTTTCCAAAATTATAAATTGTTCATTTTTTGAAAACGCTTAGAAGCAGCCCCTGTTCGTTTTGGAGTACTAGGTATGCGTAATATTACACATATTGCCCATTCCGCTTTTTTATCTTCTGCACGTGGTACAGTCGAGCTCTTTAATAAAATACTATGTCCTTCTTTAGGCGTAGTGGAGCTGGCTCACCTTGCAGAGGCCAGGGAAGCTTAGTGTAGGGCATGCCCGGGAGCTGTTCCACCATCCTCCTTATCTTCTCAGAGGCAGTGGGCTTACTCTGAAAACGCATTTGAGTGTGCTTGCCTCCTAGCGGTCTTTCAGGCAGATTCTGGTTACTCGCTGCAAGCGAGTCTTCCTTCAGCCTATACCGGACTTTGCTTGACAGGAGCACTCTATCTCTGGCCATATCACTTAGACTCGGCATCAAAACCAATCATCCCCATCGCTGTCTTTGCGGAACTCGCGTCGGTGAGTTGGGACACTATGGTCTCTCATTCCAAATGAGCGCTGGTCGAGTCTCCCGCCACGCCTGCATCAATGACGTCATCCACAGGACTCTTGTCGCTGGCAATGTGCCAGCGGTCCTAGAGCCAAGCGGCATCTTCCAAGACGATGGCAAGAGACCCGACGGAATGACGCTCATTTCTTGTAAGCAGAGTCGTCCTCTTGTATGGGACGCTACTTGCGTGGATACGCAAGCTCCGTGCCATACACCTCCCTAGCTGCAGGCGTGGCGGCGACCTGCTGAGTGCTCCAAACGACGCAAATATTCAGCACTCAATGAGAACTACTTATTTGTGCCGTTTGGTGTTGAGACTATGGAAACATGTGGTCCAAGCGCTCGTTCCTTTTTTAAGGAATTGTCCAAGAAACTCACCGACGTGAATGGTGATCAAAAGGCTGGCAGCTACCTAGGTCAACGGATCAGCCTTGCTATCCAACGAGGAAATGCTGCCAGCCTATTGTGCACCATTCCTGACGGCGGCACTAGGGGGGATATATTTTTTGTTTTGTTAATTTGTATTTATTTTAGTAAGTTTTAAGATAATACATATTTTAAGTTTTTAGACATTAAGTAGTTTTAAACTTTTGTAATTTAAATATTTCTATGAAAATAATAATAAAAAATATAGTAGTCCACAAAAAAATACTGAAATCGCGATAAAGTCATTGCCTCCTACTGTTAGCTAATTCATAATAGTTCCTATGTCAAAGGTCATAACATAACTAACAAATTATTAAGCAAATGTCTTTAAACAAGTTCCTTTAAGTTTATTCTCTTGAAACTAGTCTCTATTGCCTTATGAATGTGTTACCCAATAATGTTAGAGAAAGTCGTTTCTTCGTTTAACTTGACAAAAAACTTCTTAGTATTTTACAAACCATATGTTTATGTAGCTTGGCGGGCCTTCATACTGAAAATATTTATTTAGTACAGTCGTGATCCATCATCTTGGGCTAGTCTAACTGGTAGTTAAACTAACGTACTCGCCAGATGGTTATATTGTTGAAAGCCTACACGTCCGGTGTCGTATATCTGTCCATCTGTCGGCATGGTAAACATATCTCCGCTATATATGAGTATTATATGAAATGGTGACTTTTTATTTTTTGATATCTGTAAACTTTCACTATAACACACGTGGTTTGTTTAATTCTTTTTCTAAAAACTTTTGGTTTTCCATATTAGAAACTTATTTAGATTCTTACAAAAATATTAGATTTTGGCCAGTTTTCAATCACCTAAAAATACACATGTTATTAGTGATCTTACAATCAAGAAATGTACAATGACAAGTATGTATGAAAGATACCTAAATATTCTCCAGGGCACATCTATCGTTCCACATAGCATTTTAAGTTTTGACCTATATGTTTTGACGGTTCCTTGCTCAAAATAATGTTACATTGAGCAAAAAGGTTTTACGCAGTTTTGAAGCTGATTTACTGATCATATTTTTGGTGTGCTTTTTTTTAAATATATATGTATTAACAACAAATTAGCCTAGCCCCAAAGTAAGCTCTGTAAGGCTTGTGTTATGGGATACTAGGGTAACGAATAGAGTATATATACAGTACTTATGTATGTATAAGTATATTTATATAAAAATATGTACATATTAAACATCACTGACTGGAGTACAAATGCTCGTATTCATCACACAATCACCTGCCCCCGCCGGGATTCGAAACTCGGCATACAAACCACTCGACCACGGAGGTCGTCAATTATTCCCAACCTAACATAATTATCCTTTTGCTAGAGACCGTAAACTTATATATGTCTGGAAGTGTATTTATCTAGTAAGTGCATACCATTCAATTTATCCTTAGTTCGCTTTGCAATGGTTTTAAATAAAAATAAACTTACTGGTAAGGTTCATCGTTAGCCCTTTAGGTTCATTTCACGATGTCGATTTACGTTACTGAACGTAGTTATGCCAAAGGATATAAATGTATAATAAAAGTCTCTCGCTGTCTAGTCTGTCTGTCTGACTTTGAGCTATTATCGAGGACAAAATAGTGCGTTGACAATATTTCGCAATTCATTTATTTCTAAACTGACAATAATTCTCCAAAAAGTACAAAATTCATAGAAATTAAATGCAATCACAAACCTTAAAGATATTTTACACTGGCTGTTGTATTTTTTGAAGTTTTTTTTTTAATTTTATAAGGTTAATCTTACTAAAATGTTAAAAAACGATTAGATTGACAAATTAAACTTAACAAACAAAAAGTTTAACGTTCGAAGGGAAAAACATGTAACTCTTCTTCTATTCATACGATAAATATTAGCCCTAAAAATTGACGTTGATGTGGGAGATCCCAGCTCTTAGTACAAAATTAGCCAAGATTATTTTTTTAATTTTAGAGCCAAGCCAAGATTAAATTTTTAATTTTAATATAAGTATCATATAGGTATAACATACATTATTTTATGGTGTTAGCGATATACATTGTTATGGGAAATTTATTTAAAAATAGAAACCCTTGCTAACTCCTAACCAGATGATAACACGCCCTTGAACGAATGTTAAACACGATTAAAACAAATCAATGAGTAAATACTACGTCGATTTTCAAATTAAGTTATCAAACAAGAAGTGAGTTCTAGTCTCTGATTTATGCTCAGACTTATAGGGATAAGTTCCCATAATGTACCTTAACACTCGTCATCAATCTTCACTTGACTTATTGCATGCTTAAGACTGAGCTTTGCTGCATATAATAGTAATAAAGGGAATTCACTTGTTGATTGTGAAGCATACGTAGTGAAAAGTTTGTTGTTCGAAGAGAGTAAACGTTATTGGTGCGTCACATAAAATAACCTTTGATTAATTGTTTTAATCTAAGAAAATAATACGACAAGGATCATGACAGGTTGGGAACATTATGCTTAAAAACAACTTAAAAGAATTTTTTTTTTCGAAGTTTTCGTATCCGTTAATCAAATTTTAGTATCTACATGGAATAATTAACTACTTACGCATTCTATGTGTTAATTTATTTAAGTTTAAGTTTAACTGAATATTTTGAATTTCCCTCTATAATTCACGATTGAAGAAACTATTTTTATTTCAATCGCTGTATATAGTGCGTCACTTGATCAATTGTTGTTGGAACAACGGACTGATCTAAGCTAAAATGGGATTATTGTAGAATAACAACACGTAACAGTACATTAATAAAATAAATAAATGTTTCCAACACTCACACTAATTAGGCTAGTACCAAAGTAAGCACTGTAGGCATGTGTTATGGGACACTAAGGCAACCAATAGAATACATATACTGATAAGTATATTTATATAGAAATACATATTACACATCCATGACTGGAGTACAAATGCTCACATTCAATCACACAAACATCTGCCCCCACCGGGATTCGAAGCCCCTCTCGAGAAGCCGACACCTTGAAACCCCGTAATACAAACCACTCGGCTACGGAGGTAGTCACGTCATAAATAAGTATACAATTCGAGTTCATAATCAAAGTTGGTAAGCAGTAATATGTGACAAGACAATAGCAACAGTTTATCAACAAAGAATAATGTCAAAAGATGATGTAGAAAAGTATAAAGGATTTAAAAAATACATATTAATATCCAAAAAAATTTTGTAAATCGGTCCACAATTGACGGATATACTTATATATACTATATATATATACAGTCGAACACAGAACCTCCTCCCTTTTTGAAGTCGGTTAAAGAGTTTAGTAGCCACAGCCACACAATTATCATCAAATGTAAACAGAGGTAACATTAGTTTATTATATTTATTTTAATCATTGAACTGCCAGATGTTTAAATCTATTTTTTTTACTAGAATAAATTCCACTCAGTCCAGGCAGCAGACGGGACTCGAACCCACACCCTCCCCTATCCGAGCGGATGCACTACCAATTCTGTTACCGCGAACATAATGGCCGTTTCGAATTTCTTCTAGTATTTTATTAGCTTTGGCTATACTATTAGTTACTCTTCTGCAGCTAATATCGCTCTGACTGCTATGTAAGAAATTCGTTTGCTCTTCTGTGACAAAAAGCGCTCTTCCCACTTTGTTTATAAAATCTATGTCGAACTATTTCCACCAACGAGACCTCTCCTTGCAACCTCTCAAAGTGTGTCAGAACAGACACCAAAAAGTAATTACAGTTTAAAATAACATCGATATGTCTGCGGAAGACCGCAAGTATTTGGTTTTGCTCGCCCGACTATTTGTTCCCTGTACATTTAACGTTTGTAACTATTACGACATTAGTAGAGTTTATCTTATTCGCTATAGATCAGGGCTTTGTAAGTTATGACTAACTTTAACTACCTGATATTAATAATGCTCTGGAGGAGCTTGATGGCGCAAGTGGTTAGCGCGTTCAATTGCGATGGTTGAAGTTAAGCAACTTTCGCAGTGGTCGGTCATTGGATGGGTGACCAAAAATTTCCTATCTCGAGCTCCTCCGTGCTTCGGAAGGCACGTTAAGCCGTTGGCCCCGGCTGCATCTGCAGTCATTAGCAACCTACCAATCCGCACTGGACCCGCGTCATGGCCCAATCTCCCTCGTCCATCCATAGGGAAGGCCTGTGCCCCAGCAGTGGAGACATTAATAGGCTGATGATGATGATGATGATGATGATTAATAATAATAATATAGAATGAAAGACATCACAGCATGATTAATATAAGCCAAAGTTCCGTCGCGTCTGTCTGTGTTTTAGTAGAGATCTCAAAAACAGCATACGGTTTTCACCATCAGTTAGATCATATTTCCCAAAGAATAATATATAGTATATATATATATATATATTTCATATACACCGTGAATTTTGAGTTACTTGACTTTACTACTTAATTCGAGAACCGGTTTAAGTCATATTTCAGGAAAAAAATCTTTCATCTCCACGTTAACTCAATAATTGTGCGTTAACTCAATAATACATTAACCTTTTTTCTGACATAAATTGATTCAAATAAAACTACTTTTAGGATCTACGTACTTTAAACGAATAACAATTCCATAATAGGCAGTGATATTATATAAAAAGAAAGAATAGAAATCATATAATATATCATTGATAAAAGGTATGTTATTTACTTTTATTTTTCGCCGTTTTAGTATAGTTTGTAAACGATGTTAATCGATATTTTTGTGTGCGGGTGTAGCATACGTTTACTGTTTATAACTGTTCTACCTATATATTTTTAATTACAGGACTTTTAAGTTTCTCGTGTAACGCACAAAACTTGGTCAGCATTCGCCAATCTACCGGATGCTGTCTGCTTGTAATGCAGTTAGACATAGTGATGACATCTTTAGCACTATTACGGTAAAGGAAAAAAAACTGGGAGCATTGTTATAATGGTACTATACTATTTGTCTCCAACACTCATACTGGTTAACTGGTAGAGAATGCCTATGGTATTAAGTCCGCCGTTTCCTTATGTTGGCAATAAAGTTTAAATAAATAAAATAAATAAATGGTAGTGTTGTCTACGTAAAATTTAAAAAGGATTCTAACATATTTATAAAAGTGCATGCTGTGTTTGCATTTATAAGATTTGTGATACTGTTAAGATACACTGTATGTAATTATTTTGTCACTTTCACAATTCGGTTTTAGAAACCAAATAAAAAAAAGAAGTAACTCAAAATTCACGGTTTATATCAATCATACAAGCCCGTGAACTAAAACCACACACTACACCGAAGTGATGCGAGGACTTTCTTTACGAGCACTACCTTGAATTGAAAAGCTACCCCATCCATCACAAAGTCATACTCCCTTATTAATAAACAATAAATAAGCTTAGGCTAGTTACGCCGTGTTTTGTTTACGTCAATCAAATGCCATTTGTCATTCAAAAGCCAGAGACAAAACATGGAGGAACTAATCCAAGCGTAGTCTTCGTTTATGAATAAGGGGGCTAATGTGTACATTAGAGAATTATTTAACCTTATGCTTTATGTAGCTACGACTTAAAATCGTAGCAGACATATCAACTCGGAAAGGGATCATCACCATATCAACACGAACCATTCAGTATTCTTTGTATGAAATTCACAGTAATTGGAATTATAACGTAATCACCTTACGAAGAAACAGGAGCTTGTCCCGAGGCGAGGCGATTACGTTACGATTCCGATTAGTGTGCATTGCAGTATGGAGTTTCATACAAAGAAAACTGACAGCTCGAGTTGATACCGTGACGATCACCTCCGAGTTGATACGACGACTAAGACCTTTAACGTGCCTTCTGAAAGATGAACGAGCTACAGATAATCAATTTAATCACCTATCCCATTACCGGCTATTGCGAAAGTTTGTCTTTCAAGATCTCAGAACAATAACCACTGCTCCACCCTGCTCCTCCTGTATACATATTCAGTATGCCTCGTCACAAACCTATCTAATCACCTCTAAACATTCGATCCTCCATCCGTTGATCGGCCTTTGCCAAAACCACTCACTATTGCGCCACTGACCTCCTCTATAAACAATAATGCATATATTTATCTAATGCTGAATGCATTACTAACCATAGTGTATATAAACTCTGCTTTGTGTCCAAATAAATTATTAGGGTGAAGAGAACTTGACGGATACCTATCGTGTACGTGTCAAGCTTGTCGATGTTTTGCTGTTATACTTATTTCAAATCAAGTACCTACTTAATGAACGGTAGGTAGTAAAAGTCTAGAAAATCATGTAATATAATAAATTAAACTTTATAGTTCACTGGCCTGAGTACAAAATCGCATGTTATGAGAAAACGCGTAACGTAGTTCCTTCGATAGTATTCAGGGCGTCCGTTATCGGTCCTTTTCAATATGACTGTTTTTATAGCTCATTGATTCATCAGCGGAAAAAATTGACAAGTTGTTTTGTTCTACTACGTGTGCCAAAGGAGATGTTCGACTTTTTTGTCGCATTTGTTCTCGACCAGTCGCTTCTGCCCACACTCTGTTTTCATTGACATTGACACATCTTAATTGGATGTTAACATTATAATTAGCAAATGATGAGCATCGATAATGCTAAGTGCCGACCTACATTTTAATGCACCGTAAAACCCATCACACTAACACACACGACAGACTTTTCTGCGAAATTATTATGCAGAGAGTAAAATATGTGGTATGATAACGAATTAAACCGTCCACTTATTAAAAATAAATTGAAATTTCCTTCTTTATTTTTGCCCTTGGACTGATAAAGCTCGGCGCGGCCGCAGCTCTCTTTTTTTCTGTTCTGTGGTTCTCTTTGACGCAGCGGCGCTAGCCCACGCCAGCCTCCACAAGTGACGTAGTTTCATAAACAGGCAATTAAGGATGACGAACTACTGCTTAAAAAAAAGTGCGCTCGTCTCTGATTGGTCAGAGATACGGCGCTTCAATGCACGACAGATTTTAAGTCTGCGTCTCGTGCTCTTCCGAGAATGTATCTTCAGCCCTATATTCCTCAAATGCCTCAGTGTATGTGGGATTGTAATACATTTTGGGATTCGGCGGCTTATGTACATTAATACATTTAGTTATTACATACATATAAGTTAGGTATAGTTATTTATGAGGTGTTGTCAATAAATATTTTAGTATAATGTTAGTAAGCGATAGTATTGAAAAAAGATCTTTTCAAATACGTGTTCTCCACTTTAGAGAACAGTACATTGATATAATTTTTAATACAGTAGTCATAAAAACCTACAACTACATTTCAACAATGTTAAGCACATCTAGCTCTAATCTCTATCCGTCGTTCAAAGTCATAGTAGACTGTTAATAACGCCATTAGTAGAAATGTTTGATACGTTTATTATTGTATTGTAATTATGAATCATAGTATTAATAATTGCTCTGTCGATTCGTTTGAGTACAAGGGTACCTATTCATTGTTCTCAAAGAATAAATTGGATTATTTTTGGGTTAGTAACCTATGGATGAGAAAAAAATATAATACGGGTGGTGTAGGTAGTCATGTAGCTAATTAGTTATCAGACGAACTTGATTGACACCTGGAACTAATTCGGTATATTCCTCTGTAGTTCTTTTTTATTTAATTACTGTGTAGGTCGGGGTAACTTTTAAGGAGTTTGTTCTAAAAAACTGATGCAGAATATTATAGTAAAGTAAGGCTAGTTCTTTTTTCTATCGAATTCACACAAACATATTTTTGTTTTAAACGTGATCTTTTAACTACTTCTTATTGAATGCAATACTTTCGAGCCGTGAGAATTAATTTTATGACTATTTTGGTTTACATCTTCTCGTATACTTCACATACCCCAAGGCTATCTTTATAAACTCAGTATCGAAGAAGTATCGAATTGATCATAGTAAAAAAACTGCAAGTATAAAACCTATATATACCTATATATATATAATAAATATTTTTTACATTCACATCTATTACCATAAGCCCTAAGTAAACACTACAGGACTTGTGTAATTTGATAGTAGGGTAATGGATGGAAAAACATTTGACTTTACTGGGATTCGAACCCAAATCCTCAAAGTTGGCACGCCTTGAAATTTATTTTTATTTAAAGCTTTTACTTTATAAAAAATAAATTCTTAGAACCGACTCCGGCCGGTCAATTGCAAAATAAATATACGCTTAAAATAACTACGTCAAAGTGTACTGACAATGAATGCTACAGTTGTGACCGCAATTCGTCAATATAAATAGTCTTATCACAACCGTATTTTATTATGACTGGTGGCGCCAACGGTTTGTGGATCACAACACTGAGCCACAGTAGAGGCAGTAAAATCAGCGAACCATGATCACTCACAATATTTATTGTGAGTCTATTTAGATTCATTAACCATTGGAAGTTTAATAGGTATAACTTGAAATTATGTAAAAAATAAAAAGTCACATTGGTAAACGAGTATTATAAATCTAAAGAAAATGTAGCAGATAAATTTAAAAATATAATAGGCAAGTGTTGTTTCAATCAGACTCTATTTCCATCTGATAAATTAATAGCGGTAAAACTCTATACTCTTTAATATTTTTTATCTTCAGATTGCATATTTATTATCGATGATTGTATATATATTTTATGTCCTTATATAAATATGTAAACCTTATAAACATCTATATCCCTATTTCTAATATCTTTTGACGACCTCCGTAGCTGAGTGGTTTGTACGCCGGGTTTCATGGTGGCGCCTTCTCGAGAGGTCCCGGGTTGGAATCCCGGTGGGGGTAGATGTTTGTGTGATGAATACGAGCATTTGTACTCCATTCATGGATGTTTAATATTTATTTCTGTATAAATATACTTATATACGTACAGTATATGTATTCTATCCCTTACACTTTTATCCCACAGCACAAGCCTTACAGTGCTTACTTTGGGGCTAAGCTAATTGGTGTGAGTGTTGAAAATATTTATTTATTTACTATTTATTTATCTATAAAAGAGGTTCTTATGCAAAATAATATGAAAGTTCGCAGTAAATTAGAAATTTTAAGAAACTATAACTGTACGCGACGACCGAAGCGAAAGAAAATGAACTCACGACGATACGAGAGCAATGTATAAAAATGTATCTATAATTTCACATGAATTAGTTGTATACGCATTAAAAATATCATTCCCTTGTTGTCTTATTAGAATGAGTCGGATATCGCAACAATAGATAGCTCTGCCCATAGTAAACCATTGTAAAATTGATAGTTCAGAGCGATATTCCGCCCCGTTCTCTCCAATAATCTTATAAGACTTTATCTAAACGATCGCCACGACGCCAAGCGGTGGCGCGGGGAAACTAGTCAGAATACTGATAGTTCCGACCTATAGGAGGGACGGAGACAATAGGTTGTCCTTGTCACACGTCTTATAGGATTTTGCCTGAGTTGACAATTTTCGATAATAGTATGTTTTATGTTTGGATTGATTTATTTTATGTCTTATTAGATAGTAGGTAGTTATAGGAATAATATATCGAAGTTTTGTATGAATCGTGTTAGTAGTTTAAGCGTAATTAAGGAAAATATCGGGAATAGTTTTTTATGAATAGTCAATAGGATATAGGTATAATTGTTATAATAATGATGTCATTTTATGTGTTTTTACTTCTTCTTTAAAATGGTGTATGATAATTAGACATTAAGCGAGTATAAGTAGGTTTTTTAAGACTTTTTAATTTGTAAACTTTATAGGGCCGTACAGCTGTTGTTTATTAATATTCTTGTAAGAGACTTGTTTTATTAGATAGGTAACACGTAGGGCTACGTAAATAAATAGGTATCGCATCAATAAGTGTAAAAATGTACTGTGTAGGAGAAGAAACATGTTTGTATAGAACCGTTTTCTGAGACATGTTGCGCTCCCCACCCGGCGCGCCCGGAGCGCGCGGGTGGGGCAGCGAAGCCCCGTGGCAGGGCGAAGCCCTATGGAGGGGGAAAGTATAAATATTGCGGAGACCTATTTTTTGCGCGCCACACCTAAAATATCGTGTTTACGGACACATAACTATGTTAAAAATATGCCCAAATGAATGCCCGATGTATGTACAATTAGTTTTAAGCTCGCACTATTGTAAATCTTGAGAAAATGAAAAATAAAGTATAGCGTGGGTGAGGTAATGGATCGCTGGCCAGCTCAGTCCTAGCATATAAAATTCGAGTCGGAACATGCCCCGACATGCATTCAGCGACAGGCGCTCCTACCCTAAGGAACAGGAAGAAACAACCAAGCGGTTCACTCTGGACCTGAAGCCTCCTCTCACCGGCCATCCATTATCAGCGCCCACCGATTTCTTCAATACCGAACACCAGGGGTTTTATTCGCCGAAACTACAGTCCACTACAGTCAAGACTCCTGCGTGTAACTTCCTCCACCCCCTCAGTACGAGTCGGTAACTGTCCGCTACTGCGACAGCCCGGCGTCCCGTACATTTTTTGGTCGCATCGAGCCGGATCTACAGCGCCGAGGAAGAATTGAAGAAAAATTATAGAAGATTGAAGAAAGAAGATCGTCGTGGTCAATTATAGAAGATTGAAGACAGAAAATTGAAGAAAAATTATAGAAGATTGAAGAAAGAAAAATGCCACGAACAAGATCTCAAGCTGACAAAATGGACCAGGCCGAAGAGGAGCGCATCGAGAGAAACATCGAAGAGCCAGAGCGAACCGCTGCAGGAGAGAATCCTGTCCAACCCCCGTCAAGAGCGCCATCGGAAGGGAGCGACACCGTGACGCGGCCACCGTACCCGCTGCGCCACGACCAACCGCCGAAGTCGCCATCAGCTGCAATGACATCACACCGAACAGAATCGAAGATAGCTGCACGAAGAGCAGCAAAGAAGAAGCGCCTGGCGGCGTTATATGAAGAATTAGAGAAGACTATAAGGGCGAAGATACGAATGGAAGAGCAAGATAGCGAAGATGAGGACCAAGAGGACCCGCAAATAGAAGATAGAAGAGAAACCGATAGCACACATGGCACCGAGAATGAAGAACGCGTCATCACCTGGCTGGACACAGCGACAAAGGACACCACCCCCGACGGCGGCACCACCGAACCGTATAGAAGACCGACCGTCGAGGACACCGTACAGATTGGTGGGTCCGTCGCACCACTTGCCGAAGATCCAGTCCCAGGGGCGCTGAAGCCATGCATCAAGAAGAGTCCGCCGTCCCGCATTGATGAAGCTCAAGAACAAGTCGCCCCTACGTTGCCGCCACCGCCACCGCCGGTCCAGCAAGACAGAATGAACGTCTCCGAGCTGGCCGTCGCAATCAACGCCGCCGTCCGTGCCGCCGTACCGCCTGCACCGGGTCCACGCTACGTCGGAGAGCTGCCACCCTTCAGCGGCGCGCACACAGAATGGCTCACCTTCAGGGCGGCGTACCTAGAATCCGCAACCTACCTATCGTCGGCGGAAAACTCATCAAGATTAAGAAGAGCCCTCAAGGGGAAGGCAAGAGAAGCCGTGGGCAGCATGCTAATAAGCAACACTACGCCGGGCGACATTATGAAGCAATTGGAGCACAGATTCGGCCGCCCGGACAACATCGCCGCAACCGAAATAGAGAAGCTGCGCCATTTACCCCGACTCACCGATTCGCCGAGGGACATCGTGATTTTTGCAAACAAAATCAAGAATAGCGTCGTCGCACTACAAGTACTGGGGCAAAACGAGTACCTACGTGCGCCGGACATCATGAAGACAATTATAGAAAAGCTGCCGTCGACTATCCGCTTCAGATGGAACGATTACGTCAACAATCACCGAATGCAAGAAAAAATGAAGACGGATCCGGAACTATTGATTTTCGCCGAGTTCATCGAAGTCGAGGCAGAGAATAACGCAAGATACGCCCCACCGGAGTACATTGGAAATGAAGAAAACTCCACAACAAGAAAATTTCGAACACATAACATCGAGGCGACACATAATAGAAGAGCGCCTGAAGATCGATTCCCATGTCCGGTATGCAAGAAATCCGGACATTCGACGGCCACCTGCTTTACGTTCAAGACCGCCGATCAAGATAGAAAATGGGAAATAGCGAAGAAAAGCAACCTTTGTTTCCGTTGCTTACAATACAGAAGCAAGATGCACAGATGCAAGACGCGAGCGTGCGAGAGGGACGGCTGCGAGCGCTCACACCACCCACTTCTTCACTACAAACCGAAGTCGCAACGTGAAGAAGAACCAGCCACGAGCAACACAGAAACCGAGAGGGTGGCCAGCACACACAGCAGCCGCAAGCGAGACGCGTACTTGAAGATAATTCCGGTTCGCATTACGGGACCGAGCGGACATTTTGATACGTACGCGCTACTGGACGACGGCTCTACAGTCACACTTATAGAAGAGAGGGCCGCCGAGAAGATAGGGGCCGAGGGACCTACCGAGCGACTGAAGATAGAAACGATCGACGCCAAGCTGCCAGAGACACAGTCGCGCCGGGTCACCTTCAAGATCGAGGGACAGAACAGAGGCTTCAAGGTGCAAGCACGCACCATCGACCAAATGAAGATTTCACCGCAAACCATAGAAGAAAGACACTTATGGGGCTGCAAGCACCTGCGGGGAATCGAGAAGCACGTCACCTATGAAGACGCCCGGCCGACCATCCTCATCGGGCAAGACAACTGGCACCTACTCTTGGCCAGCGAAGTCCGCCGGGGAAACAGAAGACAGCTAGTGGCATCGAAGACGGCTCTGGGATGGGTACTCCACGGCACAGACTCGCGCACCATCGGTCACCGGGTTCATTTCGTGAACCACCTCACCGAAGAAACAGAAGATTCGAAAATGGATGAACTACTTCGTCATCACTTCGCATTGGAATCGATCGACATCGAAAAGAAAAAACCGCATTCCGATCCAGAGGAGAAAGCCATCAAGATGCTAGAAGAACACACCCACAGAAAAGAAGATGGAAAATTTGAAACCGCGCTACTCTGGAAGAAAGAAGACATCAAGATGCCCAACAATTATGAAAATGCGTACAGACGGCTGCTCACCACAGAGAAGAAAATCGACCGCGATCCACGCCTAAGGGGAAAATACATAGAACAAATGGACGCGCTCATCGAAAAGGGATACGCCGAGCGAGCACCGCCGACATCAACAGAAGACAGAACTTGGTACCTGCCGCATTTTCCAGTCATCAACCCGTTGAAGCCAAACAAGTTACGCATCGTACACGACGCAGCTGCGAAGACCGGAGGCACCTCACTCAACGACTGCCTCCTCACCGGGCCGGACCTACTTCGATCGTTGATAGGAGTCATGATGCGATTCCGTCAACACCAGTACGCCGTGACAGCCGACATCGCCGAAATGTTCATGCGCGTGGGGATCCGACCGGAAGACAGAGATGCACTGCGGTACCTATGGCGCGGCGAAAGAAGAGAGGGACCACCGGAAGAATACAGAATGAAGTCACTCATCTTCGGCGCTATGTGTTCACCAGCCGCCGCTATTTTCGTCAAGAACAAGAACGCCGAGCGATATCAAGAAACGCAACCGACCGCCGTCAACGCCATAGTACAAGCGCACTACATGGATGACTACCTAGACAGCTTTACAACGGAACAAGAAGCCATAGAAGTGTCGACGCAAGTAAGAAAAATACACGCCGACGGAAATTTCGACTTACGCAACTGGGTGTCGAACTCGCATCGAATAAGGCAAGCACTCACCGAGGGACCGCTACGCGTTCAACAACCAATAACACTCAACGACGGATCAAGAATAGAAAAAGTACTCGGACTCATGTGGAACCCGCAATCGGACGAATTGGGGTTCAATCTCGAGTTGGCGCGCATCCCATCGGACCTACTTGCAAATAAGGCACCCACGAAGAGAGAAGTTTTGAAGATTGTGATGTCAATCTACGATCCAATGGGACTTGCATCACCAGTCACAGTCAGGGGAAAACAGATCATACAAGAAATTTGGCGACGCGGCACAGAATGGGACAAGAAAATCGACACCGACCTCGCAGAGCAGTGGACGACCTGGCTACAACACATGAAGGACCTACGAGGCGTCAAAGTACCACGAGCCTACATAGGATACAGCGAAGCCACTTCACTTCAGCTGCACGTCTTCGTGGACGCCAGCGCCACCACGTACGCCGCCGCACTCTACTGGCGGGCCGAGTCGCCGGGAGGTCAAGTCGACGTGACACTCATCACGGCGAAAGCACGCGTGGCTCCACTCAAAGTCACGTCGATACCGCGCCTCGAGCTACAAGCCGCAGTCCTGGGAGCAAGAATGGCCGCCACCGTGATAGAAGAGCACTCAAGAAAACCAGAATCGAAGACATTTTGGACAGACAGCAAAACAGTATTGTCTTGGGTGCGAACGGGATCGCGCTCATTCAAGCCATTCGTCGCGCATCGCATAGCCGCCATAGAAGAACTCAGCACTATCAACGAGTGGCGATGGGTGCCCACGAAGCTCAACACAGCAGACGACGCCACAAGAATATCACCGCACGACTTCTACGGCTACCACAGATGGTTCACCGGGCCTCCGTTTCTACGAAACAAACAAGAAGAATGGCCCGCCGAAACTGCAACCGCAACCGAAGTCACCGGGGAAGAACGCGTGCACCACATAAGCACGAAGAAAGCGCCGTCAATATCCGAAGCTGCACCGGACGTCACTCGATTTTCGCGCTGGGACAAGTTAATTCGGACTACGGCAAGAGTACTACAGTTCATCGACCTCTGCCAAGCGAAAACCGACCGAATTAACTACAGAAGAAAGAAAAACGAAAAGGAACCCGACTGGAAGAAAAATCAAAAATCGGCGCCGACACATAAGAAGAAAACGACGCCAACCGTTCAAGAAAGAAAATTCATCGCAATCGACCGAAGATACATCGAACGCGCAGAGAAAATAATAGTTCGCGTAATACAACACGACGCATTTCAAGACGAGTTGAAACAACTGCGAGGGGGCGCCACCATCGCTACGAACAGTCGACTCCGCCCACTTTCGCTAATAGTCAACGACGGCGTGTTGTACCTACGAAGCCGGGTCAACGCAGCGGCGGGAGTAACCGAAACTCAGAAGACACCGGCGATACTCGACGGGAACCATCGAGCCACCCAACTGTGGATAGAACACACACATAGAAGCCTTCTCCACGCCGGGGTGGAAACTACAGTCAACGAGTGCAGACAACACTATTGGATTCTACGCATTCGACCCGTCACGAAACGAATAATAAGCAGTTGCATAAACTGCCGCATAAGGAGGGCGGCGCCACCGTCGCCACCTACCGGAGATTTGCCGCCGACGCGCCTCGCTCATCACCGACGGCCATTCACGTACACCGGATTGGATTATTTCGGGCCGTTGACAGTCACCGTGGGCAGGCGTCAAGAAAAACGCTACGTCGCGCTCTTCACATGTCTTACTACGAGAGCCGTGCACCTCGAGTTGGCCGCCTCACTATCGACGGACTCCGCCATACACGCACTACGGCGCATGATAGCGCGCCGCGGGTGCCCTACCGAAATTTGGTCGGACAACGGGACCAACTTCCACGGCGCAGAAAACGAAATGAAGAAGGCAGTGCAGCAGGCAACGAGCGAAGAAGCAAGCATCCGCAGTATCCGGTGGAGGTACATACCGCCGGGAGCACCATTCATGGGCGGGGCGTGGGAACGCCTCGTGAAGTCCGTCAAAATCGCGCTAAGTGCGGTTTTGCAAGAAAGAAGTCCGCCCGAAGAGGTACTTACGACGCTACTCGCCGAGGCCGAATACACCGTGAACAGCCGGCCTCTCACCCACGTGTCCGTGCACCATGAAGACGACGAAGCCATCACTCCCAACCACTTTCTGCTGGGAGGTTCAGCACGCGTCCCACTGCCGGGCGAGTTCGACGAGAGCGACCTGATAGGCCGCCCGCACTGGAGAACAGCACAGCGCCTCGCCGACCACTTCTGGGCGCGCTGGGTACGAGAGTACCTACCCGAGCTGCAACACCGGCGGGAGCCCCACGGGACCGGGAAGACCATCGCCGTCGGGGACATCGTGCTCATCGCCGACAGCAACCTGCCACGCAACACGTGGCCCAAGGGAGTCGTCATCGCCACTTTTCCCGGGCGAGACGGCACAGTACGAGTCGTCGATCTGAAGACAGCCGGAGGAGTGCTACGCAGACCGACCAAGCGACTGGTGATATTCGCATCGGCCGCCACTCCCACGGAAGATGGATGCAGCGACGAGTCAACCGACGCTGCACGGCGGGAGTATGTACGCGACGACCGAAGCGAAAGAAAATGAACTCACGACGATACGAGAGCAATGTATAAAAATGTATCTATAATTTCACATGAATTAGTTGTATACGCATTAAAAATATCATTCCCTTGTTGTCTTATTAGAATGAGTCGGATATCGCAACAATAGATAGCTCTGCCCATAGTAAACCATTGTAAAATTGATAGTTCAGAGCGATATTCCGCCCCGTTCTCTCCAATAATCTTATAAGACTTTATCTAAACGATCGCCACGACGCCAAGCGGTGGCGCGGGGAAACTAGTCAGAATACTGATAGTTCCGACCTATAGGAGGGACGGAGACAATAGGTTGTCCTTGTCACACGTCTTATAGGATTTTGCCTGAGTTGACAATTTTCGATAATAGTATGTTTTATGTTTGGATTGATTTATTTTATGTCTTATTAGATAGTAGGTAGTTATAGGAATAATATATCGAAGTTTTGTATGAATCGTGTTAGTAGTTTAAGCGTAATTAAGGAAAATATCGGGAATAGTTTTTTATGAATAGTCAATAGGATATAGGTATAATTGTTATAATAATGATGTCATTTTATGTGTTTTTACTTCTTCTTTAAAATGGTGTATGATAATTAGACATTAAGCGAGTATAAGTAGGTTTTTTAAGACTTTTTAATTTGTAAACTTTATAGGGCCGTACAGCTGTTGTTTATTAATATTCTTGTAAGAGACTTGTTTTATTAGATAGGTAACACGTAGGGCTACGTAAATAAATAGGTATCGCATCAATAAGTGTAAAAATGTACTGTGTAGGAGAAGAAACATGTTTGTATAGAACCGTTTTCTGAGACATGTTGCGCTCCCCACCCGGCGCGCCCGGAGCGCGCGGGTGGGGCAGCGAAGCCCCGTGGCAGGGCGAAGCCCTATGGAGGGGGAAAGTATAAATATTGCGGAGACCTATTTTTTGCGCGCCACACCTAAAATATCGTGTTTACGGACACATAACTATGTTAAAAATATGCCCAAATGAATGCCCGATGTATGTACAATTAGTTTTAAGCTCGCACTATTGTAAATCTTGAGAAAATGAAAAATAAAGTATAGCGTGGGTGAGGTAATGGATCGCTGGCCAGCTCAGTCCTAGCATATAAAATTCGAGTCGGAACATGCCCCGACATGCATTCAGCGACAGGCGCTCCTACCCTAAGGAACAGGAAGAAACAACCAAGCGGTTCACTCTGGACCTGAAGCCTCCTCTCACCGGCCATCCATTATCAGCGCCCACCGATTTCTTCAATACCGAACACCAGGGGTTTTATTCGCCGAAACTACAGTCCACTACAGTCAAGACTCCTGCGTGTAACTTCCTCCACCCCCTCAGTACGAGTCGGTAACTGTCCGCTACTGCGACAGCCCGGCGTCCCGTACATTTTTTGGTCGCATCGAGCCGGATCTACAGCGCCGAGGAAGAATTGAAGAAAAATTATAGAAGATTGAAGAAAGAAGATCGTCGTGGTCAATTATAGAAGATTGAAGACAGAAAATTGAAGAAAAATTATAGAAGATTGAAGAAAGAAAAATGCCACGAACAAGATCTCAAGCTGACAAAATGGACCAGGCCGAAGAGGAGCGCATCGAGAGAAACATCGAAGAGCCAGAGCGAACCGCTGCAGGAGAGAATCCTGTCCAACCCCCGTCAAGAGCGCCATCGGAAGGGAGCGACACCGTGACGCGGCCACCGTACCCGCTGCGCCACGACCAACCGCCGAAGTCGCCATCAGCTGCAATGACATCACACCGAACAGAATCGAAGATAGCTGCACGAAGAGCAGCAAAGAAGAAGCGCCTGGCGGCGTTATATGAAGAATTAGAGAAGACTATAAGGGCGAAGATACGAATGGAAGAGCAAGATAGCGAAGATGAGGACCAAGAGGACCCGCAAATAGAAGATAGAAGAGAAACCGATAGCACACATGGCACCGAGAATGAAGAACGCGTCATCACCTGGCTGGACACAGCGACAAAGGACACCACCCCCGACGGCGGCACCACCGAACCGTATAGAAGACCGACCGTCGAGGACACCGTACAGATTGGTGGGTCCGTCGCACCACTTGCCGAAGATCCAGTCCCAGGGGCGCTGAAGCCATGCATCAAGAAGAGTCCGCCGTCCCGCATTGATGAAGCTCAAGAACAAGTCGCCCCTACGTTGCCGCCACCGCCACCGCCGGTCCAGCAAGACAGAATGAACGTCTCCGAGCTGGCCGTCGCAATCAACGCCGCCGTCCGTGCCGCCGTACCGCCTGCACCGGGTCCACGCTACGTCGGAGAGCTGCCACCCTTCAGCGGCGCGCACACAGAATGGCTCACCTTCAGGGCGGCGTACCTAGAATCCGCAACCTACCTATCGTCGGCGGAAAACTCATCAAGATTAAGAAGAGCCCTCAAGGGGAAGGCAAGAGAAGCCGTGGGCAGCATGCTAATAAGCAACACTACGCCGGGCGACATTATGAAGCAATTGGAGCACAGATTCGGCCGCCCGGACAACATCGCCGCAACCGAAATAGAGAAGCTGCGCCATTTACCCCGACTCACCGATTCGCCGAGGGACATCGTGATTTTTGCAAACAAAATCAAGAATAGCGTCGTCGCACTACAAGTACTGGGGCAAAACGAGTACCTACGTGCGCCGGACATCATGAAGACAATTATAGAAAAGCTGCCGTCGACTATCCGCTTCAGATGGAACGATTACGTCAACAATCACCGAATGCAAGAAAAAATGAAGACGGATCCGGAACTATTGATTTTCGCCGAGTTCATCGAAGTCGAGGCAGAGAATAACGCAAGATACGCCCCACCGGAGTACATTGGAAATGAAGAAAACTCCACAACAAGAAAATTTCGAACACATAACATCGAGGCGACACATAATAGAAGAGCGCCTGAAGATCGATTCCCATGTCCGGTATGCAAGAAATCCGGACATTCGACGGCCACCTGCTTTACGTTCAAGACCGCCGATCAAGATAGAAAATGGGAAATAGCGAAGAAAAGCAACCTTTGTTTCCGTTGCTTACAATACAGAAGCAAGATGCACAGATGCAAGACGCGAGCGTGCGAGAGGGACGGCTGCGAGCGCTCACACCACCCACTTCTTCACTACAAACCGAAGTCGCAACGTGAAGAAGAACCAGCCACGAGCAACACAGAAACCGAGAGGGTGGCCAGCACACACAGCAGCCGCAAGCGAGACGCGTACTTGAAGATAATTCCGGTTCGCATTACGGGACCGAGCGGACATTTTGATACGTACGCGCTACTGGACGACGGCTCTACAGTCACACTTATAGAAGAGAGGGCCGCCGAGAAGATAGGGGCCGAGGGACCTACCGAGCGACTGAAGATAGAAACGATCGACGCCAAGCTGCCAGAGACACAGTCGCGCCGGGTCACCTTCAAGATCGAGGGACAGAACAGAGGCTTCAAGGTGCAAGCACGCACCATCGACCAAATGAAGATTTCACCGCAAACCATAGAAGAAAGACACTTATGGGGCTGCAAGCACCTGCGGGGAATCGAGAAGCACGTCACCTATGAAGACGCCCGGCCGACCATCCTCATCGGGCAAGACAACTGGCACCTACTCTTGGCCAGCGAAGTCCGCCGGGGAAACAGAAGACAGCTAGTGGCATCGAAGACGGCTCTGGGATGGGTACTCCACGGCACAGACTCGCGCACCATCGGTCACCGGGTTCATTTCGTGAACCACCTCACCGAAGAAACAGAAGATTCGAAAATGGATGAACTACTTCGTCATCACTTCGCATTGGAATCGATCGACATCGAAAAGAAAAAACCGCATTCCGATCCAGAGGAGAAAGCCATCAAGATGCTAGAAGAACACACCCACAGAAAAGAAGATGGAAAATTTGAAACCGCGCTACTCTGGAAGAAAGAAGACATCAAGATGCCCAACAATTATGAAAATGCGTACAGACGGCTGCTCACCACAGAGAAGAAAATCGACCGCGATCCACGCCTAAGGGGAAAATACATAGAACAAATGGACGCGCTCATCGAAAAGGGATACGCCGAGCGAGCACCGCCGACATCAACAGAAGACAGAACTTGGTACCTGCCGCATTTTCCAGTCATCAACCCGTTGAAGCCAAACAAGTTACGCATCGTACACGACGCAGCTGCGAAGACCGGAGGCACCTCACTCAACGACTGCCTCCTCACCGGGCCGGACCTACTTCGATCGTTGATAGGAGTCATGATGCGATTCCGTCAACACCAGTACGCCGTGACAGCCGACATCGCCGAAATGTTCATGCGCGTGGGGATCCGACCGGAAGACAGAGATGCACTGCGGTACCTATGGCGCGGCGAAAGAAGAGAGGGACCACCGGAAGAATACAGAATGAAGTCACTCATCTTCGGCGCTATGTGTTCACCAGCCGCCGCTATTTTCGTCAAGAACAAGAACGCCGAGCGATATCAAGAAACGCAACCGACCGCCGTCAACGCCATAGTACAAGCGCACTACATGGATGACTACCTAGACAGCTTTACAACGGAACAAGAAGCCATAGAAGTGTCGACGCAAGTAAGAAAAATACACGCCGACGGAAATTTCGACTTACGCAACTGGGTGTCGAACTCGCATCGAATAAGGCAAGCACTCACCGAGGGACCGCTACGCGTTCAACAACCAATAACACTCAACGACGGATCAAGAATAGAAAAAGTACTCGGACTCATGTGGAACCCGCAATCGGACGAATTGGGGTTCAATCTCGAGTTGGCGCGCATCCCATCGGACCTACTTGCAAATAAGGCACCCACGAAGAGAGAAGTTTTGAAGATTGTGATGTCAATCTACGATCCAATGGGACTTGCATCACCAGTCACAGTCAGGGGAAAACAGATCATACAAGAAATTTGGCGACGCGGCACAGAATGGGACAAGAAAATCGACACCGACCTCGCAGAGCAGTGGACGACCTGGCTACAACACATGAAGGACCTACGAGGCGTCAAAGTACCACGAGCCTACATAGGATACAGCGAAGCCACTTCACTTCAGCTGCACGTCTTCGTGGACGCCAGCGCCACCACGTACGCCGCCGCACTCTACTGGCGGGCCGAGTCGCCGGGAGGTCAAGTCGACGTGACACTCATCACGGCGAAAGCACGCGTGGCTCCACTCAAAGTCACGTCGATACCGCGCCTCGAGCTACAAGCCGCAGTCCTGGGAGCAAGAATGGCCGCCACCGTGATAGAAGAGCACTCAAGAAAACCAGAATCGAAGACATTTTGGACAGACAGCAAAACAGTATTGTCTTGGGTGCGAACGGGATCGCGCTCATTCAAGCCATTCGTCGCGCATCGCATAGCCGCCATAGAAGAACTCAGCACTATCAACGAGTGGCGATGGGTGCCCACGAAGCTCAACACAGCAGACGACGCCACAAGAATATCACCGCACGACTTCTACGGCTACCACAGATGGTTCACCGGGCCTCCGTTTCTACGAAACAAACAAGAAGAATGGCCCGCCGAAACTGCAACCGCAACCGAAGTCACCGGGGAAGAACGCGTGCACCACATAAGCACGAAGAAAGCGCCGTCAATATCCGAAGCTGCACCGGACGTCACTCGATTTTCGCGCTGGGACAAGTTAATTCGGACTACGGCAAGAGTACTACAGTTCATCGACCTCTGCCAAGCGAAAACCGACCGAATTAACTACAGAAGAAAGAAAAACGAAAAGGAACCCGACTGGAAGAAAAATCAAAAATCGGCGCCGACACATAAGAAGAAAACGACGCCAACCGTTCAAGAAAGAAAATTCATCGCAATCGACCGAAGATACATCGAACGCGCAGAGAAAATAATAGTTCGCGTAATACAACACGACGCATTTCAAGACGAGTTGAAACAACTGCGAGGGGGCGCCACCATCGCTACGAACAGTCGACTCCGCCCACTTTCGCTAATAGTCAACGACGGCGTGTTGTACCTACGAAGCCGGGTCAACGCAGCGGCGGGAGTAACCGAAACTCAGAAGACACCGGCGATACTCGACGGGAACCATCGAGCCACCCAACTGTGGATAGAACACACACATAGAAGCCTTCTCCACGCCGGGGTGGAAACTACAGTCAACGAGTGCAGACAACACTATTGGATTCTACGCATTCGACCCGTCACGAAACGAATAATAAGCAGTTGCATAAACTGCCGCATAAGGAGGGCGGCGCCACCGTCGCCACCTACCGGAGATTTGCCGCCGACGCGCCTCGCTCATCACCGACGGCCATTCACGTACACCGGATTGGATTATTTCGGGCCGTTGACAGTCACCGTGGGCAGGCGTCAAGAAAAACGCTACGTCGCGCTCTTCACATGTCTTACTACGAGAGCCGTGCACCTCGAGTTGGCCGCCTCACTATCGACGGACTCCGCCATACACGCACTACGGCGCATGATAGCGCGCCGCGGGTGCCCTACCGAAATTTGGTCGGACAACGGGACCAACTTCCACGGCGCAGAAAACGAAATGAAGAAGGCAGTGCAGCAGGCAACGAGCGAAGAAGCAAGCATCCGCAGTATCCGGTGGAGGTACATACCGCCGGGAGCACCATTCATGGGCGGGGCGTGGGAACGCCTCGTGAAGTCCGTCAAAATCGCGCTAAGTGCGGTTTTGCAAGAAAGAAGTCCGCCCGAAGAGGTACTTACGACGCTACTCGCCGAGGCCGAATACACCGTGAACAGCCGGCCTCTCACCCACGTGTCCGTGCACCATGAAGACGACGAAGCCATCACTCCCAACCACTTTCTGCTGGGAGGTTCAGCACGCGTCCCACTGCCGGGCGAGTTCGACGAGAGCGACCTGATAGGCCGCCCGCACTGGAGAACAGCACAGCGCCTCGCCGACCACTTCTGGGCGCGCTGGGTACGAGAGTACCTACCCGAGCTGCAACACCGGCGGGAGCCCCACGGGACCGGGAAGACCATCGCCGTCGGGGACATCGTGCTCATCGCCGACAGCAACCTGCCACGCAACACGTGGCCCAAGGGAGTCGTCATCGCCACTTTTCCCGGGCGAGACGGCACAGTACGAGTCGTCGATCTGAAGACAGCCGGAGGAGTGCTACGCAGACCGACCAAGCGACTGGTGATATTCGCATCGGCCGCCACTCCCACGGAAGATGGATGCAGCGACGAGTCAACCGACGCTGCACGGCGGGAGTATGTACGCGACGACCGAAGCGAAAGAAAATGAACTCACGACGATACGAGAGCAATGTATAAAAATGTATCTATAATTTCACATGAATTAGTTGTATACGCATTAAAAATATCATTCCCTTGTTGTCTTATTAGAATGAGTCGGATATCGCAACAATAGATAGCTCTGCCCATAGTAAACCATTGTAAAATTGATAGTTCAGAGCGATATTCCGCCCCGTTCTCTCCAATAATCTTATAAGACTTTATCTAAACGATCGCCACGACGCCAAGCGGTGGCGCGGGGAAACTAGTCAGAATACTGATAGTTCCGACCTATAGGAGGGACGGAGACAATAGGTTGTCCTTGTCACACGTCTTATAGGATTTTGCCTGAGTTGACAATTTTCGATAATAGTATGTTTTATGTTTGGATTGATTTATTTTATGTCTTATTAGATAGTAGGTAGTTATAGGAATAATATATCGAAGTTTTGTATGAATCGTGTTAGTAGTTTAAGCGTAATTAAGGAAAATATCGGGAATAGTTTTTTATGAATAGTCAATAGGATATAGGTATAATTGTTATAATAATGATGTCATTTTATGTGTTTTTACTTCTTCTTTAAAATGGTGTATGATAATTAGACATTAAGCGAGTATAAGTAGGTTTTTTAAGACTTTTTAATTTGTAAACTTTATAGGGCCGTACAGCTGTTGTTTATTAATATTCTTGTAAGAGACTTGTTTTATTAGATAGGTAACACGTAGGGCTACGTAAATAAATAGGTATCGCATCAATAAGTGTAAAAATGTACTGTGTAGGAGAAGAAACATGTTTGTATAGAACCGTTTTCTGAGACATGTTGCGCTCCCCACCCGGCGCGCCCGGAGCGCGCGGGTGGGGCAGCGAAGCCCCGTGGCAGGGCGAAGCCCTATGGAGGGGGAAAGTATAAATATTGCGGAGACCTATTTTTTGCGCGCCACACCTAAAATATCGTGTTTACGGACACATAACTATGTTAAAAATATGCCCAAATGAATGCCCGATGTATGTACAATTAGTTTTAAGCTCGCACTATTGTAAATCTTGAGAAAATGAAAAATAAAGTATAGCGTGGGTGAGGTAATGGATCGCTGGCCAGCTCAGTCCTAGCATATAAAATTCGAGTCGGAACATGCCCCGACATGCATTCAGCGACAGGCGCTCCTACCCTAAGGAACAGGAAGAAACAACCAAGCGGTTCACTCTGGACCTGAAGCCTCCTCTCACCGGCCATCCATTATCAGCGCCCACCGATTTCTTCAATACCGAACACCAGGGGTTTTATTCGCCGAAACTACAGTCCACTACAGTCAAGACTCCTGCGTGTAACTTCCTCCACCCCCTCAGTACGAGTCGGTAACTGTCCGCTACTGCGACAGCCCGGCGTCCCGTACAATAACTAACAACGCTACCTAATAGGTTAGGCTGCAGTCAGGTTTTAGGGGAGGACAACGTCTGTCGCACTCGTTAGTTTTTTATAAAAATAACTTTATGTAATAAAATATGGAATTTAAATCCAGGATCATAAAAGCTCCGCGATTGGCTCCGCACTCCTCCCATATCTTATTTACTTTTTCATTAATAATACTATTTTTAATTTTTATGTAGAGTAATTATAAGCTATGACTGAAATTTATTTACAGCCACGTAACATAATTTTGTGACAAATCTAGACACGCGGCAGCGTGGCCAGGCCAAGCCAAGTTCAAGCAAAGGAACTGGCTAGCCAGCGCCGAGTGTAATATTATTCGAACCACTTGGTGCCACTTTTGACCCTTCTGTTACTCTTAACCTCTTTAACGTAAACACATAAAACTACGTGTGTTTAATTATATCCATAAGGACATCTAGATACCCAAATTTCATGAAGCTAGCTCAAACGGTTATAAAGATACGAAGGTCTAAAAGTCGTACCATTCTCGCTCCGACCGCGGACCGTGCGCCACGTCGCACCGCCGCCTCCCTGCTCCGTGCGCCCCGCCGCACAGCTGCCTGCTCCGAGTCGACTCGACGCGCCTGCGCTCATTCGTGAGACCCAAGATTGGACCAGTGGATACCTAGCGGTGTTAACGAAACTGGTCGGCGTAGCCCCGGTACGTCTCGAGCTCTCCTGAGCTCGGAAACCGGAAGACCCGATCCCATTTGCACTTGGGCCTTCCCAAGGGTGACGGTTGTTCCCATATTCGCTAGGAATATCGGAACACATCTCTTACAGCTTCAACCGACCCCCTGCCGCGGGCAGGGGAGTCCATCGGTGTCGCATAGGGTGTTAGGACCTGTGGCTTCACGCCACAGTCAGGGCACACCTACACACACTACACTACTACAACCTACACACACACCTACACACACTAAACACATCACAATGGACATTACTCGTCAGGTAATGTCCTTCTTCTCCGCCCTAGGCCTCACCCTGGACGAGGCCGCCATCAGCGAGCTTGTCGCGAGAGCGCGCCCCTTGCGCGACTCTCCCGCCAGCCCCTCCCCCGAACCCCCCCGCCCCGACACCCCCTGCCTCCCCGGGCCCTCGAGCGCGGGCAAGCGCCCCGCCTCGAGCCCGGTCTCGACGTGCGACTCCGACTCAACCATTGTGTCGGCGTCCGATGACTCCGTGTTCACCACTGTGGTGAGCAAGAAGAAGCGGCGCTCCAAGCGCCGTGCAGACACCGCGTCTCCAACGGCGCCCTCTGTCCCTCTCAGCCCTCTCACCCCTCTCACGGTCGCCCAACCGACCACCCAAACACAGACACACAACACCACAAAACCACACACTAGGTGCACCGCCGCACCTATCAAGGCAAAGCCGCCGCCGCCCGTCTTCCTGCGCGATAAGGCGCAATGGGCAAAGGTCGCGGACCTTTGCAAAGCTCAGAACATAAATTACACACAGGCGTCGAACACTGGTCACGCCATTAAAATCACCACACCCACAATCGACACATTTAGGAGCCTCACAAGGCTACTAACCACTCACACAATCCCTTACCACACATACGCCCTCCCCGAGGAGCGCAAAGTCCGCGCGGTACTCAGAGGAGTCCCCTTCGAGCTCTCCAACGAGCTCATTCTTAACGACTTAACCGATAAAGGCTTCCCAGCCGAGGCAGTGCACAAGTTGCACAGCCGGACTGGGAAGCAATACCCGTTGGCTCTTGTCATTTTGACCTCGGTCCCGGCAGCTAGGGATATTTTCAAAGGTCCCATCACAGTCTGTGGCCTCGACAATATCAAAGTCGAGGCCCCACACCGGCGAGGCACCCCTGGGCAATGCCACAGGTGCCAATTATATGGCCACGCAGCAGCCAACTGCTCGGCGGCCCCGAGGTGCGTCAAGTGCCTCGTACCCCACCTCACTAAGGAGTGCACCCGCACTCGTGACGCACCCGGGGCACCCGCATGCGTGCTGTGTGGCCAAGAAGGCCACCCGGCCAATTACAGGGGTTGCCCGCGGGCCCCACGCCCCAGGCCCAACACTCACACTCACACAAAGCCAACCACGGCTACAAAAACACACCTACCACCACCACCTAATAACACCACCACAAACTTCCCGGGGCTACCCAAGGCGGCCGCCCCTCGCAGCCCGGCGCCCCCGACAGCCTGGGGACCAGCCAGGGCCCGCCCAAAACCACACCCACCACAACACACCACACCAACAACACAAGCTAAGCCAGCCCAAGACGTTTCTCTGGCCGAGGACATGGCGCTTATTCGCTCCTCGCTCAAGAGGGTGAATATCGCCGAGATCCACACTCTCGCCGCGAAGCTCCGGCTAGCTAAAACACCACTTGAAAAGGCTATAGCTATAGCCGAACACCCCGAACTCGTTGCCGCGTTCGATTAATTTTTTTTTTTTCATTATAACACTGGAAAATAACCAGACTCCGAACACAAACAAAAACACTATACACAAAACACGCGGTGATAACTCAAACAAACACCACTGTTGTTTAAATTATGACCGCGCAAAACACTAACATAACAATCACACAACTGAACCCCGGGCGTACCAAGCCGAAAGGCGCTTCGCTTGTGTCATTTAATACGCGCAGCTTAAAATCCAACCTCAACGAAATTAAATTATTTTTGCAAGATAGGGAACCCGACTTTCTGCTCCTTCAGGAGACTTGGCTCAAACCAACTCAAATGAAGGGGCTGTCGATCCCTAAGTATAAATTAATCCGGAACGACGGTGCCAACGCGCGCGGCGGCACCGCAATTTACTATAGACGCAACCTACACTGCACACCTATACCCACTCCCGCGCTCACAAACATGGAAGCCACCATCTGTAGGCTGGCGATGACAGGACACCAGTCCTTAATCATCGCCTCAGTCTACATTAGATCAGGTACACACCCTCACCGCGCAGACTTCGAAACACTCACTTCATTAGGTACATCAGTCATAATGTTCGGCGACTTTAACTCCAAACACACCGACTGGACATGCGAGACCACCACCACCTCTGGCCGCAGATTACTACACATAACCGAGGAGCTTGGCTATGATGTCATATGTCCCTACGCGCCCACCCACTACCCAGACAATGTACAAAACCGACCCGACGTCCTGGACTTCGCGATCCTTAAAAACGTGTCGCTTCGCCTCAGCTCGATCGAAACGCTCGACGACCTGGGGTCAGATCACAGACCGGTGTCTCTAGTTCTAGGTCCCCAAGACCCACTAGACGCCCCCGCGCCCCCTAAGAGGCTATTCACCAACTGGGACGGATACCGCTCCGCTCTCGAGACCGCTTTAGACTCCCCCGAGTCCCCGTTCCCTAACTCACCGGACAGTCTCGACAGCACCGACAAGATTGACGAAACTATAGAGTCTTTAACTTTACTGGTGACCGAGAAGGCGAAGGAGAACTCGCGGGAGGTTGAGCTGCCAAAGCCCAAGCTCCCGCTGGCCATCCGGAACCTAATCCAAACCAAAAACGCCGCTCTCCGGAGAGCCAAATTATACCCCACCCCCGAGTATAGGGCTACAGCTAATCGCCTTCAGCGACAAGTTAGGTCCCAATTAGCCGCTCTGAGACACTCCCGTTGGGAGGAACTCATGGCGGACATTAGCCCATCCCATCTTGCGTACTATAGAATCGCGAAAGCGCTCCGTAGCGACGTCACCACTCACACCCCCCCGCTCACTCGCCCCGACGGCACCGTCGCCTTCGAAGACGACGAAAAATCTGAGTGTTTTGCAGACAGCATAGCGGCGCAATGCACGCCTAGTACGCAGGAAACTAACCCGCAACATATTCGCGGAGTGGAGGAGGAGGTCCGCCGGCGGGCCGCCCTTCCACTCATTGACAACCCCCTAGACCCCGTCACGACAGACGAACTCAGACAGACCATTAGAAACTTTAAGCAACGCAAGGCCCCGGGCGCCGACGGCATCTCTAACAAGGCGCTCAAGCATTTTCCCATCCAAATGCTAACCTTGCTTGCAATTCTCTTTAACGCATGTTTTGATCTGTGCTACTTCCCAGCCGCCTGGAAAGAAGCAATAGTGATAGGCATCCCCAAACCCGGGAAACCCGCGCACCTCCCCAGTAGCCATCGCCCTATTAGCCTCCTCAAGGCAATGGCGAAACTTTTCGAAAAAACCATACTGACCAGACTAAGAGAGCACCTCCTATCACCATCCGATCCTATTATCATTGACCACCAATTCGGCTTCCGAGCCAAACACTCCTGCCCCCAACAGATCCATCGCATAGTGGAGCACGCCCTAAGCGGCTTCCAACTTAATAAATATAAAACTATTGCAGTCTTCTTCGACGTCGCCAAAGCCTTCGACAAGGTTTGGCACGACGGATTAATCTTTAAATTATATCAATTAGAGTTACCTGACCGCCTAGTTAGGTTAGTAGCCTCTTTTCTATCAAACCGCACCTTCCGCTATAGATACGAAGGTTCACTATCAACGCCCCGCCCACTACGAGCCGGTGTACCGCAGGGGTCCGCTCTCTCCCCCCTGCTATACACAGCGTACACCAACGACATCCCTCAGACCAAGGGTGTCGAGCTCGCTCTCTTCGCGGACGACACGGCCCTCTACTCTAGGGGAGCCAGTACCAATCAAATCATAGCCAAGCTCCAACCGGCAATCACAACACTTGGGAATTGGTTCCGCGATTGGAGAATCGACGTAAATCCGGACAAAAGTTCGGCCATTTGCTTCGATCCCAAGCGCCGCACCAAAACCATACAACACGGTGCGCGGTCTCTGCGAATGCAAGGCATAGCAATACCGTGGCACCGCACAGTCAAATACCTAGGGATCACACTAGACAAAAAACTCACCTTCCGTGCACACATCACACGCGTAGTCGCGAACGCGCGCTTTTATATGAGCCGCCTCCACCCGATGCTCGGTAAATACAGCAAAATGTCACTTCGTAACAAGCGAACGCTTTACAAAGTTTGCATACGCCCGGTCCTCACTTACGCGTCACCAGTGTTCGCACACGCGGACGAAGCGATTTTGAACAAACTTCAAGTGCTTCAAAATCGCTTCTGCCGCATAGCCACAGGGGCCCCGTGGTACGTCCGCAACGCGGACCTCCACAGGGACCTTCAACTCGACACAATTCAAACACACCTCACAGAGTGCTCGGAACGGTTCTTCAAAGCTGCAGAAGAGCACTCTAACACACTCATTAGATCGGCGTCGGGATACGCTCCACACACTCCATCTCGATTCAGGCCCCGCAGGCCCAAACACGCACTCACAGTCATACACAATAAACTCACGCGCGATCTCGCGGCCCTCTTGGCCGCTGAGGATCCAACACCCGCGATGAGTCCCCCCCGCCCCCCCGACACAGAGAGGTTCGATTCCTCCCAGTCCCCTCCCGTTTCAAGTGCACATCTGAGTGCACTTATCCTCTAAGCGCATTTTGCGTTATTTTAAACTATGCACTAGTTTAAACTAACGCAGCGCCGCATCATCCCCCTCTCGGGGGGTGACCGCTTCAGATGAAGCTTGTAAGGCCCTTCTGGCCATAAGCATGAATAAAGGGTGTTTTTTAGTCAGTAGGAGTCTGACATAACCCTACAGCCGGCTGTAGGGTATCCATGAGGATTTCTCACCCTCTCCCCCGCCTGGGAGGAAACAAAAAAAAAAAAAAAAAAAAAATAAAAGTCGTAAATTTTAGGACTGACTGACTGACATATAGTACCTAAATCTAACCTACTTCCAGATGACCTAGAAGGATGAAATTTGGAATTCAGCTCGGTAATTGTGTGTAAGTGTGGGAAAAAATCTAAAAATAAAAAATAGGAAGAGGAAAAATTCTTTTTTAAATTGTAACGTTGGAACCGTTACAAGCAGATATTTGAAACTATCCCAATATATGTATATTATATTTGCTATAAATACAGAAAATAACAGAAATATAAAAATAAAGGTAAGTCAAAAAATAAGTGGTTTCCCCATACCAAAAACTTGTATATACTTGTTGTCCTATAAATACATATTTGGATTTTACATAGAACTTGGCACTCATTTAGATCTCCATTCTTTTTGCGGCGAAGCCCACAGGCAAGCATAATTTTTGTGTGGAACTTGGCTCTCCTTTTTTACTTTTATGTTTTTGGTGGGACACAATTTACCAAATGCCCATGAATAATTTGATATTATTACCGTTTATTCTTTATTTGAGAACCAGTCTCTAAGAATGCAACTCAGATAAATTTGGAAAAAAAATAACCTTATGATGATATACATGATGTTACCATCGGAACCGAAATATACTCAAGGTATTGAGAATTATGGAGTAAATACTCATATTTTACTCACATTTGTTGGTAATTTGGTTTTTTCTTTTTACAAAATGCAAAGGAAGCAAAGGAGAATAATAAGCGACCACTATACCTACAGGGTTGTACCTCGACTGGCCAATACGCATCTGTCTTATAAAACAAAACTAAAAAGCTTATTACATCTATATAATAGCTTGTACGTATAATCACTCACGCGTTACTTTCCTGAACTTCATCTATATGATGCTGTAGTGATTTTATTGGACACATCAATAGTGCAGTATTATTACTTATTTGTCGGACAACAGTCATGCAAAGATATAATTGCAAGTGAACGTTCCAATTCATGGGGAAAATCCGGGGCGTCTTACGTTTCTAGATCAAACGATGACGAGATAAGAAGGACAGCGACACAAGAAAATCCCCGTTGCCCTACCTTGCATATGCATGCATATTTGAAAATTGTATACCTATTTAACTATGAAAAATCTCTTAGTGGTATTTTTATTAATAAAGCTATTTTATGTGGAATCCGAAGTGCTAAGAATGTATAGAATCACCCAAACTTTTGAACATATATCGCAGTAGAATAATCAATTATTAGGTTATCATTTTTTATACTAATTCCCTACACAAAAATGAGAAAACGAAGTATTATAAAGAGTGTTTATAAATGAAACAATGGATGTAGCGATCCGCAACAGCTTTAAATTAAGCGATAAGTATATTTTGTTCAAGCACATGGGCACACCATCCAAAAGAATCGAGGTCCGGTTACTAGTAGGTATATTATATTTATATAAACGAAGCTAATATCTTTAAGAATACTACTTTTTTTTTAAAATATGACTCTTTCTTTGTCGTTATTAAGTTTGTAGTATTCATACATATTGTGAATTTTGCAGACATCTACATGTCTGTAGTTACGACGCCGACGCGTCTATCGTCCCACGTTGCCAGTTAATATTACGTTTCGCTACTGGGTTGCGCAAAGGCACTCCACTGCACAGTACAATGGGAGCTGCATAGAGGTTAGTTACTAAATGTAAATGCTTCAAGATTTGACTTCAATTCCTTTTGTTTCCACTCGTGAAATTATTATAAATAAATATATTATGAGTTATGTTATTTATAAGTTTTGTAAAAAGAAATAAGTTTTTTTTCAGTAATCAGTCCAAAACTAGTTTTGTAGATATAAATACATATATATTTCGTATGTAGCGACTTAATTTTTTTTTACTGATTTGAAAACTATAATATCAGTTAAGATATTTATTGAAATTGACTGAAGTCAGAACTATTTTGATCATAATTAAATAATCTGTTAATTTTTATAAGGAATAATTATCATGTTTACAAAAACACCTTGGCAGATAATGCATTATTTTAGAACAACTTTGATTACCAAAAAAGGGGTTATCGTGAATCAACTTTCAAAGATACACATGTGCTGTCGCGGACTTTTTTATAGAACTTTACAAGGAGAACAATTTCTTCATACATGATTTTTGTGTAACTTCAATATATTTATTAGTCTTATTATGATATTATATAGCCTATAACCTTCCACGATAAATGGGATTCCACGATAATGGGATATCACGAACACAATAATCACGAAAATAATTTTTCAATTTGAATTAGGAGTTCTTGAGATTAGCTCGTTCAAACAAACAAACTATACATATTTATACATATATCATACATACATATACCAGTTTTAGGCGTAGGATAGTCTTATCAGATAATGGCAGTTTTTTAAGTTAAAAAAGATATAGGTAAAAGGAGTTAACCACTATCTTCTTACAAATATAATACAATGCCATAGATTTATATTTACTTTCTATAAAGCATTTTTTTTCTATAAAGCAAAAAAAAACACTCCAAAATAAATTTTATTAAAATCGCTCCAGCTGTTTAGTAACAAACATACACACTCCAACACTCACAAACTTTCGCCTTTATAATCATAGTGTGATAAACCCGCTGCAGTAACAACGCAGGTCGATTAATCAAAATGCTTTTGCTTAAATTATAAATAAAGATGCTATATTTAATTTATTGTACAAAATTAGCGAAGATGCCTACGAGAGAAAGTACTAACTTGTCCACCAAATTTATTTTTAGTTTTTAGGTCAGACTACATAGTTTGTATACGTGATATGTTACATGAACCAAACATAGCAAGGTCGTGCCATCGTTTAACTACTAAGCTTTCTTAGAAACCTAAAAAACTCAAACAGATTGTTGGGAGCTGCCGCGACGCATGCGTCAATACCCTCGCTCTGACGTCATGGTATGTAGCCTGTGACTGTGGGTGAACTCCTGCAAAATTCACACTATATCTTGAAACCAAGATAAGATAAGTGTATTTCCTTCAGCAAATGTTGGATTTATTGATTTTGCAAGGTTTAAAAATAGCAAACGCAGAAAAGAAAAAAATACCTGTTATTTTTATGTATGCTAAATTATATAGGTACAGGTTTGCCAGACTATATAGTTTTGAAAACTGCGTAGCCTCTTAACAAACTTTTGCTATCTGCGCAAGACGTTTTCTTTCTTTGCCATGGAATATTCTCAAATCAGAATCAGACATTAGTTTAAAATTTGGCCGTAATAAGTGCTGATTCTTCGCTCCTTGGTCTACATGAAGGATGAGACGACAAATTAAATAATGTATCATCAAAATTAATTGATTTCTCTGAGTGTGGTTGTCCCTTCATCATGAGGAAATGAAATAGTCCTGCAACATATCATTTATTTAAAAGTCTAATTATTCTAATTATTGGTAATCCAAATTCTATAGAACATCTTCCCACTACAATGACTTGAAGAACACTTAGAGTACTAACAAGAAACTAATGAATATGTAAAATTTAATAAAAAAATCTATTAAGAGGAAATGTTATTAGGATTTGTATAAATATTGTTTTGACTGACGCTTTGGGTTTATACTTTGTAAAATCTAGCTTTTTGATAGGAGTATAATACAGGAAAATAATTAACGATTCTTTATGTTTTAAAAATATCAAAGGTCAATGGACAACTTAGTATGGAACAAATACCTAAGATCTACAGAAATAAAATAGACTACGATGTTTAGATAAATATCTCTAGTTCATGAATATGTATGTCGCATTATTGAAGATAATGGGATTCAGGTCCAAAACTAATAACAATATGTAATATTATTGAAATATTAGGGTTTATCATAATAAGGTTTAAGACATTTTTGTCGGTGTCTTGTTAGTAACTATGATTTTATTCATAGGCATTACTGTCACACTGCTGGGCAAAAGCCCCCCCTTCTTTTCGCCATTCTTCCCAGTTCCCTGCAAAGACCCACCAATCAGCTCTGTAGGGGCCTAGGTTGTCTCGCCATCTTTTGCGGGGTCGACCTATCTTTCTCTCGACCCAAAGTGTTTAATAATGATTTAGCATCATTTTATGATAACTGTACCCCTAGCACGAACCATTATCGAATTTGAATTGTTTGCAAACCGAAATGTCAATGTCAAATTTTGTATGGAAGCTTGAACAGCAGCGGCACAAAGTACGTAACGAGAACTAAAAATCAGTACACATTTGACAATGACATTTCGGACTCGCAAAAGATACGAATTCGATATTGGTTCGTGCTAGGGGTACAGAATATATCTGACGAAGACTGAAAAAATGTTGATGGTGATTGACCGAAGATTGACCGACCAAAATATAATGATGACAGATTGAGCAAAGATTGATGACAATATTAAATATAAAATACAATATATTATTGCACATGAATATAATAGTACAATATAAAATAAGTAAAAATAAAAACAAGTATTGAGAAGTTTAAAAAAAAACTGCATGATCAATGTCTATAAGCATAATTGTATCGTCTAAAAATGCGGCAGGTGCATTTATTTGATCTTGATATCTGGCCCAAGACAAAAAAATACTATGCTGGCTACATGCGCGCAGCATCCAATGGTGCGGCAATCATGGTTACAAGAGCAGTAGTAATCTTGGATACCCTCTTTACCCTGTCTTGTGTTGGGTTCACCAATATGTGGGTGTTGTATTGCTTGCTCCTGACATGGACCGATGGCCCCCCGGATGACATTCTTCCGCGTATTAATATTTCATCATCAGCCTATTAATGTCCCCACTGCTGGGGCACAGGCCTTCCCTATGGATAGCATAGGGAGTTTTAGGCCATGACCCACCACGCGGGCCCAGTGCGGATCGGTGGGTGCTAACGAATGCAGACGCAGCCGGAACCAACGGCTTAACGTGCCTTCCGAAGTACGGAGGAGCTCGAGATAATAAAATTTTGGTCACCCATCCAATGACCGACCACCGCGAAAGTTGCTTAGCTTCTACGATCGCAGCCGAACGTGCTAACCACCCCCGCCATCGAGCTCCTCATTACTAACTAATATATTGTCGTTAAAAAATCATGGTGCCGGTAAAGTTCAACAATGTATATACCATTATATTATATTTATTATTTTGTATATTTAATGTAATATAATGCTTCGCAATTTGTTTAATTCGCACATTTTCAATATTTATCTTTACATTTTATTCCCATGGTTCAAAAAAAATAACTGCATAAAATTTAATGTGGATATTAATCCACTTAATATTTTATTATTTATTAATTAATTAATAGTATTAACTAAACATTTTAAAACAAATTTGGTTTCTGTAGGAAAAAAAAATAGTAATAAACAATTTAAAAGATTTACTGACCAATAATTTTTATATAAATTAAAAACATCGAAGTCATTTTATTGACAAAGAAATATACACATAAATGGGCCCGCGTGGTGGGTCACGGACCAATCTCCCTATTCCATCCGGGGGCCTGTGCCCCAGCAGTGGGGACATTAATAGGCTGATGATGATAATGATGATACACAAACTATTTAAGGTTTTTACTCCCCTTTTTACAAAACCTTTTCTAATTTCTCAGACAATGAAGTTCATTTCATGTGTGACTAAACAAAACAGCCTAGCACATAAAAAAAATATCACTGTTGAAAATATATATTCATAAATGAACAAAGTTGACATCTTGTTACTTTTGGCAAAATAAACAAAGGATAAAAAGAATTTTATTACGATCAATGTGGACGTACGGATCTCGAACGATAGTAAATTATGGAAGCAAACACTATGGCTTCAAAAAACAAAAGATGGCGGCTTATTTTCTACTTCGATAGTCTTTTTATTTTTGGGCAACGATATTAATGAATAATTTTATTGTGATTGAAATCAATATACTAACACCGAGGACTAGAGATTGTTTCGAAGACGTTTAGCTAAACGAACACTAACAGTCAATTACAATTCCATATTGTACTTCCCCACTTTAAAAATCAAATTTAAACTTAACTAGATATGAGATAACTACTATTTCCGAGTTATGTCAGATTAGCAGCGACTCATTGTAAGCATCGTTGTACTCAGATAACATTATCGTCAACGTAATAAGTATTACAAACACACCTATGTGGTGACGCGCTCACTAAGATATGTAACATATCGTATCAAATACTTATTACATATTATCGTTATATCATTTGAGTAAAAATAATTTAATTTCTTTACAAATAGTAAGTTTAAATATGATTACCTATCTCTAATAGCCAGTCCTAATCATAGTATATAAGGTGTAAGCTACATTTAAGGTGACCACACACCATCATGTCGCTTGATCAAATGGTTTGATCAAATAGGCTTGATCAAGCCAAAATCGTATTTCCTTCCAAAATATCTTCCCACACACGGTCAGTTTGGCTTGATAAAGCACATTTGAACAAGTTACTTGATCAAGCGGCGGGAATATGAGTGGCCACCATACTATAGAAATTGTAAAATTATTCGACGTTATCTTTATGCAAAAACCACTGAAAAAAGAGTTATCTTAAGTAATAGGGAATGTGCATGTAATTTACATAAGCCTCATTATATTTTTATATAAACTCTATTACTTTTAAATTTTCCTCCAAGCAATATTTATTAATAAAATTATTTTCTTATGTAAGATTCAGATTATATTTTATGCAAGAAATGAATGATATAAAAGTGCAAAAAACTTGTGCCAAATTTAAATAATTTAAAACGCAACGTGATCGGTTGTGACGTAAAAATATATACCTAACTACAAACAAACGTGATGTTCATGGGATATGCCAATGTCAACGAGATTATAGTGCGAGTACTGAGATATCAAAGCTGCGTTCCACCTAGACACCGAGTGCAATATTTTTCACAATGACATTTAAATTTTTACCAAAAATTTATGAAACATAATGTCTATTTGATTGATATAGGTTCTAACTTCCATCCGCTATGACAGTATGGAAAAAAATGTCAGTATCTCGTAAGGTCATTGATCTTATTTGTAGGATTATATGTATCGTGACGTCACATCCAAGCGTGCAAAGTGGCTATTTTTAACGTTTTTTTAGACACTATACAATTTTTTGATGTTGATTTTTTTATATTGTATAAAATGGATGTCAAGTATTAAATGAAAATATTAAAAAAAACATGCACATTCCCTATCCCTAGCACTTTATTCTGTCAAGTTGGCAACTATTACGCCCTAAATAATTACTTAAATGCTACTTAGTCATATCATCATGCAAACTCAAGTGAGTAGGGCACGCTTTCAAAATATACTTTATCAATACAAATGATCGATTGAGACCTGTGTGCGTTTTCAATCTTCAGGACTGCATAAATATTGGTTTTAACAGTATATGTGAAAGCTTGAGTTGATACCAATTTATAGTCTTAGATTAAAAAATATCTTAGCTAGTAAATATTCTCCAAGAAAACGTAAAGTATCAAAACTATTGACATTGTATTCTAACCTAACAAATAAAAAAAACATAGTAATTAAATAAAATAATCATATTTTTAAGCATTTAACTGTTAGATGTTTAAATCTAATGAAAATTTTACTAAAAAAAATAGATTTATTTTCTAGTAAAATTTTCATTAAGTAAAATAATTGTTTATCAACTTATTGTGAATGCTATTGCGCAAATAAAATCGCACAATTTGCATATAAACACTCATAAACGCTCATCTCAGATTTATGGTCCATTCAAAGAAAGCAGTAGCGCCTTCCCTATTTCATTCAATAAAGCCTCCGTAATGGTGACCGTTCACATTGTAGCGAACAATACATCTCATTGTAGGGAAGACAGTAAAAATAAATCGCTCTGGAAAAATATATGTGAATATTTGTCCCATTTTTAAAATAAACCAAATTTCCTTTGAAAGTAATGATGACGCCAAAAAACACAGTAACTTAAATAAATACAAGTTATCAATGAACACATTTTGTAGTACTTTATTATAGATAAAAACAATCGCTAAGCTTAATTAATTTATTATGTTTTAATAAGAGAAAAGTTCTTAATAAGGACAATTTGACCTTAAAATATTCAATTCTTTTTCTCCTTTTTCCATTTTTCAACGCTTATAATATCTATATATATAAACTAGCCGACCCAGCGAACTTCGTACCGCCCTAAAAAAATAGGGGTTGTCCAGCTGACAAAATTGTGAATCTAAACCATTCTCAGATCCCCTTGAACACACACAAAAAATTTCATCAAAATCGGTCCAGTCGTTTAAGAGAACTTCAGTGACATACACACTCACAGAAGAATTATATATATAAAGAAATGAAACCCATTTTCCGTTGTCACGACATAACATGAAAACGGCTTGACCGATTTGGCTGATTTTTTTTTTGTAGTTTTCTAATACTCTGTACAAGGTTCTTACGGATTTTTTTTTTTAATTTTTATTTTTTTAAATTTTTTTATTTAATAAAAATTAGTAAAGTCCTCAGGTATGGCGAGACCAGGGAAATAAGGATTTATTTTTATATGGAGGATATTATAGATTCCAGGTCAAATTGAATAGGTACTCATACATAAGATAGGTCAGCTATACAAAATAAAGTAGTGCATCAAAGCTACGCTAAGCCGGTACGAAGTTCCCCGGGTCAGCTAGTATTGTATAAATTAACAATAAAAATATAAAAATAGGTTCTGGAATTCCCATAATAGTAAATTATACAACCGGCAAAATAGCTTAGGTGCTGCAATAATTTCCTTCAAACTTTTTAGTAACAAAACGAGCATATTAATCTTGCAAAGCACTAAGAAGCACTTCTCAGAGTTATAGGCCATTCACGCGATGCGCGGGCGCACGGTAGCTTCATTCAATAAGCGCTAACGCCGGTATTCTTCGAACAATCACGCTTATTGTTAGTAGTGCCATGAAAATAAATAGGATTTTACTACTTTAGCACTGCCTTCCTTCTTATCTACATAGTGATTGGAATTTCTATATTTACTGGGCTTTCAGTGTGGTCGGAAATAAAAGGAATTATTGAATATCTGTTGTAATGACTGTAAAACTCGCCCTTATTTGCGAGGGGGTATGGGGTTGGTGTACTCAGGTGAGTACACCGACCCCATCCCCCCTGTGATAGGTTTCACAAGACTGTACACCATATTCAACGCTCACCATGAAAGGGTCATATGCTTAAGTGCCACCCTAGTTAAATAAAATAAAAACTTATTGTATATTAAGATAAAAAAAGCGTGCGCGTCTAACGTCTAACTAACGGTTAGCGCTGCGCGTTAGAGTGAGAGAGAAGAAGCCTGCTTACCTCTGCCGTATGCGTGAGACGAAGGGAAGCCGGATAGACTGGCGCCGTAACGCGTTACGTAACGAAGCGGTTTACCCTCCCATAAGAAGTTCTCACTTCAAAAATAAAAGAATGTTACAATTTGTATAATTATATTACAACATATTGAGTCAACTAGTTTGAATTTTTAGTATTTATTTTTTGCCTTAGTTATATACAAGCGTTTCGTTTATTTATCAAAATAATAACTTAAGAAATAAATGTGAAAAGTATTCGAAACTTAGAATTAAGTAAATTAGGCCTTAGCTTCACGTATAGAAAACAGCGAACAATGTACATTTTATCCAGTTTTTTGACCTTTAAACGAGAAACAGTGTAAGTCATTTGTGACTCTGAATGGAGTCGCGCGACCCTTCAATAAATGTCCGCTTGGTTTACGAGGCGTTAGGCGTGTAAATCTACGCGCCATAATAGATCCGGTATCACAATTATTACGGCTATTACATTTCACGAGCGAGTTTTGCAAATTATATCATCACGAACAGAACTATAGTAACACACTATTATTATTATTTTAAAGATATACGTAGTTAGAATTTAATTAGGTATACCTAAAATTCGAATGCACTTGAAATGTAAATGTTACTCAAAGCAATACTATTGTAAGTGACTATTATTATATTTTACGTTTGACAATTGTGAATCAACTTGAAACAATACATTATAAGGAGGAAATTTTAAAATATAAGCCAATTATTTTAAACAGACAAAGCCACACGGCGTGCTTGCGTGCCACGCGCTAGCGATATTATAAGATCGCCAGTATGGCAATACTGTTCTAAGTGACTATTATTATATTTTGCGTTTGACTATTGTAAATCAGCTTGAAAAGAATACATTATAGGGAGGAAATTATATTATATAAGCCAATTATTTTAAACAGACAAAGCCACACGGCGTGCTTCTGTGCCACGCGCTAGCGATATTATAAGATCGCCAGTATGGCAATACTGTTGTAAGTGACTTTTATTATATTTTGCGTTTGAATATTGTGAATCAGCTTGAAAAGAATACATTATAGAGAGGAAATTTTAAAATGTAAGCCAAATATTTTAAACAGGAAAAGCCGCATGGCGTGCTTGCGTGCCACGCGCTAGCGATCTTATAAGATCGCCCGTATGGCAATACTGTTGTAAGTGACTATTAAAATTTTACGTTTGACAATTGTAAATCAGCCATCAATCCAGCGGACATCGAAATAGTCTATCTGAATATTAATCAGTGTAGGCGAATTCCAACATTGATAGACATTACCGCCTTAAGCGAAGTTAAGTGGTCGTTATTCGCCATTAAGTTTTATTAAAGACCGTTTACAGCGAGTCATTAAAGACTTTGTGCCACTACAAGATTACGTTTTGGTAATATTCAAGGAGGTTCTAATCTCGCAATAGAAAGTATTTGTGAAGTCGTAAAAATTCTAACTGACTTTCAATAACTTATCATGATGAGGACACCTTAGGAAGTTTCAACTTATCACACCATCAGCTCTAATCGGAGTTGCTTTTGAAGAAATTACTTCACCTTACGAATTTACGAAAGACTAGCTAAATGTATGGTCGTGCTGGTGATGAGAGTTTCGCTAGGGCTTTGCGAGGTAAAAGGATATATTCACCTACTAATATCATAAATAAAGTTTGTGACTCAATGACGTAAGAAACATCTGAGCGGTTCAGATGTAAATTGGCATATGGGCACCTAATAGTTAATTTATACAAAAGTTTACTCACAATATTTTTTCGTGGATAAACAAACTGACAGATCGCCATGGCGAAACTATAAGGATTCCTTATTGACTACTGAATCCTAAAAAATGTCTTAGCTGATGGACAATTAAGATCGTGAATATCGAGTGCATTGACTCTACTTGCTCCTAAATGTTATGATAATTATGCCATCTGCTATCTACCCGGTAACTAAGTCATGTGAACAAGCGCTATGGCCTAAATTTGTGAAGTGAAGTTTTTCATTAAAATACCAATTTATTTTCAGGGGATTCCCCAAAAAATATAATTAGCACAATTGGTGCATCTAAACGGGACGCGAACGCGGAGAAGTATAAACAAGAAACAGATGCTGCCCAGTTAATAACTTTAAGTTATTTATATCAGGCAGGCAAGGCATCGAAGATAAAGCTTGATAGTTGTGACCTGTAGCACAGGTTTCTATTGCTGAAACCTATTTCAGGCGGCAGTTCATCACAAATAGAGGAGCCACAACAGACAAACTATGTATCTCTGTAACGATGGGTTGCACTCCGGGAGTGCCGGCAGAAGTGAAAACTTGAATATTAACGTTGTGCATTTTTGATATTTTGGATTGGTTAGGGAATAATTTTGCACGAATTGCTTTAATTTATCAGTATAAAACTACTATCATTAATGTAGTAGAATACAATATTTATTTATTGCGCTAACGATAGCGCAATAAATAAATATTATTTGTGTACGAACACAAACATGACAATCTATATTACATTAAATAGTTTATCTCTCAGAAAAATCAAATTACATGAATCACATTTAAGCGCACCTAGCGACATCTTTTGTAAAATGCATTTTCTTCGCAATAAAGCTGCCACCTGGACGTCCTAATTAGAGACTTATTATTATAATACGATAAAATAAAATATTACTATATTTCGTCCAATATATTGAAAATCAACAACCTTTTCATTTTTTTGTTTTAGTCTTACGAATTTTTGGTCAGATCACGTGTCCTGAAGCGAGTTTAACATTTTTTTCACATTACAAAAATGTTTACAACATCGCTAAAGAAGTTTTCACTTCAATAAATATATTTTTGATTTTGATTTTTTTGATGATAAGAATGCCCATAATCATGCCTCGACTTCGACACGTTTTGTATTGGTTGACTCTAAAATGTTATCCCGAAACAGTAGTGCTGATGTGTGCCAACCTACAACAGTTTTCTTATATGCTCTGTCCACCGACTTTTACTAACGGCACTAGAAAATTGCAGCTAATTCATTCAATGTTCATCTTTTTCTCCTAGTCCAGCATTATTTATACAAAACTCAGCAAATGACTCCAACATATTATATGTTTTCCCCCATGTTGCGGCAAGGGTCAAGGTTAAGATGGCTGGAGCACAATTTTTCCTGAAGATACATGATGATATATCTATATTTCCACTCACATGTAACTTCAAATAGTATGTGGTAAATAGCTATGCCTTTTACAGAAAAAGGATAATGTTCTAAAAACATGAATTGAACATTACAGGATACAGTAAGGTACGAAAAAAACAACATAATTGGCCGTCCCATTGTTAATCATAATTAGTAACTTCTCTCAGACTATCTAAGACTTGATGTCTGGAATTATTTTAATTTATTTTTATAAAGTATTATTTTCTCAATAAAAACATTTAATATGTTTATAATTTGAAGTAATATAAAATTGGCACTGTTGCAATAAATGTTTACTAATATTTATCACCTTTACTTTTCTCTCGTTTAACTTACTTTGTGCTTAAATATTCGTCACAAAATGTATAGTTGCGTTAAATCATACTGCATTACCTTTTTTGGCATTATGGAACCCTGAATCATACGTGTGTGAACAGCTGTAGGCGAGCGACTACGTGCCTTCGTCACCGTAACTACGTCATGGCCGTTCAAATAATTTACATAACGTTTGTGACCTCATAACTATGTATCACTCAGTAATGTAATGTGTCAGTCATGTTGAACTATGCCTAAACAAATTTACCGGCATCTTCATCTTCTGAATGGATTATTCTTACTCTGTGTTATGATCGCGCAATGAAGTTCGAAGCGTGTGTGAAGCGCGCGTATATGAGGACAGGCACTGAATCACATGTAAATAGCAGGCGGACGGGCAAAGTGGCGCGTGGCGGTGAACCAGTAAATTTCGAATTTTACGTCTCAATAGGGATGACGAGATAAATTACATAAAATTCTATTTAGTCCATCAGGTAAATTGTCAAAAAATTTTGGAAGCTCATTTTTTCTTTTGCCAATCAACCAAGAAATTACAAAGATGAATGAAAGCACGTCAAAGTTTCGGAGCCCCGAGGGCTCGTGACGTCACTTCTACTTAAGTATTTTTTTAGATTAAATTGTTTACTCAGATTAGTTCAACCACAGATTACTACTAATTAAACATTAATTATTATGTTTACTTAAGTAAAAATTGTACCAAACCTGACATCATACGACATTTAAAATTAATATATCTCAGTAATGTTTTGATTATAGTATTAAAGAAAATGAATAAAGAAAAAAGACATGTCCAATACTTTTTGGAAATATAACTTGATTCAAGAAGAAAAAAGTTAGTCATTATCCCTATCGTCTTTCTATCATTGTTTCTAATAACTACAATACAATGACAATTAGATAAACTTAAATTATTTTACCAAAATACACACCAATTCTTTTTAATGTCATTATGTAAACCATTATAATAAAATAATAACACCATTGCTATTCCATTCCATTCACGTTATTAAATAACGCACGGAAATGATAACAAATTAGCATTAACTGAAGCCCTTGAAACCCTGAATCATAGGTAAACAGTAGGCGGGCGGGCGCAGCGGCGCGGCAGTCGGCGCCGTCACACGTTTTCAAGAGTCAAGAATACAGACTACAGACGTCAACACAAGGCCTTGCCCCGTCGCCGGCCGCCGCATATTTGAACAGTGATTGGCTTTTTCCTTCCCGTGCCTAAGGAAATCCGTTAACTGTTCAATTGTTAATAATTCATCCTACATGTGTAACAATGAATGAGTAATTGATCTTTTTCAGTTTTAAGAATAGGTTTTTAGGGAGTTTTGTTTTTTACAACCGATAACATAATATTGTGTGGTTTCTATACAGACCTTTACGGATTTGTTTGTAGGATTAGATAAGGTTATCGAAGATGCAGCTTAAGAAGCAAATATGTTACATAATTCCTGTAGATATTCATCTCAAAAATTGTCCGAAAGCAATCCCAGTGATAGGTTACGAGCATAAAGCAACAGTGTCCGAAAATGGTAAGCTTTTACCATCTCCACTGAAAAGTTCCAAGCTGGCGTATTCTGTTTTTCTTTCACTCCCAGCCCAGAATTTAGACAAGAGTAAAAGAGAAAAAAAATACTATCGGATTCTTAATTTAACTGCTAATAAATTACTTATCAAATGGAGAGTAAAAAGTTATGAAAGATCTATAAATACTTATTAACAAAAAAGGATCTAACTGGTTAGGACTTAGTCATGAAGTGCATCGACTATTAGAGTCACATACTCAATTCGTAAATTCATAGTTATTAATAAACAAATATCACCCGTGATTCACTGGTGATTTTAGACGACTCTGCCTACCCACCAGTGAATAGCGAACGTCCCCGGATGGCCTCGGAACCATTCACAGTTACATAACTTTATCATTATGCTTATGTATGAGTAACTGTTGTGATTGACGTCGTATAGTATAATAATGAGTATGACAACATCACAAGATGACATAAATCACAAACAGCTGTAGAAAGCCCTAAGAATGTCAATAAAAGAATATTAATGCAATGAACTGCAAAGCACGCACGCAGACTTTGGTGGTGAAGAAAAACTACCAGCTCAAAACCAATTAGATTAAAAGAAAGTTCATATTTTACAGTAAAAGCATCGATGACCTTGTAAGTTTCAGTGTAAACGTACCAGGTACAATCTCTCACATTGACTAAAAAAATAAAAATATTATTTATTGTTTGTTAAAAGAATGAGAATATTTTTGGAACAGATCAAAGAAACAATTATTACAAGAGTTTTTTTTGTAGGGTGCGTGGCTTTTGCACGCTCCAATTTTTCCTAATACTCGGTGACCTCCAAGTAAGCGTGTGCCCTAATATAATGATGCATATAACACATGCCCTACGATCCTTCCCCATTTTCCACGCGCGTTCTCACACGCGTACCCTACTGACCTGACCTTACCTGACCTAACCTTCATCCGATTCATGTTCCATTTTTTTACCCGTGTCAAACTTGGAAAGAAATATTTCCTTGCAGATACTTAAAACTTATCAGGGAAAGAAAGAGCAGCTTTACACTTTTGTTTCTAACTAAAATTTTAGACCTGGCCAACGAAAATTGCAAACATATTAATATATTAGGGCACGACTACAGGAATGATGTTAAAAAGTGGGTTGATGAAACTAAATCATATATAAAGTTTAAAACTGTGTTTGGCATCACCGGCGTAATCTAAAAGTAATACTTAGTATTCGAACAAGATTCACACTGTCTTTTTTTATTTCAACACCTGTCAGAGTAAATCTTTTTTGTACCCTTAGCACGAACCAATATCGAATTCGCAACGTTTGCGAGTTCGAAATTTCATTGTGGCGCTGCTGTTGAAGTCTCTATACAAAATTTGACATTGACATTTCGCACTCGCAAACTATTCAAATTCAATATTAGTTCGTGCTAAGGGTAGAATTCTAAAAACGATTTATATTATCTTTACATAAAGCTCCAAAATACCTTGATAAAATGGATAAAGATAACTACATCATATTTCAATATCAGTACAAATTCATTCCCAACAATGGATCACAGATTATATTGATACAGCATTAGTATGTAGGCTTCTAACGCATCAAATAAGAAACGCCCAATGAAAAACTTCTAAAAAGCTTTATACTTTTAGAGACGAGTTTCACGAGTGGTTTAACTTAATGAGGCTCGTTTATCCAAAAGAGGAATAAGAATGGTTATCAAGTGGTGAGATACGAATTTCACAACAAAAAGTAACGATAATCATACTATATAAGACTCGCAAACTGCTTGGTTAGAGGCCTGGTAATTTAATTATCTTACTAAATATAAACTCGAGCTTTAAACCGATGATGGTGCTAATCGGAAAGAATGCGAAACAGATCCTTCTTTTTGCGACTATCCCTTTTTGAACCTGCTAATTACAGCTAGATGATATTGATCTTGCATTTCAGGCAGTATTGACAGTTACTGACGCATAAATTAATAACGAAAAATGGGTACAATTCACTTTTATAAATTTGATAATTCGTAAGTTGTATTCCTTTACATGTTTTTGAATAAGGGGTTTTAATAAGGGTGGGCAAACCGTCAAATCTCCTCAATTAGTGTTTTTACCCTAAAGATATGAAATGGAAATATAAATATAACACTTAAAAAATATTTTTAAACAATAAATAATAATTAAGACAAACCGACTTCAAAATTGAAAATGGAACTAAAAATAAATAGTTATATCCGATTCATGATTTGGCAGTTGGGCGGACCCAAGATTGAAACAATAGATTTTCATTTCTAATCGGTACATGTATTATAGACGTAAATCGGATTAGAAATGTAGAAGTAATCGGTATGCATACATACATAAAAAAAACATACCAGCCGCATTGACAACCTCCTCCTTTTTGAAGTCGGGTAAAGAAAATGCATTTAAGCAACTGAGTAAAGACTTCGATGGATCCTATTCATTATATAGACAGAAATAAACATCTCAAGGATGAGTAGCAACGTTTCAACATACTATTTATGTTAGAGTAAGTATATAACTTTCACATCGGATGTACAACCCACGCTGTCTGTCTCTTTTCTATGCCTACATGTAATTAGTCTCGTGCTTTTCAGGGGCATTTACTGTATAAGATTCTTCGATCCAGGTACTTTAATGCAATCATTTGGTTTCGATCCCAAAATTATCTTCAAATAACATTCAATTCCAATATTTAGTTCATATAGCTTTAATGAAATAAATCAAAAAACAATAGTAAATACAATGCAATGCATGCAATTTCAGAAACCTCTCATTGATTTTCTAGCTAAGTACGTATGTTACAATTTCTGCAAAACATTTCACCTATTGAAAATTTATATTGTGGGTTACCTATAATGCTAAGAGATGGCGCTGCCTTGCAGCTTAAGAATGGTTAGAAGAATTTCGACGCGGCCATCAGGGCTGCGGTAGCATAATTGGTCAGTGCATTCGAAGATCGAAATTTTTAGGGTTCCGTAGTCCCGAGAAACCCTTATAGTTTCGTCATGTTCGTCTGTCCATTCCCGGATTTGTTAAGAGACTGCTAGCACTAGATAACTATTATTTTGTGGAGATACCAGTATGTATATCAATCACGCCGACAAAATGGTGGTTTTTTTTTTTTTAATATTTTTCTTTAGGGTAGCTCCCATACATGTAACCTGGGGATGATTTTTTCATCGTCCATCCCATCCCATCGTGTATCGTTCAAAAGGTCCTTTAAAATTATCTTAAAGCTAAACTATTCGCTTGAAATACCTGGAAAAATTATGATAATAGTGCTTTTTACGAAATTTTAAGGAAAACTATAACAGTGAAGATAGATTAATTAGTTTAAGTGTAATGGTCATTCAACTTTGCTTGAATAAAATATCTTACCTATTGAAAATTCCTTAGGAGAAAACATTAATACTGACATAGATGAAGAAGAAGAACTTATAATGGCGTAAGAACTTGCTTTGAAAAACTACTACTCTAACAATAAATAATTATAAATCAAAATAAAATATCATGAATTCCACAAAACTACCGCAAGTACCAACGGCCACGGCTTCTAAAAAGCGCTAACGTTACATTTTAATAAAGAGTAGAAAAGATCGGCGGTTATCATGCGTATTTAAAAGAAAATATCCAATTGCTTTTGAGTTTGTGACGCAGTTTGACTTTGATTTAGGTATTTTAGTTGAAATACATAGTTTTTTTTATATCAGATACAGAAAATAAAGACTGCTGCTCAAATATATTGTGGTCATGACAGGCAACTACGGAACCCTACACTGCGCGTGGCACGACACGCACTTGGCCGGTTTTTTTTTTGGTTGAAAGCGTTAATCTCAAAAAATACTTGTACGATTCGAAAAAAATATTTTTGTGTTAGATAGTGCATTTATCAAGGAAAGCTATAGGCTATATAACATTACGCTAGGACCAGGAAGAGCGGAGCATCGATGAATATTTTTGCAAAACGGATAAAAATATTCCGTTTGTGCGTTTTTGTTACGTGTACTGGGTTCAAATCACACAAAAAATATATATGACAAAATTGCTTCCCTTAAAAATTTCAAAAAAAAAGTTTGCGACAGCATATGTCCATTATTTTAACTTTTTTCCTCAAATTAACGCAGGTGAATCCGCAGGGGTGACATAACTGTTCCTAGTTTTAGTTAGACATATGGTATTGAGAACTTTTTTGTAGCTATTGTTGTCCTCTACAAAACTGTAGTAGGTACATCACTATGCTCTATTGTCTTTGACTTCTGCAGCGTACGCGATATGATTATTAATTTTTTTTTGTTATTTATTTCACATTTTACGAAACCCTAACTTTTTTGAAAATACTCTATAGCCTTTGTTCATCAGGTATAATGTAGGATTCTAAATGTGAAAGGATTTTTCAAATCAGTCCAGTAGTTTCGGAGCCTATTCAATACACACAAACACAAAAACAATCAAATCTTTCCTCTTTATAATATTAGTATAGAAGTATAGATAATGTAGAAGAGTTCAAATTGATAGAAAGTCAAAAAATTGAAGATATGCTATTTCAAAGCCGCTAATAGTCACATTGCCCCCGACCTAGGGGAAATGTAGCTAACCGCCTCTATGTCTTTATTGTTGTATATATAATTCTCAAACTAACAGTAAACATCAGGTCCAACTAAATGCACTATTTTAACTAATTTGGTGCTTCATTCCATGTATCAGAGATATATATAAAATTACTTAAAATACAATCATGGTGTAATGTATATTTTTTCATTTACATTAGTGTGGGATGCATGGTTCGATGTATATAAATGTATTGAATTTTGTAACAATAAACACCTTAATATCACTAGTGTTTTTTAATACCATATAACAGAGCAGCTACATTTATCCCACTCACAGTTTTAGAAGAGGCAAACGTAGCCGTCTTAAAAAACTTGACTTTACTGGAGCGATGAATAAAACAAAGGACACCCGGCATTTTGTGAAAAAGTTGTATACTTTTTTAATTTTTTTATCTGTGTTTCATGATTGGGTAACGTAGTCTGGCAATATTTGTCATCAGCAGCTAGCTGTCAATGTCAAATACGTAGGTTTGTCATCAAAAGGGTTTCTATATCAAAAATATTAATCATTAAATAACTTCTATCCACGATTCACTAAAAATAAGGCAAAAGTAGTTTTATGTAGCAAATAATTTTGGCTTTATTTTGAGACCAAATTCAACTGTATACAAGTTTAGCATTTTTTCTATGAAAAGTGCCGGGTCTCCTTTATTAAAATGAGTCACCGTTAATAGTTTTACGACTATAACTACTTCCAATGTTGCAAAAAAATCTATTTTGGAAATAGCGGAATAATATACAATTCTATTAAAAAAACAGTTTAAGTGCTATTTTATTTATTTATTTCTAGTTTTTACGTTTTTAGACATAAGGTAGTTTTAAGCTTTTGTATTTTTACTTTTCATATCGTTAGACCAAATATATTAAAAAATTAAACAGTTTAAGTGCTAATAAAGAAATCTTTTTAAATGTAGGTCAATCAAGATTACTCTGCAGAGCCACATATGTATATAACTTATTTAAAAAACGAAACAGAAACGAGTTATTTGAAACAGTTACATTAACCCCTGGCTATAATTGCCCCGGGTGAGCTTACGTATTCTTGTTACATAACCGGAAAATATATATACTAGCCTATAAAATCATAATATAGACTTGAATATATGCCAAGAAATCAGTATTGTTAGGCTAAACTATAGATGCAAATTTTAATTTTTCAACCATGTAACTGCTCGATGTTTAAATCTAAAGAAAACATTACTAAAAAAAAGGATGGCACTGCCTTGCAGCTTAAGAAAGGCTAGAAAGAATTCGACACGGCCGTCAGGGCCGCGGTAGCATAATTGGTCAATGCATGTACCTGGATAGCGAAGGGTGCGGGTTCGAATCCCGTCTGCACCGTCCGATGTGGATCCGCACAAATCTATATGGGAAACGCGCGGATCAGCATCGGATCCACGCGTGAATATTTTACAGAATAGCAGTGCTGGTCAGCCTTAAATTTTTTCTAGTAATATTTTCTTATAGATGCAAAGCTCAGTTTTAAGCTCAAAGAGAATATAAGAGCCATTTGAACCTACTTAAAACGTTTCATTTGCAGTATGGCCAACTGAGTTATTATGTAATACGTCTGTTCACTAAAATTGCTCACTCGGTAACTACCTAGGCTCTTAAATCTAAGTAAGATTCTTTGCAATGTACGCTGAACCGATTTCTGCATTTGTAAATATAATTTACTTCCAATGTGATGTGTGAAATAATTTATTCTCCATAAAACAAACAAGTACACAGTTGGACTTTGATCCAACAAGAGAAACTGATGATCTGGTAAAGGTTGCCGGAAGCCAATACTAGTAGCAGCGCACGTTCTGGAAAGCCTTGGTGTAGACCTTTGTCTAGCAATCAACTTGTTGGCTGAGATGATGATGATGTGAGACGATGACATAACTGGAAATCGGTTCGGTATCAAACAAAACAATATGACTTACTTAATTAAGTTGATTATAATTAGAACTTTCTCTAACGTAAAGAAACTTATTATTACCATTTTTTTAGTTCCACTTAAAGAATTAAACCAATAATTTACTATCAACAATCTCATTTCACAAGGAACTCAAGAAAAACTCCGTTACATAAGAAAAGCGTCAAAATGACTGTCCCCAAAACGGATATAATTTCATACAAATTGCAATTCGAAACGTAAATTGGTATCGTAACACGCAGAGACTCAGTGCGCGATCTTAATGATAATTATTACGGCGACCAGGTATGCAGAAATGATCAGTGCTGAGCTTACTTGTACCTTTCCAACGAATTATCAGCTTAATGAATTTAATTGTTTCAGAGGAAGCCAACTGGCATATAGTTTGCGATTTGCTTGGACCAGTTTTTGTTTTTATAGATTTGCGACACCGGCCACCTGGCTTTATCATTATAGTCGATAGAAATACCCATTTATCTTTAATTATTATTTTCAGTGCCATTTGCAATGTTCATTTATTCTCCATTTTACTGCCAGCGTGCATCTATGCGTACGAATACTTTACAGCAACATAAAACATATTGTGACGGATACAAAATGATAGATGGATTAACGCTTTGAGTATTGCTTTAGTTGGTTTACATGGAGCCTTTCAGAAGACCCAAGTTAAATAAGGAAATAAGACACCAGTGAATTTTTGATGATTGGATTGGTGATTGTGTTTCAGTCATTTAATGAAACTAATACTGCCAGGACTCCATGGAGATCTGCATGTGATACAGCGAAATACAGGAACTTTTTGAGTGAAACACGGGATTCTTTCGTCGAAAGCGGGACATAAGAAAAACCTAAAAAAAAGTTATTGATTATTTATCTTCATTACGCGCCGGACAGGAGGCCAGTCCACACTTGTCTGTGCCACCCGCCCGTGCTTTTTCAGTACGCTACACGCACGGTCGAGTTATTCCCGAAAAGCTGGATTGAGCCTGTCCCACGCGGGACATTAAATTATGATTTAAAAATCGGGACGCCCCGCCAAAATCAGGATGTCTGGCAACGCTGATGTGATATCACTAACGTCTATAGATTATAGGCTACGGTTAACACTTAGGATCAGACAGACCGCATACTTGTTTGCTACCTTTGTAGCACACGAAACACAGAGAAGAATAATCATGAGACAAAAGCAAATATACATTTTTATACACTTAAGTAGAGCTAAATAAAACTAGTTTTAACGGGTTAATGCACGAAACTTTATTTATTTATTGACGTTTCGCAGCCTTTTCAGGTCTGCTTCAAGTCTGCTTCGTCAGAATGATTCATTCATACCTGCAGACCTGAAAAGGCTCAATAAATAAATAAAGTTTCGTGCATTAACCCGTTAAAACTAGTTTTATTTAATGAGTGATGTGCGTGAAAACCTAAGAAACAAATTAAGTAGAGCTACTGATTATAAGCGCCAATGGCCATAATCGTGAAATGGATAAGAAATCTAACTAAAGAATTATCGATTCCTCATGTTCACCTCAATTATCACAATAGCAGCGGATTTGGTGCGTATCTTTAATACGTACAACATTACGTGCGCGTGCCCAAAGTGTCATCAGCATCCTAAATCCTTGCACCTCACAGTCCGCTTTCACTCCGCCGACACAGGAAACCACTCAAACACGCCACTTATCTCACTCACAATGAACAATTTATCATAAGTTGATTTTAGGTGTTACACTTACCCACTAACGCAAGGAGAGAGTCAGTCTGTGGCCTTGATACCAATTTGCACCATCCCATATTATATCTATTGGTGTCACTTTTTTCTAGTCTGACCTGTGAGTATGCAAATAGTGGTACCGCAAATTTCGAGTACATCAACCTTGCCGCCCACTACGTGAGGATCGGAGCTTCTAGCGTGCCGTCTCTCGTATACACTCCTATACTGATGACGTACGTCATGTTCCGATGGACTTTTGGACAGTTAATGACTTCATAGGTTACATTCAGTAAGGATCTATAAAGAATCTAAAATCCTTGCATCCTTTCAACTTTGCTCTCATCCGTCCTCTACTCGTTTTCTTCTCCGCCCTTAACTTCTATCCCTGGCGGAAACCCGAATCGGCTTCGAATAAATGTGAAGGACTTAATACCCAATATAAATCTCTCCTACAACACTTTCACTATCAAAGTGTCAATAAGTATAAAAACATCTTAAACACGAAATATTTAAAAAAAACCCTAAATGCGTTTTCTTTTTAAATCCTAACCAGTTTTACTTATTAAACAAATCACAGGTCTAAGAGAGTCTTAATGTAATTTTGTATCGAGTGTCTGTGCGATATTCCGTCTGAGGTAGCTCCCAGTGACCTACTGATTTCCATAGGTGGTGTGGGCGGTCGTATTTATAACTTAGGCGGTTGCGCTCACGACTTGTGTCCAGCTCCAGCAATCTATCAAGATATCGAACGCTTTTGCATACTTTACTCTTTAACACGCAATTTGATATGTCATTGTTTCGCTCTAAAAAAGATGATATTATTTGCACGATTTTAAAAGGTTTCTAAACCAGGTGCTTACCCTAATACGGGCAACTGCTTAAGTTTGGTATAATGTTAAAATGCTAGAACATAAACGATGTAGGTACTTATACATTCGTTACTTAAAATTATATTATTTAAAATGCTGTAATTAATTAAAAAAATACAGCTTTTGAATTTCCTACTACCAATTAAATTTAAAAAAATCTGATCCCGTCGAATAAAAAAAAAACCTTTGGTGGTTTGGATTCTTCAATTGCATGAGTTAATTAAGACAATAAGTTTTATGATGAGGGTCCGTGACAAATCGTCACCATTCAGTTGACATGACATGATCTTCTTGTCTTATTATCATTTCATCGTTTTTATCGGTACCACATAATTGGCGTGACATGTTTCTGTATTGAACATGCAGTGAGATAAGCCTTTTATAATATGACACTAAAGTGACAGCGCGTTCAATTTATTGGACGATTTTATCGTTATCATCTTGAGGTATTTTTCTACTACTGTGTAAAATATTGGTTTTGTGATCGAAGGAGCATAATTAATGACATTTAAAATTATTCAAATGAAAGTCGAAAGGACAAAGTTTAAAGAATCTCAAAAGCTATTTATAGAAGTTACAGATAATGCAGACGCTGTAAAGGTCATCTGCGACCAACAGCAAACACACTAAAAAAAAGCATAAGAAAAAGTACTCCTTAGTAATGAGATGCATTGTTGGCAGCTTTTTAAAATACAAAATTAATAGACCTCCACAATTCTGCAGCAATTCATTGGAAAATGAATTTATAGACACTAAATAACCTGTTAATTGTGATAGTAATATTAAAACTGTTACAATTACTCTAAAATGACATTTAGTACTTTCAAAGATTCGCTGAAATGATAAATTATTTTTAGTATATTTGGATATTTCTATTGTTGTTTCTGATTAATTACTCTGTGATGATCATAAGTTGAGGGAATTGTTAATTTTATCTATCGGTTGGTATTTACTGTTTAATAAATTATTATTACATCAGTGTTGTAACCAAGAACTTTACGAGGCTTTTAAAATACAAACGCGCCTCATACATTCCACGGCATATTCACAATAGCAGCGAAACTTTAAACTGCCCACGCACCCATGTAGGCAACAGTGATTTGTCAAACCAACACAATTATTGCTCAAAAAATCATATTACAAATTGCCGTCATTAAGATATATTATTAATGTATCTTTTCACTTAACCGACACTTTTATATGTTGAATGGTGACAACGATAAAAAAAATAGTTATTTTAACACGAATATTCCAACTAAATTAGTGTTATCAATTAGTTGGATTTTTATCACTTTCGATATACGCGTCGGTCGAGTGAGAGTTGAGATAGAATAACATTCGGAATATATTTGCAAGTATACGAATATTTAAAATTTTAAACAAAATATCAAAGAAGCAAATCGAAAACATTGAAAAAGTTTTTATGCTTTGTTAATAGACTAGAACTATGAATACAAAGTTGGAAATACTTCATTGCGTTTTTTTATTTTAAGCATTTACGAATTTTTTCCTTATTAATTTTCATTCATTTCTATTTAATTTACATAATCACTGGAACCTAATACCATAACACAAAGTAAGATAGACCAAACGAGTCTAAACTTAATGATGTTGCGTCTTTATTTCAGAGTTAGCATGGCCATTTTCCGCGTTTCGGTTGCCAAGACGAATCAAATGACCCAAAGTCGATGGGACAACGTGATTGCCGTTTGTTACAGTATCCCCGTGATAAAATTCCGATTCAGTTACCAGATCCTAGACGTCATCCTATTTTAATTTATATAACATAGGACAATAGGACAAAGTATCCTTTGTTTCAATCCAGGTAATGAATTATATGCGTGCCAAATTTCTTCGAAATCCATACAGCCATTTTGAGTAACAAACATATAAGTTTTTCATTTATATTATTACTAGTGGCCTGCCCTCGCTTCGCTTCACTGTAGAGCTGTAGTGTAGACTATAGTTTTTGTTCTCAAGCTTGTATTATACACACTGAATTTATTTATTTAATTCAAAATTTAAAATTCATTGAAGATTCAATATCGTTTATATAGTCTAGGCTGTTACAAGCACTTATGAATGTCGAAAAACTACGCCAATGGTTCGAAAATCTACGGCGGGATCCCTTTTACTTAGAAGAACCGGCAAGAAACTCAGCAAGGGCTGTTTTTTTCTCCCTGTATTATATACAGAGTCGTCAAATTTAAAAATAACTTCAATATAAGATAAATCATTAAGTCACTTTCCATTACAAATGTAAATGATATAAAAAAATATGACTATAAAATAACTGATTTAACAAAGTTTATAATTAAAGGCAATTATAAACCCTCCATGAAAAAATTTACTGATTGTGAAAATTTAGTAGAAGAGCTAGATGGCATAAGTGGTTAGCGCTTTCGGCTGCAATCGTTGTAATAAAACAACTTTCGCAGTGGTCGGCCATTGGATGGATGACCAAAAATTTACTATCTCGAGCTCCTCCGTGCTTCAGAGGACACGTTAAGCCGTTGATCCCGGCTGCATCTGAGGTCGTTAGCACCCACCAATCCGCACTGGGCCCGCGTTGTGGGTCATGGCCCAATCTCCCTATTTCATACATAAGTAAAGCCTGTGCCCCAGCAGCGAGAACATTAATAGGCTGATGGTGATGAAAAATTTTTGTAGATATTGAGATCTTCTATAAAACTTTACTACATCAATTTGATCGACTGCCAATGACTTCCGCAACATTTTTTATGTTAAAAGATTATTTTGCACAGCTTTGAATTCATCTTTAAAGCATTATTCAATTTGATTTACCCTTTTTTCTTATTATAAATTAATCTTGTGTTCCTCATTTTCGTCACCCTATTCCGTCACGCTATAACGTGAAGAAAAATATAAAATACCGGAAAATTACCGTTTTTTACTATTTTATTCTGTTGCAACAGACGTTTTGAATGAAATTATTATCGACGACTCAGCTGATTGTATGATCAAAGTACAAGGGATTTTTTTTTCTTTTTTTCACAACTGGTTAGTTTTTCTTTTGAGCATTTACATCTGAACAATGAAAATTAAAAATCGTGGCAGAAATTATACTAAGAATATATTTAGTAATTATTTATTAAGTAGTAGTATTAACTAGTAATGACCGACAACAATATACTTAAATGAAAACTAACCAGAACGTGTATTATGAAAACTAAATGACCTATAGAAAACGTCATAGAATTAAATAAACAACCAAGCTACGTGTACAACTATTTGTAATCATAACACAAATTAATGTCCTTACGGAGATTCGAACTCAGGGTTATTGGAGGCGAAATCAGGAGCGCTGCTGTTGCATTAACCAGTTGACCAGATTGGTACATCCACCAATAGATATTAGGTTTAAAGAATTTTATTTCTCATACGAACTTACACAGACAGTTCACTTAAAATGAGATACATAACTAAAACTAATAACTTAATTGAAATGACACAGCGCAGCTGCTTTATAAAACTATAATTTAGTACAATAGGTAGGCAAACTATTGTTATTAATACAAGCACAATACAAAAATGCAATCTGGCATGTTTACGAGCGAATGACAAAATTATTATTTTGCTACCGTCCCTTCACAAAGAAAAAAAGAAAAACATGCAATTCGTACCGGCGGAGTGCCGATAAGTAACCAAGACGGTAGATATTGTTTCATCAGTCACTCGATGCATAGCATTATGAAAGATGCGGAGTCGCTAATGCAACTCATTGCGTTAGAATTTATATTTATATATTTAATTTTTGAATTTTCTTTTACCACGTCCCGATATAAACAAACAAAACAAAAGAAAAAAAAATAACTTTTCCCTGCAGTATTTTAGAAAATTGGGGCAACATAGTTGGTACATTTTAGCGATTCCCTTTTTTTATTTATACAGACAGATCCAGTCCCAACCACAATCCGCTTCCCGTTTACACGTAAATTATGAAAAAAAAAATGTGGATATATATATATATATATATATATACACAAAAAACCGACCAAAACGAACAATAAACCTATCCAAATATAAAATTGATTTAAATTTACAGCTCACTTAGTATGAGTATTTTAAGCAATTTTTTATATTTTTTTACGTTTTCGGAATTTTTAATCTCTTCAGGTAATTTATTGTAAAAGTTGACTCCTTCAAAAGTTATGTTCCTTCTACCATAATTAACTGTCCTTGGCAAAGGCAGCCATAGTTTGTTCTTATTTCTTAAATTATGTTTAAATTGCCTTTGTGGAATATTTATATTAGTGTGTATTGTTTTTGTTATAATTTTTTTTATAAAGATACATACGTTGTACTTGAAGAGTTGTTCGATATTAAATAATTTAGTTTTTTTATATAGAAATTTTGTGTTTGTACGGAAATTCATGTGAAACAAAACTTTTATAATTTTATGTTGTAATATTTGTAAATCTTTCAATGTGGTCTTTGAAGCCGATCCCCAGATCTCGATCAAATATTGTAGATTTGATCTTACTAATGCATTATATAAGACAACACGAGCCTTTTCTGGTATACAATATGATATTTTTCGTAATGATTGTAAGATTGGTCTCAACTTTTTTTCCACATGCTCGACATGTGGTTTCCACGTTAACTTATCATCAAGCCATAGTCCTAAGTACTTTTCTTCGTGTGATCGGTGAATTGAAATATTATTAATAGTAAGTGAAGCGTAATTTGATATTTTTTTGTTTTTTGCTGAAAAAATCATAAATGACGCTTTTGCTATATTTATAGTCAACAGATTATGTAAGTACCACATATGAAGCTTGTCAAGATCCCCTTGTGCCTTGGCAATGAGGTCATGTACATTGTTACCAAAATAAAAAAGGCACGTATCATCTGCGTACAAAGTTAGGTCACCAGATAGACTCATATTACTCAAATTATTGACGTAAATAAGGAATAACAAAGGTCCTAAAATTGAACCTTGAGGAATTCCAAAGGTAAGATTTTGGGGAGTACTTGAGAAACAACCTATTTTCACGATTTGAGACCTATTTTCAAGATATGACTGTAAAATTTTAAGAGCAGAACCTGATATACCTATGTTGTTTAGTTTATGAATTAGTTTTAAATGACTTATTGTATCGAAAGCTTTTTTTAAATCTATATATACTCCCAAAGCAATGAGTTTTTTGTCTATACTTGTTTTGATTTTGCTAATTAAGTCTACTACTGCCGAAAGAGTACTAGATTTTGGACGAAAGCCATATTGGCATTCGGTGAAGAAATTTTTCTTATTTAGATATTCAAATAAACGGTTGTATATAATTCGCTCAAAAATTTTTGATATTACTGGAAGCACTGAGATCGGTCTGTAGTTCCCGGGGTCGGTTTTAGTACCTAATTTGAAAATTGGGCTCACTTTTGCAATTTTTAGCGTGTCGGGAAAGGTGCCTTCTATCAGGCACTTATTGATGCAGCCAGTTAGATTTTCAAGTATTATTTCTTTTATGCATTTTATTGCTTTTGTACTTACTCTGTCAATCCCCGTACTTGAGCTACTACCGAGGCTATCTATAATTTTTGAAACTTCATTTACACTACATGGTCGGAATTCTGACAATGTTGCACTGTGCTTGTATTCATTATCATACAACAAGGTGTAAATGCAAGGTGCTTCTGTGATATTTTATTGGGATTTCGTTAGCTAAATTACTACCTATAGTGGAGAAATAAGAATTAAATATTTCACAAATTTTACTTCCTTCATTTACAAGTTCCGTGTTCAGTAGCAGAGCAACGTCTTCCTGTATCTTGTTTTTGGCCAAATTATTCAAAAGGTCCCAAACTTTTCTCGAGTTATTGTAACATTTTTTGAAAGAATTATGGTAAAATTGCTTTTTAGTTGATTTGATAAGTTTATTAACACTCTTCTTAAAAGATTCAAAATAATTTTCATCGCCACCTCTCGTTTTTAGTTCTCTCCATATTTGGTTGCGTTTATTTATTTCCTCGAGTATGTTTCTGTTCATCCAGTCGTCACGTGGGGCGTTCAATATTTTAGTTTTGGTCACCTTATTTGTATTTATGCTTTGTAGTATTATCCTTTCAAGTTGTGTGTATTCATTTTCTTCATTATTATCTTGTATTTCTGTGATTGTTTTACGAAGTCCACCATAATCCAGAGCTTCGTATTTAACATGTTTTTTGTTCTGTATCTTTAATTTTGATATCTCAATAAATATTTGCTTGTGGTCAGAAAGTGATGAATCGATCAACGAAAAACCATACCCATGATTATTCATATCTGTGCATACATGATCCAAAATTGAATGTTTTGTAGAGGTTTCACGAGTACTATATTTTTTCATGGTCTTATTCAAAACTTTATAACATAAATCCTTCATTGTCTCTAAATATTTCTTAGATATATTATCATTTTTTAATAAATTTATATTGAAATCCCCAAACACGACAGATCTTTTTCTTTTTTCCAGTTGTAAACTGTATGTTTCTAAAAACTTGTCAATATTCGTATGAGGTGCCTTGTAGACAGCGCCAATATTTAGAGAAAGTTTATTTATCTTAAGCCATAAATAATGATTTCCATCTTCTACTAAACTTTCTGTCACTTCAAATTTAATTGTTTTGTGTATATAGATGGAGACTCCACCCCCTCTGCTGTCGCGCCTGTAGTTAAAAATGTGATTATACTTGGGTAATGTATAGAATTCAGCATCGGTATCTGATTGAATCCATGTTTCGACAAGTATTAGAATATGAAGTGTTGCAGGAAAGGCCTCAACGATGCATTTTATTTCGTCAAATTTTCCTGGGGAGCGTATGCTTCGAATGTTGGCGTAAAAAAATCTAAGCGATGAAGGAGTGACGGGTAGATCTTGATATTTATTTACGATATAATAATTTTATATTTTTGGATCGATCACTATTATTTGCATTGTTACAAAGTTGTGCGTTGGTTAGTTTTTTGGTAGATTATTTTGCAATATTTTCGGTATACCCTTGACATATTTTATGATTAAATTATTTTCTCCATTTTCTTCCCGACGTTTTAATTCTTCTCTGATAGATTGCAGGTACGTTTTTTGCGAAGGAGTTTGATCAGAGTATAATTTAATATTATCTGGCATTTTTGATTTGTTACGTAATAACTGCTTTGGTATTTCAGTATTATCAAAACATAGCTTTAGGGCCCGGTCTTTACTGGAGTTATATTTGCCCAATCTAATGCATTTATTTGGTTTGGAACAGTTTGCATGTAACAGTTCTAGGGTCTTCATCACCATCTCATCATCATATTCACCACCATTATTTAGACACACTGCTGGAAGGCTCTCAGCTCGAGTAAGAATTTCAACATCACAAGACCAGAAGTTAGGGACTATTCATCATGCACCATACCTGACCTCACCTTAACCAATCACCTACTTTTTCGGTGATTATAAATTTCAATTTGATTGATTAAATATTTGATTTGCCATTCTGCTTTCTCTGCTCTTCTCAGTATCCACATCTTCAACTTCTCCTTGTCTGCTTAATTCTGGATAATAGCTCACATTATTTTTATCCTTACCGATAATATTTTCCTCCTGTCCTTTCTTTTTTTTCCTTTCTAACTTCTTTCCAAAGTTCTTGAACACATTGCCTAAAGCAATCTAAATCTTTTATCCGTTTTAATAGTCTTTTGAAGCGCCATCAGGAATTATCACCGCCTTACTAAAATCACTGAAAACATACGCTAGCCCATAACTAGTAAAAAGTTTACCGTGGTAGTTTTACTTAATTTAAACCATAGAAATGTTAGCATTGCATTTACTTATATCAGTTTTGTTATTCTTTTAGCGATTTTTCACTTCTTAAATATCTCTTTCCTAGCTTAATTCGTATCCATATGCAATGTGTCCGCCTTGATGATTCTGCAGTGAACTTTTTGCGGCTCAGGCCCATAGACCTCTTGCTAATGATATTTTCATAACTCAGTCGTTGAAGTTATCCTCTCCAATATTTTCAGCTGTGTGCAAATGACTTTCAGCTCTAATTTTAATGTAGATGAAGCGAACTTAGCAATAGCGATTACCAGTTACGGTCTTTACGGCATCAGCACTTGGGAAAATACCTTTTATCCTTTGATGAATCCTATTGTTATGTTAGGACTGTCCATTTCCCCTACACTGGCTAAGTCATTCCAGTATTTCTTCTTTCGTCTTCCATAACATATCTATGTATTTTCATGTATAAAACAATTTAAATATATTGTTAACTATCTATTGTTCACGAATTTAATTTTAATTTTTGCACTTATAACTATTATTTTATTGTTTAACTTTTATTTAGTATATTGAAAAAAGCACTAATACCAGAATGGGATTTGAGGAAAACACTGCGCTTTGAATATTATGTTACGATGATCTAATATTTCGAGAAACAATTTATCTTTATCAGTACCAAGTGGATTATCAAACATTTATCATTTAAGGTAACAATATAAATATTGTCATAATTACTCATAGACAGCAAATTAAATCATCAAACCAAATATTGATATTAAGAGAATTTAGAAGGTTTTAGTTTTATTACGTTTATCGTGTTATAAGTTTATACGAACTTATGATATTGTATCTATTTCAATTAACTTTATTAAATTGGTTAATTATTATTAACAAAAGAATAAAGCATTGAAACCGGCCTAGTACGTATCGTACCATGCGCAGTTGAGGGTTCCGTAGAAATTTTAAGTTCGTAAATCATTCCGTAAATCGAAAAATTGTTTTAGCAACCCCTACGTCATTTTTAATGGCCTAAAAATTATTCCCACTTTGGAAGGGGGTCCCCTTATCAAAAAATAATATTTCCCAATATTATATTCTACCACTTTGTCGTCATGATTGATATACAGACCTGCACGTTATTGCTCTTAAGTGCCAACAATCGCCAAGCAAAACCTCGGACGGACAGACAGACGGACGGACATGACGAAACTTAATAAGGGTTCATTGTCAGGACGGAACCCTAAAAATCAGTCAAAGTTCAAAATTGCTTAGATTATTTTGTTGACCATATAATATGTTTATAATAGTGTAAGATAGTGTGTAGTATATTTATAAATAAAAACATTGTACAAATATAACAAACCCCCCCTCATCTCGTTGCTAGAATTTATTAATACTGATTTAGAGGCTTAGAAGTGAAAGGCATAACATATAAACAGAATGAATCACTTTCTTCATTTATAATACGAGTATTAGTAAAAATATGGATTACGTAATTAATATTAATGCTACAGTCACTTTTCATCATAAAAACAACAAATTGATCACCTGATATTAAAATCGATATCATTTATTTGCTTTTGATAATGATCTCGAGAATTATTAATCTCGTAATTTATTGCAACATGTTGACATAAATAAACCTTGTGATGAAACATCATCAGCCAATGGAGTCAACTGCCTCCACTAGGGATTTCATCCACAACGGTCCTGCGCTTTTGGCTCCCCCTCTCGATGTCGTCAATCCACCTGGTAAGGGTCTACTGACACTGAACTTCCCATTCGTTCCAAGTCGTCATTGCCGCATCTTGGGGCGGTCCATCGGTCCGCCAAACTATGAAATGATAAAAAAATGAACAAATTTATTATCAAGAAAACTATTACTGGCTACCTAATTCTTTCCAAACTAGAGTCATTATGGGACGTTACTCTGTAAATTGTTTATTACGTTTCCCCTAAATTTGAGATATGGAGAACTTTAGGGTACTTTCAATTAATAATACAAAGAAAAAGAAACAGAACATAGGAAATGGTCACCTCAGTCCAGTAGAGCCATTTTGTAAGACAAAATCTCACTTTTGATTTTTTTTTTAGTGTGTGTGCTGTTGGTCGCAGATGACCTTTACAGCATCACTGGGATTGGGGACGGAGAGATCCTAAGGGTACTTCAAGCCGAAAATTGGCGAGTACCTCTAGAGGTAGGCGGTTGGCATCTCCCCGTTATCTACCTCTTACTACGGGTGCGGTGTCTGCCTAATGCTAAGCTAGTGTGCAAGTATGCTAGCTAGCGTGTAGTGTTGGTGTTTGTGGCCTGTGTGGAGTCAGAGGCGCGTTTACGCAGCTGATTTTGTCATCAGGGTACTCTAAGACGGCAGGCCGACGGAATCGGAGGGACCTCACTTCTGAGTTCGATAACTCCCAATTTATACATAAATGATAATAGTAGGAGAACCCAAGCGAGAATTTTACTATGGCTAATTTGGCTTTACTCGAACGCGGCAGATTAACACATCAATTAGACGACCTCCGTTGCCGAGTGGTTTGTATGCCGGGTTTCAAGGTGTCGCCTATGCGAGAGGTCCCGGGTTTTAATCACGGTGGGAGCAGATGTTTGTATGGTGATCAACCTTTGTACTCCAGTCATGGATGTGGAATATACATTTCTATATAATACTTATATATCCATCAGTAGTATTGTATCCGTTACCCTAGTATCCCATAACACCATCCTACAAAAGACGATGGCATCCCTCCAGGTAAATGGATCAAAAGAGAGCTACAACCGTCTCATAGTTGACGAGGCTCTCATGAACCACCTTGGCTCCTTAGTCCTCATCACCCGCATAACAGGAGCACAGAGGGTCGTACTTCTGGGCGACATAAATCAGCTGCCCTACATTGACAGAGAAAACCTGTTCCGTCTGAGGTACGAGACCCCGCATGTTGTGGCAAATATCACGCGAGAGCTGCTCTGCACCAGGAGAAACCCCCTGGATGTCGCGTTTGCCCTGAGCGCTGTGTATGACGGGATATATTCCGACAGACCCCGGATCCGGTCGCTCCATCTAACAGGATATACCGGGGCAAATATCCCACCCCTTCTCCCAGATACACTGTATCTAGTACATACACAAGAGGAGACGGGAACCTTGAGCTCCAAAGGCTATGGAAGTGGGAGTGGATCCAAGATCTTTACCATACACGAAGCCCAGGAACAAACATGCAAGAACACCTGCATCCTAAGAACCAAGGGGATTCGAACGAAACTGCACGACAGCATCTCGCACGCCGTGGTAGCTGTGTCTCGACATACACACAGCTGTTGCTACTACACAGACGACAGCGACGACGCAGTAAGCCGCCTCATAAAGCAAACGACAGGCGCGGCCACGGAGACAATAATCCGTTATAACACCAAAAGTGCGATACGTATGAGAGACTATGACACTGTAAATATAATGAGAAATTTGACTGAAGTCTGAAACAGCTAAATCTGGACCGACCTCCCCACACCGGACATGACATATTTTTACCATAAGGAAATAACACAAACATGTACTAACACAGATTAAGGAAACAAGTAGACTTAAGTAAAACTGTACCGACATGTTATTTAGCAAAACATAGCAGTAAATGTTGTACCATATAAACAAATAAATTTAAATAATTACCTAAAAGATAGCGAAACTCGGGCCCTTGCGTGCGATGAGTAGGAGACCTACGGAGAGACTCACGCAGGAGCCCGAGACCGCAAAAACATAACAGGAATAGAAGGTACAGAAATAGAATAAACTGAAAATCCTTTTGTTCCACAAAGCATGTACAATAGATAATAAGTGAAAAAAAAATAAAGAAAAAAAAACTGCTAATTGGTATGAATGTTGGAAATATTTATTTATTTATAACATCGCCGTTTGGGCTCCTCTACTATAAAGTTTACATTACTCGCCAAAATACTGCAATAATATGGGCCGAGTTGTAAAATAACTCGCTAATATTGTGTACCTGCCAAGATTACTTCTCGGAAAAAAAACTATTTTCTTTTTTTTCAGATTGAAGGATGAATTCACTTCAGCAAGCTTCTGAACTCCTGCCTATAGATAATTCCGTCGAAAGACATATTACAAGAGCGTGAATAATATGCATCGCTAGAGGTCTGTACAAGTGAGACTACAAATTTCAATGATATAATATAGTTATTTACTGCAGCCAATTTTACATTTAAGTAAAATACTACCGCGTTTTCGTACTTTCGCTCCGTCGCGCAAAATAGTCGTCGCGAAATAACTGTTATGCTTTCGCGACGACTATACTTAAATCGTCCTCTATCTGAGCATTATATGTGATTTTGCAATGTTACCTACCTATACAAATATAATTGTGGCATGAAGTTATTTATATGACAGATAAAATGCAGAATTTTCCAAATATATTTTCGTAAAGTCGAATTGATTGAAAAAATATACTATATTAAGATCGCTCGGTCAATGTCTACCCTGATTTTATCCCCCGCCCAGTAGCGCAGTTGAAACCAAAAATAATACAAAAACTTACTGTATGCTATACAAATACGTGTGAAGTACAATTGGGCTATTATAGAACATGTATACCTGGTCTTACCTAAAAGGACAAACCGTTTCTTTTGATAATCTAGTTCACAAATAATAGGAAGAAAAACTTACATAAGTTAAGTAAGTTATAAAACTTACTCGTATTACTGTCGGAAATTGCTACTAATAACATAAACAAGTAAACCTGTATTTAAATGATCTATGAAAATTGCTCTTCATAAACTATTGGCACCTTATATTGCATAACGAAAGAGACAAAGCAACTTGCAGATCACAATAGTAGATCGTGAAGATGGTATTCGAATAGTGGCAATTTTGTGTAACGAGATGGAAACAGGAAATTCAGGCTCACTGACTGGTATAAAAGGCGACCGATCATTAGCAGCAACTCGTGAGGAATTAGCAATTTTTTTCTCGGCACCCAGCCGGCGGGAATATCACGTGTTACATGCAACTTTAGCCTTTATTGCAAAGATATCACCCTTAATGACCTTCGGCGGAGTATGGTAAAAGTTATGTCGGTGCTCGTATGAGCGCTCGTTACTGTCACTTCGCATTAAGTTAGCCTCCGAGTCGTGTTTGACATGGAATGCTTTAGTCATCGATGGTTTAAACGAGTGAAAACCATGGAATTTGAGACGGGAGGCACGTGAAATCGGCGTATTACCTGTATGGCTAAAACGATACTAACTACTAAACTCATTGGTTGATTATAAGCTCGCATAAGTATTTATTTTTTCTTGTATGAATGCAATGTAATGTAATAATAAGCTAGGTTTCTAGATTCATCATGAAAGAAATAAAACGCTTTTAAGATATTCTTTTTTTATAATAAATTTTGGATACCTTAGCCTAAAATGTAATTCAGATGTAAGCTTAGCACAAAAATAAATAAACTTCTAACTAGATAGATTCCTTGTAAATTATTATTTATCATTATTTTTATGAATAATCGTTACAAGATAAATATAGAGAACACCGAGAAGCTAAATAAGAAATGGATTATTTTATTTTACTTTAAAATTTATAGCAATGAAATTTCTCTAATTCGTATGCTGTCGCTTCTTATTTTAACCTATGAAATGACAAATGAAAACGATACTGAATATATATGAATGAACTGTATGCGATAAAACGAAACGACCAAAATAATAATTATTTCGAAAGGTACAAACAAAAGAGAAAAGTGTGAACTTTAACAATAGGACCTATGGACTAACCTTGGTTGATGCTGTGGCGAATCCAGTTACAAACATCGGCAGGAGCTACAGAAATAACAAGATAAGTAAGATACATGCTGTCTGATAGTCACCCTTGATGTGCCCGAAGTTCCGACGATAAATTCACACTTTTTATTATTAATTGATTTATAAAACGATATAACAAATAAATAGAGTATATCAATTGAAGAAGTCTCATTACTCCAATCATGAATGTCCGTATTGACTATGTTAAAAACAGGTTTTATAACTTTTTAAATTAAAATAGACCTGCAAAATTTCTCCAATTATATTTATGTTATCTAATTTTTGAATCTCTGGTGTAATTTTGCAGTCGATATACAATACTGCCAGCCACGGTGTGTAACCAAACAGTCGTGGAGCAATTATTTCAATCTAAGATAAACATTGATTTGCAGTAATGTTCTTCCAAGGTGCTTATTAAGCCATTCCCAGGCTTGACACACTGGTACAATTACCGAGTAACAAGTACTGTCCCTTTTAATCAGCTGTTAACAGTACGAAGTCTTAGAGAGTATTGAAGAATATTTTTTTTATACTTTTATCACATACAATAAATGCTGACGCCAATTCCAAGGTTCCAGATTCAATAAAAACTCTGATTAATGTTGAGAAACCAGTCAAATGTGATACTGACCCGAAAGGTTTTGTGTGATTATTCTGACCCTAAATTTTAATAATAACATTTGAAATACATCCAATATTCATAATATAATAATATTTGAAACACTTTCAATGTGAAATAACATATATTGTGTGCGACATTTTTTTTAAAATGGTTTTATTTTTTTGGTGATAAGAATGTCAACCGAAATGCACATTATGCAGAAGTAGGTCTTATACTTCGTACGCTTGTTTGTATTTTAATTGCTTACGACTAATAAATCGTCACAATGAAATCCGAGTTGCTAATTATTCAAAGAACTTATTTTATGCTACTTGGGTCCAGACTAGGAAACAATGATGCCAACTTGGTTTTTACTCTATTTCTCTCATAATTTGAATACAAACTAACAACAAGTTTAGTGATAGCTACTAACTAATCACAATTACTATGGTGTGTCCAAGGCAGGCGAGTTGCCGTGAGACCGCGCTATATTCAAATTGCACAAAAAATACGGTTTTATGGAAACGCTTTCCAGTTTTTCCGGTAACGTAAGAGTTATTGCGAGTCTGACTCAAACGATTCCGCAGGAACACGATTAGAATAATTGTCTCTAAGCACGATCTCAGGTACTTACCGACTTTATATTCAAATGAGTCTTTGTCTATGCGTAAATTATGTAATTCACTTGGTGGACTTGGTATTTTCACTCCTGTCAATTATTGTTTTAATTGGTTTTAGATACTGAGGTCAAATTAAAGCCTATCTTATGCAGATAATACTTCACACGGGTGTTTCTAATGAAAAATGTCGAGATTTTAGTATGGAACCACCCGGCTTTCCAAATTTCCGGCTTTTTTAGTGGATTTTCTAAAAAAGATCTGCTTATAGAAAAAGGTTTTGAGAATTCCAATAACCATTCACCGGAGAACATCACATCACATCATCACCGCCTGTTTCATACAGTAACCCCATTTCCAACCTCTTGGAGCAATCAAAGGTGTTGTTATATCACTGGTGGCCTTTTTTTACGATAACTCCAACTCGAACAACGGAAATCCGCTTTTTCCTACCTCTTCATGAAATCTTACCTCTCTGCCTTGCCCCGCAAATTCGTGGTATTTGTTACATCGTCGGTAAAATATGGTAGGTATACGTCACCTTTTAAACTACTGTAAATAGGAAAAATATATATAGAATAGTATTCTACTTATGATATCCGTGAATTTTAATACAATTTTTTACAGCAAGACAAGACCTAGATGACTAACAAATAGGAAGGTGTTTGCAATTTACAATAAGGATAGTGAAACTACAATAGTTTTTATAAGTAAATACCACGGTTATATCTAAAAGTATGTACGTTACATCCTTTTATTTATAGGTACAAATAGGATATGCACTTTAACATAACTGGAATTAAAAAAAAACTTTGTAACACGAATTCATAGCTTGCTCGGCATTTCCTCTCTTAAGGTACTTACCTGAGATTTGGTTCTAAGAAACAAATCGTTAGTCACCGCCATTGATTTCGGTATATTATTAGCATATCAAAAATTTCAGAAGATTCTTCAACGCATCAAAAATTGTACAACTAAGATATGAGGAGATACATTTCTTACGATATTACGATCCCTTTGTTTATATTCTTCTGTAATTTTTAAAAGACTGAATTAGGACTGAAACGTTACGCCAAAAATTACGTATCTTCGAAAATATTAATATAAGGAATTCAACTGAGTCTAAATTTCTGCCCCAGGCATTATTTGAAGATCCTCCTTATACCACGCAATGGACCCAGCACGTGCAAGGAGATTGTATAGATCGCTAAGTACAATAGTTTCGAGTCCTACGACTACACACAAAGACGGTGATTAAGTTATTGGTTTGATCAATTCTGATACTGTCACTTTTTTCCGATAACAAAAAAGTAAGATAATATGTGACTTTAAATAACATCAATTATTTTGGCATAATTGAGTATGAGTTTAACAGTCCTAATTTGAATAATTTGATTTTAAATCTTCGACGAATATTAGTATTACAGAAAATTAATATATAAGTTCTTAACGCTTGTGATAGCTGCTGCTATATGCTATCCATCTAATCCGTAGGTACTTACTTAAGCAGGCTATAGGAAAAATAGTTTAATTATCAAAGATATTTACAAGTAACGTTTGTGAATCTACATGCGAATCTACTCTGTTACAAAGGTATTTTTAGCGCGAATATCAATAAATTGCAATGAAACAGACTTTCAAAAACATGGCATTGTTTGTACAGTTATGTATTTGTGCAGTAATATAATATATTGAAAACTCATACATAATTCCCGGATAAAAGACACACGTCAATAATTCATTATATATTTAAATATTATTTGTTACACGCAGAAAACCAACTTTTTTATGCTCTTACGTAGTATGAATCCCACACAGCAAACAAATCTCATTACTTTTCATGTCCGCCACCATTTGCATTCAGTAACATGATGAGGATTTGAATAGGCAATGAGGTAATGAATGGGGTTTCCGCGGTGACCATGAATTCCCTGTAATCTCAGTATCAGGATGTACTAAATACCCCCCATGGTTTTAACTCATTTCATCATTGCAATAAGTTAGATTTCCCTGTAAATTGAACGGTATTTTTCCCTTAGGTATGACCTCACTACAACTGACTACAATACTGTTACTATTTGTGTCAAAAAAAATGTCAATAACAATAAATGCCTTAGCTCTCTTCCTTGTCCGACGACAAATACAAAGTTTGTCATTTCACGGAAGTAAAAAATAAAATAAAAGAGAATGAGAATTTTGATTTTTTTTTCATTTATTTCCGCTGTGATATGTTCTTAGTTAACGGTTACATAATCTCTCATAAAGTGAAGGAATAGAAACAAAGCGGATTTATGTTAACAATTATGAAGACCACTGAAATAATACTACCTGTTTGGGGTGTTGTGTTTCTGTCGGTGAATTCCGGAGAAGACAGAGATAGAATCAGGGTATAGGAATGAAGAGGAGCTCGATGGCGTAAGTGGTTAGCGCATTCGACTGCGATCGTTGAAGTTAAGCAACTTTCGCAGTGGTCGGTCATTGGATGGGTTACCAAAAAATTACTATCTCAAGCTCCTCCGTGCTTCGGAAGGCACGTTAAGCCGTTGGTACCAGCTGCATCTGCAGTCGTTAGCACCCACCAATCCGCACTGGGCTCACGTGGTGGGTCATGGCCCGAACTCCATATTCTATCCATAGGGAAGGCCCGTGCCCCAGCAGTGGTTACATTAATAGGCTGATGATGATGATAGGAAAGAAGCCGCTTATCTGCAGAAGAATCAAACGCTTGTTTGCTAATCTTTATATAAACATGAAATTGCATGCTCACCAATTTAAAGAAAACTTGGATTAGATGATGGCATAGTCAAACGTGCAAGGGAAACGTATTTACTTATCAAAATTATCAAGCGAAATATAATGAGAATGGCTACTTGCTTATGTGTCCTAATACGAGAAAGTTTGCAATCACATTAGATAGGACAAGAGTACCGCAATATAAATCATCTATAAAGATTCTTCGTTATCAGTTTTAGATTTGCAGATCTTTGTCCAGTCCAGTAGTATCTGTAGGTAATTAACTAGCATAGCAAACCTATGAACCCATTTTAGGGCAAATGACTCTTTTGCTTGGGAAAAACCATACAAAACCTTTAATAACTGTAGAATGTTGCCGAAAATTCGTAGGAATAGGAAACTAAATGAAAGCAATGATTTATTTCTAAGAAAACAAAAACTTATTTTTTTATACCTTATCTACCCTTCTTTGACTTCAGTTATGTACTAATTAATAATTGCACCGACTAGTCGATGCCACTTTCTATAAGATTTGACATGTTCGAACTGGTTTTGTTTTATCTTCTTAGCGTAATTTTCGTCGCAAAATCAGTCAATGCGTTATCATTGTTAAATTGCGACTTATTAGGGCGCGACGTATCACAGTGTTTATTTTATAAAATGTTTTGATTAGGAATAATTATGAGTGAATTAGAGAAATATCAAAGTGAAAAGTCATTTTACGTCAACCCAGACGAGAAAAATTACCGAGATTTTTCATCCTACATTTCTTCAAATTTTATGAATGAAAATTTTACTTCAGTTACTGCTACTATTAGTAAGTAAAAACACACGCCCTCTGACACAAAAGCAAATGGTGCTATTCACATGCATCACTTGTAGATGTGTCAATAATTTAGAATTATTTAGAATTTCGAAAAATTTGCCGAATTTATAAAACATGAAAAATATTTAGTTTGCCAAGAAATATATAATAAGTATTTTTATTTCAAGTAAATATTGTCATTAAATTATTAAGGTACATGAATTATTAATACTTTAAGCCTTAATTCAGTCATTATATTTATTAATGCGTTATTGAAATTTAATGTTTTCATAATAAAATTATTAATTTCTTCATTAGCAGACTTTTAATACATAACACCGCTTTTCCTCTTGTAATTTATTGTATGCATACCCGACTAACTGTACTTGTGCATAATTATTAGTTCTGTGAAATCATCGATATATATCACAATGCATTTTTTTATAATAAACTAAGAAGCGTTGAGATTTCAAAAACATCATTCCCTATTTCTAAAACTTCTGATGGAGTTTTCAAAAATTCCTTTTCATACAAACCTAGTTCTGACAGTAAAAAAACAATAAAGTCATAATTTTCCTATTTTTAAAGCACACCACGGATAACAAGGTGAAACGTGAGTTGTTACAGAATAGCACTGCTGGAGACTGACTTGTACCGTTTGTTTGGAATTGTATTATTATTTTTACTCAAAATGGCAGAAGTGGAAGATGTGTGTGCTTTATTCAATTACTAGTTATTATTGTTAATATAAAATATATTTGCCTGAGAAGGATCTGAAGTCTAAGATTATAGAACAAAAGGTAGATGGATCACATGAAACACGCCACAAAGTACGTAACGAGAACTATAAATCAGTACTCATTTGACAATGACATTTCGCACTCGCAAACTATTCGAATTCGATAATAGATAATAGCTAAACAAGTCAGCCTTTGGTTTGTGTTCCACAAACTGGATACATTCAAGTCAAAGCTCAAATTTATTTATTCAAATTGGAAGCATAATACAATACATTTTTCCCCTACAACCTGTTATGGATATTTTAGCTGTGAAGAAAAACAGACGAAAAATCTTCATAGCGTAAAATTATGTACCGATATTTACAAAATATGATATTGTGACAGTGTTTTTAATACACCAAAATGTTACTAGTCCGTCTCCAGCTTTAGATTGTTGTGTGCCTTTCTAGTATAATTCAAAACAACTTTGTTTTATTTTTTGCCGAAATAAAATAATTATGTACAGACTGGTTAAAATACTTCTATGATAAACATTAAGTATGATGTAAATATAACATATCCATGAAATGAAATTAAACATTATTTGACTAATTAAAAGCTCTTTTGAAACGTTCTTATTTTTTTCCTTTTTTTATGCAAAATAAGTTTGCTCTTGACCAAAATCTAGCATAGGGGCAAAGATGCGATCTAGTATAAAGCGAGCTTACCCAAAAGAAGTATGTCTGTTCACACGTGCTTCTGTAAAATCTAGTAAATTAAAACATATATTTACTCGGAATACCAGTACCGTAAGCACCAATTCAAAAAGAGAAAATCTACTATTAAATAAATATATAATTATGTTTTTATTTTTTAAGCAATTAACTGCTACATGATTAAATCTAAAGAAAAGTTTACTAGAAAAAAGTCCACGCGGACCAGGCAGCAGATGGGACTCGAACCCGCACCCTTCGCTATCCGGGCGAATGCACTGACCTTTCTTTAGATTAAAATATATAACTGTTAAATTCTCATTTCATTTTATTAAAGGTATAACAGTTAGCTTAGCACTCTAAACGACTAAACACCCCGCGCTTTCTGCGCGTTGCCCGAAATTCGGGTACGTAAAGAGCACTTTGGTACCTAGACCATAAGAGATAGATATATCTTTTTTTTCAAAATGTAGACCAACCCAATCTTCTGAGGGGCATTTTTTTATATCTCATTTAGTTTACAAGTTATTACTTGTCTGTTGTGATAAAATGTCTATTGAAGATTTTATCACAACTGACGCAAAAAATGCGTATTTAAAAAAAATGTTTTTACCAAAAACATTTTTTTTAAATACGCATTTTTTCTTTTTTGGTTTTGACTTTAAAAACTCCATCATACAGGTACTGTCAATTTGATTTTTTTAAACCTAACGTCGCGTCTTCCTAAAACTCAGAAAACCCTAGCCTAATCCCACAATTTCGTAAAATAAGGGCCTATATCCGGAACCACTGAAAAAGCATTTTGAATGCTAATAAAACAATCGAATACATTGCACATTCTTTAAACATGTAGGCAAACGAGTGTGCGAATCGATGTCCTAGTTGAGTTCAGTGCGTTATAGCCGAGGGGCTATTCTCGGCAACCAATCATGGCTGCCGCAGAGACGGGGGGCTCGGCGGGCGGAGCCGGGATGTTGTGGTTACACCCCCAGGGCTGAACGTGAGATGCGATGGCAGCAAACCTATTGACGACGCTATTGACGTATTTAGAGCAGGCCTGAGAATAATTTACACGAGCAGAGCAAATTTTGCAACTGACGCAGTACGGAATTTTCGTTTCTATAATTTTTTGCCCATTTAATGCCGAGATAATTTGTTTATATTTACATAAAAATATTTAATATTACAAAAGTTTAAAACTACTCAATGTCTTAAAACTTAAAACCCAGAAATAACTAAGTACTTAGATATTATACAATTTATAAAATTGAAAAATATATCACCCCCAGCGCCGCTGTCAGGAATGGTGCCCAATAGGCTGGCAGTATTTCAACGTTGGATAGCTAGGCTAATCCGTTGACCAAGGTAGCTGCCAGCCTTTATATTTAATTAGTCTATATTATTAAATTATTATGACATCCTTATAAATATTTGAAACTTTTAATTTTTTACCCCTTACAATCAGAGACTGCTTATAACTTTTAACTGAATTTAGGGTATTTATGACGAAATAAGTAATAATAAAAGTTCAATAGTTATTGTGATAATTCCTACATAATGAAAAATCAATAAATGTTTGAAATCTTCTTAAATATTGCTTCGGGTGTCCGAATTCGAATAAAGTCTTTCGTGCACCCGGTGTATGTGTCATACGGATAAGACCAAGTGTCATAGAGTTATTAATCTAGGGGTTTAAGTCATCCACATCTGTTTAATGAGCCGTCTTGTTTCCTTAATAATTTTTTAAGCAATGATTTTTGTTAAAGAACTTTCTTTCGATCAGACGAAATTACAATGATATGAAGCAAATTGAAGATAACATATCCTCTCGACAGGAACACAGTTTTTACCATAATAAGCAATAGGGAAAATGCATGATTATTTTTTATATTTTTATTTCATAGTTTACATTGCCTTAACATAGTATAAAAAATTTCAACGTCAAAATAATGAGTTTAAAAATTACGTTAAAAATAGCCACTTTGCACAGCCACTATAAACGCGCACTAATTTGGAGCTTTTGGTGTGACGTTACAGTTCAAATCAACCTAGCAATAAAACAAACAAGTCCACAGTTAGAGGTATGGTGAGCGCGCAATACGCATTCGCACTAGGTCTCGTTGATTTTGACATATCCTGTGAACATAACGCTTATTTGGTGATTTGTTGCTATGTTTCTCTACGTCATAACCGCTTCGTCGTATTTTATATATGTATTTGAACATCCCAAAAGTTTATCGCACTTTGAGCACTTTGAGAATGAGCCTGTGCGGAAAGAGAATGGGCGTGGGAAAAACGGAACTAACATTAAGATTTTTTTTTGGCAATCAAACCCAGCAATCTGTAAAACGTCAAAGTTTTGTATTGATACGGATTTGTTTGTTGTTGTGATTTCTTGCGGTTTTTTTGTATTTAATCATGTCTAAAAGGGGTAAAACCTTACAAATACGGTAGAAAAGCACTACAGCGCCCTCCAATCTAAATCCCATTCTCTTTCCGCACAGACTCTAAAGACATTTTATAAAAAAGATATACATGGAGGGACAGTTCAAAAGTAATAGAGTATATATTTAAAAAAAATAGCCTTATTTGAATTACATGCATATTCCCTACTGTTGGTAGTTTTTTTTTGTAAATTAATGTTACTGACCTTTTTCGTAGTTTTCTCATCTGAAATAAAGACAGTAAAAATTTGTATTTATAAGAAAAATCCACGTTCGCATTCCCCGAAGGAGTGGAGGGAGATCATTAAATTCTCTAAGGTAACTTTAACATACACACATCAAACAATTCTAAGCAACATGCATTAATGATACAAGTTTTATTAATTAATTTATAGTATCACTATGAAATGTGCTTATAATTTATTTAAAGGATTTTTGCTAATAAATCATATTCGTTATTAATAACAAAATAAGTGTACTAAATCAGTCAAAAGTGCAGATAATCTCATGTCGCTTTGACTATTTTGATGAGTAGGTAGGATATTTTAAAAAGGATTAAGATTGTTTTTCAGATCTACCAAATATTCTCCGAACACAGACAGTCCCTTAGCTAACCCTTACGACTTACTGGAAAATTAAAGAGTGCTTTTATTTTGAGAAACCAAAACCAATCGCAAGAAGATCAGTATACCTATGATATGATACTTAAAATATTCCTCCTGTCTGGTGACTGGTGTTTTTATTAAAATAAAAAAAATGCTTAAAACATGCTATTTTTGCTAAGGATACCTATTGTTATCCTTTCTGCGATTCCTTACTAAGAAGAATGATGTGCAGCTATTCTTTTAGAATTAATAAAAGGACATTGTTCTGCGTCCATACATAGTTAGCCTAAGAACCAACAATCATGAAATATTATTTTCTAGGTTCGAAATCGCAAGTAAATGACTGTAAAAACAAAGATTATTGACGGACACTTCCGAGAACTTAAATTATTAGGAAAACTAAAAATTTCTTGAGGTTATGTTTAATATTCAATGAAACATAGGTCAACCTATGAACTTAGTATGAACTCAGTATGAAGTGAATTAATATTACAACTAATTCATTTTATTCGGTGCGATTTTAAAGAATAACTATTATGGAGGCCATACACGTTAGGTTTTGCATGATGGCTTTAACCGTGCATTCATAACCGACATGCATAACCGAGTTACATGCACCGAAAACTGTACAGTTTTATCACATACACGTAAGGGCTTGCCTGTCGGTTATGCATGTTCGGCTAAAACCATCATGCAAAACCTAATGTGTATGGCCTCCATTAGGAAAAACTTGTTTAGGTAGGAATCATGAATAAAATAAAAACAATATTTTTGCTTCTTATTATTTATTGACTATTTTTCACAAAATTGTATCATATTGTATTTATTTGTTTAACACATGTAGGTATATTGTATTTACTACGAATGCAAACTGCCTGCACCGCAACCACAGAGTATCGAGTTTATGCCGGCCCTTCACTTGACAACAGTTTGTCCTTGTCATGCTTAATAAGGAATGAAAAGGACAGACTGATGTCATGTTTTAAAATAGCAAATACGAATAGCCAAGTGAAGTGCCGGCATGAGGAAGAAAGTGTTTTTTGTTTGCAGCGCTGTCATAGATTATACACATAAAATGTATAATCTATGACAGCGCTGCAGTATTTATTGTCTCAGATTATTTATTAATTTTTTAATTTAGGTTACTTAAGTGGAAGTGTCCGTCACAATCTAAATACTGATAATTATCGCAAAAAATATACTAAGAATTATCATAAATGCCAAATTGGTGTTGGTTCTTAGGCCAATTTTAACATTGTCCTTTGGCATAATTCATCTTCTACTTAATTTTTTCAAAAAATGTCTCCACGTTTACAGTGCAATTATGAAACCTTAACAATTTTAATTGTTATAAATTGATTAAAATAAGACTACTTTTAGTAACAACATACCTACTTTAAACGGATTATGATTTCATAATAGGCAATGATGACATTAACAATACAGGTAGATTCTTTTTGATATTTCAGAGTAGGTGTTATGCCTGCCGGAGACGATCAAGTCGGCTTGACAAGTCTTACGTGATTGACGGTTTCACTTGATGAGCGACTTGACGCCCATTGATGGTTCCGTCAAGTGCACATGCTACAATCGCCTACTGACCGTGCTTAAAACCGGTCACGTCCGAATCAGCCTCCGTACCGTTTACTATTCAATATAAGACTCTATATTTAATTATCAAGAAAATAATGGAAAGAATACGTATGTTGTATGGGAGTTTTTCCTCAAATGTTTATTTTTTTTATTTAATTATTTATTTTCAAAATGAATATATAATTGAATATTTCAAGACCTATTTGCTTACTGCTTTTGGCAGATGGAAGTGATAATCACCGAGCTATTTAGTGATCCACTACTATTTTATCATAACACCACTAAGATACTTGTTCTGAAAGCATCGATGGATATAAAATTTTCTCTTTAGTTATACACTGTTAATGTCAAAAAAGATAGAGAATAGGCCGGCTATTGTTAATATAGTGCAAAAAACCGTGATTTTTCCATGTGGTCACTCCTTAAATATTAAATTAGTTCATGAGATTATAACCTGGTGTTAGACAGACAGACAGTCGGACAAAGAAGTCTTAGTAATAGGGTCGCATTTTTACCTTTTGGGTACGCAACTCTAAAAAATATTTCCAACGCAGATAATGCCAGATCTGCCATAACTATAACGGTATCTATAATAATGATATTTAAATATTCGCTATCTCAAAATACAACCAGTAATTAAACAGATGTTACAATATTTATATCTATGTTTGTTAATGCAATCGCCCTTTTGTTTTTGTCGGCATCAAACTCGATTTTTTCAAATTTCTATAGTACAGGAAAGGCTTTATATAATGATAATAATAGTGGGACAAAATCACACTGGGTAATAATGTCGGCGCTTCTCACCATTGCCACGTTTAGCTTTAATGTTGCGGCCGCAAGTGAGAAAAACTTATCAATACTTATCACTCTGCGTCAAGCACAAGCGCAAGCGCCGTCAATCAAAATTATTGTCAATTGAGATCAAGCACGTAGTAAGTCAAATCGGTAAACGATCAATATTCGGGTCAATCACATAGACTTGACAAGTCGACTTGATCGTCTCCGGAACGTATTAGGTTTGCGAGTGATCCAGTCAGGCTACAAGATTACATCGCAAATGTTCATGAACAAAGAAGCGAATCAGACTCGATACCATCAAAAAGGTGCAGAATCGGTAGTGCTCACTTCAAAATTACTAACAAATATGATTCGAAATAAGGACAAATACTATAAAAAAAAAAGATTGTTAAATATTCATTAAAATATTATTAACATTCATAAGATGTATTATTTCTTATCTAGGTGGTATGTAACTTTTCAATCAAGAGTACCCTCCACAACTAATAAAGGTAACACTCTGCACAAGAAAACAACGTTTTAGGATATTTTGTACCCGATACAAATCTATATTTTTGTATGAGGGTGTAGTACGTTCACTGCTTATAGCTGCTCGCACTATTTTGATTTACACGATTTTTAAATTTCTCAGGTAAATTAAATTTACGGTATATAGAAATATGTATGTATGTTTCTTTGTAGCACACTGTAGACCAAACGCGTTTTCCGATTTTGATGATTCATACATCAATCGATCAATGGAGATAATAAGGTGCCATAATACGGAAAATAAAAAAAGAGCGTACTCCTTCCTTAAAGACCGGCATCGCATTTGTGATACTCCTGGTGTTGCAAGTGTCCATGGGCGACGGTGATCACTTACCATCAGGTGAGCCGTCTGCTCGTATGCCCCCTATAACAAAATAAAAAAAAAACTCATAATACGGACAATATACACATACTACCGGAGAGAAAAAATAAGTTTATAAAATACGTTGCCCAAGCTATCATTATCTAGATAATCGAAAATAACGTTTAAGTTTCTTACAAAAATAGTAATTTCAAATGATTGTTTAGGATCTGTAACGATTTAAAGATGCACCACAATAAATATTTTTACTTGCACTATTATATTATGTACAATATTTGCACTTAAATGCCTGATTATAATTAGTTAAAGCTATTATTAACTTCTCACATAACTTATGAAATTTTATTATCATAAATGAAATAACCCAGTTTCAGTGTACAGCAACGATAATTATTCTAGCCCCCCAGCACGGAGGCGCTTTTTTCATCACGATTATTTGTAATTTTTTGTGGCCTAAATAAACTAATGCGTGAACGAGTTTAAAAAAATATTGATCCAGCCTGGTTTAGGACACGAATTATATAATTTGTTGTAAATATTTTCGCTAGTGTAAATTTTCTCAGCTATTAATTCACTCTGTTTATTTATTTTTTTCTATTATAATTATTTAATAAATTTATATAGTTTAATTTAAGTATAACATTACATTTTCAATATACTTTTTATCCCATCTATTCGAAAAGAGTTAGTCTGTGATCTGTTTATAGGGACCAAAATAGCGTTTGAATCCCAAATTGATTGTTTACTTACTCGCAGTAAACAATCATAGTAGATTGTTTACTAATAAGCATATTCCATGGGGAAGCAAAATAAGTTTTAGGCTAACAAAGTGGCTGGCACAACTGGAGATTGCTTAGATTTTTAATATAGTGAAGAAGAGTATTTTACTGGACCTCGTTTAAAAAAAGAGCTATTGATGACAAGTTCCAGTTGATTGTGCGAAGTCTATCCGATGGTTTCGTTTCGCCACGTGGCAGAGCGCATCGAGCCGGATTCACCAAAAAAAAATGTGAGGCGGATTCAATGTGAAATTAGTCGCGGAGCCATTGAGGTGCTTGACATCACGAACACGTACTAAATGCTATTTTGTACGCATAGTTTCACGCCAATATCCCTATGAGACAGATAGACATAGTTCAGTACTGATCATCATCACCGTCAGCTTCGTAACGTCATTGCTGGGGTTCAGGCTTTCCCTATGAATATAGACACGAATAGGATGAAAGGTCACTGACAGCGCTAATTGGTGGATGGTACCGCTGCCTGATGCTACCTCTCAAAGCCTTAACGTGCATTTCAATAGTAGGAGGAAAGCGTAATAGATTAATGTGCTCGCCGATCCGGTTTTCGGCCTTTGTAAAATATGCATCGCAAACTAACCTTGCCACGCCAACAAGTCCATCAAGATACTTCAAAAAAACTCTGTGAAATTAAAGCGGAGATGCAGTAACTGGGATTACAGTATTTGTAGGTTGTGATACAAATGACTACCTACCTGACTATATTCTGTGTTTGGGGTGAAGCTGCAAATAAGGAATACGTCCGCACCAAGCTCGACAGCCTTTTCGCGATCAAGGCCATCAGGGCTTTTAGGACCGTCTCCACTGTTGCGGCAACTGCGCTCGCCCGCATGACACCTCTACACCTAAAGGTGAAAGAGGTCTGGCGCATGGAGCAAGTTCGCCTCACAGGAAAGACGGAAATGCTCCCGGACGATATCGAAATGGAACAGCCGACACCCGCACACCAACTGCTACCGCCTCCCAATAGAATAACAGTTGAATACAAAACTGCCACCAACGACCAGGAAATTGACAGCATTTGCCCGCCAGGATCCACCCGGGTGTATACCGACGGAAGCAAGCTCGACACCGGGGAAGTGGGAGCTGCTTTCGTCGCGTACCACCCGGAGCAGAAACACCTCCAAACTACCCGAAAATTTAAACTACACTTCACGTGTACAGTATTTCAAGCGGAACTGCTCGCTATCCGCCGAGCCTGTCAGTGGGCGCTGGGCTCCCGATCAAACGCATACGCCATCCTAAGCGATAGCATGTCCTTCTTACAGGCGCTAGCTGACCGCAGCAACACAAACCCACAAGTGGCTTGGATACACCAAACCATAAACGATGTCCAAATGGCAAATAAAACTATTAATTTCATCTGGGTCAAAGCGCACGTTGGCATCAGGGGAAACGAAGAGGCCGATTGCGCTGCAAAAGCAGCTGCAACGCTGCACAGCAGATACAACTACGTAATGTTCCCCATCGGCTACGTTAAACATCAAATCAGAGAGCAAACACAAATGAAATGGACAGAAATGTACAAGGATACTGTCGGCGTTGCAGAACATACCAAAAAGTTGTGCCCTGAGCTGGGCGACGTTACAAAAGTCATGGAACTATGTGGCGCTTCCTTCTGGCTGTCTCAAGTCCTCACAGGACATGGGTACCACCTGCAGTATCTGTATAGATTTAAAATCATAGACAACGACACCTGTCCCTGCAATAGCGGGGCCATTCAGAGCATTGATCACCTACTGTTCGAGTGTGGTAGATATGCACGAATCAGACAGAAATATACTTCGTGCTGTGAATTTCATAAAATAGATCCACACAATGTTATAGAAAGTGCATCCAATGAGAGAACGCGAGTAGCAATGCTCGAATTCTTTGAGGGAATATTTGGAACTCTAAAGCAGTTCAACGGAACATAAATTTGAAAAAATAAATAACTATTAACTTATATATATATATACATATGTTATACGTATTTATAACATATGTATATATATATATATATTCACAAATATACTACTTATATAAATAATAAAAAACATATATAGTATCAGAGATATAATAAATAATAATTACCAACAGTGAAAAACGAGTTAAATATATGAACTCCACAGGTTTTGCTGTATCAAATCGCAGCGTACCCAACCTGCAAATAGAAATCACACACATAATTCAAAAATATATATATATTGTGTATTGTATATATATTGTACATAGTACTATATATATAAAACTACATCTAACTAATAAAAAATGGTATTTTTATTTATGAAATGCAAGAAATTATCTCACTATCTGGTGTTTATTGCGACTGAAATCGAGTCGCTCCAAACATCCTCACCATGCCGGCCTGAAACTGATCCCATTCACCGTAGGGCCCATAGATCTAAACAGAAACATGACTTCTCCAAAAGGCCCTTATTGTATGTACTGTGGTCTTCATGAAGAATATTTTAATTTTCACTTAGAGCAATATAGAAAGTTAACCCATCATTGTCTTAGATTGCCGCTTAAACATAGTCTCAGATTTTTAGATCCGAAGTTCGCGTGTAAAAGACAAGAATAAAAAATCTGGTACATGTCTTATTTGTATAAAACCCAAAGGTGACTGACTGACATAGTGATCTATCAACGCACAGTCCAAACCACTGGACGGATCGGGCTGAAATTTGGCATGCAGGTAGATGTTATGACGTAGGCATCCGCTAAGAAAGGAGTTTGATCAATTCTACCCCGAAGCGAAGCGAGGGCGGGCCACTAGTCAGACATAAAAATTCAGGGTGTTCTACAAAAAAAAATAGTAACGGGGGTCGATGAAATAATAGGAATTTGGCATTATAGTTGTCTTTAACATTACAGCCTCAATAATGATTTTCTTCATATGTGTGGTTCTAAGAAATGAATCATTACCAGTGTTACCGTTTCCATGGCACTGCAATTAGTTTCTCTTATTCATATAAATATGAAGAAAACACACAGCACAATTTTCCCACAAAATTTAATAAAGTACAATTTTACTAGAAAAAATTGCGTAAGTGTGGTGGAACACTCGCTTGGTACGAAGTTAAAAATATTTATATACCACCTACCAAGCCGCACTGGGACCGCGTGGCGAGTCCTGGCGCAATCTTCCTATTCCATAAAAAAATATCCCACCCACCAATCTGCATTGGACCCAGTATTTAGGATTAAGTCCAGAACGGAATGGACCCAGTGCGGATTGGGCTCAGTGCGGATTGGGCTCAGTGCGGATAGAGCCTAGTACGGATTGGGCCCAGTTCCTTCCCCTATCCATCTCAATAGCTCCGTATTCCATCCAAAAAAATCCTACCCATGAATCAGCACTAGACTAGAGCCGCGTGGTGGGTAATGGCCCGATACCCCGAATATGTGAAATCATTAAACAAAACTTTACCCGGCCGCTCGGAAAGTTTTGCGAAAAAAGGTTTTATGTATAAGATACTGGCCACTTGTAATATTTTGAAAACTTCGATTATTTAAAAGATGTTGTAGAAAACCACTGTTCGATTTTCAAATTTCCCTCCGCATTTTTTCGAAAGCCGATTATTTTTTTCTTATCTCATTAAAAATTGACCTGCATCGAGAACATTTTCGTGCTATGATTTTTTACGATTTTAAATGTGCATGTAGCACTCTGGAAATCATACGGCTTTATCATTTGTTAAGCACCGGTTGGTACAGCGGCAGCACGACTGCTTTTAGTCCTAAAGGTGATCCCGGTTAGGGCATTTATTTCTGTGATGAGCACGAATACTTGGTCCATATAATGTGTATTTTTCAAGTTACACAGTCGCCATATTACAAGCTCTGCTGAAAGCTCGCCCATAGACACGTTATTATCGGTCAATAATCTCGGATGCATTATCGCGATAATTGATCATACTTCTATTGCGTCATTACTATCGCAGCAGTGTGTTACTTCGTAGCCGTTTTCATACATAATGCACTAAAAACAGATATCGCAATAACGCACCTTTGTCGATTGATAATAACGCGTCTATAGGGGGAAGCCTTATTTTGAACTAAACAATTGTAATGAGTTGTTCAGAATTTATTTCTTTATAATCTTAGATTAAAACAAAAAGGGTAGATACTAGTGATGTAACGGATATTCGCATTCGCATTCGCTAAAATTATGCTAATATTTAGCGAATGTTTTTAATAATCAAAAAGGAAATTATTATATGCATTACATGCATATAAAATAATAATACAATAGATAACACTTAGATATTTTTATTAAATCATACTTCTACATTCTAAATTAAAGTCTCATTTATGAAAAAAAACTTCAGAGATCTGATCAAATCTAACATTAATCAGCCTTGTTACAATGTAAAGTTTGCATTTATTTAGTAGTATATTATTACTTTACTACCATTTTTAAATAAAGTTTACAGTTTCTATTTACTATAAAACTAAACAATTACTTGAAACAAAATTATTAAACTTTAAATATTTAATGTATTAAGTATTTATAACCTTTGGGTTTAAATGTATAAATATCAGTTAAATTTGATAAATAACATAAAACTAACCTCAAAACAAAACAAAACCTTTAGAATGAACTTTCTTTCTGTGACCTAATTCATTCAATTAACCAATATCGCCTCGGCTATGTTCAATTTAAACATGGCCGACACGAAACGTCAAACCTGTAAAACATTTTACGCGCGCTTTTTTTGAAAATTTAAAATATGCGCATTCGCATTCGCGAATGTTGAAGATAAATATTCGCAATCGCATTCGCATTCGCGAATGTGAAAAATCCAACATTCGTTACATCACTAGTAGATACGGTACGCTCATACTTGCATCAAACAAAAATTGATCCCACGGCAGCGCGAACGGGACGGCGAGATCCGCGTCACTGCATTACCGACCCGAGCGAAACAGTACGTTAAGTTTCAACGGCAGCGCGAACTTTTTATTTTTAGTTCTTGAACAATTTGAGCACTGTTTAATAACATACTTAGGCATTGTTTTATCATTTAACACAAAATATTATCAATATTTCTTTTTGGCGTTCACATGTACGTCGTTTGCATGTCAAGTTGTGACTAAAGCGATTAGGGTCGTGGACCACAATTTGTGCGGATCACTTTTGTGAGGCCGTATCTACCAGGCGGATGGCATCTCCCTATGGGGGGACTCGTCTGGAGCCTCTAGATCACTCGAACCTGAAGGAGTCTGCAAGTTGCGTCTTCACGCCTCTTATGAAGGATCGTATGGTTGTAGGAGGGAGGGAAGGGAAGAGGTGATGGCTGTCACAAAGTGTTTTCAAGTGTAAAAAGAATATCATTTGAAACCGTAAAATATGATTTTGTGATGGAGACAGTTCGTCATAGTTTTGTGTACTTTCTTTGACGAACATAATGACGTCGTATAATGGCATTAAAAAATATTACCAATTGTTTAGTGAAAATGTGATGAGCTTTAAATTTTATTAATATTTCTTGAAAACAATCCTCATGAAATTGAGGTCCTACTTATAATGACGGCCTTATTGTGGGTAAGTCTGTTCCGGTCTATTATAATATATTACATAAGCAATACCTAATTATAGTAAACTAGCTTTCGCCCGCAACTTCGGCCGCGTTATAATTTGTATCTTGTGGTAAATTTCATCCAAAACCATTCAGCTATTTTTACCTGATCGAGTAACAAATATACATCTTTCACTTAGATAATATTAGTACGATTTATTAACAGTTTTCATTAACGACAGAACTGATAAAATCATATGTTATTAAGAACATTCTTATAAATTTGGCAATTTAAGACTTCTCTTACATTAGTAAGTTTGTATTGATTTATTTGAGTAAAGAGATTTTTTTTATTATTACTTAAATCGGGATAAAATAGAATTAAAAAAATAAGAAAGAAATGTACAGTGGTATAGAAGTTGCTGAAGTTTGTTTATTTACTTTTATAAAGCCAAGTAATTAGAACGCGTATCTTTATATATATAATTCTTCTGTGAGTGTGTATGTCACTGAACTTCTCTTAAACGACTGGACCGATTTTGATGAAAATTTTTGTGTGTGTTCAAGGGGATCTGAGAATGGTTTAGATTAACAATTTTGTCCGCTGGACAACCCCTATTTTTGTAGGGCGGTACAAAGTTCGCTGGGTCAGCTAGTCATATATAAAAATCAAATCCTTTAGATTTTGCAACCAAAATTTGTTCTTTAAGCTTTTTGTTTGTTGCTTGTACTGTATTTCGTTTTGTGCACACGATGATATTGATAAAATTATTATCACCTTAGGCTCATACCTCAATGATGTCACTTTTAATATTGGGTGAAGTCTTCATTTTTGTTTCGAAACATTAGTAACAGATTACGAGCTTCTAACACTTCAAAACTGCCCTGTTCCTTAGCAGACTTTTAGTATCAACTAGCGTACCCGTCAAACATTGTCCTTTTATTTATTTATTTCTGGAAAAGGTTTGAATCTTTCTTTCGCCCCCGGGAGCGTGCGACAAGGATATCTGTGTACTCCTCCCTACCCCAATGGTAGATGAAATGAACAGGACTCAACCCAGAAAAATCGGAAAATAATCCTGCACCTGTCAAGAGACACGTATTCTGAAGTCCCCCTCCGTGATTGGGACAAACCTTGTCCTGCCCAATAAAATATAAAGTAAAACCCCACTGTAACGCCAACTGCCGTGTAAAGTTCAAAGTTAATAGAAGTTTTCTTAAATTTTCTCATTTTTCGCACAACTTTCTTATTTTTCGTTTCCGTAAGAACTTTTATAGTTTTCTAGCATGTTTTAGAAGTAGTCCTTTTATTAAATACTAGTTGTGCCCCGCGGTGTTACCCGAGGTTTATTAGGGATATTTTCCCGCAGTCAAACGTAGCCTATGTGTTAATCCAGGATGTCAGCTAACTTCATACCAAAATTTATTAAAACCGCTCCAGCCGTTCAGACGTGATGAAGTTACAAAAATACACACTCACACATTTTCGCCTTTATAATATTAGTGTGATTAGCAAACTTAAAAAAAAATGGAATTCCATTAGGTTGTTTTCAAGTTATGGCGTGACCAAGATAAAATGGAATATTTTTATATACTTATTTATATATAGATAACAGGGATGGGTGTGTAATAATTTCTTGAAATGACGTTCTATGAAAACTTATCGCAGTGGCACGTCGGCAGACCAATTTTCACACACCTTCGGGATCCGGTACTGGAACACGTGTATTTATTTGGACAGGCGATTGCGTAAGAGCACATGCCCGTTTACGTCCTAATACGCGCGCGACGTCGTATCAGTGACGTACAGGCGGGCCCTCCAATGCAAACAATCAGTTTTTTTCACCCTTTATCACGGGAGCGCCGGCCGACGTTTATAAGCCGCGGAAAAACGGCCAGGACACACATTACACGTAACGCGGCGAACGGAACGTATCCGCCCGCGATCGCAAAGATCGCCCGCCTGTACCAGCCGACACGTAACTTTTATAAAACACCGCGCGCCAAGGAGATCGTTAATTATAATCAACACCACCTGCTTGGATAAATTGAAACTTTTTGGTGTACTTCTACGATGTGCCCAGTGATAAAAGAATACAGTTTGACTGTGTGAAATTGTGTGTGACTATTTTTATACCAAAGATTTTTTTTACTTATTTAATATTTATATACTCTGTGATAAATGAAGCCGAATATGATGTTCGGAGAGTGCATATGCAGAAACGATGGTTCCTCAATGAAAAAAGATTTCAGATACCTAAGAAACTATAGTAAGTGCAATGTCAACATTTAAATTTTCATACCTGTTTACTTTTAAAGTTAGGAATGATGATAGTATTAAATTGACTTTAAGAGACTGTGCTCAAAGATGATTTCATCAATAGTGATATAACGTACAAAAAATGATAAGGGTTTAATATGATTATTATCAATTTTACATGTAAAGAAAACGAATACACTGGAAACATATTTCAGCATAGTCATCCGAATTTGTTATGGTAATGTCATAGACCCAATAATGTATATTGGATTAAGACTACTTGACAATACAATAACAATCTTAATCTCTAAACTATGCGGATACATACCTCAAAATACATTACCTTGTAAATCTTATTCCATTTACGGTTAGTTTATGACAAAATATCTAATATCCACTACACAATTTATTGTTAATTTATTCAAAGTACTATGATTAAAGCTATCGATCTATTCGCAACTCAATGCACCAATTTTCATAAACTAAACAAGTTATTCGTCGTAAAATTCTTAAGTCAGTACCTGTCTATTCGCGAATAAGAAAATAGAGCACGAAAAAGTTTCGCGAGAATAAAACAAATGAATAAATTTGCAAATCTTTATTTAAACAAATTATTAAAGTACCACATTAAAACCTTCTTAAACGGGTTAGGGTAAAAGCTCTCTCGCTCGACTCAAGCGTGATTTATATTGCGGCTCGGGAACAATACCATTTGGCACACCGCGCGGCCGCACGAGCAGTGTCGCGGAAGCAACGTACTTACGGTAAACTTAAATTAGCTGCTGAAATTATGCTGGCTTCGAATGCGTCAAACGTACAGCCTTTGCGAACGCAAAACCCATAACCCTCATCGAGTACACTCAACACTATCACTTGACAAAATTAAAAAATGTATTACGTTTAATATGCCAGTCCTTACCTCCGAAATCAGATAAAATATTTCGCACCTTCACCAATATCGACAAGCCAATTTAAAGTAACAATGCAAAAAACAAAATTTCGACATAGGTAACATTTAACGGTATGACGAATCGTGTTAAATTACGCGGATCTACGCGTATACTTTCTACGGGCATGAGTAATAATGGACTCATAAGCGATCCGATGCCGTTTTTGTAGGCTTTCATGGCTTTCCACCACCCGCGCCACTCAGGGAAATTCGGGAAATTCCGTGACTCATCACCGCCCTCGGAAAAGCCTCGCGTCATTAATTTGCCTATTTAAAAGAAATATTATGATTAGAAACGTCATTGATGAAAGCTAATCGCATAATATCTCGCATTAAGACTCCGCGCTGGGAAACTCCTCGGTGAAAAAAAAACGAATGGCAATTAGTATTACGATGGGTTTTAATTGTTCGAATACAAGATAACTAGTTCGCGTGACCGATAAGAAAATACATTTCAATTAGCAATAAAATCTCTTTAGATCAATCATTCTATTATTGGTTGGGTGGGTGGGCTCTAGTTGCGAATATTGACCTAGTGACAGGAGAGAGTAGTGCCAAACTAGTTATTAATTTTGGATACTAACTTGTGTTTTATTAGCGTACGGTACAAAAAGGGGTCGGAGTATAGTGTTTCTTATATTATAATAGGCCACATTTAATGTAACAAAGTATGTGTGCTTCCCACGCCAACTTATTTCCGAGGAAGACAAAACATAGTTAAAATCGGGAAGTATTAATCATGGACATAATAATCTTCTATTGACAGTATCAATAAACGCCGAACACAATGGCATCGCTTGTTAGCTGCGACAAAAAAAACTTGTCAAATGTAAACACTCCGCTTGCTAGTCCAAATGTTTAGTAAATCACATATGAGATAAATCTGGTACAAAACCTGTTCCTTTACCAGTTCACGCAGTAACACCAATGCGTATGGGAATTAAGGGCTGCTGGACAAACAATATGGTATTTTAAGCAATCCAACTTTTTACTAATAGTGTGACAAATAAATCTTAACGAAATTAAAATGATAAAACTTATCGTGTTTCGACATGATTAAAAATTAAAAGTGTAAATAAGAAGTATGACGAATAATATTTGAAGTTCAAGCTCTTAAACAAACTCTCTAAAGAAATTGAAAGTACCTACTAACCTACTTATGGTATGTCACCTCTGTGTTTACATACATTAATTCGCACATGCGTTTTCTATCACGACATTAAGCGACTTTTTGCATGACGAGCTTTAGAGATGATAATATCTAATTAAAAATATTATAATATTATCGTTACAGAAATGAATGTTGATGTGATACACCTGAAAATTTCATTATCTTTTGTAATATTATGAAACAAATATGAATCATTAACGATGAGTTCAATGATATAATTGAATTTCGTTTCTCAAATCTCAATAATCTCTTAATACAAACATTTAAAAAGCGAACATTTTGAAAATAGTTACTGCCGTTACCTGAGTTGTAGTTTAAACGGATTACTCAATCGCATATCGATAGTTAATGAATTGAGATTTCGATAAAGATTCAAGTGGTTACCACGTGGTGGGTGACGGTGCCGACGCCGCGCCAGTAGAGTTTAGGATAGACTCATCGATGATTCACCGCAGACCTAACCGAATAAACGTACACTTGCACAAGATCCGAACAGAGATCTACTTGGAGACGAATACGACTAATCTATTTTTAAATAAGTAAAAGTATCCGAGCTTTAATGCAGGGCTTGTAACGATAAGAAATATTATTGAAATAAGTGTCATTTACTTATATAAGTTAGTAACTATTTTGTCATATGACGTATTTTTAACCATATCATTACTTAAACAGGATAAGTAAGATATTACCTTAATTCCGGATATTCCGTTATATTCATATTTATTAATAGTAGTGAGTTACTTTCCTTCTAGGACTGGATTCGACTGTAAAATTTAATATATAAATATGACGTCTGAATTACGGAAATTGTTATAACGTTATGACCTAATAGGAAACCAGATGAATGGAGTGGCATTAAGCTTATTTAAAACATATCTGTTAAAAGAGGCTTTATGTTATTTTAAGTTTTGTCAATTTGTTGTACTCTTTCTTAAAAATTCAATTGTCAATGTCGCAAACTTTTGTTCTAGTAGCATGTGTCAGTTAATATTTTTTTTCTCTTTTTTAAAATAAATAATAATAGTAGTAACTAAAGCGTGACTCATAAGTACAAATACACCCGTTTTCTATAGTATCAGTACATTGCCGAAAAAAAAATCAATAAACGATTTTTGAATTTTCAGTCAGTTACTCCTTACTTTTATTTGACAAATAAGTTTAGTCAATTTCTACCATATTTTGAAATAAAAAAATACTTAATTAAGTTCTAATGATATACAAAAACGTATCATCTAAAGCGGTTGTGTTTTAAAATAAAATTTGAATAAAGAACCATCAAACAAAAGAAAGTCAGAAATCGTGATCCAACCTCCTTCGCATAAAGAAAAAAAAAAGAAAAAAGTTCGGAAGTCTCCGTGTAGGTCCTGGGCAGAGTTTGCGTTCTGACGGGCGGGTAAGTAAGGGTTTTCGCGAACTGTTTGACCGGCTATTTTATGTACGGTGCCGCATTTCGGTGCCCATTCAACGAGAGGAGGTTGCTCGCGCGCCGGCCTCGCACGCGCTCACCGACCACATTCGATCGAGTGTGAACGTAAACAGTGGTATCGTACCTCGTAAAGAGAAATAACAATATTTTCTGAAGAATAAAAGTGTCAACCCGGGTACTCGTGAAAAAAAATCCGCGCGTGCTAAAAGTGATCAATTTTACGAGTTTCCATCCAACGATATCGCCAATCGGAGTTATCACACGTTCGGATGAATATGGACTTGCCCGAAGGATCTACATCAATGCGTTGTTCATGGATGTCTTTTTGACTGGTGTGTGTTGTTAAATGTAATTTTTCAAATAGTTTTGATAAGATAATTAGGCGTTCTTGATTTTACCTGGAATGCGATTTGGTAAAAATCTCAAAAATAGCGGTGGGTACCTGAATACTAACAAAAAACTGTAATTTTTTATATATATTTTTTTATTATATTTAAAGTTAACACAGATTTATTTATTTTATATAATTAACAAAAAAGATAATTTACTTAAAAATTGTATCATACCATATTAAAATTAAAGTTAAATAAGATAATATATAAGTGATATAAATGCCAATAAAAAAAATATAAACTTTAAATAAACCATATTTGACATAACTTCCCGGTAATTACGTCTGAATTATAAAGTACGTTACATCAGCATCCCTCATTGTCATTCTGCAAATCGATGCTCGCAATTCCGATTGATGATCATTTTTGGAAGTGGACAATCGAGAAAGTTGCCATATCGCCTAGCCAGCGAATCGTGTGGGAATGAACAACATTCGCCCGTCGGCAATCGATCAAAAACATTTTTCACTGAATCCGTCCCGGTGCGATGTCATCCGATACTCAAAGTTTAGCCTTTTCATTTCGAGGCACGGTATGTCTCCCTGCCACTTTTGGACATAATTATTTAATCCTCCGCCCATAAATTCATGTTGTTTCATTTACATATACAAATAGTAATGTCCATGTACGTACGTGTGAAATGATTGTGGACAATTGAATTTTGGTTCGAAACAAGCAACGTGTTAATCTATAAATATTAATCTATTATTCTATAAAGCAAAATTATTAATTTACTAAGTATTTGTACAAAACAATTATATAAGTAAAATAATAAACTACATGAATTAAACTAACCACAAACCTTCGGGAAAACCCCATGACGATAAATCGTTTCATGCACGTCGTTTTTCGCGGTAACAATTATACGGTTAGCATTGTTTGATCTCGATGCGTTGATGTATTATCTATGAAAACTTTAGTTGAAGCCGGCACAGCCTAAAAAAGTTCACACGGAAACCTTGACCGGACTGCAGTACACAAAAATTGTAGCACGCGCATTGTTGTATCTGTGCCACTTACGCGTTTATTTAGCATATGTTATATTGTCAACGACACCGCTTGACCTAATGATTCACTGACCATTTACCTCAGATTATCCTCGGGTGACGTAACACGCGTAATAGGCTAACTTTTCTCAGCGGATTCTAAGTAAAACATGCTGCGGTAAGATCACATCATTTACATTTGTAAATAAACTCAATTGGAGTCGTTATAATAAGTCTAAAATTCGGACGTGTTAGAATCAATAAAAATTTTCCAGACGTCAATTTTACGAGCACTTAGGAAACTGAATTAAGTAGTAACTAAATAATACATTTTGTACAACTAATCCTAAATATTTACTCCCAAAGAAGCCAAAATCTTACAAGAGATACCTACTATAAATACAAATTAATTATATAAAAACATATCATATACAGAATAAATGTCAAAAGCCTTATGTTTGCTGTTGCATTGCAAACTTTTCATATAAACCAAATGTAGAAAAAGTAGGATTACCTGGAATTTATCGACTACTATTGACGCTTGAAGTTTGTAAATTTTTACAAGGGTAACTTTCTACATTTAGCACTTAAAGTGGACAAAGGCCTTTCAAAGTTGGTGTTTCTCCTCCTTTTGAAGTTTGAAAACGTTGTAGAATTGCGAGTCCCCGTTGGCACATAAAATATGTTTTATGGCGGCGGCGCACCATCAGAAACACTCAATGGCAGCCAAACGCTGAATCGTGTGATTTTTACAAAAAAGAAATACGTCACTTGATGTTTCTTGAAAGCATAAAGAGCTGAGTGAACCTACTTCAGGCTCAGCAATAAATAAAAGAAAATGTAAATAGTTGTTCACTTCAAATACAAGTAATGCAATTTTAATATTTTTATGTGAAAAATAAAATACGGATACGTACGGAAAATACGGAGTTGATACGGATATTTTCTTGCACCCCTAACGAAATGTTTCAAATTCATGTCTTCAGATATACGTAATACCAAAAAATCAGAAATGTATTTGGACAACCAAACTCATAAAACAATATCATCACTTTCTCTAAATAATACGGTTAATATTTATGCAGACTTTATTGGATTTAATAATATGAAAAACTACCGCGAGTGCAAAACAAGCTAAGGACTCGAATATATTATTATGATGTCGTTAAACTCATATAGTATGTACGGTAATGCGTTATTTTTTGCCGCACAGGTTAAGGATCTACTTATGTTAAAATTGTGATGAATCCGTCAAGAATGGCCGTTAAGAAACATTATGTATAGTAACATTTTGTTTACTTAATCTATTGAACCGTAAATATTTTTGTATAGATGTTAATGAAATATGTATGTAACATGTCATTTAGGCTTTTAAAAAAATACGACAAATAAAAAGATGTATACCAATATATAAAATAGTCGTAAATAGTTCATAATTTTTCAAGTTATCACTAGATACAAAAATTAATCACCCGTAGCTATCCATAAAATGTATATCTATTAGCAGCACAGAACATCTAATTAGCAGACTATTGAGGAGTAAACATACCCAAATAAGACGAGAGATAAATACAGAAATTCAAAGGCTACCCGCGTTTTGATGAAACGGTATCACGTATGCCAGCTCCCAGGGGCTAATGGTCGACGAGAAAGTGCTCCAAGATGGAGATACAACAAGAACTTTATGCACTTGTGCGTTGTACCGCCGCGATTACGATAATCACGAAGCTTATTATTTTTTATGTGATCCTCTGGACGCTCCCGTCTCTTTAATAGGAACACACCAACTTTTTAAGCGCACCAACGCCGGTAACGAGGTTTCATGATTACACATTTTTAAATTCCCATCCCTTCTCACATCACATCTTGTCACACAAATGAAACCCCCTAAATGCTCGGCCGCTGTAAGCAGGCTTGATCTTACAATATTTATGAAAGCCCAAAAAACATTCTTGCGTATAACAAGGATTGGTCTACGAAAATACTAATATACTTTTGCAAATATTTATAAAATATGTTTCTAGAATTTAATAAATGTATCGTAAATACATGATGTAATTATTGCGCAACATGAAAGCGTTGATTGAAATTTATCCGTGCATTTTGTCCGCAGCGTGGAAATCGATAGGAATACAGAATACGTATTAAGTTGAGAAAAGTAAAGCAAGATTAGTCCTTCCGAACAGTTAGATAGAAAGCCAGATAGGGACAAATAAAACACATTTGCTCCAAAAGTACATAAATCATATTATAGTCTCATATTCAGTAACCCAATGTTGGTTGAGTTCGGTGGAACTTGTAGTATTTGGCAGTTGTCGCAAGAACAGCAAATATTTGTATAAATAGAGTTAATCAGTGCTTTATTCCTTATTTCTTTATTACTTGATTATTCTAGAAAGGAAAAAGTTACGCATTATTTAGCACCTATCTTGCCGCCAAAATCTCATGTTACTATTGAAGGTCACTCGGCATTAGCCAAGGAGATGATTGATTCTTTCCGATACATTAAGAATCGTCCCGCCACCCTGAATTATATAAATATCGCCCGCCAACAAATCTGTTATTGTAATCAATTGCTAATCGTAGGCATGTCATGTTCATGCCTTGTATTCATTATCGGGTACCGAATAATCAGTTAGTGTTAAATCATTATCTAACGTGTACAATGATCTATCTTCAGTTTGAATTGAGTCGTAGAGCTAAGCGCAAGTTTATTGTTTCAGGTGTCCCCAAAAAGCTATTGGTAGCAATGTCTGTAATGGTAGTAGTGTCCATGTGTCTAAGAACAGTGGAGGCAGAGCAGAGGCCGTTAGAACACAGAAGACACAGCAAGCAATACAGGCACATGGCGAAACATGGGCAAACTTCGAAGGCGTTAAAGATTAATGAAACAGACAGATCAACCAAAGAACAGAACATCCCGAGACTTCTACCCAATGACCAATATAGAACAGCCCTACAGAAAATTAAGCACAAAATGGCTTACACGAAAGACAACTTCGACGAGAGACGAAGAATGTTGACTGAATCAAAAGACTACGGCTCCGGGATGCCAGAATGGCTACCGAAGACCAACTTCGTGGACATACACGACAGAAGTATTAAAATTGCCAATAGAATAGATGCAGCAAGATCTAAACGATATGTAAGTACTATGTCTTACTAATTTATTTTTGTATTTATAATTTTGTGTGTGACCCACAAATCCGCACTGAGCTCGCGTGGTGGGATATGCCCAATGTCCCTATTCTATCAGTTCTCCATCCGTGGGAAGAATAATATGCTGCTGATGATGGTGATGATGGTTATACGTTCAGTAAAGACATATTACAACTAAGTGAAATCAAAATTAACTCGTTTGAAATTTCGAATATTATTAAAGTTTTACTACTCCATAATTTAATTTAAAAATTTATACAACTTCGAAATTTGCGAAAGTCTTACGGTTACGTATGTGTAATAATTGCCTAATTAGATAAGAAGTTGTCATAGTTTTATCACAAACAAGCAAAGTTAGGCACTGTCCATCAGACCTTCATAACACGAGGTGATGTTTGTAGCTGAAGATCTGACAGAGTAATTACCATGCTCGATCATTCGCGAGGGTGTGGTCCATCACTCTTTTTCCCGTTCAATATTTTTGCTTTATTCTTATTTTTCGCTTTGAGACAAAGAAATCCCGCATTAGCCGGCTGCGCGGGCGCTGCATACTTAAATGAGGTTTCGTTGGGCCAAATTACACGTGCGCGGCCATTGTACCACGTTTATTTACTTCACATTGTACTTAAGAGCAATAACTAGGACCTCGAGCCTTTCAATTTTGATGCCGTGCCCTTTTAAAATAACTACAAATTAAATAGTTGTTTCATTACTTTCGCCATTTGATGTCTAATCTAATATCTCTCTTAATCATTTTGTTTTTGTTCTTTTTCGAATATATCGAATGTTACTCCTTATTTTTTGTTCTTTTCCGAATAAAATTTTGGCAGGCTAATTTACTGATGCCGCTGATTGTTATTTCATTATAATAGTTATCATTTATAGCTAGATCGGAACGCGATGCGAATTAATAAATAAAATATTGAAGAGCCTCCTTAGACTAGGCTCCATTAATAATGGCGTTAAAAGCTTCTGGCCAGTTTGTGGGAGCCGACTCAACCCAACCAATTAAATATTTCAAAGGATTAACATAGATTGACACCCGCTGATTTAGACTCGCACGCGATCCCAGCTCGCCGGTATATCATTACAAACAAATAGCCAAACCAACAATATGGTCCGATTAACACTAATAATAGCATACGTTGATTGTTCTCACCTCGGTCCGTAAAAATACATATAATGCACGTTAACGGACCCTAAAGCTCTTCCGATGTTTGCCGAACACACATCTGGACCGCGAGACTTTCTATTATGTATTCATGTATTGGACACCCACTAATTAGTACACAAAACTTAATGCGAGACAATAAGTGTGTATGCATTTGGAGTATATGCGATGTCCTCGCGTATACGAAGACCTGTCGGTGCGCCGCGCCATTGACAAAATTATTCTTTAACACGACAGTGTAGAGACCAACTATGGCATAGCCATGAATATTGAACACATCTTACCTATGTCTCGACTGCTCGTCAATGTACGGCCACTTAAGAAATTCAAATATTTGACTTTGGGCAAAGGAAAGCGTTAGAATTCAAGTGATCTCGGCTGCGTCGGACTTAGTTGACTTACGAACAATTTAAAAGTTCAATAATTCTCAAATGAGTCGTTAAACAGGGTACAATGAAATATTTGGACGAACCTGCTGGTATTTTAATTAATTGATCTTATTCTTTTGGAATCATTTTTCACATTTCGTGTACAGAAAAGTTATTGCTGAATATTATTTACAACAAAATATGGAGTGAAAGCTAAACCTGAATTTACTCTTTCTAAAAAAAACTCTAAAATGTTTAGAGAGCCCGGTTTTCTCTAACAAAAGTCTTTAAGCTGAAAGTCTTAGTATTTCAGAGCTCAAATAAAGGGCTGACATTCCTAAAGGTATGTCGCTTTCACGGCGAGCTTTACCGGTCTCTAGTGTTTGCTCAGTATTTACGATTTAACAAAACAACACCAAATGTGAAAAACACATTATTTGTCCAACTGAGACGAATGTTAACTTACGATTCCGCCGTACAGCCGCATTTGTCTCCGACACGTTTCTCAGGTTAAGTTCGCTTAAAGGCAAATGTACGGCGCATTGTCGGGTTTTCAGCTCAATACTCCGTCATATTTGCTCTCAGCTTTATTAACTAAGCGAATGCTGCGTTCCTCACAAAAGTGCGGAAAGGCAGCGAGTTAATCGCTTTATGGCCCGTAAAATATCATATGAAATTTAGAATTCATTAATAGCTTTACAACATAGATGAGCCACAATCAGCAGCTTATTATCGACTACGCTTATTGCATAAACATTCCAACTTTGTTTTGAAGTGGATCGGATATAGTTAATAAAATGTTGAAACTAAACAAGTGAAGGTGCTACATTACATAAAGAACAAACAGAACCACTGAAAGCAGACGTAATTCAAAACATAGCAATGATAAACTGGGAGACTATTAGAACATTGTCGTGAATCATTAAATTAATTAACTTATAGAGGAAGTTCATGGTACGTCAATTGTTGTTATGCGACACCCGGCAAACGAATGAACCGGTGTGTTTGGGTTGGGGGCTTAATTCTTCCAGGAAAAATGACTGCGCTATCAATGGGATGACTTCATACCGTTTCTGTAAGCCTACTGAAACGTTAGTCACCTGTTAACGAGATGTTCTTTTCATAGAACCTTTGACATCTTCATATACGACGCCCACTCAAAACGAAATGACTGTACTCTTGTTATAGAAAAAAATGGATTATTTTTAAAGTCATTGCTTGTTTATAAATACATATCATTTAAGCCACTTTGTGACTTGTGCTTTATTGAGGTCTTACAATTCGTTGAAACGAATTTATTACTTACGTCATACGACAGTGATCATTATTGTACAAATATCTGGTTACAAATTTTATTTTCTTTGGTCGGTTGTTGTCTTTTGACTACTTAATATGCAATAGTCTAAATTATATGAAAATAGAATGAGCTTAGTGTGAATTCTAAAATCTTTTCTGACTGTGAATCGTCATCCCAGTTTACGTTAAATACAGAAAGTTTTCTCTGAACGTACAACTAAGTCTACGAAAGGGGTTTAAACTTTTTCTGATCCTCTCCTAAGAGCAGAAAATCCACAAAAATATGAAACGTTAGGTTAACCCCCTGGTTGCTGATTACTTGACCGATATTTTTGTCATATCTTATTGTAAAGATTATCCTTGTGAAAATATTTCTATTATCAATTGTCATTAACACTAAAATCGATAACGACTTTTGTCTTGCAAATGACTCAACAACCTTATCATTGCACTTCCAGACTTAGTACAGATAGCAAAAATATTTCTGTCACGTGTTTCATTGGAATGTTTCGCGTTTTTCACTTCATAGCTTTTATAGTAACAGACTCCAAAGATTCTAAATCTCTTATTGGATTGTGAAGGTTAGATGCTGGTGTTAGGGACTGGTGGGGAAGCGTGTACAGGTTTTGAAAAATAAAATAAAAACAGTCACAGAGAAATACTCTTATATTATATAGCTGCTACTATTTATTTTAATATTTTTTTCTGGTTAGCCTAAAGCCAATTGAAGTATATTGTGTGTGAGATATTTATTCAGTACCAGAAAATCATAAATACAGGCAAGATTCAGCGCGTGATTTAAAAAGACAATAATGAGTTTACAAAGATCGAGGGCAAACCGGCTGGCCTAGTCTCTTAGTGCATACCTACTACAAGTCATTGTCAAACAAAAGAACCGTCTCGAAATAGACCCGTAAAGCTACAAATTGAAGTCCTAAAAACAAAGTTGACAAAAACTTTTCTTTGCGATTTTTTTGCACATATCTCACAGTACCACGTGTTACTTGTTAAAAACCCTAGTTTTCATTAAAAACCTCCATTTCTGTATTGTTTGTTTGTGTCTTTTATAATTCGAGTAGGGATTACATTGGCGTCAATTCTGTTTTGTTAATAAATCGCAATCCTGTCCTCAACAAAAATAAGAAAATATTTTTTATTAGTACTCGTACCTAACTAAACCTATCGATGTTACAGACAAATCATAAAAAAACTAAAAACAACTTCCCCTTCTTTGTATTCTTTTATCTCTGAATACAATGCTTGCAACATTCATTAAATTCGAATGCCATTCGGCTAACTAAATGTTTGTTGCTATATCTCTAACTGTTAAGAATCAGAATGTATATAGCATTAACAAGTATTAGGTATGACGATTACGTTATGTTCCAGCAATGTAAATCAAGTACGAATGCTCCTGTTAAATATATAGATACGCACACGCTTACCTGATAATACCTTGTTATGAGCGACACAAGGTCTAAGAGTAGTATCTTTTTTAATTTGACTTGCATGTTTTGTGAATAAACTTTAATATGACGTAATAGTTGTATTAATATTACCATGTCTATTTCATCATCATCCAGCTGTGCAGAGCCCACTGCTGAGCATGTGCAATTTATTGAAGAAAATTTTTACAGACACGTAGTTAGGAGAATTGCCTAAAAAGATACAGGAAATAACATGTAGGAAGCAAAATATTTAAGCTTCCAAAGTAAGCACTAAATAGTTCAGAAGCTTAAGGCTGTCTTGATGTGACACGAGAAGCTCGAAGCGAGAGCTATGCTGGCAACTTTAGATATAAGTATAGAAGCCACAGCCTCGACACAAATACTCGCCGCACTAAACTATTCACAATATATAATACACTTAATTCATATGTACATGCTCGATGCCGTAAGATCCTAATTCTTGTGGTATCGTTCCTAAATTCTTCGCGATTGACTAATGGCATAAACTTCTTATGTCTTCTATTGCATGAATAACTATTAAGATTACATACCACACTATTACTAGACTAAAAATCAGAGAATGAAAAATATTTTATTCAAATTAATAATCATTTCAATGTTATATATAGTACTGTACATAAGATTTTACTATCAGTCAATGACTTTTAAAATCGCTATCGAAGTTTTAAAATTGGTAATTATTGCGAAAGATTATATCTGAATATTTTGATGTAATTGATTCAACCGTTATTTTGTATAAATGGACTTTAATACTCGTTAAAGTTTCTCTAGTTACAACATAGAATAGTTACGGAGTCACTTTGAAAAAAAAAACAGCTTTGTAAATTTTCATTTTCTTTTGTTACAGTTCTTCTACAACATCCGGCAGTTGTACAAATCGCTGGTCATTTACCATGAACTCTTCAAGATTTTCAAAAATGTCACGGTCCTGTCACCTGACACGCAAATCACCAGCTACGACATCAAACGGCATGAATTCTTCACGAAGACCATCAACGACCAGTACAGTACGATAGAAGACATCAAAGACGCGATGATAAAAGTCAAAATGCTCATACCAAAAGTCGAATCTCCCAAACGTCTGAAACTCGACACAATACAAATGCATGTGAACGCCGCGAAATATTTGAAAAATGATGATATATTGTTTAGAGGGTACGGCAACTTATTAGATAATTGGAGTTTAGAATTAAACTGCGCTAAAGTGACGAAACCCGTCAGAAAGGGAATGTCAGAAAAATGTTTGCAATATCGTAATAGCCTCAAAGAGAAACGCAATAAACGCAAAAGAAATAAACGTAGAAAACAAAATTAATTTTTATAACCCTTTTTATATCTTTGACATTGTTACTGTATTTTGTTAATAACTTTTAGACGACGTAGAATCTCCTCCAGTCTGTTTTTTTCTTTTATCAGTACGGTCACGTTTTATACATACTAGTTCTATATTCTGAAACTATTTGTATCTGTAACAGTTTGGGATTATTTGAAAAATTTTAACCCATCAAAAATACGTCGTTTATAGCTATCGAAAAGTTGTTACTGAACTGAAAAGTTTGAATGTTTAAATTATTTGAAAAGTTGAAATTGTATCGATAACAACAAATTGCAGTTACTCGTATTTATTACTATTGTGAAGCATAATGTTTAAAGTATTTGACGTTACGATCAGTACTTATCGGGTACTTTTTCTGTGATATTTAGTTAAATAATTTATTTAAATGTAGCATTTAAGTGATAATTCCATGTACTTATTAGTTCTCTCAGCTTTTGTATACGTAGGTACTGTGTAATCTCCTATTTATTTAAATGTGCGAAAGATTGTGAATATAATATTAAGAATTTTTGTGCATAGCATAAAACTCGTTGACTTTTGAGATACGGTTACTCTTATTGTAATTGTCGATAGTATTATTGAAAGGCAAATAATTTGCCTTATTTGCCAAGAAAGACTTTATAAAATTTTAATTTTGTAATTTAATTTATAATTATTTAAAATAAACATAACTGTTTTAAAATTACAAAGCGGCTTGTGATGTAAGTATTATTGTGTCAATTTTACTATTGTAATTTTAAAATAGTTTAGTTATAAGTTTTTAGATAGTGAAACAATGAACTGATTCCGTTGTCGAATAAAGTTGAATCTTAAATTAATTTGAAACACAAATCTGACGTAATGTAAATTTCATACTTAATGCAAATCATATTACATGGGACAATTCGATCAGTACATACATAATTGTAAAATGAAATAAATCATTGAAATATTCTCTAATTATTATTTTTTTTTCCCCACGCCCCCGTTTTCTCATAAACGTAATTCAATATTGATTGAAATACAACAATAAACCATCTGATACTTATTATTGAGTTCAATCAAATCCAGCATTCGACAATAAATCTATGATCTACTTTTACCGATAAAAAAAGATAAACACCATAGTATTTCTAAAATTTTAATTTATAATAATTTCAAAATAAATTCTGGACTCGACACATTAGTCCCACACGAAGCAGGGGTGTATAATTGTCTAACTATCGGTTGTACTAGACGTCAATTAACTTTCAACTGAATAATTTTGGTGCTGTCACCTTTTTGGTGCGATAACATAAAATAATAGAGGAGCTGAGGAACTCGATGGCGCAGGTGGCTAGCGCGTTCGGCTGCGATCGTTGAAGTTAAGCAACTTTCGCAATAGTCGGTCATTGGATGGGAGACCAAAAATCTTCTATCTCGAGTTTCTCCGTGCTTCGGGAGGCACGTTAAGCCGTTGGTCCCGGCTGCATCTGCAGTCGTTAGCACCCGCCAATCCGCACTGGGCCAGCGTGGTGGGTCATGGCCTAATCTCCTTATTCCATCCATAGGGAAGGCCTGTGCCCCAGCAATGGGGACATTAATAGGCTTATCATGATGACTTTAAGCTCAGGAGCTTAACTGAGAAACTGAAAAATGTATAGATAGCGACAAACTTCTAGAACAAAAACTATAGACAAATAAATTTGCGCCTTAGACTTAATTGACGTGAAAAAAAAATCCTATGGAAAGATGAAACGGATATGCGTCACGAGCATCACACACACACACATATATATATAATTATATATGGGGGGGGGGAGGGATGGGTGCGCAGCTCTCCCCGACAAGCTGGAAAAGTTGGAGGGTAACTCGGTGAAGCCTGAAACGGAAGGAGCGTCACACACGACAATATACAAACATATATATATATATACACGTTTATATGAGTGATGCTTGCGCTGCTCCATTACCCTATCCCTTATGTACAGCATGTTAGGTAATTTAAGAAAAGAAGTTTCACTTCAGATGTTTGCACACATTTTTTTTATAATTAAGTACGTAAAATGCTACTGCACAGGCTCTTGTCTCTGGTCGTTGGTCAAGAAGTTTGCCGGGGTGTATATCTGCTTACGCTCCGTAATTTTTTAGGTACCTGAAAATTTTATTAGTGAAACTAACTTTTTTTTTGCAAGTGTCTAGGAGACACTCAATGATTATGCAATTATGAATCTTAACTACCTTTATTTGTAAAGATTAATTCAAACATAACTACTTTTTAACCGACGAAACAATACAGAGGAGGTTTTCAAGTTCTTCTTATATTATACTCCGAAGTTGGTTCCATAAAAATTTGGAAAAAAAAATCAACCGTAGGGGAAGGAAAACTGTTAAAACTGTTCACTCACTGATTGTAATGTATGACAACGCATAAATTTACCAGAATGATCGGATTTGATGATTCTTTTTTATTAGATAGGGTATATACCTCGAATGTGTACCAGATAAATTTGAAAACAAAAATCCTACCCTGTAGGTGGGAAAATAGAATGGTTCACTCACAGATTTTGATGATGAGTTGTATATATTACAAAAATTGTAGCCACAAAAAAGTTATAAAATACAAACTATTTAAGAAAAAAATAACTACCAAAAAAACTGAAAGTAAAAATAATATAACTTTTTTTATCTTACCAACCCAAGTAGTAGATTATGAGAATTAAGATTTATCAGACATGCATGGCACCGATTTCAAATATTAATTTGACATAAAAAAGGTTTATTATTTTTGGGCTTTGTGTTTTTTCGGTGGTTTAAATTATTGTTAACAAGTTTTAAAGTATCTACATAAGTTAATTTAAATACGTCTACAATTGCGCCGTAATGTGGCATCATTAAGGGCATTCTACCGACTATACCATGGCGAGTGTTCTGAGGAGTTATCCTCCGCTATCCCTCCATCCCCTTTTCTTCAGAGGACCACGCGCGCTGGCCAATGTTGCCATAGAAATTTGGTGACTCATTTCTTTGTCGTACTATTCGTAACTGGAATTCTTTGCACGTGTTCCATCCTTCCTACAATCTGGGGTCCTTTAAGAGAGGCACGAAGAAGCATTTTGCAGGCCGGCAAGGTAAGGATGTTTGGTATAGCAGTTTATAACTGCTGTACCAGCTATTTTCGCGTTTGGACTTTATCACCAACTTAACATCAAATGTGGTAGAGGCATTTGCCTACCTGGCTATAAAAAAACGGATAATTATTATATTTATGTTAGTAGGTATGATTTATACAACGAACGCGGTTTATAGAATAATACTATATTGTAAACGTTAATAAACCAATATTTTTGCATGGGGGTGCAGAACGTTTACTGTTTATACTGTTTTCACTGGTTTTATTTAAATACGACTTTTAAGTTTCTCAGGTAACTCAAAATTCACGTTGTATAAACATAAATTAGTAGTATAAATTACACAATATAAGTAGGTAATAAATGTTCTGGGGTTTTGACCCAGGCTCTTTGTATGCTGCCATTACAAGAAACAACCGATTGTCAAAAACTTATTTTCACATAAAAACGAACTTCTTAATAACAAAACCGCTAAAAATTAAGAAATAAATAATACATATTTTTTAAGTTATATCTAAAGTACCATTTAAAGTCCAATTAATACAAATTAATGGTACTAAATCTGGCAAACCCCTAACTTAGAAGTCTGCCAGATTTAGTTGAAAATAGTCAGTCACCATCTCTTTAATCCTAACATCAATGCTGAAATTCACTTTTATTTAATTGACTTGAGCCTAGGTTGCATTGTTTCTAACATGATCCCTGTTTAAGGTTCTCGTGTATGATTTTGCTTTCGGACCAGAATAATTGTAATGCAATCTAATTTTTATAAATGATAGGAAGAAACTTGTAATAGGTAATTGCCTCATATATTTTATTAATTTTACAGAGTATGCTAATTTATAATTGACGACAATATTTTTAAGAGACGTGACTGCAATAAGCCGTTTTAAATTATACTAGCGCCATCTATGTTATTCGAGGAATTAGTTTATGGTGGCTAAGTGTTAAGTAATTAGAGATGCTTCTCCCCACTAGATGGCGCAAACTGCAACTACTTATGGTGCTAAGGTGCTGCCATCTCTTAATGCGTTTTTAAACTAATATCCTCGCTTTACTGGAACACAAATATTTTAGTTTATATAAACTAGATGTCGCTCTAGTTAACTGTACTCTGTTTCCAAAAGCATGTTACTATCTCTTATCTATTAGACAAGTCCGTCCGTCCGTCCGTGGTGCTGTTTCAGCGGCCAAACCGTAAGAGATAGATATAGAGAATATTTAAGTTATAAGTTAAGAATAGTCTGATAAGACTACAAACCGGATGTGAGTAACGTAGCACTTCCGGTTTTCGAGAAATCACGTGATTTCTATTTCAAACCAAACCACACAAAATCTCCGAAGTTTTCAATTAATTAAATTTTTTTTTTTTTTTGGTGAACATTTGGTTCACTGGTTTGCTAGTTTATATATAATATCTCAAAAAGTGCTAATCTGCTTCTTCAGAATGTAGAATATATACAGTAAATTGTAAGTTGTTTGTTCTTACAATAAAAACACATTAAAAATAATAATAACCTAATTAAAACAGACCAAATGAGTGTCGGACTCACACACGAAGGGTTCCGTACCGTTCTCTATACAACTTTGGCGGCCCCACATTTCTCTGTTATTGTAAATAAATCTACCTACTTTACGAGCTCTAGACCAGTGGTTCCCAAACTGGGTTCCACGGAACCCTAAACTTGGGATCCCGGGATTTTTGTTTTATTAAAGAAATACGATCTGCAACCAAAAAAAGCAATACAAGGCTTCCGCGGATTATTTTTATTGTAAAAAAGGTTCCGCGCTCAAAAATATTTGGGAACCACTGCTCTAAACAATGATCCTAATACATAAAGTACTAATAACAGAAATCGCAATAACGCATCCGATATTATCTACCGATAATAACGCTCCTATGGAAGGAAGGCTTTAAGCGACTTTTGCTTAGATCAATAATATGATGGGTGCCTTGATATTTTTCATTCAAGTGTAAGCGCGCAATATAGATACTTTTATGATACAACATCTTTGTTTCTCGGGCTTATTTACTTTTTCTTTAATAGTTCTCGCTACTAGTCTAACTAGTCTATGAACGAAAAGCGGAGCTTGCGACAGTGTTCGTCATAGGAAATGGTATCGGAGCGTAAACTTTGGAGGTCGCCACCAACGCTTACAATGTGTGTAGGTATCACTATCATTGTTCGCAATGATAATCTTGCAGGTAACGTGTAAGGAACAACATATTCATGAATAGTTTATAAGGATCTAAATTCAAAATTTATCATAATTTAATATTTTTCATTCAAGTGTAAGCGCGCTTAAAGGTTAGTGATTTTCCGCCCAGATAGCAGAAAGTGCGGATTGCAAAAGGTGCAGGTTCGAATCTGATGCCTGGAGCGAGTGGCTCTTTTTCTGTGTAATGTAAAAGTTCCTTTAGATTTATAAATCCTGTGCTTAAAATAACAAATAGTAGTATTTCAAAGTTATTCTTATCTACTCACAAATCTTAGATTAAATCAAAAAGGGAAAATACCGCACTAGTGTCACATAGTACGCGGCTACAGTTTCTAAGAAGAGTGTGCACGTCCTTCCAGCAGAGAGTTCACGTTCTCCCAGAACAGAGTTCGCGTTCTTCTAGAAAAGAGTTTGCGTTCTTCCAGAAGAGAGTTCGCGTTCTTCTAGAAGAGAGTTTGCGTTCTTCCAGAAGAGATTTCGCGTTCTTCCAAAAGAGAGTTCACATCCCGCTGAGTATGCTGGGCACAACAAAACCTATTAGGTATTATTAAATGAAAGACGAAAAAAACCACTAAAAATCACATTAACTCAAGTGCAATACTAACAAAGTAATAGCATGTTAAAGGTTCCTCTCCGTCAAACGCAAAAATCGAAAGTATCTACTTGAAATATTCAAAAATCATTTTTTTTTTTTCGGGGAAAACACAGAAAACGTGTGCGTGTATGTCTCATAATAAATGAAATGCCAATTACCAACAAAGTGCCACTGTGATTGTTGACACAAAAAAATGATGGTTCGATATATTATTATTTATTTGCTCTCCCAAATAGTGGCCAATTGGTCCATCACCTATATAATGAATGTTTTTAGCGTTAAGTCCGCCTGTTGTTCATTTTTGTAATTATGGCAAGAAATTTTAATTATTTAATTATTGTAATAATGAAAATCCATCGAACTAACTTGGAGGAATATTAACAAAATAATTACAGTGAAATCCTTAAAGTATATAAGCCTGCTCACGTGTTCCCTCCTTCTTACAACCTGGGATCCTTTAAAAGAGGCGTGAAGAAGCAATATGCAGGCCGGCAAGATGAGGATGGCTGGTGTGGCAGATAGAACTGCTGTACCAGCTATCTTCACGTCTGGACTTCACCATCACTTAACATCAGGTGGGGTGGAGTCATTTGTCAGACCTATCGATAAAAAAAAAGAATTTTTGACTACCACGCTAGCAAGTAATATGGTAAAATCGGGTTTAAAGTAATTAAAGAGTTTTCCATAGAGATCTAGCCTTGACAATAAAATTACGAGTCATCAAGGTGGTGGTTTGGTTTTATCACGCTCTATTAAATGAGTAGATAGCTGCTACGTGAAAGTTTCGCCAAAAATATCTGACCCTGATCCCTTTAATCTAAAATTTATACTGAATTCACTTAACTTGTACTGCTTAACAGGCACACAAACGACGGCATATAAAGGGCTAAGGGGAATGCAAGCCATACACAGGCAGGCATGCATGAACGTGTGTAAAAGAACACTATACAGTTATCCTTGCATACACGTTCATGCATGCCAGCAGTTTTACTATACAGGCAAAACTGCACATGCATAACCTATCGTGTAATATGGCCTACATAAGTCATATTAATAAAATTTTACAGTACAAGCAATTAAAGTTAGGACAGCATTTTATGACTGACTGAGAAAATCTGCTCATATACAAGCAGTTGATTTTAAAAGTAAACTTAATAGCATACTACAAGTACATGTAATTTTTTTTTTTTAAATTTCTGTATAAAAATTGCACAATAACAAAAAATAACTGCTATTTCATTAAAACACCCTAACAGTCAAATTAGTAGGTAAAAAATAATTAAGACACAACGAGTTTTACCCTTTTTTGTGATAGCTATAATAGATAAAATGAGTATTTTTGTGGGCATAGATTCCAAAAATCAACTTAAAAAAAATGATATTGAATCGCAATGTTACTTACGACGAAAAATGGATTCTGTTTGTCAATCGCAGGCGCTCAGCAAGTTGTGAATTTCTATGGGCATTGAATTTTCCTTTCGCATTTAATCATATTAATGTGTATACCTACCTAGTTTAAGAATAGATCATCATCATTATCATAATTTCACATTAAAATAACATTACCTTTTGGTGGTGTTGTGTTCTTGTTGGGTCAGGGTTAGACAACGCTGTGAGTGATATTTTTGGTACCGCAAGTGTCTATAGGCCGCGAGTGCCACCCTTTTAATATACAAAAAAATCAAAGATCTCGTGCCCTACACTACTTGAAAGGCATTGACAATGAAACTACCTATTATAGATTATTAATTTTTTTAAAATTCAAATTATAAAATTTTAATTTTTTTGTCAAAACCAATAAAACTTCTTTTCAAGACCAACTTTTCCAAAGTACTTTTACATCATCTTAAAGCCCTTCGAATTTCGCGTCTTTTGAAATCTCATACGCGCTCGTGGCCGCACGCGAGCCGCCCGCCGCGTGATATCGTGATATCACACCTCGCGCCGCGAAAAACTCGCGGCTAAGGGCACTTCTACAGCCTCAACGGTCACCAATATCGAAAAAAGTGTAAGAATATAAAATGTTTTTATTTTCTTTCTTTCTTGGTGTTTAATACCGAGGTGTTCTTTTTTCATATTTTTGTAATTCGGCTCCGTTCTCCAAATATCGGAAATTTTCAGTGAAAACACGATTTTTCATACGTTCTCGTGGCTCTAAACCTCGGGGTATCACGGGCGAGTTGCACTTTCAGCGGAAATGGGGGCCTACTGGAGCGAACGAAAAAACATTTTTAATGTTAAAAAACATCGTTCTGGTATATATCGCTAAAACGTATCACAAGCATCGGCTGGGAGTAGGATCACTTAAGAGAAATAAACCATAAGTCAGCAGTCATCAGTCACGTGGTGAGGCATGGTACAGTAAGCGCTATAGTTCATGCTAATATTATAATACATAAATAAGACAGAGTATATCTGAATGTTCGTCCGTCTGTCTGTCTGTTTAACTTTCACGAATAGGCAGCAGAACCAACAATGAACAATTTTGGTTTATATATAATGGGACTTCAGCTGACTTTGGAGAAGAACAGGCTAAGCACTTTTTAGCTTGGATAATAAAATTATAGGCTTTCATACAATCAACACAAATGCAACACTTGGTTGCTCTTACTAAATTTCAATTGAATTCAATCTTGCCAAATACACCTTTACTCAATATAAGGGCTGGTTTATGGCTTATGCAATTGCATAATATTTTGTAGAGTTGGATGAATAATTTTTTGAAATGAGGATCCGTAATGATTTTAGTTGAAAATGCAGATTTATAGAGCTAAAGATTCCATCAAATAGAGTGGTTAAAATTTTGTTCTACAACAAATATGGACGAAGTTTTGACCAAATTACTTAACGAATTTTTGGCTGGCTGCGTGGTGGCTGTGACGTCACAGAGCTCTATCGCTCGGGCGCGAGCGTGCGTAGAGACGCTACTGAAGTTCAACCAGAGAGAACCACGATCGTATTCTGTGACGTCACACGTTTCGGCCGCCGGTGAATATTGGCTACCATAAAATTAGTTATAAAATCGCAACGAATGAACCGATTTCGATGATTTAAAAAGTTAATTATAAGATCATTGCACTATTGTACTTTGACGACCTCCGTGACCGAGTGGTTTGTACGCAGGGTTTCATGGTGTCGCCGACTCTAGAGGTCCCGGGTTCGAATCCCAGTGGGGGCAGATGTTTGTGTGATGAATACGAGCATTTGTACTCCAGTCATGGATGTTTAATATGAATTTCTATATAAATATACTTATATATGTACAGTTTATGTATTCTATCCGTTACCCTAGCATCCCATAACACAAGCCTTAGTGCTTACTTTGGGGCTAGGCTAATTGGTGTGAGTGTTAAAAATATTTATTTATTTACTATTGATTTTGAGCTTGTAATAATCCTCATTACAGTCCATGTTACATGGCTATAAAAATATTTAACAAATTACCGACGGAAATTAAAAATCAGCTAACTGTGAAAACATTTGAAAAAAAGTTACACGATTACCTTATTACACAATGTTTTTATTCTAATAATGAATACCTATCTTAATAACCTATTTAAATTTGTTTGATATTATTTAAATTTAATAAAAAAGAATCAAATATATAATGAACACAATATATATAATAATGACATCAAAAATATTATTAAAAATAAAAAAGTACCGAAAATAAATAACAAATACCGAAATGACGATATGACATCTTAATATATGTAAATTACGGGTCACGTTGTTTGTCCGGGATGGACTCTTAAACTACTCAACCGATTTTAGTCAAATTTGATCACCGTGTGTAGTTTGATCCAAATTGAAAGATAGGATAGCTTACATCTCAATTCATAGTCGCAATATTATTTTATTACAAATTTTCGTTTTGGGCGGTACGAAATTCGCCGAGTCAGCTAGTTTTCTATAGGATTTGTTAATTTATTTATTTTATTAGCCCTCTAACAATTTGCTGTGTCCGAAAAGGGCAAATAAGTTTGGAAGTACTCATATTGTAATTATCCAGCTATAAGTATACACTTAGTTTGCAATAAACGATTGACTATAAAATTACCGAAGTAAGTAGGGTAGTGTATCTCAAGGGGTAAGGTGTAGGTCCACAGAACACAGAAAGAGCTTAGAAGGGTGATCAGAGACCGTTTGTACGGGAACCCATGTCGCCGGTTCGCTCCGGCTACTCTTCCACCTAATAGTTAATAGCCAATCAAATGACGCGACATCGAACAATCTAACCAATTAGCGCTCACACCCGAGAGCAACGACAATGGGCACCAAGTTTTGATTAAGTTATGAGAAATTACTCACACATACTGTGGCGCTCTCTTCCTGTGTTCCTCTTCCTCTTTCTGTGAGTAGGTCAGAGTAGACGATATTTCTAACGCGCCATTTAGGTTCTCGTTCGGAGCCATGCGCTTATTTTCCATGTGTTTAAAGAAAAAGATATTTATACTATTTCATAGGTAGAGCACAGCGGGTTTCACGCTAATATTGAGCTGTCCGACCAGCGAATTTTTAATTCAATGTAAGGTTTTACGCTACAATAACTTCATCAATGTTACTATTAATGTTTTCTTCTAAGGAATTTTCTAGGTAAGAATTTTTCTTTAACCAAAGTTGAACGACTATTACTCTTAAAGTAACAAATGTATCCGTTATAATTATTCTTAAAAGTTGACGAAAAGCACTATTATCATGAATTTTTCCAGGTTTTTCAAGCCAATAGTTAAGCTTTTAAAGGGGAGAGGGGACACTACTCGAACAAAAATAAACACTTTAAAGTTATATATTTCGCTAACGGATCCATAAATCGAAATATAGTCTTGGGAACCCTAAGTTATTTTAAAGGACCTATTCAACTATATTCCACACGATAGGGTAGACAATAATAATATAAACATCCCCAGGTGACATGTAGGGGCAGCTACCCTATTTTTCTTTTCTTTTGTCGGCGTGATTGATATACATATCTCCACAAAATCTAGTGCTAACAGTTTCCAAGCAAAACCGTTGACGAACAGACAGACAGACGGACATGACGAATCTATAAGGTTTCCTTGTCAGGACTACGGAACCCTCAAAGATGACATAACAATTATCACACTTATTACAAATCAACATTTTATACGATTAAAACAGTTTTGCAATGCGATCTACGTATACGAGCAATAACAAAGTGTCCGCATACACTACGAACTTTACTGTATTGTAAATACACTACTTCGAAAGTACCAGATAAAGGAGTATTGTCTAATAGTACGCGTTCGTAGATGATTGCTCAGAAGACACATAAAAAGTCAAATCATAACAACACAGCAATGAACAGCATTCTAATTTAATGTGACTATTCTTCGAGCTTTCTCGTAGTACGTATTCCACTGCTACGGGTGCATAGACGCTGAGTGGACGCTTATAGCAGATAGAAAGTGCAGACGCGATTCCAAGACCCCAGTCGTTAGCACCGCGCCGAGGTAGACGGACGTGTGCGCACGGCGCAAATGTTACCGAAACCACGCGGGAAATAGTTGCGTCGAACGTGAAAACTTTGAAAAAAATAAGTAAAAGAAAATTTTCTCTTTAATTTTTTGTACGATTCTTCTTCGGACAAAATCAATATAGGTGACATTACCGAAATGGGTGCGAGTGCAAGGATTACCCTTTTGTTTCTAATGATTTCTGCCGCAACTGCTGTTCCCACAGGAGAAACGAGACATTACGGTAAGTTCATAATAGGTTGAATGAAGAGTGAATTGAATGCAGCCAACACAAGAGATAAACTCAACACCTATTCATTTTAAACGCCTTGTGGGTGCAACACCATTGATTGTAAATTTGCGCGGGTTGCCTTAATATATCTTGCATTAAATTACTGTAACAATAAGCAAGAGAAATATCATTTCCATTTCATTTGCATTCGTCCAATCATAAACACAATATTTAATATTATCACAATCGAGGTTGCAACAATATTTAATTATTATTTTATCAAATCTAAAGGGAAACAACCCGTTAACATTGCAAAAAGACTTATGCAAGCCAGATCAAAGACTATTGGTTTTGTTGCAACAGAGGTAAAGAACTTTTACGGATAATTTCACAGTAAATAAAGTTGGTTGCACGCTCTGAGTGACAATGACCCACTGCAAGCAGAAACGTCACGGGTGGTTATAAAAATACTGCTAAAACACGATGTCAAATTTATTAACAAAGTAACTTTTTTTCGACATAGATATTTAAAGAAAACACTTATATCGGTGTTTGTAATTAAAAATACACTGATTGTAAATTGTTTGTTTGTCACTTATTTGTTTTCGTTCATTCTCAATAGATACATTAGCTAGATTCACGATGTTTCGAGCGAGAACTCTTTCTCTATAGATCCTCATTTCAAGCTATGGATGAACGGAGATTTTTTCTCTCGGTAGATCCATGCTGAATACCTGAAACATCTCACACTTTTTTCTTAGTGATAATTTTTTTTTTGACTAAATTGTCTAGTTGTGATCACTTTTTATAATCCATTAATGCCAGCAATTTATAATCGAGGTCGCGGCAATTAAAACATTAGTAAATTCCGAAGACTGTACAATTATTTCAGCAATATATTTGCAATTGTAATCGTAGTAAATTGGCCGGCTACCTACATAAGCATAACATGCTTATTAATTATTTCACTTAGCACAAATATTCTGACCCAGATTTGCTGAAGAATAGTTTATACTTGATTGATCTGTGAAACTTTAATATAAGTTATTAATATACAACATACCTACATATAAAATCAATAGAATTATACATAACTGAAGAAAAATGAAAATTTATATGATAAAAAGGGTTTTAATATTGAAATGAAGGCTGGATGGAACAGTTGAAGAGAAAAAAAAATAAGTTGGTCGCAGATAAATTGGGAACGGGTAGGTATATATAAATATAAATAAAAGAATTTATCACATAAAATATGTGATGAATTCTGTCCAGAGAAAAAACTTTCAGATTTAATTGAATATAATAAAAGACCTTTTCTGAACCCTGTGTTTAAATATTTAGGTAATCTGGGTATAGTTGACCTAAATATAATAAATGTAAATAAATGTTGTATTTTTTCTTTCAAATTCATTATTTTACTATTTATCTGTAACAAACATTTAAGACTATTGAAACGTTATTGCTTACAAAGCTTGCATATTTATTAATATTGTTAAATTATAATTTTTTTGTTATAACTTTGTCCTACTCTCAACTAGCCCTATTGTTTTGAACACCATATGAACTTTATATCAGCTTTTCCCAAAGAAAGCATACTCGTTAAGAAGCCAATAAAAATTGGAGGTTGTTGAGGCGCCTTATGAGATCGGAATCCGACTTGTGTTTGTCTCGTATATTTTAAAATTTAAAGTAAATCAAAAATTATCATCTTTTAACAAAGATTATTTTGTTTCTTGTTCATGATTATTATGTATCACACAGATTATCCTTTTTTAAATTTTATGATAATTATAACATAATGAAGCCGATGGTTTTGAGGGGCTCAAGAAAATATTGGATTCTAAAATTGACTAGACGAAATAAGTTTCAGAGGCCAACAGTTTATTTTAAAATTTTAGAAACGCACATCAAGTTGAAGCATTAGCAAAGTGTTGGCATACTTAACCACGTATTAGCGAAAAATATCTACCATCATCTAGCATTAGGCAAAACGTTATATCTACTAATAATGCATTCGTAAAATCCAAACAATACGTCGAAGGAAGCGCTCATCAAAACGCGCTTAACCGATTTTCCCTCGTCAAGGTTTCCCAAATAGTCTAATTGCTACAACCTTTGAGAGAGGAAACCAACAATAGAAACTCGAAGGTTTCATGTTCAATGCTTACTTTAGTTATATTTGTACGTAAGTACCTTATTGTTTGTCATCAGCGGAAGAGTTGATAAGCCTTAATAACTCTTCGGAAGTGAAAGAGATAAAGATAGGTACTAGGTGGTAGGTTACGATAATATCGATAGAGCAATACACGCTTTTTTATTTTTTTAATGGATAATTAACACTACCATTTTCTTCATCATTCTTTAGCAATTTTAGATTGTTACCAGGACTAAGCAGACGCTTAAGGTTTACATTAAAAAGTTATATTATTCTCTAGGGCTTCGTTCGTAAAATAAAATTTAAATCATTCTTACTATCAAACGTAACCCACTAGCTAAGGCCTGTCAAGACCTCCTTATTACTATAATTGGAACTGCCATTTTACAGCCCGGATTATACTTTCACTGTCGAACTAACAGCAAAATGTGACCATCAGTGTCAGAACGTCGACTTTTTAAATTAATTAAAGGTGCAATTTCAAACGTTTCACTCTTTGACAAGATGAAAAGCTGATAACTTAAATGCTGGCTAAAAATAATATGTAATGCTAATTACTATCCCTACTTAAAAATTTTATAACACAGCACTTTCTTCTTTAGCATTCTGCTTGAAAAGTTAGTCTGTAGTTCAATAAAATATAAATGGATAGGATAGATAGATTGATAAATCATTTATTTCCATCATGTGCAGCACATAAATTCAATTAGACAGATACTAGTGTTGATTATTATGAAATTGAGTGCCACAACGACAAAAAAAGGCAAAAATTCAGCGATACTTATAGATTCTCTTTCTATATTTTATAGATTCTACTTTTCTCTGAGATCGAAGCACTAAATAAATCATTTGTTATGATTTATGTTTTAAAATAAGTTCCACAACCTTTATCTCGACATTATTAAGTCACTAACTTATATGACTTTTATAATACCACCGATGGTATTCAAATAAAACTTTAATTCCGGTGTTCGGCTTATCTTAATATGGATACGCAACGTTTGGCAAAAGTTGTTAGGCATAATGCGTTTAAAGGTATTTTTCCCGATGTTATAAGCGTGCAATCGTATAAGGATGGGTGTATTGTCAATATTGGCGCCTCGGACGCCGGAGGTTATTGAACTGAAAGGTTGCATACCAAAGCTCAGGTAGATGAGCTGCCATTTGAAACTTTCAATTTTGACAGGAAAAAGCTTAACAAATTATAAAATAAACAATGCACATATTTTTAAAGGAAAACATTTGTTGTTCGCTTATATCGAGTCAACAATCGAATCATCGAATTCATATTTTTGTAAGACGTCATTTTAGTAAATCTCAACCTGAGCTAGGAATACTGATTGCATGAATAAAATAATATTTGTGGATTGGGTGAGCATCAATAGATCGAATAAGGTAAAGAATAAAATAATGAGCAGAATAAGACGTCATAAGGTATACGGAACAACCCATAACTTCATTATTAAACTTCAATAGTTTGATATACTCATATAGCATAAAATATTTACAATACCAAAATTATAGAGTTCATTGTTTGTTTACAATAAAACACTTTCTTGGTACATAAATGATTATTACTAAAACTTATTAATTTTTCAGTTATTTTTTTACATTTCTGTAAAAGTGTGATTGATTTATTTGTTTCTTAGGTTTTCACGCACATTTATTTTATTTTTATTATTATTATTTCATTTTTTGTTACTCATTAAATAAATGTGATTGATTTTATATTTTTATAATATAGAGCATGATCAGCTAAATATACCGACATAAGTATCAGGCCAGTAATTTCTCTTTTGTATGTCATATAATAAACCAAAAAAAAATATACTGAATAGAATAGAAATAAATTTGTATTGTTCGTTGCGTCATTGAGGAATGCTTTTATCTCATCTCCAAATGTATCTATCAGATCTTCACTTAAGTTATGTGACATGAAATAAAACTGATAGGATTAAAAGGAATCATTTATTTCTATCCATCACATAAAACTTGTCGTCGCCTGATCGTATTATTCGCCTCATGAAACTCATAGTCATATCGTGAAAACCGACATTTCAAGATTGGCCTGCCACTATTCCCACTGAACTTGTTTGACATGAATTGATCAAAACACCTAACCTTATCATTAATTACAATTTTACAACTATGAACATAGATCATCCTAAAAATTATTTAGAAACTAGCAGCCGCCCGCGGTTTCGTCCATGTTAGAGTTACTTCATTTTTCGGGTTCAACCAATGACACTCACAAATAACGTGGCTTTTTATTGGTAAAAGAATTTCCAACATCGATTCAGTAGATTCAGAGATTATCCCTTACAACCTCAAAAACTCAGAAACTGTACTTCTTTATAAATCTAAAGAAATTTGAAACATAAATATAAATGTAACGAACATTTGCGTACTTATATTATGACATTTTGCATTATCTATAACGATCGGAGGATGACATTAGATCCTGCTTTATAAATTTACTTTAGTACCTATTTAAGTATAATCTGTTTGTTACTAACCCACTGAGGATCCATTGGTATCCGAAATAAATGATTATTATATTCAATTCAATACAAATAAAATATTTCCATACTAAAGTAAATTACATACATTAAAATAGTGCATTAAGCATTTTTTTTTATCAAGATATTGCGTCTGAAATAAAAATATGTTTCTGCTAAAACTAGAGCTTCGCCAACAGGTGTTTGTTTACAATGTTGTAACCTAATAACAGAAGATTATAACAATCACGATACATCACGTCTGTCACGATAGAACACTTATCACAAACCCACTGACGATCGAACTTGGAAAATCGATTAATGTTGCCGCAATTATTGTAACTCACTCATGCACAATAACACAGATAATATTATACTATACACAATAATAATATAATTCTTGAAACAGTATTACAAGAATGCGTCGTTATTCAATTATATCGATAAAGAACTTAGTAATTTTTGGGACATCGATCATCGCAATCGAGAATGTATATCATTATTACCAAAGGATTAGTTGAGTAAATGCCTATTAAAATTTCATAATAAATTTATGCATATTTCCATTAAAATGTGAAATGACATATATATATATATATATATATATATATATATATATATCAGATAATAATTCTATAAATTAATTAATATTTGAATAAAACCGTATATGAAAATTAATTGAAACCTGCCGTCATATTAATCTTATATATAAAATTATCGTGTCACTATGTTAGTTACCATACTCCTCCGAAACGGCTTGACCGATTTTTATGAAATTTTATATGCTTATTCCATGGGTCTGAGAATTGGCTACTATCTATTTGTGATAGTATGAAAATAATTTAATAAATATGTATTAATAATACAACGCAACATTGAATGACACGAAAGTAGGCCACGTGAAATGCTGATGTTTTGTAATAATATTGTGTGTTATATTTTATAAGTGTGTGTGTGTGTAACTACGTAGTGCACTAATATTATAAATAAGTATGTTTTGTACCATTAAGCCTTCTTCAATAAATGGACACCAACCTATCTACGTCTTTGTATTTATTATAACCTGCCGCCATCACCCAACATACCACATGGCGACCCTGCGAAATTTGGAAGAAAAATTATAGAAATAAATTGAAGAAAGAAGATATTGAAACTGAACGTCAAGTAAGAAGAAGTTTGAAGATTGAAAATTATTATGAAGAATCTTATTTTTGGGGCAGTCGCGCCAATTACCAATAACAATGTGCCGTAGCTCACAGTCCAAAGAAGAAATTATCATCGCTCAAAACGCCGGTGGAAGCGCTCAAGTAACGAAGACCAAGTTGAACCTTACCGAGATACTGCTCATCACGCTATTCGTCATTCTGTTCGTCGGTGCCGCATACCTATTGTACAAGAAGTGCCGAAGAAATGCTATTCTTTCGTTGAGAAGGGAGCTCAACCACAGCACCTTAGAAATGCAAGCAAGACCATCAAACTAAGAAGTCCCCGTCCCGGCCGTCAACAGGAACAGCAGCACGGGCCACGTTGTTTGATGTCAGCAGAACGTGACCGCCACAAGAACGCCGCCCGCCGCAGCTCGTGACATCAGCAAGTGAATTGGAAGAAAATATATGTAGGTACAATTTAGCTGCTATTTCTAGAAATCAATAATGAGTTATTTTATTAAATTAGAAGTAATAGATAGTTATGTCTCATAAATTAGTTGAATTATATAGTAAGTTACAGGAAATAAAAGTATATTTAAGTAAAATAGGCCCTGAACGTAGAAAGAAAGAAATCGGTCAAACTAAATTAAAAGAAGCCAATGTCATTTATTTGCAACTAGAGTATATTTTGTGTGAAATTAAAGCTAATATTAATAATTCTGAGATAAGTGCCGAAGATCTTATTGAAGTTAATTCTATAGTAAATAATATTCATTTAATTTATAGTGAAATAAATAAATTAGTTACTTTTTCAACTAGAAATCCCGATAGTTCTAAAACTACAAAAATGGCAGATACAATGGCCTTTGACTTTAAAACGGCTATTAGTTTACTTCCCATAATGACTGGTCAGGAACATGTCACCAAACAATTAATCGACGGTATAGAAATGTATAGTTCTAAACTTGATGAGACATCGAAAAATTCTCTTATAGATTTTGTTATAAAAACAAGATTATCTCCTAGCGCGAAACTTCGCTTACGCGGTAGCTATACTACAGTTGATTCATTGCTCAGTGACATGAAAAAATATTTAGTACAAAAAAAATCGGCAGTCGCTCTTCAGTCTCGGTTACAAAATGTAAAACAGGGAAATAGGTCAATAGAAGCATTCGGTAATGAACTAGAAGATATCTTCTCTAATTTGACATTAGCACAGGCAGATGGCGATAGTTCAAAATATGACGTATTGCGACCAATTAATGAAAAGATCGCTATAAAACGCTTTGCCGATGGTTTGGCAAACTCTAGATTGAGTATTATTATTGCATCAAAGGAATTTCTTTCTCTTCCCGAGGCAATCCGTAGTGCTATAGACGAGCAAACGCTTTCTACCAGTGGGGAACAAGTTATGAATTTTCGTCACCACCCTAAGTCCACGAAAACATTTCATTTTATTAATAAAGGGTTCCGCGGTAGAAATATTGGCAATAATTATTATAGTAACTCGCGTGCTCAATACGGTAACCCGATCCAGTCGCATAATGTGAGCGCGCCGCGCACGTTTGTGCCGCAACGTGGTTCCGCTCGAGGTCGAGGTGTACCCTCCGCGGGCGCGCGCTGGTCAACGCCAGGCGTGCAGTATCAGCCCCGTACACGAGGCTATTCCCGTGTCCACCATACGTACTGCGACACTGAGGTAAGGCAGCCTCGAGCTCCAACCTCAACCATGAGTGAGAGTCAGTTTTTTCGTTCCTCAAACGAAAACCGAGCATGTAGTTCTCAATTATAATACTTCGAGTACGGTAGCTTTTAGTTTAGGAGATAGGGTAATACATTTATTAATAGACACTGGTGCCAGTTTATGTGTAATTAAGTATGAATATTTAGCTAAGGTATTTAGTGATTTGAAAAATAAAATTGTTCCCGAAAGATTAACTATTAGAGGTGTTAGCGGTAGGTTAATATCAGAAGGTTACATTTATTTAGAATTAAGTAGTAACAGTATGACTTTTACACATAAATTTTACGTATTTAAGAACCTGTCATGCTCTGCAGATGGAATAATAGGTGATAACTTTTTAAAACAATATTTAGCGTTAATTGATTATGGTAAAGGCATTTTAAGCCTAACTCAGTCGTCTAAATCGATAAGTATGTGTATAAATAACAGGTATAAACACAACATACCTGCGAGGTGTGAAACTATTAAGTTCATACCTACGAATATAATCGACGATTGTGTCGTCCTTGCGAATGAAATAAGAGAGGGAGTATTTATTGCAGGTGTTTTGTCGAGGCCTAGAAACGGGCTTATCCCGATTAGAATATTAAATACGACGGAAAATGACCTAATTTATGATTTTTCTCATTTAGAAGTATATAGTTTGCATCATTTCGATGTTTGTAATTTTTCGGAAAGGGAAATTTCAGTAAATCGTGTAAAAACATTATTTGAACTTCTTAACCTAGGTTATTTAAACAAAAATGAACGACTTAGCATTGAGTCTATTTGCGCTAAGTACGCGGACGTTTTTCATCTCCCAGGTGATAAACTGTCAGTCACTAATTTAATGGAGCATAAAATTACTTTAAAGGATAATGCGACTCCTGTTTATATAAAACCCTACAGAATACCACACTCTTTAAAACCAGAGTTACGTAAACAAATACAGGATATGTTAGACAACGATATTATTGAGGAATCCACCTCGGAGTGGTCTAGTCCCGTCTTGCTTGTTCCGAAAAAGACCGACAAAAATAATGAAAAGAAGTATAGGTTTGTCGTTGACTATAGGCAATTAAATAATAGAATTCAAGATGATAAATTTCCACTTCCCAATATTACAGATATTTTAGATTCCTTATCAAATTCTATGTATTTTTCAAAATTAGATTTGTCCCAAAGTTATTATCAATTAAATTTAAATGAAAATTCAAGAAAATACACTGCTTTCCATTTAGATAGAATGTACCAATTATCCCTTCATCCCGATTCACGTAAGTGCACCGCTTTCACAGCTGATAAAATATACCAAATGAAGCGTTGTCCAATGGGACTTAAAACTAGCCCTAGCGTATTTTCTCGATTGATGACTATAGCTATGTCTGGATTGAATTATAATCAATGTTTTATTTATTTAGACGATTGTATCGTTATAGGAAATTGTATAGAAAATCATAATAAAAACCTAATTTCTGTGTTAGAACGCTTAAGAAAAGTTAATTTAAAACTAAACCCTTTAAAATGTGAATTTTTACGAACAGAGATAGTATACTTAGGACATAAAATAACAAGTAAAGGCATATTTCCTGATCCAAGCAAAATAACAACCTTGCAAAGTTATCCGACACCGACTAACGTTGACGAGGTCCGAAGATTCGTGGCCTTCGCTAACTATTATAGACGATTTATTTTACATTTCGCTGAAATTGCACATCCACTAAATAGACTTTGTAAAAATAATGTTGCATTTAATTGGACAGCTGATTGTGACGAAGCATTCAAAAAATTAAAATCTGCTTTAATAAAACCCCCAGTTTTGGATTATCCCGATTTTTCTGAAAATAATATTTTTAAATTGCAGACTGATGCCTCAAGAACAGGTTTAGGTGCAATATTATCCAATGGGAATGATAGAGTTATTGCATACGCAAGTAGAAGTTTAAAGCCCGCTGAGACGCGATATCCGATTATAGACTTGGAGCTATTAGCCATAGTTTGGGCAGTGAGGCATTTTCGACCTTATTTATATGGTAGGAAATTCCAAATTCTAACCGATCACAAGCCTCTTATTTATTTATTTTCTATGACAGATCCTTCCAGTAGGCAAACTAAATTTCGTTTATATTTAGAGGAATATGATTTTGAGATAGGCTATGTCCCAGGACGACACAACGCGGCTGCAGACGCATTGAGTCGCATCCCGGTGACATCGGATGATTTAAAAAATATGCGTGAACACTTAGTATCAGTACTTACTAGAGCACAAACAAAAAAAAATAGTCGTAATAAAAACTGTGACTTAGAGAATTATAGTAAGCCTGAAAATTTGCATAGTCATGGGACTGATCACCCCTTGGCCGTGGAAATTCTCAAGCCACCACCGGATATTATCGAATTATGTTTTAGTCACTCGGTCAAATATGACGGAAACGACGAAGTTTTTACGTCCTCAAGTGGATATTGTGTATATGTACCAAAGCGGTCAATAATTTATCTAAATGCTCGATCGCTATCAGCTGTAGAAGCGTTAGCGAGAGATTTAGAGAGTTTTTGTAGTAAGTTAAATATCTTAGAATTGCTTATTATCAAAAATAAAATATATGAAGGACATATTAAGTTACTTGCAAGTACAATTAAAAAACTAAAGTTGAGTCGGCCGCGATTATTGATAACTAAAGATGTTAAGCGTATCAGAAATGAGGACGAAAAGATAGTTATATTAAATGACTTCCACTTGTTGCCCACCAGTGGGCATGCTGGGATAAATAGAATGCTAAACAATATTAAAAAATACTATTTTTGGCCAGGCATTACAAAGGATGTCGTTAATTATGTCAATAAATGTAAGCTTTGTCAAATAAATAAATACACCAATAGGTACATTAAGGAACCTATGTCATTAACGACTACCCCTAATTCGTCTTTCGAAAGAATTAGTTTAGATATAATGGGACCATTACAAGTTGACGATTACAATCATAGGTACATACTAACTCTACAGTGCGACCTAACAAAGTTCGTTGAAGCGTATCCCTTGCAGCGCAAAGACGCCGAATCAGTAGCGAGAGCTTTTGTAAATAATTTTATCCTTAGATATGGAATCCCAAAAGAAATAATTACAGACCAGGGAACAGAATTTCTTAACGAAATTATGACCGAAATATGTAGCTTATTAGGTATTAAAAAATTACAGTCCACTGCATATCACCATGAAACTATGGGATCGTTAGAAAATACTCACAAACATCTCGGCACTTTTCTAAGAATACAATGTGAGAGTCACAAAAGCAATTGGAGTAGTTGGGTTCCGTACTGGTGTTTCTCATTCAACACCTCGGTACACACACAAACAAAATATACTCCCTACGAGCTAGTGTTTGGAAAAAATTGTATTTTACCTAGTAACTTAAGTGACTCTGTAACTCCCTTATATAACTATGATGACTATCCTAAGGAACTTCGACATAGACTACAAAGAGCACTGTGTGATGCGCGAAAAAATTTATTAAGTAATAAATTATGTAGAAAAAGTACATTTGATAAAAATAGCTACCCGATATCATATAAAAAAGGAGATTTAATTTTGGTAAAAAATCAAATAAGAGATAAGTTAGATAGAGTGTATAACGGCCCTTATGAAGTAATAGAGGAATTGTCACCTAATGTAAAGATATTAAAAAATAATAGAGAGTACGTAGTACATAAGAATAATACGAAACTTTATAATGATAATATTTAGCTGAATGTATGTGGTTGAAAAAAAATGTAACACTTTTTTTTTCTTTTTTGAGGAGAGGGGTGTAATGGAGATTTTTGGGGGGCGTGTGATAGTATGAAAATAATTTAATAAATATGTATTAATAATACAACGCAACATTGAATGACACGAAAGTAGGCCACGTGAAATGCTGATGTTTTGTAATAATATTGTGTGTTATATTTTATAAGTGTGTGTGTGTGTAACTACGTAGTGCACTAATATTATAAATAAGTATGTTTTGTACCATTAAGCCTTCTTCAATAAATGGACACCAACCTATCTACGTCTTTGTATTTATTATAACCTGCCGCCATCACCCAACATACCACATATTTTTCATATCCCTAAGGGTTGTCCATCTGTAACGTAATGTTCTGAAACCTACAATGGGCTTTCGCGTCAAAATTCAAACTATTGGGTATTAATGTAACGTAGTGTTCCCATATGGGTAACACTACGTTACACACCCCTAAATTTTTTTTTTATTATGTGGTATTAAAAAATACATACTACTCTAAATTTTCACTCTTCTACCACCTGCCCCTATTTTTAGGCGGTACGAAGTTCGCTGGGTCAGCTTGTACAATATAATAACGCGTTCAGGTCGTTGATGGAGCTGTCGCGTCACTGCAGTGCCTCCGGAATGTTTGCCGAGGCATATACAGATGGTTCCGCGGCCATCATACGTAAGCGCTGTGCCTCACTGCTCGGGCGGGTGCGCGGTAACCCTATCACCATCCTGAGCGCGTTGGCAGAACGGTGGGACTCCCCGATGCTAGCTCGCTGGATACAACTGCATGCACTCATATAGGCGAATGCCTCTTGAAGTGACATCGGTGTGTCAAATATTTATTTATTTATTCAATCTGTATGTGCTTATTGTCTAAATTTTGAGGAGCCCGATGGCCCGGGTGGTTAGCGCGTTCGTCTGCGATCGTTGAAGTTAAGCAACTTTCGCAGCGGTCGGTCATTGGATGGGTGACCAAAAATTATCTATGTCGAGTTCCTCCGTGCTTCGGAAGGCACAATAAGCCGTTGGTCCCAACTACATCTGCAGTCGTTAGCACCCGCCAATGCATTGGGCTCGCGTGGTGGGTCATGGCCCAATCTCCATATTCCATCCATAGGGAAGGCCTGTGTCCCAGCAATGGGGACATTAATAGGCTGATGATGATGATGTCAAAAATTTTTACCTATTTAAGTATAATCTGTTTGTTACTAACCCACTATGAATCCATTGTTATCCGAAATAAATGATTATTATATTCAATTCAATACAAATAAAATATTTTCATACTAAAATAAATAACATACATCAAAATAATGCAATGCGCGTGCATATTCAAAAAATAATAAGAACATGTTTATTTAATGGAAAACATTATGGAAGTACAACTTGCACAGATTTGTTTTAAATTCATTAAGGGTTTTCTACAATAAAAGTCGCTAAATAGCAGGAAAGAGGTCCGCATGTTCTTCAATTGGCTCATACTTTACTGTCTAGCATTTAAGATTTGATGAAAAGAGTATCTAATAATCAGATTATTAACTCGGTAAATTCGCACCAAAAACTGTACAGTAGCTCTTTCTAGAGCCGCAAATTTGACTGAAAACCCTTATTAAAGCAAATGACTCGCAAACTTAGAATGCAAAAACTTTCATTCGCTCGTACCGAAATTACATAAATGAAAAACACAGAGACGTCGCTAATGAAATGACGCAATTGCATTCTGGAGCCCAAACTCGTGAAGCTTTGGCCACGAGACAACGCATTTTGAAACAGAACGTTTTCAAAACATCAGCTGGTATGCGCAACAAAAGTGGTACTGGCTGCACCACTTTGTATGCAATACCGATGATATTTAAACCAACCGAAAAAAACAAAACATAAACAAAGAAACATTCTTAAATTAAAATGTTGACAAGCCGTGTGCTCTCTAATTATTAATGGAATCGTTAACATTATTTGATCTCAGCTAGCAAGAATTAGTATCATTAATTTGGAATGAATTATGAGCTCAGATTTTCCGTTTACATTAAAATTGACCGAAGAAACAAAAAAAAAACAAGAAGCATTCTTAAATTAAAATTTCGACAAACTGTGTGCTCTCCAATTAATGGAATCGTTAACATTATTTCATCTCAGCTAGAAAGAATTAGTATCATTAATTTGCAATGAATTATGAATTCACGCCTGGACTTCACCATCACTTAACATCAGGTGGGGTAGAGTAATTTGTCGTAACTATCTATAAAAAAAAAGAATTATGAGCTCAGATTTTCCGTATGAGCAGCAACAAAATTTACCTGATTTAATCATTTTGGTGTCCATTAACTCCGATGTAATAATATCGCAAATTGGACAATTTTTAGGTAGCCAGAAGGCAGCGGTTTTTTTTTACTTTATTTCTACAAATACAATTTAATTAAAAATGTTTAAATTATAATGTACTTTACATATGAGCCACACATAAAAGTTAGGGATTATAATAAAGTTGGTATCTTAAGACATTATATTATGATTATTCAAAATACCATTTTTACTTAAAAAACATTGTTATCATTTTTTAACGAAAAATTCTGGATCTTAATTTCTTTTTGGCTCATGCAAAAACTAAGACATGACTCTTTACAACTGGTTATATTGCAAATGAGTTCAAATGTGATAATTAAATTAGAACCAGTTTCTTCCACATTTCTTTCATAGCAACATTCTAATGTCGACATTCGATGAAATATAACGTATCATGCTTTTATATGAGACCCGAAATAAAACTCCAAGTTTCATCATCAATCAGCAAACCGCAAAGCTTAATGGCAATCCATAATGTCATGATTATTTTCTGTTTATTAAACTTTATTAATTGTATAAAAGACAAAATTTTGTATTGATAAATAGGTATGTCTTCCTTAAAATATTCTACAAAAGCTAAAAAGAAATGGACGTTATGACGCAATGTTAATCTCAAAAAAATGCTTGAAGTTTCAACTATCCTTGTCCTCGCGGCTTATAGACGATTGTGATACAAAAATATCGCTCGCGCCGCACCAAAGGGTAACGTTATTTTACTGTGTTCTGAGATTACTTACTGAGATCACTTCCGCAGACGGGCGCTCCAATTCGAGCGAGAAATCTGATATGCTCTACCTCTCATATAAATAATAATAATAAGTATTTCCAACACTCACACCAATTAGCCTAGCGTCAAAGTAAGCACCGTAGGCTTGCTTGTGTTATGGGATGCTAGGATAACGGATAGAATACATATTTAACATACCCCCACCGGGATTTGAACCCGGGGAGCTCTCGAGTAAGCGACACCTTGAAACCTGACAAACAAACTACTCTACCACGGAGGTCGTCATATTTTGATCTAATCCAATCAGAACGAAAAAATCTCTCATGTGCCATAAACGGAAATTGTATTTTAAAACAATAATGGGTTCATACTACAATGTATATCTATAAAAAACAAAAAGTGCGAAAGCATAATGTGCGCCAAAAACAGTTTTACTTTAGCGACATAACTTGTTTCGTATTATTTATAACATTTGATTGGAATCCGCAGCCCGCGTAGCAGACGAGCCTCTACCACTAAACCACCGATGTTGGTATGGTCTAAATTTTTAATAGCAATCAAAAATGTGCTAAAGATGAACGAAAAACATTGTGGCGATGTAATAAAGTTAACTAACTTTAAGTACATAAAAGAGGCGAGCTTTGCTCGTTTTTCTTAAAATGACTTCAATCATAAATTATATTATACAACAACAACAACATGTATTATACTGTTGTATCCGAATCTCGTGAGGGCTACAAAGGGCTTGAACCCAAGAAAGTCGGAGGTCGTTGGCTGCAAGGCAACCTACGGTGAAAGTTTCATTGAAATCGAAAGTAGAATTGCCGACCAAACGGTTTTTTTCGGCAAGTACTGATGGCGCTGGATAAACACAAAAACTACCAGTTTTACTTTCAATAAATCATTTGTTATTGTGCAGGAACTGTTCAGCGCACATTTTTTGCTGAAAAACGTCTAGAAAGTAATCTATCTAAACGGAAATTCAATTATGTGGACATGTTGAGTGACTACGATGAAAAAAATGTGTTTGAGCATAACTTTAATTGTTACTGTGCCAGTAAAAACAATTGAATGATTGACCAAATATTATTTAAGAATCCAATTATACTCGTGTGTTCAAATTATAGATAGTATTTTTGTTTTCTATCTGAAAACAAAGGATGGAAACAAAACTGACCGATTACATATGTGACTTTGCTTATTTAGAAATGAACATTTTGAAGATAAATCATATTTCATCATATTGCTATATTTTAGAAAAATATACGTAGGTAATAAAATTTAAAAAACTTTCATGATTCAAAGGCGCTCTGACAGACGGACTGACGAGTGAATAGGCGGGCTTAGTAATAGGATTGTGTTTTCTTCTTTAGTAAAATCAATTTGACCGCATTGACACTTATCTTTCAAAAAAAAATATTTGAAATGAGACACATAATTACTGAGCATTAATTAAGTATCTGAGTTGAAAGCTTAAGAATTAACTTTTTAAATTTTATTTATATTTTTATTTCAAGCATTTAACTGCTAGATGTTTAAATCTAAAGTTATTTTTTCAAGTAAATTGTTGTATAAATTTTAAAAATGTTTCAGTCCATCTCTTTATTATGAATATCATCTAATTCTAAATTATTTAGTTGTGAATTTATTGTAAAATATTTATCATTCTTCTATCATAATATGCAGGTATTAAGTGGGCATGTATATAATGATACAAGCAGCGTTTGTGCTCGTACGGGCACAAGAAGTACAGTAACACGACCACAGTGCAGTGAGTTGCAACATGCACACACGCCAACCATCAGAAGATTGACAATGGCAGTGACCCGAATAAGTCTATACATGTATCAATGTCCAATTATGCGCAGGATTTCACAACACTTACACGTTCTTAAACGTTATCTAGACCATGTCTTGAATGTCTCTTCTCCTCAGTAAACCACGCACGTTCAATTTTTGCTACCATTTAAAAATTAAGTAGCATTGAAAAAAAAATATACGAGGCGAAGCAAGTTACCCCTCGTTACCTGATGTTGAGCGTAAGTGGAGACCAGTCGCGAAATTAGATGATGTGACAGAAAGTGTCCCGCTCCAGCTGGCTGGAGGGTAAGGTGAGGTGGTGAGGTCCGCGGGGTAAGTTGAGACCAGTCCTGGAACACTACTCACCAGCACACATCATCATCATCATCATAAGCCTATTAATGTCCCCACTGCTGGGGTACAGGCCTTCCATATGGATGGAATGGAATAGGGAGATTGGGCCATGACCCGCCACGCGGGCCAAGTACGGATTGGTGAGCGGGACACAATACTACTAAAAAGCAGTATTTTTTTACTGTGGTCTTCCTTAAGATGAAGGTTGCTTTCCCAAACGGGCGCTCCAATTCGAATGGGAAACCCGCTATGCTCTACATCTCTTAAAACACCAATGAATGTTTAAATATTTTTATTTATTTATTATTTCAGGCCAGTTTACAGCTCGAGAACAGAATTATTAACAACAAAGATAATGCTTAAACATACTGATAAGCTATCACCTTTATTATGGTTGCCCGTGGTCGCATACACTGGCATCAGAAAGCACGTTTATGGGCTGAAATCGAAAGGAAAAGGCCGACTCGTATCAAATTAAAGTAATAGATTTGAGTACCTTGTGTTTCCTGTTAGGGAGAAAAATCAATAATAATCGTTTTTGTGTGATCGCGTAACAAACATACAAACTTTCAAATATATAATATTAGTTTGATACTGGTATCAATTCTGGCATTATTCTCTTAACTTAAAACTAAATTTAACATCAGTCTCTCCTTTTCATTCTCTATAGAGAATGACAAGGATGCACTGTTGTCAAATTTACGTTTAGGTTTAGAGAATCATGCCAGAATCGACACCATTGTCTTCCCATCGTGAGTAAGGTTTTAAAAGCTCAACGGGGTTGGCGATTGGGTCAGAGAAAGCAACGTGCAAGTGATATTCCAGTATCGCGGGTTTGGTGACCATCCCGCATCTGTTTGCCAACGTACTCATATAAATAACTATAAATATGAATCTGAAGTTGCTCAAAATGAAGCTTCTGAGAATTTCTGTTTAGCACATGCAATAATGCCCACGGCCCTTAGGTGAGGTGCATGCGATTGTATGCATGCTCACGATTTGATGCATCGTCGGTTTGGCAACCACTCGTGAATATTGCAAAATTGAGGGCGCCTCGTGCTCTGGGGATTGACTCCCCGGAATCTATGAGAAGTTGCTACCTGCTTTAAAGCAAACCAATTAAAGTGCTTATAACATTAAGAAGTATTAATCTAAATTAAAAATATCTTGGAAATAGCGGTATATTGAGGTTTGAGCATTCACCTGGGCAGTGACAGATGCTGGTTCGAATTCAGTCTAACTTTATTTAAAACAATACCATTAATTTGATGGGACATATCACTGTTGTTTCCGATTAATTCCTCACTCAGACCCATACAACTAATGCTAAATGTAGCTATGGGAGTGATGTTTAAACATTCTAACTCTAAAATTGCCTTATTTTTTGATGCTTTGCCAAACCAGCTATAGGTTTCATCATCATCGACCCATGCTCGTCCACTGTTGGACATAGGTCTCCCCTAATGCGCGCCACTGCTCCCGATTTTCTGCCACTCTCATCCAGCCCACTCCAGCCAGCCTACGAATGTCATCATCCCATCTTGTCTAAGTGCGTCCCACACTACGTTTACCGAGTCGCGGTCTCCACTCAAGAATTTACTGCTCCATCGGCCGTCAGTTCTGCGGCTAATGTGACCAGCCCAGTGCCACTTCAGTTTGCTAATTCAGTGGGCTATGTCGGTGACTCTGGTTCTCTGTCGGATTACATCATTTCTGATTGCTATAGGTTTAAGCGCCGTGAATGTAGGTGTGTACTTAAATAAAATATCGAGGGAATTAAAAGAGGGCTTTTTTAAAAATACTTATGGGCCCATTTGATTTCACGTGAGCAAAAAACTGCCAATAATTTGAATTATTATCAAAACAAATTTGTAATTATACGGAAATTCAAGTTAACATTAACGATTACTTATGTTGAGCTTTTATTAACGTCATTAAATGCATCTATAGTCACATGCACACACAGCTCTGAACCTAGCGTAGTTGCTACTTTTGCACCAATAACCGGTCGCACAACAATGTATTGAATCATAAAGTACTTAAAACACTTCAGAGATCAATTCAGCTATTCAATATAATAACAGGGCAGCTGCTCACTTCGCAAGCTTTTACCACTATTGCCAAAGTCTATTACAGTAATTGTTATCACAGTTTGTTTCGCCACCCCCGACACTTCTTATTTCGCCGCCGAGTCGTGATCGTAGGACGAAACTCCACCACAATTACTATTATTTGACAAACGCTCATCATGCCGACATTAATGTAATCGAAAATGCTCTATTATTACGTGCCATTCAATTGCACCAAGTTCGTCATTCTCAAAACAATCCACGACCTTCAACAGAATTAAATTCCAAACAATATTGTAATTAATACTATTATTTCTCGGACGTACATCTACACGAATATTTTTAATCGTATAATACAATTAAGTGTTACGTTATTACTTTTTCATTTACTTACGACGTGGCGAATCATTTAGGTCCACTTGCAGCTTTTATGCTTATCTGAATTTCACTAGACTAGATTGATACCATACAATAATGTCCTTAAAGGACACAATTAAATATTTCAACATATTTTTCACTTTACATAATCCATCCATTTCCATAACTGAATTTTATTTGAGATATGAATATCCTTAAGGATAGTTTAACATAATGTTCAGTCTCAAAATCTTTACAGTATTGAGACCTCACCCTAAAAAGTATTAAAAAATAAAACCTACTTCTAAAGAAATAAGCAATTTTAACATTATTTTGTTAAATCAAATAAAAATCGCGCGCTTCCCCCAATTCCAGTTACACACTACCATCCCATTTCACAAAATCACTCCCACAAATTGCAGCAATGTGTTAAGAAAATATTAGGTACATAAACATAAATATAACATGCATGAACCTTGTCTTAAACCACATTTTTTTAAACAATATGTAGTTTGGGTACTTGTATTTAAATTAGGTCACCGAAACTGGAATGGTCAGTACCCGTCTGCGGCCTTTCTAAAATCAATGCTAAATTCGGTAAAGGCCTTACAGTACTACAGTAGTACTACTCACAGGCTACCTACACATTATGCTGGACAACAATGAAACAGTATGCCGAATAACGTCATACAATAACCAACACAATGTGATACAGTTACCTAATATATCCCGCTGCTGTGCAGCTAATTGTGTTACAAGCCTAATAGAGGCCTTGTCTATTCACTGCGCTTAATTAAACAATGTTACAAAAATTAATATCAATTTCCAAATAGTTATTTAATTGGCGACTGAGTGGTGTAACTACAATAATCCTAGCGTCCGATCGTATGCTTGTGTTAGGATCACAACCATTTGCTTTAATTTGTTGTTTTCTGTATTTTGTATTATTAGAACATCTCCTCATTTTGGGTCAAAATAATTGGGTTCGTAGTGTTTTAAGAATTTATTTATCATTATTTGTCGTTTATCATTATTTATGAATTTTAATTGGTGTTGTAGGGTAGGCATTTTATGACGACTCGATACATTGTAATGTAAGTATTAAGAATGTACGTACATTAACCCTGGTGCCTTCTGTCTGGCAGAATCTTATTGCTCTGGAATTCATTTGGCATGATATACTTGATATAATATTTTTTTAAATATTGTTTGTAAGAAATAGTTTTTAATAAAATTATAGTTTGGACGAATGGTTATATGTCCTAGTTCACAATGGCATACTTTTAAGATGGCAGAATTTGAATAGGCATAAATTACCTGTGAAAAAAATTCATTCTGCATTTTCGTTAAGCATAATCGGTGTTTGTGGTCAGTGGGTTAGTATAAGTGAGTGTAGTGACCGAAACTTAGCACGAGTTATGATGGTTTTGCTTTTTAATTACTGTGTATATTAACTTTATATCTAAAGACAATCTGGCTAGCAAAATTATTAGTTTTAATGTCTGATAAATGAGTGAATGCCGAATAATTTTCTGCAAAATGAAAATGATACCATCCGCTGATAAAAGATAAAATTATGACATTAAAAGTTCTGCGATAAAAGGCAGACCTACATTAACCCTGCCTCTTTTTAAAACGTAAACATCTGCTTCACATTTGCGGTTTTCCTGCAGTTCAATAACCTAATCACTTTTGGTAAATTTGTAAATTGTATAACTTGAATTGAATTAAAAAGAACTTTAAAGTAATTTAAAGCAAAAACGCTGTGTGGAAGTTGAAGTTATGGAAGTATGATATTAGTTACTAATATATTTTCATAATCGAATGATATTACTAATCAGTACCACTAATCCTCTATTGTTGGTCACAAAGTAAAGAAGTCGATTCTTTACTCTGTTGCCGAGCGGAAGATACTCGGATTGCTCTATCTTTCGTTATTCGCTCTGTGTCAGACTCGCCGCGACCGAGTCCGAAAGCAATATCACTAATAAGAAATTACTAATGTGCTATAATCGAGATATCTCGCGATATGTTCATGATCGAATGATTTTATTAGTTTATCTCATAATGGCGCACCTCTACTTGACAGCATATGTGAAACTTGTATACTTTCGTATTGGCTGTCAGGGACCCATTATCAGAAAGAAACAGGCCCCTAAATTCTTTAAAAAAATTGTTTAAGGAAGTATCTACAAGTATCAAACTTCTTATTAAAATTATTTAGTGTCGCCGCACACGGGCCACCGACCACAAACACAAATCGCCGCCACCAGCATATTTCTTATAGTTTTCATACATTTTATATGAACTCGGCACACACGGTACGCCGGTGGCCGCCACACGCTACAAATCGTCGTTGCTCGTTTCTTGTGGCCCGCACCGGCCACTTAATGCGCCGGTACAAAATGCTGCCACACGTCACTCGCGCGATTCCCCACCCTCTCTCCCTTACCTTAGTCGGCCCCTGTCGCGCGCTTCAGCCACATTAGTAGCCGCTTCTTGCTTCTCGTGGCGACGTTTGTGGCTGTGGCGTGTGGCCCGTGTGCGGCGACACTTAGTCGGCCGCTGTCGCGCGCTTCAGCCACTTTAGTAGCCATTTCTAGCTTCTCGTGGCGGCGTTTGTGGCCCATGTGCGGCGACACTTACTACATGGATATGAATAGCTGAAAATATTTTACTGCGCTCACATAAATGATTGGTCTCGCTTGGCTCGACCGCATGGTGATCAGTCATTTATCTATGTTTAGGGATGGGAAACATAGGAAAATTAAAATTTTCTTTAATTTTGTGTACGTATTCGCTTATCATAATGTAAATCATAGAAGGATATTTATTTTAGAAAATTATTAAAAAAACTATAAAGCAATTAGAAAAAAAAAATTCATAACGCAATACTTTCCTGGCATTTTTAACGTATTCACAGCATAACCTTGATATTATTTTGCTGTTTCGCATGCACAGTTGCACATAAGTTCTTTGTTAGCTGTTATAGGTAAATTACCAATATCTACCTAGTAGGTACACCCGAACTGGACTAGTTAGAAGCTAGTCATTTCGAAACGTTTGGTAATAATAGCTGTTACTTGAAGGTTTTCGTGATTTGTCATAGTTACATTTGCATTCGATCAAAATTCATATAGTTTATGTTTAAGTAAAATAATTGTTAAAGTTAGAAGTCCTTTCATAGGTAACGACGACAAGCTGATAAAATATAAAATCATCTATATTGGGAATATAAAAACAAAGTAAAGAAAAACCTAATGAAAGTACAATAATAAACAATTAAGTTTTTCAAAAACCGTTGTTTTCAAAAAAAACTTAACATAGGCAAAAAAATCAGCATCAGCAGATTCTTTAACCACAGCACCTACGCCTTTGGATAACACTTATTGTTTTATTAGTTATTTATTAATATCAAATCTCCAAAACCATCATTGTAACCTTAAAAATACAAAAAAACAAACATAACATGTGTAAAAAATAATCAATCAATAAAACAACTCGAGGAAAAATACATCAAGTGGTCATTTACTTGGACCTAACTAAAACACCATTCCAATAAAGGACTTCGAACCTTAATCGAATACTATTATACTTAAGTGTAACCTATCTAATGAACATAATGAGCAAGTATCCCAAACGTCGTCACTTGTCTAAATTTATGAGTGCAATAAAAAACTCATTCGCTTCTAAATTATACAGAATCGACATTCGAATCATTCCAACTCGTCGAACAATCGAACGAGTATCGCAGTGCCGACGCCCCTTTGCGAACCACGCAATCCACTCTTGCAACGAACGCGATTTATGCATTTTGTATGTTGCGTTCTCTGCAGTGAAAGTTCACACTTTTGTAGGTAGGTACGTCATAACTCATGTTCCTACTTCGACTTATTAAATTGATAGAAATAATAAATTCATAAGTGAATTAGGAGGTGAAATGTTCGCATCACAATATACTATCTTCTTAACATTCAAAAAATTTCAAAGCCACTTTTATTAGAAGCTAAAAATATACATTTATGTTTTGCTACCTATCTCTCTTATAAAAAGCATAACAAAACTCTTTAAGGAAACTCTTGTCAAAAGACTAAATATAATTTGTAATCAAATTTTATAAAGCTTTATCGAGAAACGGTCATTTTGTTTCAATCAACTATATACGTTTTTTTCGCAAAGGTTTCCCTTTCAGTTTTCCTCGGTCATTAATCAATGTTTGCCAAGGTAACCTCAGTTATCGCCGCGGCTTTTCATTTGTCTTCATTAAGATTGTATTTAAGAATATTCAAAAACTAATTAATTGTTCATGCGATTATCAGAGCATAATATTAATACTTTTTTTATTGTTGTACCACACAGGACAAAGAAACAACAACGTGGCAAATAGAACGTACACAATAAAGGGTTATTTATTGGTAGGCAACAATCTCTTCCAGGCAACCCTTGATAGAAAAATAAATAAATAAACCATTATTGACACCCAAGGATCAAAATCATGATCAATTTATAATAAGAATAAGAATATTCCATGAAACAGACTTTTAAATTAGAGAAGGGTTGTTTTTTTTCATTGTTTATTGTTCAGTTTATGCATCAAATAGGAGTTAAAGTTTAAGCATTTCACTAAAGTCGTAGCAGAAGTCAAACTCAACATCAATCTCACCATTGATAAAATTAAGACCTTTTAATGCAATCTAATTGCGGATAAAGTGTATAATACTGATATATTCATTTATAAAAAAAGACACTCAAGGTATAATATTCATATAACACGAACTATAGCAATAATGACTGTAAATAATAACTCAGTAGATAATATATGTGTATATATAATAACCATCGCCGACCATGAAATTAGCACCGTAATCAGTATTACATTCTCTTACATAATTTGTCAATGATTTACATCCTCATAATTTTACGATACTTTTAAAAGCTTTTCAATTATTAACGTTGTATTTTATGCGAATTTAGGTAAATCTTAAAGCACTGAAATATAACTTAATTCCATAATAATTCAGATACTTCTTATGGACTTCGTTCAACGAGTCAAGTAGAGACCTCCTGATTTAAAATCAATTGCATGATGTAATTGCTTTTTTCACAGTCACATCGCTACAGGCTATTTGTTTTCTGTCTACTAATCTTAGTTAACGTTATCTTTAAACATCAATTTAACATTTGTTCTATATTAATCAACGTTGCATAAAGAATCACGAGTATTATCTAATTGGGTGTTGATTGCTTCTTTGAGAACAAAAGAGGCGCGAAGCTGGTTGCCAACATTTATCACGATAAAAACATCATGATCGATGCGATGTTATGTTTTTTTATTAGTTCGACTATCTTTACATATTGATGTAACTGTAATTGTAAACTCCTGATAATAATGAAGCTTTCGTTATTATTGGTTACGAAAGATTCTTAATTTTTATATTTTTGCTTTTACAATATATCTTATTGCGCTTTTGTAATATTACTACAATAAATTATTCATTGTTTCGATAAAATTAGGGGAGACCAAACCATTTATCATCAACTTCTCCTCATTCCCGATAGCCATATATGTTTTAACTTCCTACTTAATATGCACATTGGCATCGCCGTTTAGGGAATGTTATATGACGCTCCACATCCGAGCGTTCTTGTGTAATATTAACTGTGCTTACAAGGAGATATAAAGCCTCAGGAAAGTTTAATATATGATAAACCAACCGATTATCATATTACATCGACATTTATTTTTTTATGCACGTAAGCATTAGTAATAAATGTTTCGGCGCCTGTCATAAATTGTTTAAACGGCTTTTTAAATAGCACTCATCCCATAACTTCGTTTATGTATTTACAAAAAGATACTTTAGAAGTGTTTATATTTTAAAATAACTATCAATCTCTGGTGACTCAACTACTGTATTTGTTTATGTCTTAAAGAGTTTGAATGAAACTGTCAAGGGGCTAGAGTGACCATGCTTGAAAATATTGAATGGGCTACACTGACTGAAAAGTCCACAAGTCCCATATTTCATTTTAAAATCAATCAATCAAACACATCATCGCACAAACAATTCTGACATTTGTTGCACTCGACTGACACCTCGCAATTATAATATGGACAATAGAAGCCAACCTTGTACCGATGGCATTTAAAATGGCTTCGTGTCAATCACTGTGCTTTCGTCCACCAACCAAGTTGATGTACTGGATCAAACATTCGATTTGGTATTTACCAATATTGGTCAAGGTCGAGATAACGGTGCGTTGTATTGTAGGTATATAAATACATACTAGTAATTAAAACAATGCAACGCATGATTCTGTTGACACGTATCGAAGACGCGTTGTTTGTGTAATGTTACTTAATTGTTGTATCCGATATTACAATTGCGTTACATACTACGTATATGCAGATTTGCTATGCTATTGAGCTTTTATTTAATTAGATTCAAGCTGTAACTTCTCTAAATTAAAGTGATAAAAAAACAGCGAACAATAATATGTATTTCTTTTTTAGATTTAAATATGATTAAGATGAATTTATATTTGTTAATAGTAAAATTTCTAAAAATGAATAAACTTCACTAAGGACTGAAAGCATGAAGTTATTTTTATTGTTCTGCGACGACAATAAATTGATAATAATTCAGGCAAATGACATGATGACAAATTCTAACACCATCAAATTAATCCATAAAGTACCGGTTATAATAATAAATTTGCCATTTCAAGTAAAAAATATTTCATTTGCTTAATATAAAATTAAAAAACTAATGCAATCAAAGTTAACCATTATTATAGAACTCATTAATATGTCGGTAAACATAACGCTATTCAACTAGGCACCTTGAGTTTTTAAAACAAGGTTTTCAAACATTGAAAAATGCAATGCCAGCAATTTTATTTGCTTACGAACAATTATGTTTGCACGGTTTACTTAATTATGCAAACATTTAAAAATATCTGATTGTTGTGTAATGTCGTCGTGTCTATGTAAAGATTTAATCAAATTGATCGTACACACATATACAAATATATATTACCACATATACAAATGGTAATACGGTAATAATTACGAAGAACCAGTTTTAAATACAGTTTTGTGTTAATTTGTAACCTTCATGCGGGTTGTACAAATATTGTGTGTTGGTTGTGCAAGAATTTCTTTAGTTACAACATTTTGACATACGAGGTAAAAAGATAGAAAAATCTCTCTATCTCTATCTTTCTTTAAAAATCGGTAAAGATTGGGATTGGAACCTTACATAGTCTATCATTATGTTCTTTCTTTATATAAAACTAGCTGTCCCGGCGAACTTCGTGTCGCCTAACAATCGATGAATGTGGTATAATTGAGACGAAAGGGTATAGTGCGTTGAACTTAAAATATAGACATGCTGTCGCGGATTTTTTATAAAACTTTAAAGGGGAACAATTCCGTCATACGTGATTTTTGTGTAACTTTAACCATTTACGCAACGCACGCAAAATTTCGGCGACATTTTTCATTGATGCTCTTATTAGTGTTATCATTATGTAACCTTCCTCGATAAATGGGATATCTATCATAAATAAAATTTTTCAATTTAAATCAGTAGTTCCTGAGATAGCGCGATCAACTAAACAAACAAACAAACTTTACAGCTTTATATTAGTATAGATAGGCACTCATCAACATCGAACACCTTGACAGGTAAACTTAATTGTATCTAGGAGATTATCAAGAGAGGGAATATATAAGGGAAGGAGGGAAAAGATATATGGAGAGGGAATAGTTTTGATCGGTAGCGAACCCATAATCTGAATATGATAAGCCTTTACTATCTGCACAAAGCGGTTACACTACGGTATACGGCACAAGTTAGCGGTTGACTCATTTTGTGATTTTTTTTTTATTTTTTTGAAATAAATCATCTGAAATTGGTTACTTAACAAACAAATATCTATAAATTTGCATTGATATAATATATTGTTGATGTTATTGTCCATTAAGGCAATGTTGACCATACACCCGTTGAAACTGTAACTCACGCGAAAGTGAAACTTGTAATGGACGCGACATCGCGTGTGGGTTACGTAACCGGCACGCATCGATCCAAGATAGGCACTTACACATGTCTCGATTACTCGTTGGTGCGACTTGAGTCGAATCACACCGGGAAATCGAGCGTGCAACTGGTTCGCTCGCCCCATATCACGTAGTTTGCTCATCACTCGTTCAGATGCGAACGGAATAATCCGAGTTGCATATGAGGCAATTTCACATCTATATTCCGCAAATGAATGTTGGCAATACTGTTTACACTCCGAACTACAAATTATTTTAAAAAAATACTCACACATTAATACTAAATGTATATACAGATAAATATTTTGCTGAGCTCCGGTTGTCAATTGTCATTATTGTTATAAATTATTAACGGTGAAACAAATGAGTTAGTGTATGTACAAAATTAACTATGTGATCAATTACGCTGTCAATATCTTTAGTTTATCGAATAAACCATCTGAACATTTTTCGTAAAGTAATTGCGATCTTATTAAAAAAATAGGAAGTTGGGTAGCTATAAGAGTTATTCAATGTGGTCAACAGGGCGTTAATAATCAATATTGATAAGTAGGTACTTGTTTTTTTTTAATCAATTTTAATTAGACCAAACAAAGATTAAATCAAAACTCTAATCTACTATTATTATTAGAATAAAAATTAAACTTGAGTGACGTGGAACCCTCGATTGAAACGAAGTTAAAATATGTATTTTTTTCTAAGGAAGTACAGAATTTTAAAGATGGAAGCGTTTTTTTTTGACGCTACTCCTCAAGTCTTTTTATATAAAGTTCTAGAGTAGTTTGGATTTTAAAGTTCTAGATTCTAATTACTTCACTCGAGCTTAAAAGTGCTGCTTCTCCCGATATGGACACTTTTCTTTTAATAACTCCCTACTCAGATTACAGAACATAAGGCAGATGGAACGCACGGAACTCGCAAGTGCGACCACCACAGCAAATATGAACTCATAAGTAAATACTTTTTGTCTTTGTGAACAGTTTTTACAATGTTTGAATTAGGCGGCACAGTTTTCATGAAACTTAATATTCACGGGACGTATGCACAACACGACGCATTTGTATTCGCCTTAGACTTCGTATTTGCTTTGGTGGCCGCATTTGCGTGTTCCTTGCCTTCCATTTGCCTTTTGTTCTGCAATCTTAGACTCTCTATGAGAATTAAAGTCAATGTAAGTAACATTTTTAGAGTCCTATACAAAGTTCTCGAGTGTTAATATAGTACTTTCCTTTTCACTGCTTGAGGAAGACACACTAGTTTTTTTATGAAACCAAAAAGACTTCGATATTTTTCATAAACTTTTTTTTTCATATTTTTTGTTTATTTGACAAGCACACAGTGTTTGTACAGCCTGTGACTTGTTCGTAAGATGTTCGTGCTTTTACTAACAATATTCACAACGCCAATTCAAATCTATTTTAGTCCTAGGGATTAAAACGTATAACCGCGTTTTAATCCCTAGGACCCTGTAAATAGAAAAAAAACTAGCTCTTTTTGATCATCTTCATAACAGATGTGATAAAAATAAACATAAGTACTTATGAGTATACAAATACATACAAAACGCTATGAAACAACTAACGGCTGTGACGCAAAAATCTTATAGGTACTTTTTTTCGTCTAGCCCCAATTCGCCATCTTGGCGACTAGAAAGGTAAGGAAAACTTGGTTCTTCTTAGCAAACTTACTTAACTTAGTTCCAAAAAAAACATTTCGCTTTTGACAAATAATAATTATGAACAATACCTGTCAAATAATGCGCTAGGAAGGAAACAATACTTAGATATTAATCTGAACACTTTTGCTAAAAACGACAATTCACGTTGTGCTATCTCGCCACTATCAAAACGCCTATCTCCTTCATTGGCTTACATAATTTTTGTAATTGCATTTTCTCACAAACGCGTAACCGACGATCTTTCTTCCTACTTCTCGCATGCTGCTAGCCATATTCATTCGCTTTTGTTTACTTCCGCTCGAATTAGTTTCGTCTCGACTGTCTTTTGTTCCTGATAAGGCATCAATTTTTATAGAATAACTATTTCTTTTATTTCCGATGGCCATACTTGCTATTACGAGTTTCTTTGTAAAATATTCACTCATTCTATCGTTGTAACTTATTGTATTGTAGTTTTTAGGGTTCCTTGTCTCAGTTGGAAGTAATAAACAATCGTGGTATTACGTTGTCTGTTTGTCAACAGTATTAAATAGTATCAACTACTCCTCAAATCTTCTATCCTCTGGGACTGTAAACAAATTGTGCTAAGATAACGCAATAAAAAAATATTTACCGTTTATGCCTCATATTATTCATTAACACCCCCAAAATAGTAATTAAACCCCATTTCGCATAGACCCAGAGTTATATAATTTTGCATAATTATAGATTATTAGCTGTACGCGCGGTTTATTAGGGATATTTTCCCGCAGTAAAACGTAACCTATGTATTACTCCAGGGTGTCAGCTAAGTTCATACCAAATTTTATTAAAATCTCTCCAGCCTTGTAGACGTGAAGAAGTAACAAACATACACACTCACAAACTTTCGCCTTTATAATATTAGTGTGATTATTAACTTACAAGTCGATGGATGAGTACTTATACTAGGCACAGAAACTACAATCCAAGAATACGACTCACACTTGACACGTATTCGGTAATTAAAACTTATGAAGTAAACCACCAAAAAGTTTGCTATTTCATTGTGGCTGGCAAGGTAGAGGATACCCGAATTCGAACAATAAATCCGCATTGCCTTCTCTTGAAAGTATTGTGAATATAAGGCATTCCGTTTAATTGTTCTTTTTTGCATTCTAATCGAGCAATGTTTCCTCTATTTATTGTCTTAATTACAACGCGGCAACGTAATCTTTTAACATTCAATCTGATCTTTTTTGATCTCGTTAGTGTTTAGAAGTCCAGCAATCCGGTCAGTATTCGTAGACGGCCTTGTTGAGTAGCATACGTTGATAATTGTATAATTTGACATAAGTTTAATTAGTTATCTTCCAATTAAGGCGGCTATTAGATGAATCAAAGGTCTTGCCTTATATGATAATTGGTATACATTTAGCATTATTTGCTATTTATTAAATTTTTATATTTATTAAATGTACTCACCGGTAAAAGAGCAGTTTTTTTATAAAAACCAACTTAACTTTTACTTAATTAAATTTGAGTTTTAGAAAATTATTTTACTATAAATTGTATCTACACTGGCCTGTAAAAGTAAGCGAGTGTCACACTTTTAAAATTGCAATAACTTTTAAAGTACACATATACTTTTGAAATAAAAACGACTCGAAAAAGAGTTTAATTTTATACTAAAGTTTTAAAAAAAGCTAATAAAATTATTAATTGCTATAAAATGTTTTTTATTTTAAATCTCTTAAATTCAAAAGTTAAAAAACAATGACATTTTAAAAATGTGATACTTAGTTTTGCAGGCCACTATAAAAAAAAACTATTGTAGAAATGCTTCGGTAAAAACTTATTTTTACTTGAAAATGTGGTCTTGTGTTCCTGCATGTTCAAGAATATCATTAATTAAAAGTTATATTTATTTGTTCAAATAGGTATATGATCACAGTAATGTCACCATAGAGCTCAATGAGCATTTAGTGCAAACGAACACGCAAATCAACCAATCTAACTGTATAATTTAAAGTTTGCCTGTTAACGCATATACGGAACGCAGAGAGCAGGTTGCGCTCCGATTCCTTTTCTCTTCAGCTTGTAATTTGCGTGTCGTCTGATTTGATATTTTTCTGAGCAACTTTGCATAACGGTGATATACAACTAGGGCATAAAAAATTACGTGAGTAAACCTCCTTTGTTCTAACGGAAATCGCATTAGAAGTAACAATGTGGTCGAATCAAATTTATAATTATATTTTATGTATAAAAAAGATTATGTTTTATTGTCTGAAAAAATAACAGAGCTCAATATAAACGGGGAAGTGCTCTTTATATTTTTTTCAAAAACGTAACCAATTTATTTTGACATTGTATACCTTATTAATTTCTTAAATAACCTAACATTAGGCGGTGTATAAGACATAAGGGAATAAAGCAGCACACGCATCACTCATGTATGTGTATATATTGTAACGTACCTTAATAATCGTCCCATGGTTTCGACTATCATAGGTTCCATTTCGCACATTTTATCATATAACATCATCGATATTCATCAGGCATCATCATATATTTTATTATGTATTTCTGGAAACACATAATTTCAAAAATATCACACCATATTCATCATTTTGTAAATATGTATAATAATTTCTTCTGTACTGAAAATCACTATTCCAGAGTGCTGGACACTTACCGGCATTTCTCTTTATTCTGTTATTTATTTGTTTTCATTATTTTTGCTTCAATTTTATCTATTTTTAGTTTATTTATTTTATTGACATTTGTGACACTTAATGTTTTTTATCCGTTGCCATGGCTACCCATGACACGGATACTCTCTCCAACTACGTCTATGACTATTCAACCTCCACAGACCACCTACTTTGATTCTTTTTGGCTCGATTCGAACCGTGTCTAAATTTAAATGGTTCCGGACCTATAAAAGACCGAGCCTCCCTGATCATTGATTCATTTCTACGGCAAAAGTTGCCTACTCAACTTTTGATAGCTCGCTACCGAGCTCTAAATTAATAAAAGGTCTTGTCCCGGGACCGACTGCCCCGGCACTCAAGAAAGACCTCAAATCTTTTCAGCACCCTTTGGCTCTCTAAACAACTACTTAACTCACTACTTACTACTCTACTACTTTTCTCGTCATCTTCACGTACTCGCAACCTCATCGGTGGGACTGCCGCCTGGACTCCAGCTTCTTCGGCCAGCCTCCAACTGCTTCAGCCCGCCTTCTACCGACTCCTGCCGTTACATCAACGCCTGCCACTGGGCCTACCTGCTTATACCTGCCACTGGGCGATTTTCGCCGGCCAACCTACCAGCAGCGCCGCCAGCCACCACCAGGGCAGGCCAAGACCTGAGACGACTGAACAAGAGCGCTTCTGCCTCCAAGGAGCGCCGTCCATCTGCCTGCAGCACGACCTACCGTTCAAGCCACCCCTGAAGATCGCCTACGACCCACGCCCACTTCACCACTTCCACTTCACACCCCACATTTCACACACACCATACCCCTATTCTTTTTTTAATCTGTAAATACTTCTTATTCTTGTAAATATATATATTTTATAACCTCTACCTGTTTTCTTTCTTTTTATTTTTAGCTACACGACAATATAGGTATATATTGTCGCGTGTGTCGCTCTTGACGCTCGTAGCGTTTCAGCCTTCGCCGAGTTACTTCCCAAATTACATGCTCATCGAGAAGACCTGCGCACACATCCCACACACATACATATATTTATATATATATATTCATGTGACGCATTTTCGTTGTATCTTTTGCATAGGATTTTTCCATTTACACCCCGTCCGAAAAAATATTGACTTGCAGTTCTGCTTATTAAAAACAAATTCTCAATTCAAATTCATAATTCTTAAATACATGTAGTTCCTTATACTTGAGAAATATTTAAGCGCTTTAATGATAGAGTATTTTGTAGCATGACCACCGTCAATGAGGTGTGATATTTAGTTTAACAAACCATAACAGCCATCGTAACACTTGAGACACTTTGCGGTATAATGGGGACATTGCTGTGAGTATTCTAAGCTGACTGCAGACACTGACAAGTAAGTAAATAAATACTGCAATATTTTATATCAACACATATATGTGACGTTGACTTTACTTATGCAAAGAAAATTACAGGCTTTTCTTGAGCAATAATAGCCAAATATTGTCAAGATTTAGTTCATATTAATAAATAATTCTAATACCATTTTCATTAATAAAGTATATTTCTATTTTAAGCATTAAAATGCTGCAGTGTGATTTATATATCTAAGGAAAACTTTTACCAGAAAGAATCCAAGTGTCAGGCAGAATCCATTTCTGCTTTTTAAGAACTTTCATTTATATAATAAAACTAAGAGCTCTTAATGTATTTTATCATTTATTCATGTAATTAGAAATGATTTCCTTTAGATAAGCATTTTTATAAAGTTTAACTTTATCTCCATGATTGTAGAGACTATTAATCTTCGTGTCGCAAAACAATTATCCCTGTGCTATTGACTTTTAAAAGTCATTAAGGCAAGCACTTTTGTCAACACTTCGTGACAATTCCTTGCAAAATTTGAAGATTCTATAATCACCACTTACGCAATTTAAGCACTGGTAAGTTGGAATGAAAATTAAATAGAATCACCTATTTCATTATTTGGTAAGCTTATTTATATACAATTTTACGTATTTATTAACCTTTTTTTTAAGCTCGTCCTGACTTTTCTCTCAATGTTTTTCATTTTAAATATAAAGAGTTCATCATGTATAATTGTACTGATTCTATTATATGTATATATTTCGTATACCCACACCGCGACCAAAAACAATGACTCATCTCTTAATACAGTTAAAAAGAAATGATTAGGTTCGATTAAGGTCCGAGTCCGACGTGGAATGTTATGTAGTAAAATTTTCTTTAGATTTAAAGAAATTATAATCTAAGCTTATTTGTCCTTATGTAATTTCAAGCTACCAACCTTGATTCGGCTTTTGAGAGATTTCAACGTATTTTACCTTTTAAACATACACAATTTGTAGCTTTGTTGCCGATATTTGTAGCCGATAAATTCGTTGAAATTTTCCCGATTGGGTCCCAAATCAATGTTGTATATATTTCCATCACACTAACGATATTGAAATCAGCTACTTGAAATTACTCAAGTGCATTTCAGTACTTATTTACATAAGTATTTTCAGTTAGAAAATAAAAACAAATTCAATATAACAACAAAAATTATTAACCAAATGGTATGCAAGGTTTTCCCATATGTTGGTACAAAAGACATCAACGAACGCTTAATACTCGTACAATTCAAAATCTTTCAGTAATAGTCAAATATTGATATAGTCTATATTCATATTGCTGATAAAGTCTCTGATAGCCTCCCTGGTACTTATATTGCAGATAAACTACAATATATTTTATAGGAATTGTACTATATAATTATTAATATTATATTATATATCATAAACTATCTTAAAACTTAACTAAATACATTACTAACATAGTATTGTATCCTATGGTATTATTCTCTGGGGAACAGCAGCCGATATTGAAACTATATTAATCTTGCAAAAAAGCTATAAGGGCTATTTATCTACTTAGTTCTAGAACATCTCTTAGAGAAAAATTTAAAGAAATCGGGATTTTGACTGTTGCTTCACAATTCATTAATAATTGTATACTTTTTGTTCGAAGCAATATTAGCTTTTATCTCAAACACAGTGACATACATTCTTTTAATACAAGGAATAGAAATAAACTGAAGATACCAAACTACAGGTTACAGAAGGTTCATAAATCATTTGTGGGTCACGATATACATTTCTATAATAAGATTCCTAATGATATCCTTGATTTGCCTCCTCATAAATTTAAAATACATATTAAGAATTGCTTACTTAAGAAAGGATATTATACTGTAAATCAATATTTGAATGATAAAACGGCCTGGTTGTAATTTTTCAAAAGTTATATTAAAACTAGGGCCCCCAACCTTAGAAAGAGTTTTGAAGAGAACCTTGCACTTACTCCATTTCATATACATGTTCATTTTGTTTTGAAAATTGTTTCTTGCTATTTTGCGACTTTTCTTTGCACTTATTGTTAGTAAATTCGTTGATTGTCTATTGTTACATATTTGACATTATGTGATGGAAGTTGACCTAAACACATGTTTGCAAGTTTGATGTCAACTTTCAATTGGACGACACTGTATGAAATAAAACAGTGAGAAAAAAGCAGCCTTTGCTGAGTTTCTTGCCGGTTCCTCTCTAGGTTTCTTCCGGTCTATATTTATCTTGCAAAATTTAGATTTGCGAACCGATAGCGTAGCTTTTAGGTATTCACAAGTGCTTGTAACAGCCTAGACTGAATAAACGATATTGAATTTTGTTTTTTTTTTAATTATGAACTAAGAATTGAAGGAACCGGCAACTAATTTTATTACTTGGAAAGTAACTTTATGTCATTGCATTTCCGTCTGTCTGTTTGTTATACTTCCACGCCTAGTTAGTTAAACCGATTTTGATAAATATTGGCGCATGCATGACTGCAGCGCAGTGCCGTAGCAGTGAGGTTTGCACCATTGTAAATGGCTGGTCATAGAGTAGGTGACCAAAATGTATTATTTCAAGCTCTTTCTACTTCGAATGACATTACCCACCCACGAATCCGTATTGAACCCGAGTGGTGGGATGGCCCATTCTCTCTATTGCATCCTCCATCCATCCTAGTATTTCTTAGGCTGCATGGCAGCGCCATCTCTTAGCATTGTACGAAGATGCGGATTTTAATCCCGTCTGAAACCTACCCCGAGTAGTTTTTTTTTCTAGTAAAATATTGCTATATATATCTTTAGATATAAGAAAAGTAATCAAGAACATGATAGTAAATCGACATTTAAGTCCATTCTCCTTTGCGTGTATGTCTACTATTAGCGTAGACAGCGATATATCACAAACCTAGCTACGCCATTAAGTTCTCTACCATTTGTAACAAAATTTTGTTAATTTACGATTTCAAAATCCTAACATTAAGAAGAGCTCTCTTCATTATCTAACTGAACTGTTTGTGAGAATATTTGGAAGTAACTACAATGACGTAACGATAAGCGACTGCTAAATGCGTTACATTTCTTAGACTCTTACACTCACGCCAATTAGCCTAGCCCCAAAGTTAGCTCTGTAAGGCTTGTGTTATGGAATATTTGGGTAACGGGTTGAATACACACTGATACAACACATAATTATGTTTGTAGTTTATTCATATATATATATGTTTATTTCTAAATACATATCCGAGCAGATAACTATTCTGATTACGAATTTATCAACACAAATCCAATTAGCCTGGGACAAGGAATAGTTGTATTTTCTCTTGTTTATTTTTATTATATAAATATGAAAATTTAACAGTTAAAGATAATAAGATGCAAAAAAAAATATAAACGTACAGTTACGTTTTTAACCACTACCAGTTAGATTTAATATGATATCATAAAAACGCAACATTATGATTACTACCGGTAGTGTATACCACTAAAGATGAAGCAGCGCAATGTTTTAAATTGTCACAAACGCTCTCAAAACAAAACCGTGAAAATACTAGAGACAGAATTTACCAGAACACCGCGGATCGCTATAAAGGTCGAGTGGTGCGGTTCATTCTAATATGAGCCTTATGCAATGCTGCGTAAGGGAGAAAGTGCAACGACATCTTGTTTACAACTTATACGCGTTACCTACTTAGATATAAGTAGGTACTACGCACAAGCGGGTACTAGTTAACTCTTAATTTAAGGGGAGTTTTCTTGAATGCGTCGATTGGCGTATATAAGCGCGATCGGCGCCGCGCAGAGACTGTTGAGTTTCAACAGCGATTTCGGAATACAAAGGCGATCAAAGTGCAGGTATGGTTTTCAGGTGCGCTTGTTTAAAGACTTAAAACAGTATTTAGTGAGTATTTTGTGATTAACATTGTGTGTTAACTGTGTGAACTGTTTGGTGAATAAAGAACTGTCAAGCGTGAACTGGCATATAACTGGTGACAAAAGTTACATGCCAATCACACGAAGGACATGAAGGCTGCTATAGATTCAAAGCTTGAAGTATTTAGAGCAAGTTTATATTACCTTCAGGATGAAATGGAATGCGTAAAGACTAGTACCAACAAACACCAAGAGACTCTAGAGAAACACCAGGAGACTCTAGACACACACCAGAAGGCGAATGCGAGGAGACTCTACAAGGCCATGAAAAAATGTTATGAGCCCTTCAAAACACAGCCACGGGTACCGCAAAACCAAACTTTTAAGTACCGGCGTTTGATGGTAGAACTTCTTGGACGGCATTCAGACACCAATTTGAAGTCGTAGCCAAGGGGAACGGCTGGGACAACGAACATGCCCTGCCGCACCGCACCACCACACAATCGTACTCACTCTTGCACTCAGAGGGGTGCTCTTCTGACATTGGAAAATGTACCAGCCGATCAACGAAGTTTGGAAACTCTCCTCAAGGCTCTGGAAGCACGTTACGGTGATAAACACTTAGAACATGTGTATCGAGCGCAACTAAAGGCACGGTCACAGAAATCAAGAGAAGGATTGCAGCTGTGGGCCACGGAGTGTGAACGACTGGTACCGTGCCTATGCGTTCAGTAAGACATCCATAGAAGACATTGTAGTTCAAGCTTTTGTGGATGGTATAAGAGACCACGAAGTCAGAGCGGCCGTTTGTTTGGGACATCATTGGACCCTGGAAGCCTGCTTGGTCCACGCACTCAATATATAGTTTTATTATTCATATTCAATGTAATTTAAAAAATCCAGACAATTTAAAGATACGGACAAAGTCCGGACTAAAGTCTAGAAGTCAGGATATGTCCAGACTAATTCATACGGATGGTAACCCTAGCCATGACCCACCACGCGGGCCCAGTGTGGATTGGTGGGTGCTAACGACTGAGGATACAGCCGGGACCAAAGGCTTAATGTGCCTTCCGAAGCACGGAGGAGCTCGAGATAGTAATTTTGGTCACCAATCCAATGACCGACCACTGTGAAAGTTGCTTAACTTCAACGATCGCAGCCGAACGGGCAACCACTTGCGCCATCGAGCTCCACTCTCTTAGATATTTTTATTTATAATACATTTTTAAGATATATCTTACTAACACTATAAATGTGAACATTTGTTTGTTTGTTACTCAATCACGCAAAAGCTTTTGAAAGAAATTAGACGAAATTTGGTACGTATATAGTTAATGACCTGGATTGAGACATAGAATACCCGGAAAATTTTAGGTTTCTGAGGGATTTTCAAAAAACAAAACATAACGTGGACGAAATCTCGCCGCGACCGCTGCGCTGGTTGATAAATATTACTACTTTTAATAATGAACATTACAATGAAGTCTATAATTAGAGAAAGGGTTGGTAGTGTAATGTATATTCTCAATATTTTACTTCTATTTTTATTATGACCTTCACCGTCCACTTTCAGAAATATCAGTTGAACCTTTATTTAATTATAAAATGCAGGTTAATTAAATGCAGTACACTTTGTAATTTTCCCAACGATTATAATAAATACATACATACTAACAAAGAACAGTAACTTCTTAGTTACAACAACGAAAATAAAATAAATTCAGTTGCTTCACCTTCCTGTTTCCTTAAAAATAAAGTTATCACAACATCAAAAGAGACTGTTTCTGAGTACGTTAAAGGAAAAGGGTCTTTGTCTGTTAAATTTGCATTTCTCGCTTTTATTGCTTAACCATAACATAAATTCAGTACTTATATTTTAAAGACCCGGGTCAAAACGCAACTTGAATAATGTTTTATTCAGTACATTTTATATAAAAATATTATTTATTTTTTCAACTATTCGACACAAAAATATTATTTTTTATTTTAATATTTTTTTAAATAACTTACGTTCATTACAATATGATGACAGACGTAAAAATCGTGACTAATTAATACAAACATAATTAACAGCTCGTTTAAATGCAGCCTTTTCGAAAGTACCTAGTATAAACGTATCTAGACGTAGTAAGTATTACTGCCCTACCGCTACTATAATACCTACATACTAAGTAACACTACGATGTAATTTAAAAGTATGCTTTATAGAGACAAAGTTTTCTACACCAAAAGGTGCACAAATCTACCTTGTTCAAAGGGTTATTTTTAACGGTCTAGTACCCATTGGACCCTCAAGATTCGACCCAAAAGCAAAAAGTGCCCATTGGACCTCTTTTTTGGTGTCCATTGGACTTTCTTAAAACATTTTATATTCAATGTGCCCATTGGACCTCTTTCTTGGTGCCCATTGAACCTCCTTAAAAAAAATATATTCAATCCACGACAGGCGATCAGAAACGGAGTCAGTATTAAATAAGAGGATGTGTGTATTTCTCTTCGTATCTGTATGAATATTTCTCTCGAATTGCGGTTGATTTGAAAGGGTTGTTTCTGTTTACCCAAAACATTAATGCATGGGTTGATTTTGTTGCGGTTTCTTATTTATTTAAAGGTTCTCATCATGTTTGACCATCAGGAAGCATCGCAGTGTGGTTGGAGAATCCTTCATACCTCAACCATTCAGTTCTAAGAAAACACTTAGTTTATTATTTTATAAGAAGTTCTTCAACAACTGGGAAAAGTACAAACTCTCCCATATATTTCCTCTTCATAGTTTTAGCTTTGAATGGAAAGGTGAGCTTTTTAGTATTGTTTACGTAATAAAATATTTCTGAGAATCTAAATACAAACAATAATAAAATAATAGAAAAATTGCACTCCTACTGCAATCAATAAATTTCAAAACCTCTAAATAAAAGCAGGCTCGTTAGGGCAAGACAACTAATTCGTCATAATCAACTTGCCTTCGGAAATAAGGCTCATGATGATAATTTTGGTCAGGCATAAGATGGGTGACCAAAATTGTAACCTTTAAAATTACTTCATTTCCAAAATCGTAGAACGAACAAGTCATATAAGCTATTAGTGCTTTTAATATTCCAATAGTAGTTATCACGCGGGAACAATACACATAATTTGAGTAACCTATACCTAGAACTATAAACTCCCCTCACGTATTCTTTAGGTAGATGCAAAATACGTGTCTCCACAATGCTCTGTATCACGCACCACATAAAATTTCACGTCTTAAAAAAACAAAACCTACCGCAGTTAGCATCTATGACATAGACAACAGCGCATTCAATTAAACGCTAGCAATTGTGAGCGTGTGAGCAGTTATCAACGTAATAATTCTAGCAATAAAAGTCATTGTGCGTTAGTAACGTAAGTGAAAATTAACAAACTAGCAGTTTTTAGGGTTCCGTAGTTCTGACAAGGAACCCTTATAGTTTCGTCATGTCCGTCTGTCCGTCCCCGGTTTTACTTGGAGACTATTAGCACTAGAGCGCTGTTATTTTGTGGAGATATGTATATCGATCACGCCGATAAAATAGTAGAATAAAATTTTACAAATATTTTTTTTGGATGGATCCCCTACATAGAACCTGGGGATATTGTTGAATAGGTCCTTTAAAATGATTTAGGGGTTTTTAAGACTATTTGATTTAGGGATCCGTTTGCGAAATATTGAACTTAATGGTTTTTATAAACCCCCCTCTCCCTTGAAAGCTAAACTATCCTAAATCAAATTGAGTTTGAGACGCAGTTTGACTTTGAATTAGGTATTTTAGTTGTGATGCATAGATAGATATTAATTGGTTTTTCTAATTGCCGATATAGAAATAAAGACTACTTCTATATTGTGGTAACTACAGAACCCTACATTGCGCGTGGCGCGCCACGCACTTGGCCGGTTTTTTTTAATTATGAAACATTATGAAAGAATGGCTATAATGTAGAGAGTTAAGTTTAAGTTTTTTTATATTTACAATTATTACATGTTGTACACTTGCAAGTTAATGGAAAAATTTCAGCATTTTAATTTCTTAAACTACAGAAATAGTCACGCTAAAACATTCCAACATAAATCTATTTTTATGAACTGTTAAAGGAAAAAAAATACGTAAATAACTGTTTCGTAGCATGCAATTCTCAGTGGATATTGTAAATCGCAAGAAGGTCAACGGGCAAAAAGTTCATGCGTATTAGCATCAATGAGTTGGCCAAGTGCGAGTATTATTCGTGATATGGATCCTTATAAAAACTTTTTGTTCATAAAACAACATAAAAAATCACATACAATAAAAACTAGAAATAGTTTTTACTCACAAAAAAACACGTTTTCAGGTTCTCCACGGATAAGACGCAAACAATTAGTAAAACTAAAGACTTATTTAATTATTAGTGTTTTTCTTTTTATTTATTTGTTAAAAATATAAATCCTAATAAATTTCTAATTAAGGATGTTCAATTCTACTGCGTATTTTGTTAATTGGATACAATCAAATTTCAGCTCAGCTTTCACTCTAAAAATATACTTCCAGACGTATTATAACACATTTTTATCAAATTTTCTTGTAGTAAAAATAAATATTATAGTAAGGAACCCTAAATTACAATAAAAAGTAAGACGATCAATGTCAATGATCGCTGGAGCATGCAAGTGACTTGTGATTGTGACTCACAGAATAAGATGTAAAAGGTGAATATTGTTAGAATTGAATTGAGTACATAACTGTTCGTCTGACCGCAAACTAATATATAATAATAACTATTCGATCAAAACATGTCAGACTGCAGAACAAATGGCGTCGTGAAAATACACACCCCGTTACTCAAGCTTCAATAATTGTAGGAAGTTCTTATTAAAGAGTTATTTATGACTGTGTAATTCGCTGCGGCCTTAAATTTACAGGTTAAGAATAGATAATTAACATCATGCATATCGTAATTATTTTCTACATTTTACCGTTACCCATAAATATAAAGGATACAGTGATTCCATAAGCGAACACTCCATTCAACAATAAACGTAAATACTGATAACATGTAATATTATAATTCGCTAAAAAAACCATATTCATCTATACTCTATATTTTTAAAATAAAGAGGAAAAGTTTTCATACGGAACCCTAACTTTTTTGAAAATACTTTTGGGCCTTTGTTCATCAGGGATAATGTAGGATTCTAAATTTGAAAGTTTTTTTCAAATCGGTCCAGAAGTTTCGGAGCCTATTCAATACAAACTGCAAACAAACTGCATTCAAACTGCGAAAACTCTTAAATGGAAAAGAAAATTTCATAAGCGTTGGAAATTGTATGGGAATCCTTTACATTATAATTTTTTTAAACTTTTACAAAAAAAATCAAAACACAGGCAGAGTGAATGTTTTAAAAATTACATAAATTATGAAAAAAAAATCTTACCCTAAATAATTTTGGACATACGTAAAAGGCGTTAGGGCTAATAGTAAGATACCGGAATAACTACGCTGTAAGGGACAGAATAGTAGTGATAGGAAACGTATTTGTGAGTTCTTTAGCTATTGCTAAACAATGTTACTCTTAGCTATTGCTGTTAATGTTAGAGAATTAATTAAAGAAACTATAGGTCTTTTAACCAATGATATCTATGTATCAATTGTAAACATGTGTGACTGTTTCTTTCTTATTAATTATAAAATAATAAACAAACAAACAATCAAATCCTTTCTCTTTATAATATTAGTATAGATAGCAGTATAGTGTACACTGAAGCGAAGCGAGGGCGAGCCCCTAGTCTTTTATATTTTTTATCTCGATTTTGTATCTCAGTAATTCTGTGGTAGGTAGAGCTGCGGTTAGGAAACTTATGTAATATAAATTTAACTGTGATATATATGATGAGGACAGTTGACACATTCACCTTGTTATTTCTGCTACTATCACGTTTTTAAGCACGAACTGACTCCAACCAGCAAACAATAATTCAATACCGGTACTTGTGGTAGAGAAATACGCCGGCGTATTACTCAAACCAAATGTCAGGATACTGTTATCGAGTAATATAATCACGTCGAGATTGACCCCGCGAACAATGTTTCGTCTCTATTCTCATTTTAATAAGTGCTATATTGCTCTGTAAGTGATGTTACTTTCGCAGATGAATTATGTTTTGTGAGATATTTGATCAGTGATTTGTGTATTCAAAATGAATGTACCTAACATAAAGTACTTCTACTTGACACAGATACGGCATGTAGTTTACATGTTCGCAATAAAATATTTAAATTTTGTGTTCATTTTAAGATTACTAGGTTAATGTACTTTAGTCAAAGAAGGTTTTTGTCGACCAAAGGTCACATAAAAATCATAGTACATCATTTTGATTATATTGTATGGTCCAAAACAAAAGACAAAGAAAACCTTTTTTTATTTAAACATACTGGACATAAAGTAGTAGGAAATTTCAAGTCGTTAACTATCCATCTTAAGTATAAGCACGAGCAGGTATTTTTATTCTGATTCATATTTATTGACTGCATTCCAAATATCATCTGGGTGATGTAAATAAATATACTTTGTAACAGTTCCATGAATATTCTTTGATTTTTAACAATATGTTGTATAACATTTTAAAATTATGATTTCTCAAGAAGTATCGGTTATACAGATATCGATCAACAATCTGTACATGTATTTACTAAATTTACAGAAAACTTTTTTTTATTTTTTTTCCAAAACTAAAGTAGGTAATACATTTACTATGGGTTCTCTCTTTAAGACAGAATCTTGTTGCTCTGAAATTCATTTGGCATAACACACTTGGTATAATATCTAATATATAAAATTCTCGTGTTGCGGTGTTTGTGGTTAAACTCCTCCGAAACGGCTCGACCGATTTTCGTGAAATTTTATATGCATATTCAGTAGGTCTGAGAATCGGATGTAATCTATTTTTCATCCTCCTAAATGTTAAAGGTAATCCACCCCTAATTTTTTTTATTTTAGTTTTTTTTTTTTAATATTTTTATGTTACATCATACAAAAATGCATACAACCCTAAAGTTTCACCCTTCTACCACCCACCCCTATTTTATGGCGGTACGAAATTCGCTGGGACAGCTATATAGTAGGTATTTCTATAGATATTCAATATACGGATGGTGACATTGTAATGCTCCATACCTATATAAATAATTATAAAAAAGTGGCTTCAGACTTTCTCATTTCAGAACCAATACAATATTAAAAAAAGGAACAAGCGCAAGACACAATAGAACGTGACGTAAGGAGTATTCGAAAATTAAAAAAAATCGAATAAATTGAATGCCGTAGAGTGAAAACCGAGGTTCCCTAAGCGATGCGTGTGGAACTGAATTTTCTTTCATTGAATTTACGTCCTTCAAATTTGTTTGTGTAGCTTATGTAAAATTGTTTTTTCGTTATATAGTGAAAAGCTCTTCCTCTGTTTCCTTTTGTTTATTTGTTGTTAATTTTTCTTTGTATTCTAGATATAAATGCTGATTCATTATATTTACAAAGTATTTAATACACCCGTGTGAAGCCGGGACGGGCCGCTAGTTATATATAAAATTCTCGTGTCACAATATTAACTAATATTACCATACTCCTCCGAAACGGCTTGACCGATTTTTATGAAATTTTATATGCATATTCAGTAGATCTGAAATACTATCTACTTTTCATACCCCTAAGTGTCAAGGGTCGTCCACCCCTAACATTATTTTTTTATGTTTTGGGACATTTTTGAAGTTATACTTCTTTAGGCGCGTTATGAAAAATGATGAGAGTGAAATTTTAAGATGCGCGCGCATCACTGTAACACAAAATTTTAACAGCATGAAGTTGGTCGCTTTAGCGACCAACTTCATGCGTTACTTTTGTGTTTACCGCACATTAAGATAATCTACCAACAAAATATAAATAGAATCTCTATTTAGTGGGTGCTAACGACTGCATTGTGAAGGCCTATCAAAAGTATTTATTAATCTGGAACAACGGAACCAAAGCGCGATTCAGGAGACTACAGCGCCATCTCTTGACCATTGGTGTAGTAGAACCAAAAACCACATCTTTATTTTTTGTAATAAAGTAACAGTTATAGGTATTCATATTTATAATATCAAAAGTATTTATTAATCTGGAACAACGGAACCAAAGCGCGATTCAGGAGACTACAGCGCCATCTCTTGACCATTGGTGTAGTAGAACCAACAACCACATCTTTATTTTTTGTAATAAAGTAACAGTTATTATAGGTATTCATATTTATAATATTTATCCACATGTTTCTAGTTTGTATATTCGGAATACGTGTTTGAGTTTCATACAAGTGCAAATCACATATGTTCTAATAAATTATATTCAGTAGCGATTTTAATTGAATATTTTGATTATTTATTTATTTTTTCAAATTAAAACTGAACTTTATTGACTGTGTCCTTTTCCAGACTTTTTAGTAATTTATTGTAATTAATTATTTGCATGCAATTAAAAACTAATTTTAAACGATGCCAAAGAAGGATAACTTCTCACGCGCCTACATAAGTACACGCACCCATTTTTTTTTTTTATTGTTTGGCATTAAAAAATACATTGGTCCACCCTTAATTTTCACCCTTCTACCATCAAACCCAATTTTTATGGCGATACGAAGTTCGCTGGGTCAGCTAATCTTTTTATATAATCTTCTGTAAACCACTTTTTTTTAACCGAATGTTTATATGTCCGAATTAATAATGGCATACTTTTAAGATGGCAGAATTTTAATACGCATACCTAATACCTTTGTTAAAATTTTATTCTGCATATTTTGGTTAATCATAATCGGTGTTCGGGGTCAGTGGGTTAGGTTAGGGTAGTCTGATGACCTAAACTTAGCGCTAGCCGAGCCAGCAAAGCGTGCCTTGGCAGCAGCCGCCATAGAGCCTGCCAACGTAGATTTAGATAAATAAGAAAGAAATTCAAAGAAAAAATTTACTAGTAAAATTTTCTTTGGATTTAGACATCTAGCAGTTTTATGCTTAAATAATATATAAATAAAAGAAATGCTAAATATTTATATCCCAAAAGACGATTCTGATGGTTGGTGGATGGATGGTGCTTATTGTGGATACAAAAATTGCCTATGATTCTGGCTTATAGAATTATGAGTTTTAAATGTCTAATAAATTAGTAAATGCTATATGATTTTCTGAGTAAGAACGTAGATGCCATCCGCTGTTATGGTCTGCGCAGGCGAAAGACTTTTATCGGCAAAGGTCAAAAGGCCGCCGAAAACTTGTCACGGACTTAATACAAACAATGTGCAAACATTTGTCCCCCAAAAAATTAGAAAAGCGCATGCTATGGAAGTAAAAATATTCACATATTACGTTGTGTTGTAATTTACACAAAATTTAAGAAAAAGCGAAGACGTTTTTAAATAGTCTACCGCGTACTCGGTAAATCAGTTCGAGCGGGCAACGCGGACTCTAGTTCGCTGTCTGCGGTGCTGCACCTAGTCACATGAGTTCTATTTTTTCAGATACACCCGCGTACTTTTGTTCAGTTCGGTCTCTCGGTGTCCACCGTTGTTTGGTAGACTTTTTATAAACGGTATTTTAATCCGTCGTGTGCGTTACAGTTGCAGTTGTAAGCGATTTATTTTGACGGATGAAAAACTCCGCGGACAATTATCCCTTGTCTGCGCAGGCATTATAATAATATGTCATTAAAAGTTCTGCGATAAAAGGTAGAACACGTTTTTTATGCATACTATTCGTCTAGGATACAGTTGGACTTGGAAATAGAGTGATTACATTAGTAAACTTGCAGTGAAAACCAAGGTTACAGAGATTAAATTTCCACAAGGTTAAAGTTTGTGTGGTTTTATTCGTCCAAGGGTGTAGTATATACATAAAAATTCGTATTCAAGTCAGGTTTATTAACTTGTATGTTTGTGTGCATGTTCTGTTGTCTGCTCAAACACATGCTCATGTGGAATCGGAGTGAAAGAAAAACAAAAACGCAAGTGCAAGTTAAAATTAAGTATACAAGTGAATGGTTCAGATAATCTTACATTTTTTTCCATAAGAACCTTTTAAAAAATATTATAAATCTTTAAAAATTATGCATGAATGAAATCATTTAAGTCGTTCTTAAGTTACTATTATTAGTTAGTGAAGTACCAAAGTAAACAGGGATTATTTTTTTATTAAAGATTTTCAAAATGGTTCAATCATTTACCCAAACCTATAAGGCGCGACGTCATGCTATATATTGCAATCTATTTAAAAAGACACGATCGACGACCGTTTCAATTTTCTCTTGGTAGAATAGAATGAGGGATGGCAGACTACCAAAATCCCGAAGGGAACAGTTACTTAATAATTTATAGACGAATGAATTATTTATATTTAAAACTAACTAAACGATGGATAAGTAGTAGAAAACATAGCCTGAACTAGAATTTGCCTGTGTTTCACATTCAATTAAGTTTAAACATCACTCCCATGGTTTACAACTGAACTACGCTACATGTGGCAGTGATTGTATCTTCGATATAGTCTGGAAACAATAACACGTTGTCATGTACGTTCACAATAAAAAAAACAATTCACAATGATAATTTAGTGTGAAACTAAGCTTACTCTATGGGTTATAAAACATACATGTTTCAGGGTAAAATATAAGTGCGCATTATACAAATACATGTTATGCATATTCGGACTCAAGACATTTACAGCAGAAAGCGCTGTTTTTACAACACTTTATCCTCTTTTTGGTTTAATCTAAGCATTGCACCAACCGCTCGGCAAATACTCCTATAAAGGCTATTGACACTGCGCGATAAAATTTTCAGTCTAGAATAGTATATGAATACAGTTGTAATCTTATTTAACCAAACTAAATTTCAAAACGATTTCCCTTATCCGTCATTATATGCATCACTGGTGCGTAATATATTAAATAAAAGAATGCCTAACGGAGTACGTAAAATCACATATGTTTGTTAACTTGTCCTAAATTAGTCAACGACGGATTCCCACAGTGAACTGCGAGGCGGCATCTCTGCACGCCAGCTATTGTTTTACTGAGGTCAAGGCCACTATAGTAAGTAATCGCTTTTACTAGTGCGTTCCCGTCTGCCACTACGCAGGTGTCTTTCTTATCAAAATAAACTTACAAATAATCCGAACGACTTCTGAATTCATAATCAATTCATGAATGTAATTTCTTTCGTGTTAGCCTACATATTAAGTAAACCGGTGTTCCATTCTTTATCATCCATGTTCCTATCTAAAAAAATTTACAACACTTGTGCAATTTATCAAACATTTAAAATACTTTCTTATTCCCAAGTGTTACTTAGACTTAAATATTTTTTATGACAAATTTTCAACCAGCCAATGGAATGCTTCAAAGACCCTTTACAAGTTTATATATATTTTATTTAAATTATGAATAAATAATAATATGTTTAATGAATGTGTAATAATGTATGTGTATAATGATTGAATCTATATTTATATATATTTTTATGTACAACTGAATAATAATGTATTTTAAAAAGCCCTCTACTATAGTGGCTGTGCCCTTGCAAGGGCGTCTCGTGGTTACTGTATTTTTCAGTACCACCTTATGGGCCGGTCAATTTCGCCGCGAACGATAGCACAAAGTGAATCCTATACTACAAACGCACACAGAGGGCAAAAAACCGCGGCTGTCCGCCGTGGATCATACAAACCAGTTTGTATGCAGTAACGCAGACGGGGCGGCGCGGAGCGGCTAGCTCAGTCCGCGCCACGCGCTTTTTAGTGATGGACTATTCACTAGAACGAACGTCCTGAACTGACTGCCTCTGCCCGTCGTGTGCTTTGTGTACGCGGCGAGGGCAGCCGCAGACATCGACGGGCAGACGCGGTTTTTATTGCTTCGCGGACAAAAAGCTCGCCCCGCCCCGTCGTCTGCAAAGCGCCTTAACGGGATTGTTACCATGTACCTTATTTTTTTTATTTTAGAACATAATGTTGAAATGGCTTATTCCTTTTGTAGTAGGTTTTATTTCTTGTTTTACTAATATAAAATGAGGTTTCAAATGTTACACATAACTTCGTTCAAACATAGTGTACCACGACATTTACGTTTGCTATTTTTCTTGTGATCTTCCGAAAGTTGTTACAAAGATTTAACCATTATACACATACGTGTAAATAATCAGTTTAACGCTCCGCATCACGCAAATGTCATCACAACAATACCATTGTTAGATTAAATGCAGTACAGATCACGCAACTGACACTTTTACTGGTGCATTCCTACGTGGCACTATTTAACGAACAATATTAACTATTTACCAGGACAAAGTGGAAAAGTGGATGTTTTTATTACACGATAGAGTAATATTTTCAGTATATATTTTTTATTTATAATAACAATTTTTTAAAGCAATATAATTACAATATTGTGATCAATCGCATCTTAAAACCACAGAGGTTTGAATTTTTGTGATATATATCTGCATATTTTATATATATTCCACCATAACGTCTTTATCTTAACAATTTGGAAAGTTTCGGATTTCATTGAAATCTTAACAATATTCCAGGTAACACTGCTATATTTTTTACTTTTATATATAAAAATATGTTAAAATGTAAAAAATAAATTTCAGTTTTTTTTTATTGGTAAAGCTACTCTTTGGCTAGAACTCAAAGATTAAAAAGAAAAAAGTCTACAGAACTCACTTCTTTGCCGTGACTTTATTGAAGTTTTTAGTTCCTTTTTCGGCAGGACAGCCGTGTTTTTAATTTCTTAAATTATTTATTTATGTACTTAGTATTACAAATCCAGTCAAAATCTATTATTTGTTTGCTTGTCAACTGATATTAATGTGAAAGACATGAATATATATTGGTAAATAACATCATCACATCACTTGTTAAAAGTATTAATCGAACAATAAAATCGTTATAATCACAATATTTATTTATTTCTTTGTTACCAAAACAGTAAACGACGGACTTCATGATACAGTTAGACATTCCTCAGTAAGGGTGATGGAAGCGAACTATATGCCTAAGGTATATAAAAATATCATAACAATATCTAAGGATAGTTAGATAGGAAGGATAGTTTAAGAAACCGCTACTTTTATAACTAGACTGTTACCCAAAAATTACATTACTGAATTTTAATTGGATATTTTTCTTTTATTATTTTTAATATCTTATTATTATGTTATAATAACATAACAATAAGAATGGGTTTACTTTTCATATCCTTCAAAACATTTATGTACATAGTTTAAGCTGTTACAAGCACTCATGAATGTCTAGAAGCTACGCCGCTTCTAGACATTCATGAGTTCATCGTCGGTTAATAAATTTACGGCGACAGAACTAGTACTGAGAAAAACCGACAAGAAACTCAGGAAGGGCTGTTTTTTTTCCCAGTATTACTATATACGGAGTCAAAGTAGTATAGAACAGACTTATCTCCGCTGGCAGCACCCGCTTACGAGCATAACGCATGTACTAGCCATTGCTTCGCTTGTAATCTTAGCACCATCAAAACCACAATTTATTTAAAAATATTCTTTTAGTTCATTTGCCATTTAATTGGATTATTAGATGATTCCATGTCTAGTAACAATTGTTTTAATTATCCACGTTTCTGCTATTTTTTTCATAGACCGTTGAGAAACTTGGCCTTGAATTAACTGATACGATTTCGACTCGAAATCGGTACTGCCTATTAATGAAGTTTTCTATTTATTAACGCAACTAACTCAGGGTTAAATGAAGATGGAAGAAAATGCTTCATAATATTTAAAAATACAGATCAATTTTATATTATGTTGTAATTAATATATATTAAAAACGTAAATTTCTCCCAGTGCAGCTGATATGACAGTATCGTAACATCATAATATATCGAGAGGGACTTTATACAACAAGATATCACATCAGAACAAAGACATAGAAAGTTCCTAACCAATTAGTTCAAGGTCCACAGATGCAGTAAAAAGTTACAGATAAAAAATAGCGTGTCTAATTTATCGCACGCGCCATTCCGCAACTGCTGGAATGATAGAGTTGTCATATAAAAAAAATGCCGGAACGATTTTGTGCGCGATCGTGTCACGAAAATCACATTTTGCGCCTGCTTCTGTGGCAACTGGATAATTTGAAGTACCATATTCTATGTCACGGTGGCTATTAAATTGTGTAAATTAAACGTTCAAAACAATTGAAAGTAACTTTAAGGTTTTAAAAAGCCCATTTTTTATTGAAATTTTAAATATAAGTTGTGTTTGCCTGCTGCAATAGCGGTAGTGTGTTAGTACAGTCCTTTTTACTTTTTTACTAATTTGCGATAAATCTGTAAATAAAATTAATTATTTTGTATTAATTCCGAGACACGTAAAATATTTGAATTTTCACATGTTTAGCTTAGGCAGCTATCTTACTTTCACTCTAGAATATTTTTTGTGTCATCATCATCATCAACAGCCTATCCTAGTCCACTGCTGGACATAGGCCTCTCCAATTGCACGCCACTCAGTTCGATTTTTTGTGTGCCGTTACAAAAATATGAATCAAGCGTAAATCCATTATATCGTAGTAATCTAGTAGAGACAGAAACCTGGAAGGATTTTTACAAATAATTCATAAATAATAAAAAAAAAGATAAATTGAGTGAGAATTTTGTTGCCTTACTTTACGAGTCACAATCGTCTCAAATAAGTATTTTCATATGTCTTTTGAGTCTTAGTCCCATACTGCCACACATCATTGCATAGTTCAAGGATCTGAACAAAGAGCAGATAAATCTCGGAATGAATTGCCGCCGGCCGATAACGTTTACTAGCAGCTTCTTGTCAATTAAATGCAGTAGAAACATTTGTAAAACTTAAAAGCAAACGAGTTTGAAGCAATATAGATACGCGCTTTATATGAGACACATTTCAGACGGCTAAGTGCTAAGCTGAAGGATCGTCATAAATTTACATTGAAGTATTTTTTCAGAGTTAATTTAAATTGTAGCCAAATAAACATGCAATTTTAATTACATAACTACGGTTAATAAACACAGGTTCTATTATTAAATCTAAAAGTTGTTGAAATAAACAATGTTCGCGTGATGGTCGCGGCATTCAGTCTCGCTGAGCTCACCATCAATACGAACTTCCCGGGGATTGTATTGTTCTTAAGTATTAAGCACTAAAGTGTTACATTTTTAAATCTAACAAAAAAGTAAATGTTTTCCTCGGGATATCTTCGATTTTTCAAACATATCAAGGAATAACAATAGGTGCAAATGGTTCTTACTGTATCTAAGTTTATTGTTATTGTGTTGGTATATTTTCAGTCTTGTTGCTTTTCTTTTCTTTTCATACATTGTTATTATAATGAGGTAGTACACAATAGTATCAAACATTTTTAATACTCTCGATACTTATAGTACTTTTTAAGTCATATCGTTTTCTAAAACTAAATCTAAATTCGACAACTGTACGGAATACAAAGATTACTGCTATGTTAATCTTCAGCATTATAACAGTGAACAGAGGTTGTGGCATAGCCAACATCGGCTATGTTAAAAAATTAAACTTAACTAAAGCAGTTAATATTTGACAATATTCTTGCTAATACATGAAAAGTCCTAAAGAGTCTGGTACAACCGAGAGTTAAAAATTATTATGGAAAAAGATTTTATCAAAAGTCACTGTGCCAAGAATATTTAACAAAATAGACATATTGAGTTGTAATCATAAATTTAGTATATGCATGTTAAAGTTAAAGCTGAAAGATCTGTTTCTCGGCATGCAGGTGTAATAAACATATTATCTTTATTTATATTTTTCACTTTGGCATGGGTAGGTAGATTAAATAGATAAGTGTATAAAAATGAGCGCATCTCGCCATCAAAACGTTTGGCGAGTTTAAATTGATAATGTTTATTTTCTGTACATTCCATGCTCAATAAATAAATAAAATGCTCTATAGAGAATTAAGAAGAGAGACTACAGTCAAATTTAGTTTTTATTGAAGTATACTATCACAATAAGGCTTAATGTTATTCTTCACCATTTGAACCTTATATGCTTTTTGCCTATAACCTCATGCAAAATAATATATTTAACAATTAGTTTCATATTCTTAAGTCCTAAATTTTAGACATGACCTGTAGTTACCTTAGGCCCCACTGACCTATGAACAGCATGGGTTGCATTACAATACACCATGATTGCAGAAGATTGCCTCAGGTACCTGTGCATAAAATTAAGGAGCAACAGATACATAGAAAATTATGGTTCATTGTCTGCAAAATCTTTATTTTACCTATTTCCTAAATACGATACGGCCGTATCGTATAGGTAAGTCCCTCTTGGAATATCTCGTGGATACTGTATTTAGATAGGAGGTCGAATAGGTCCTATCGTGTAGGTAAGGTGCAATTATGAAGGTCGAGTGGATACAAGATCTTTCCTAAAGTAAATAGGCAAATAGCTAGCTCTGCCCGCCGCGATTCTAGGCGGATATCCCTCTTCCGTTTAGGAACCTTCATGGTAATCTGAGAATCTGATGATGATTATTTGGTGAATCCGTATTTTTTGAAGGTAAATAATACATCTGAATCGTAGAAACTAGGTGATTATATTGTGTGACTGTTACTAACCGTAATACCATTCAACCTTAAAATTCTACCACTCTACGAGATATTATGTACCTTTCATATGCATTAATATGCCACTCAAGTTGTAACTACAACTAGTTCATTACTTATAATAAGTACTGTTTAGGTCGTCTCAGCTTGTTAGTCACATTCCTGGAAAATTCACAACCTTAGTATTACGGTTTATGGAAGGTGACTTCAGAAGTATTTCTAAAGTAATTTTTCAACTTGACGACTCTGTATATAACAATACAGGGAGAAAGAAACAGCCCTTGCTGAGTTTCTTGCCGGTTCTTCTCATTACAAGGTCTCCCGCTGTAGTTTTGCGAACCGATGGCGTAGCTTCTTGACCTTCACAAGTGCTTGTATCAGCCTAGACAGAATAAATGATTTTTTATTTTGATTCTAATAATTATGGTTGGCTAAATCAGGCTACATCCAAAATGTGGAAATTGGAGATAAAACCTTATTTTTAGTGACTCATCAAAGTTATTTTCAAGCTTTTTACAAGATAACGTGTGAGTGTCATTTTTACCTCGAGAACTAGATAGGCATTAGTCAAACAACTACTTTTTACACGACTTCCAAAATAAAGGAGTGTAATGTTTTCAGGGCACATGTATGTATGTATATTTCCCAGGTGACACAGGATACCTAAACTATAAAAATTGAAATAAAACAATGGCAAAATGAGTATTATTTCTGTCAAATAAAAAAAACCTTCCAAATATTATAATATAAGTATATATCATTTGAAATGTCTTAATGTGACTATCTCAAATATATATAAATATAGTAGCATTAATAAACGGGTTTACCTATTAAATGTGATAAATACTATAAAATACATTGATTACTTCAGGCAAGTTATTTTTCCATTTAGGTACATGGCACTAAAAAAGCTCAAAATAAAATTTTAAAATCTCAAAAACACGAATGCCGTTAAAAAATATTTTTGAATGTAAAAAAAAGGTTTTTTGTTTTCGAATAGGAATATTTCTTTAATGCAGTCGGGGGGAATATTTCGTAATAAAAAGATGTCCATAAAAATCCCCAGCTCCGTTAATAAATATAATAATATCCTATTTGAAAAATTTAACTTATTTTTTACTTTTCAGTTCAATTTTTTGTTACAGCAATTGTGTTTTTTCAGTTGTATACTTCTTGTACAACAAGAAGGAAGTAACAGTTTAGATTCACTTCTGCCAATTTTTTGCAATGCAGTTAAAGAATCGTTTAAATAAATGCTTCGCTCGTAAGTTTAAGTAACCATGTAATGGAATTATAATGTTCTGTCGCAAATAATGTCTGGGAGAGATAAAGTTTAAGTAATCCGCTTACATCTTCGCAACTTAATAAAGTTGATGCAAACATAGACCTTGGGCTATGTAAACTTCTTTCCCAGAGACGCGATGTATTATTTTATATGAAAAATTAAGATTATAACAAAACAATCGTTCACAGAACCATGGTTGTAAAACTTCCACGGAATTACAATAATTCACAAAGCGACCAACTGTTCCCAGGGCCTTTTGAAATGTAGATACTGATTTTGCAGCAAGTTCATGTAACTTTGTTGCTATTAAAATATAACATCAACTAGTCACAAGGTCACACTAAAATAAAAAATAAGGTCATCATATTATGCTACATGACAGAACATTAATCCTACAGATAGTAAACTAATTAATATGTTATTTACAATGAGATAATATGTAACAAGAGAGATAAGACACGGTCAATTTTCCGCTCGAATAGAAATGCCGGACTAGTTAAGTAATCTTCACCTTACAGAAGACAGTTTCAGATTGTTCTGAATAAAGGGGCCTAGCCTATCAGTTTATCTATAGGAATAGTGTTAGAGCCTGCACTGCGTTAAGCCGGAGCACGGAACGGGCGTCCGCTCGGCGTGTTTGTTTCATGTTATTTCATAAAGCAGCGCTTTGTAAGCCGGGTCTCCCGCGCCGCGCTATTCTATGAAATGGCATAAAAACTGCACGCCGCAGCGCACGCTCTTAGGATTACGAATGTTACTTCTCTCTTCCCAAGCATCATATGAACTATGTACTAACATGCAATATAAATCATATACGTCTGTTTCGTTTAAAAAAATATCATAATATATTTATTAGTTGTAAATGTTTTCTCATATGCATTAACTAACGTCAATTTATGCTATCTTTCACTCACATTACCCACTTGTTACTGAATCAGGTGAGTAGCATGTTTAAGCAATCACAATAAGACAAACAGAAACGCAAAATAAAAACATAAGTGTAGCCGAACATACGATGTTTAATTTCCGTATTGTATAATAATATGCATCACACACATTTCAGCATAACATTACTTCCATTATCTTCGAAAGGAAAAAAACATATAATATGACCGAACTACTTAGACGAAATAGGAACAATATCTAAGGCGTCGGTCGCAACGCAACCGACAATAATGAACTGCGGCTAAAACACAGTTGGGCAACAAAGAAAAAACTTCTTGAAACATAATAGCGACTAACTACTATGTTAATTTATTAAAGTGTACTTTTACGTTCTATTTCTCGCATTAACCTTGTCCAAAGGTAGACACTGCAGTGAACCGTGTTGGAAGAATAAATTAAAAACATTAATTTCGTATTTAATGGTAGCTTTGTTATTGTTTAAGTTGTATTACATCAAATTGCTAATAACGTTTTGTTATGGATGTGGGTCACACACGCATGCTCGCTTTGCATTAAATTGTGATGTCACATGTGCACGAGTTATGTCCATGCCATAATTACGTTTACTAACATGCTTTAACTAATTTATTAACATGTTGTAGTATAACGAAATAGATTATTGATTTAAAATATAATTATAGAATCAATGTGTAAAACATTATGAATGTAATTTGCGCCTTGTTTCTCTTTGCATACTCAGCCATTGAGAAGTTATGGTGGAATCTTAGATTAAAACAAAGGTGGAATTTATAAAAAGGCATATACAGACATACCCTTAAAAAAATAACACTCCTTTTTTAATAGTCGTGATTAGAGTATGAATATATTAATAGGCATATACAGGGCGTCCCACGGCTACCTCACACGGAGGGAAAGTATATTAAATATTGAAGATAGGATATTTTACTGAAAGAAGACATCATTTTATTTTTAATAACAACAAGAACTGCATTCACAGATTTTTATAAAATTGTCTGCTGCAACTGGGAAACAAACTCGTGAAATTTTGAAAAAATAAACAGCATATTTTATGATAACCATCGAAAGGGTTAATCACAAGGATTATTTTTTGCTAAATAACATAGCATTTTAAATGAATGGAATACCTTATTACGTGATAAAAATAATAAAGTGATATACAAACTGTAGTACGTATGCATTTCTTTTTGAACTCACAGTTACAATGAGATTGGCTGAAATTTATAAAAATAATAATTCAAAAAAGGAACACATAAATTTTCAAGCGTCTGCAATTTTATTAGATTTTTTTTTAATTTACTTACCATGGCATATTAAAATAAAATGGGTTTAATGGAAGGTTACTTTATAAACCACAAAGACATAGCTTTGCGGTGGTACCGCGAAAGATACCCTGATAGAACCGTACCTTCTCGATATGTGTTTAAAAGATTAGAAATTTAGGACGTTTTGATATGTGCTTACAGAAACCACAGCAGCGGATGATAAACGTCAACGATGATGAACTAAACATGTTAACTTATTGAGGCATATCCGATTTTATATTACTTTGTTAATTAATTTTAAATAAAATGTTAGATTAAATTACTTTTCTTTTATTTAACATGCTATGTTCTTTAGCAAAAAGTAATACTTATGATTTACCCTTTCGATGGTTATCTTTAAATATGTGGTGTTTTTTTCGAAATTTCACGAGTTTGAATCCCAGTTGTAGCAGGCGATTTTTTAAAAATCTGTAAATGCAGTTCTTGTTATTATTGAAAATAAAATGATGTCTTGTTTCAGTAAAATATCCTATCATCAAAATTTAATATACTTTCTCTCCGTGTGAGGTAGCCGTGGGACGCCCTGTATAGAAATAAAAAAAAACAAATCCATTACTCCGTTTTTCACTTTAGCTTTCGTTGAAGAAAGAGAAATTGTCGTATGAAATATTGTCGTCACACTTCGATTGTTGCGAACAATACCTTTTTACTAAAGTCGTTTTAATTGTTGACTATGCTAGCCATTGAACACGTTGAAGTAATAATGTTTCTATGTAAATTTACCTCCATACATTACCCTTAACAAAAATGTGAAACATAGCACCTATGTTTGGTCTTGATTTTTAACTAATATAATGTAGATCAATAGAAAAAGATCACTAGTTATTTAACTCATGTTATACAAATGTGTATTCACATTTTTCTTTTAAAGGAAATTATCTTTATCTTAATATATAAGTATAAATTACGCGTCACGTCGTTTGACCGGGATGGACTCCAAATCTACTTTACCGATTGTAATCAAATTTGCAAACCGTATGCAGTTTGATCCAACTTGAAAGATAGGATAGTCTACATCTCAATTTACAGTCGCAATATTATTTTATTGCAAATTATTTGTTTATTATTTGACAGTCACAATTTTTGTTATCTCCAAACGATTCTAACAGATGGCGGTATCTGTTGACTGGATTGAGAAAGTATTCAATGGATTGCGCTGTGATAAAAGTACCAACGTTTTCTTACCTCTATGTGGGTAGGGTGGTGCACTCGTTCTTTTACAAAATCTGGTATTATTACAAAATACGTACAACCACTAATTTTCACTCTTCTACCACCCATATTTTTAAGGCGATACCAAGTAGGTACGCTGAATCAGCTAGTATATTAAATACCTAATATTTAAATAACTTAATTTGGCGTCTATGACGGGGCACTTAACGACTGGGTTTCTTATTTAAGGACAATTTATTTATGAATGAAAATGTTGGCAATTTCACCAAAAATCACTACGAATTGCGGAAATCAGGATAGCGCTTTTGTAATGATATTTAAACATTACCTATAATATTTTTTTCAACAAATTTGCTAAAAAAATGCATTTACGGAGGCTGTATACATTGATCGAAAGTTCAAAATTACGGACTTTTTGGACAGGTTTCGGCCACGATTTTGTTCGTGGTGGTGTATCTAGGGTATTTAATACATGTCGCCGTGCGGATCTTTTACGGTTTTTTTTAATTACTGTCGAACCTCCTTGGAAGCGCTTTTAATCTATACCTTAACGTATTTAAGTGAGGCACACTTAAATACGTGATAGACGTTATTACATAATAGACGTTGTGCATATCGTGTTCATTTGGAAATACGCGGCATTTTCTTATATATAGTTTGCTTCATTCAACGATATTAAATGCATGTGTCTTTAATATCGTTGGCTTCATTACATAAATGAGGTATAAGTACTGCTTTCTCGCAAATGTGTTGAAAAACGTTGTATGACATTCGGGCGGAATTGGTATTTACAAATTCGTGACTATGGTAAGCCCTCGACTTCCTCTCGGGCTTACATTCGTCTACACGTTTGCAATAACCAACTTACCACACGAATATCATAAATAACTATTAATACAGTGATTTAAAAAAAAATCTTAGATAGCTTTAATCAAAAGTCTATTAATCGATGAAATTGTAATATTATTTTTTCCCGAGACAAATGTGTGATGTAGATAACTTTTTGTCTTTTTGTGAGAATGTTAAAACAATTGGATAAATGCGCAGCTACCTTTTTCTCTTTATATTAAAAACTCTCGACGACCTCCGTGGCCGAGTGGTTTGTACGCCGGGTTTCATGGCGTCGCCGACTCGAGAGGTCCCGGGTTCGAATCCCGGTGGGAGCAGATGTTTGTGTGATGAACACGAGCATTTGTACTCTAGTCATGGATGTTTAACATGTATTTAAATATACTTATATATGGAAAAGTATATGTTTTCTGTCCGTTACCCTAGTATCCCATAACACAAGCCTTATAGTGCTTACTTTGGGGCTAGGCTAATTGGTGTGAGTGTTGGAAAAAATAAAAAAATAAAATTAAAAACTGTTCAATTATCTAAAGTAATAAAACTCAGTAACCCAGTCAGTACCATTATTATTGTTCATTCAAAAATATAATTATGCCACTTAATTTCTTTTTCAACCGGCATCATCTTTCACTCATTCGAAGACTGCACAAGATGCGGAACCAAATGAGGTGTACGAAAATAATTACCCAATTGGTATGTAGAATTGTAAACAATAAGAACCTTCTCTTCGCTGTTTCGACATTCTATACTTCCTCCGTTACTACCGCTAATGCACTTCGCAATTTCCAAGCAGGTTGCTTCATGAACCGTTATCTCGGATAACATTGCATTATAAATACCAACATGCTTTTTTTAATCTAGTTGAACACCGTTATCGCACTGCATGTCAATCCATCAAAGCATGACGTTCTGTTGTAAACTGTGACCTACTGTTTCGAAAAAAAAAACGCAGTTGCTACCTCTACAGCCTTGGTTTTGAAGCATCACGACAACAATGGGGTAGAAGCTACAAGTAGTTAAAGTGTAATCGACTGACACACGGTTCTAATGCTCAGTCAACTGCACGTTACTGCTAAAAAAATATGGGTACTATAATAAATCAGAAATAAGATTTAAAATTAATTATCAAAACAGAATCCGCAAATGTAAAAAAGATTAATAAAAAAGTACCTAGTCTTACAAAGTATCCAAAATATAAAACTTTGTATAGTTCCTAGTGATCTTGCCACAAATCAAAATCCAATTTATAGAACTTTAAACCAAAACAATACTTTTAGGTGTTGAAACAGAAATCGCTTACAATTTGATTTCTATAAATTATTCTTCTATTCATCCGGCAGAATCGCGTGCGACCATCAACTGAATAGTTACCTAAACAGAACCTTCAAGCTGATAAGGAATGCTATTTATAGCGTATAATTAAAACTTGCTGCAATTAAAACTTGGTAACCGAACCGCAAAGTGAAATTAATATAATTATTCTACCAAAACTCTAAATTTTATCTCTTAATAAGAATATTGGGCCATAAAAAGGATAGATGAAAAACCGATTGCATACAGCGCATATAACGTCGAGATGCAAATGTGAAGTAACAAAAACAGCGAAAAATGAGAAATTAGTACGTAAACGGAAGTTACAATACAGCTTAAATTACTGAAACAAGTGAATGAAAAGGGGAACCGTTTAGCTTACTGTACTCTTTTGTGTTATGAAAATCGGAGAAAACTCATGTTATAGAGAGTGAATAAATCTCAATGTGGAAACACCATAAAATAAAGGAGGTTCAATGATGACTAGTCGACTTTTAAGTACGGATGGAAAGACAAAGAAAAATAAGACGACCCAAATAAATTAAAACAAAAAAGACGACATACATTTAACATACGTTAACTCGAAAATACAGTGTTTTCGTTCCAAATACATAAGAAATGTCATAATGTACTTAAACAAACAACCTATTTACATTCATTAACAGCTTAACATTCTGTGAAATCCCATGCAAATGAGACATTTAAAATATTTAACCAACTACAACCTACAAAACATTGCTTTCGGGAATGTTGTCCGCATTTCGTGGCCATATGTTAAAAGTCTAATTGAAATAATTCAAACCGCATTAGTAGCTACCTTGACTTGAAGATACATACCTCTATTTGAGGTCGGCTGAATATCCTTGTCTTTTAAGAGGAATTTAAGAGCAATTTATCTAATCTGCTTATAAAATAGGGTAAATCATTTTCTTCAATTCAAGACTGCATAAAAATAATAATACATCAATATTAACTTATAAGACATAAATATCCATCAATAATAACATCGTAACAACTACAACAACAACTAAAAAGCCAAAAAAGTTTAAAACAAATATTTTTGATAAATATATTACCTTTTTTGGCAAAGTCATCTTGTGTAGTTACTTTAAAATTTAAATTAAGACTGATGACTTCTTCAAAGATGTTAATACGACGTTAACAGCACATGCTTCTTTCATCAGATTGCTTATTCTCTTTTTTCTTCCATATCTGTAGTTGCCCTATATTAAATAGGATTCCATACATTCCATTACAACCCACATGAGATGCGTGCTTACGTCATCACGCTGCTCTGCGGATATTGCTCCACCTACTTTGTCGCGAAAAGAAATTGACTGAACAGAATTGATGTTGCGAAAATGTGATTTAGGTTAGGTAGAATAATATGAACGATTTTTTTGTAATATCCTTGGTTGCATAAGCTTTAATAATCTATTATGATGGTTATCTCGTGATACTTTGACACGGCTGTGATAATATTGAAAATTACTAAACTTTAGTGTTTAGAGAAGAAGCTACAGTAGATTTCTCTTGTACTTAAATATAAACAAATAAATATAAAATTTTAATAAGTAAGTCGTCAATTGCCGGCTCCTTTTTCCAATTTTAGTTTTAAGATAGCGAAATATTATTTTCACAATCATTAAAAATACCTTCCCGATCATCATACCCCACTGGCGTTGAGGTTTGATCATGGGGATGTTGCTTAATACTTAGTTGTACTACTTCATTTGCGACTCTACTAATACCTTTAAAGATACAGTATTAAGTTATAGTTAAATTATGTAGTCGCAACCTCATATTATATTACCAAATTCCAGTAATAGGATAATAATCCTATCCTAATATATATTATAAAATGCGAAAGTAAGTTTGTTTGTTTGTTACTCCTTCACTTTTTATTTGAAATAAAATAGGTTATGCATATAGTTGATGACCATAATTGAGATATGGGATATTTTATCCCGGAAAAATGTTTGTTTCCTGTGGGATTCTTAAAAAAACAAATTAAACGCCGACAACGTCGCGGGCATTCTCTAGTACTTATGTACAACAATAGAAATACTAGAAAATAATTTTAATACGCAATTTAAGTCGTAGCATAGCTTGCATAATTAAACGGTTATAACCAGCTAACCGTTTTAGAAACAATTTTAGCAATTAAAGTCACAATCGTACTGGCTTAGCAATTATGACAACTTTGTGATTAAGCTACTGTGACTGGTATTAATTATAATTGCTGTGTACGGTGGTAATAAAAATGTAAATTTCAATAATTTAAATAAATATTGCGATTCTTTATAACAGTGAACAGGGTGGAAATTTTCACGTAGAATGAGCAGTGATGATAATAGCAACTTACTACATATGTATATAGTCCTTTCTAAAACTGGCCTTTTAAGAGTTTTACACTGTTTGGCCAGTAAATTATACAAATGACGGCTATATAACTATAAGCTAATCCACATAGCACATGATTACACACAACCCATTACGCTGGTCCAGTGCAGATTGTCAACTGCTTATGCAGTTGAAACTTTCATCACCTTCTTTAGTTTGAAAGAAAGAGAAAGAAATTTTGATCTTGAAAAAACGCAAAGCCTCATCTTACCAATCGTAGACGGATCGCATCAACAACCTTAACCATATTATGTATGATATTTTAAAGAACTTACCAAAACATTATTATGTAAAGTTATCGTCGCCATCAATGCTAACCAGCAATTAGTTTAGTTACTTCTTCGTGACACAGTAATTCTAATTAAATTCTCTATCTATAGGCACAACCCGGATGTACATTAAACAACCGATTGTCAGTAACCTCTGTATGAACATCCTGACCTTTGGAAAAAGCCATTGATTAAACCACAATGACTCTATTATGGAGAAAAGTTTTTGTTAGTACGTAACATGTGACATAACTGTAATGTATGCGCCAACTATTAGCCACCACAGTTGAAGAGGTGATGATCGTCAATCATTTAAGTGTTTTTTAACACGTTGACGCGATGAGGTTGTGAAATGAGTGAGTGAGTTGTCGCCGCATTTTCACCGCCTGCTCTACCGAACCATACCGGCTTCGTAGTTAGTAACACGTTTAAAAAAGTTTAAATTACAGATAGGTACTGAGAAATAATGAAATTTTTGTGAGCTGCAGTGCTATACAGTGAGAACAAACTCACTTTTCATGGCGAAACTCGCCTGTGAGATATGAAATTTATTTGAAATTAGTGTTCTAATTTTAAATCACACCGCGGAGTTGAAAAGTGAGTTTGTTCTTTCAGAATAGCAGCGCAGATAGTAATTGTGTGTTCACGAGAGGTATAATATGGTGGATTTGCCGCTCAAAATGTAGAAATTACTGGAAACAACAATGAAATACAGTGACCAAAACATGGAATAAATATTTTATTTCTATTAAGTGAGTAAAGTGCCCTATACCATGGGATACAGAATGAAGTCCTTGTAGGCAAAGCGAAAGTTTAGGACGTCCGTCCTTTTCTTCTTCTCGCGCGTCGCCGGCGCCGAAGGCGCCGCGACGTGCGGGGAGTCTGCTCTGGGCTGTGTGCCCACCTCAGAAGCTGCGGGTTCGCGCCCCGTATACGTACGGGGCGGTCTGTGGGTGTCTACCCCCCTCCGCGTCTTCACGCGTCGCCCTCGGCGCGGTCAAGCCCACCGGGTGAGACCCATGAGGGAGGCCCAGTGAGCGACTAGCGAGCGGGCGACGGACTTAGCGCGAGGGGGTAGGATCTTGAGTGGGGGTGGTCGTTGTTGTTCCGGCCTGTCCGAATTTCTTGATGAAGTCCGTGAACAGGTCGGCGAACTGGAGCAGTTTCTGTATTGCATCTTCTTGAGGCGGCGTGTTTTTGATAGGCTCTTCTTTGGTGGGGGTGGCGGGGGTCGAGTCGGTCGAGTCAGTCGAGTCCGTCGATTTACTCGGCCGGCGTTTTCTTCTGCGACGGCGTTGCGGGGTGGTGCGCGAGGGAGGGCCATTCGCGGGGGCCATCAGTGTGGCCGGCGCGTGCTCGCTCACCTCGGCAGGCTGCTGTCGTGGTGCTGGTGTTGGTGCAGTGGGTGGGCGGCCTGTTCGGGCCACGGTCGTGGCGCGTCGGTTGCGCGCCTCACGCTGTAATGCGGGGCACGCGCTGTGATTTGCGGGGTGAGCACCCCCGCAATTCACGCACGTTGCCGGTGTTGAGAGCGGGCGTGGACAGTCGGCGGCGGCGTGCGGGTCACCGCATCGCACGCAGGCGGGCGGACGGTGACAACCCAGGCTGGAGTGGCGGAACCCCTGGCAGCGGTGACACTGCGCGGGGGTTTTCTTCCCTCTCCAGGCCTCGATGTGGATGTTGGGTATACACAGGAGCTCCCTCACTGTGTATATCGTCTCGATGGTGTTGGGGGTTGGCTTGAGTGCAGCAAAAAACAGACTTCCGGCTCTGCCTGCTCGCGCCGGGATCTGCTTGCAGTATTCGACCTCATAGCCTTTGTCTCCAAAGGCTACGGTGATATCGTGCGGCGTGGTATCTAGGGGTAGCCCTCTGACGGCTATCTTGATGCTGCGGTCTTCGGGGCGAGCGTGCGAGTACCAACTCAGCCCGCTCACTCCCTTGAGGCTGGACAAGTAGGCGGTCACGGTTTGGCTCTCATGGTCGTCCGTAGGCAGGAATCGTACGCCCGTGCCAAACGGGCGTACGCTCGGAGGGCGGCCGAGTGCGTCTTGCAAGGCGCGCATATGCTTGGGCCAGTCCGGCAGCTTTTCTACCACAATAGGCGGGCATCTGCGTTCTCGCTGAGTTGTGGGAGCGCCGCTGGAGGGTAGATTCGCTTTCTGTGCGGTGGTGGGAGGTGCGGCGGTGGTGGGGGAATTTTCTACGGCGTGGTGGGTAGTTGAAAAACTTTTTGCCGTCTGGGCATAAGTTACCGACTGCGTCGGTAAAACAGTCGGTTCAACTTGGGCTGCGGGGGCGGGTTTCTGTACTGGCTGTTGTGGTGCGGTGGTGGTCTTCGCTTCCTCCAACAGCAGGGATGAGTGTTGCGGGGTGGAGCGGGCATCGCAGCTGCGAGACCGGCGAGTTTGGTCGCGTAGGAATCTCGCGCTTGGGCGGCGTCTCTTCTCCGGGTCGATTGGTGTCAAGTAAATGTCTTTCGGCGGCGGGAGCGTAAGTGGCAGCTGGTTCAGGTACTTGTGCGATTGCAGGAAGCCCCTGTCTCTGGGGCTGTACTCTGACGCGGCGCTCTCCTCACACTCGATAAGTCGTGCGTAGGCCCAAATCCATCTTTGGAATCTGACGGATAGGAGGCGGGAATCTAATAAACGACACGCCATCGCCGCGTCCAATTCATATTGGGCGCGGTCTGATTGTGTGCCGATTTCTTCAGCAATACTGCCGGCGACGCTGGTGGCGGTTTTCTCGTCTGAGAATGGGTTGTACGGCTGTGGTTGATCTTCGTCCATGTTGGGAGATCGTGGGGCTCACGTCGGCGCGACCTTGGCCGAGCTGCGCCTTGCGGCGTGCTCAGGCCTGCGGCTGGGAGGCGCGGTAGTCCCCGCTGACGCGATGGCGCCAGGCAGTGCTCGCGGTGCGTAAAATTCAATTTTACGTTGGAGCACTTTCGTGGGAGGGTAGGTCCGTGCGCGATCGTCGTGAGTGCGGTCCAAGTTTAGGACGTGGTATCCCAAGCGACTTATATCTAAAACTAGCGGCCCGCACTCTCTTCGCTTCGGTGTAGAGCTGAAGTGTAGACTACAGTTTTTGTTCTCAGGCTTGTATTATACACAATGACATTTATCTAAGATTCTTCTTATGCAGGTAGCATCAAAGTCTCAGCCCGATCGGCTTAAAATTGACAAAGTTTCATACAAACTTTCATTCCCTATTTTATCCCCTTGGGTCTAGAATTGTCAAAATCCTTTCTTAGAGGATGCCTACGTCATAACATCTACCTGCATGCCAAATTTCAGCCCGATCCGTCCAGTGGTTTGGGCTATGCGTTGATAGATCACTATGCCAGTCAGTCAGTCACCTTTGAGTTTTATATATATAGATATATCTAAAATTTAGTAAAACTGACATCTGCATGTTTCTGTTATTCAGAAAACATAAAAAATAGTTTTTTTATTTGATTTGTTTAGTAACAAACTATTACTTATAAACGTATAATCACCTAGACGCTGAGGCCTTTGACCTCTGACACCGCATTTGGGTCTCGCTCGGATCATTGGCATACATTCGACGAATTAACACCATTATCTGTTATATCACTGCAGCTAGCAATATCGTAGCTTCCAGTTTTGTTAATATATCCATATTTAAATCACAAACGGTAATATGCTAATTCAGTTATCTTATTTTTATTGTCTCTCTTCGTGTATTTACCTACTTTGTGAGTCATCGGCATGCATAATCGCGGTTCGTGGTTTTCTTGATTTTATAATTTACTTCGCTATGTTTCTTTTACTTTTTTTGCAGTAGGTATAACTTTTTAAAATAACAATAATATATCAAATATATATGCTCACATCAAATGTAAAATACTTTTTTAAGAAAACATATTTTTATCTAATCAATGGTAATACATAATGCATTATAATTATGCATACCAACTCTATTGTCTCCCTCTCTGCTTGATTTCCTCCTAAATAAAGTCATAACGAAATATATTACATAATATTCCGACAAATTACAGACACATAATTTATTATATTTGACGACCTCCCTGGCCGAGTGGTTTGTACGCCGGGTTTCAAGCTGTCGCCAACTCAAAGGGAGTTCGTATCCCGGGGAGGACAGATGCTTGTGTGATGAAGACGATCATTTGCTCTCCAGTCATAGATAATTAATATGTATTTCTAAATAGATATACTTATATATGTATCAGTTTATGTATGCTATCCGTTACCCTAGTATCCAATAACACAAGCCTACCGGGCTTACTTTGGGGCTAGGTTAATTGGTGCGGGTGTTAAAATATTCATTTTATATTTATATATTAAGCATTCGGTCAAAATTATTGCCCTTTTGATTTATGTTCTATCTAATATTACATCTGTCTTTTAAACCTGGACAAATAAGGTAAAGAATATAAGCCGATGCTAACTGGGGTCACGCTGCGAAAATGGTATCTGTGTCATCATCTTCGCATCCAAAAAAGGATTTGTTTAGTAAGATCGAAAAATGCATTCTATAAATGACTATCTGACGCCCTCGAGTTTTCTAATCTGTAATCCTACTTATATTAAGATGTGAAAGTTTGTATGTATGTGACTCTATCACATAAAAACTACTAAACAGATTTGGATGAAATTTGGTACTCATACAGGTTATTACCTTGATTGAGACATAGGATGCTTTTTAAATCGGAAAAACGTTAGGTGCTTGTGGTGTTCTCAAAAGACAACTTGATACGGACGCAGTCGCGGGCAGTCGCTTTTATGAAATATTATGTACTCAGTTACATGAAGTATTGGATAGTAATTGCAACGGAACTGAGCATTAGACCTTATACATTTCTCTTTTCTTAACGTTAAATTATTCTTATTGACATAAACGGAAAAACGTGGGACAAGTTAGCTTCCTACAGCGGCTTCCGTGAGACAATCCATAGAAGGCAGTAACCCTGACTATATTATGTAACCTCTCGATTTCTAATACATTTTAACAGAAGGCAAAACCAGACTTGCTCCCCGTTTAACAAGTAAGTTACCTGAATACTAGTAAATGTTTATAGTAAATCTAAAAAAACAATTATCTTAAAATAACTTCGACTTGGAATCGAACGCAATATTTTTTTTTATCTTTCAATTCCAATAAGCATCGACAAAAATTGATGATGATAATGAGAGTTTAATTTAATTTGTGTCTATTAAAAAGAAATCTCGGACTACAAATTATTTAATAACAGTATTAATCATCCTATCTATCATATAAGACAGATTTACCATTAATCTAGACAGTTTACGGAATTAACGAAATTTTTATAAACTTACGTTTACTTAAATGAACTCTTAATCTATGTAAAAAGAATTTACCTTATATAACTCCACAAGAATACTCCCGAAAATGCGAAAATCGGGACAGCAATGTTGTATTTTTTTTAAACTCATATAACGCATCTTCTTTGAAACATGTTCAAAGTACCACTATGACACAGTATTGTATCAATACTACGACGATGATGCGAATGGAGTTCCGTTACTTTTGTATGTATACATGAGAAATCTTTTTAACGCTAACTCTAACTGGTTTTAACGTATTAAAAAATAGTGGAGTATTGTTTGTTATGTTAATCGCTCCGCTATACTTCGAACAAGCCTATTGCAGCAAGTGTTTACTAACATGTCCTGTCCTTGAAAGCCGTTTAACTTGTTTCGTTCAACGCTATCATATTTTTATGAATGAATAAAACAATACCATTTGAAAGCTACGCGTGTTAAACTTCAACGTCAAAATTATGTTACGTAATTTTAATACGATAAACGCGCGTGACGAATTAAATTAAGATATAGTAATGCCAATTCTATTTTTCGTAAAGAAACCCTTCACGAAAAATATATTTATGATTTATTATAAAATTAAAATGAAAACAATAAATACACAATACACCTTTAGAAGCAGACAGCTATTTATATTCTCAAATATATTCAGATTTAAACATCTAACAGTTAAATGCCTAAAATTAATGAAAAAAGTTTATATTTGCATTGTTCAGAATTATAAATGCAGCCAAATGCTAGTAAATGTCCATAAAAAAAATAAAAAATAAAACGTAATCTTTACCAATAAGAAAATATTAGGTAAAAAGGCTAGAATTAAATTTTATGTAACTACCGACCATCAAACTAATTTACAATCGGTCATCAATTTGCTAAGATATTTATATCTGTCTATGATCATGAAATCATCATCATTATCTCAGCCGTTTTTTTTTAGTGTGTTTACTGTTGGTCGCAGATGACCTTTACAGCTTCACCGGGTTTGGGGACAACGAGATCCTAAGGGGACTTCATGCCGAGAATTGGCGAATGCCTCTAGAGGTATTTCACACATTACCATCATCTCATGGCATCTCCCCACGGGGGGAGTCTCCTCTCCGTTTGAAGCCTCTAGACCACTCGAACCTGAGGAGTCGGCTGAACTAGAGGGCGTCTCTGAGACTCGGACCTAGGCTCTAGTTAACCGTTGTCATGTCAGGTTCGTACCTGTACCTAGTATAGCGTGATGTGTCTAGACCGGGTCTTCTCACTCTTGTCCTACAGTTGCGGTTGTCTGCATAATGCTAAGCTAATGTGCAAGTTTGCTAGCTGGGTAGAGTTGGTGTTTGTGGCCTGTGTGGGAAGAATCGGAGGTGCGTTGGCGTGGGTGATTTCGTCTTCGGGGTACTCTAAAACGTTCCTAAGCCGATGGCATCGGAGGCACCTACGATTGGTGCTGCCATAGAGCAACGCGGCCGAAGCAGCCAGGAGGCTGGAGGATGGCTATTCCCGCCATTCACAGCGTTCCCCTCTGTTGATTTTCCCCCGCTGTTAGGCCAGCTCAAAAACAAAACTGTTGCGCGTCGGATATTTCACTAGACTGAGTCAAGTCGCGTGAGTTTATGTTAGAGATCAAGACTACCAAAATGTTATGTAATTAGCTGTAAAACATAATCTGGAATATTAAACTTACAAAAGGTTGGTGTTAAATATCACATATAATTAGAATTACTAAGAAATTATTTCTATTTAACCACTTTTAAACACTAGATTATTATTTTGTTAAAATATTGAATTTTAACAAAATACATAATATGATTTTGTCGGACTTGTTTGACAAAACAATCGACACGCCAGTACAAATTTCAAATCTGTCTATAAAAACTATGCCCAATTTAGCGCTGTATTTTTTTATGCGTGAGTGTCGTAATTACAATTTCGTTTTTGCGAAAGTATGTTGGACTGCATTTGTGTGCATCCTCCTCCCCCCGCAAAAAGCGGCAGAATGATTTCAGTGGTATTATGACGACCTCCGTGGCCGAGTGGTTTGTACGCCAGATTTCATGGTGTCGCCGACTCGAGAGGTCCCGGGTTCGAATCCCGGTGGGGGCAGATGATTATGTGATGAACACGAGCATTTGTACTCCAGTCATGGATATATTTAAAATGTATTTCTTTATAAATATACTTATATTTGTAAAGTATATGTATTCTAGCCGTTACCCTAGTATCCCATAACACAAGCCTTATAGTGCTTACTTTGGGGCTAGGCTAATTGGTGTGTGTTGTTGGAAAATATTATTTATTATGGCTGCTCTCCTCCTAGCCGCGTCGGCTGTGTTGCTCTATGCCCACTGCTGAGCATAGGCCTCCCCCAAGGATCTCCATATCGACCTGTCCTGTGCAACGCGCATCCATCGGCTTCCCGTGATCTTCACCAAATCGTCCGTCCACCGGGGGTCTTTCCCACCGAGCGTCGTCTAGTTCATGGACGCCATTCGATCAAGAGTTACGACATGTTAAATAATAACATGCTATAAATTTTAATTAAACATCAACGATATTATTATTAGGTATGCCAAAAAAATAATTAACCAGTTGAACTTTGCTCGAAAAATGTAACATTACGTTAGATCCATACCTACGTGTTATATAAGTAAATAAAATTAAAATGTCAATATTATTTTATATAACAACAGTTCAAAGACAACTGGCACGCCCAGTCAATAAATTTTCACTTGTTTCAGGTGAAAATCTTTGAAAGGGTTAGAAGGTCTCTCTGAGGATTTTTACGTAATTCCTTATACAATGCAAAATGACCTTTATTGCAATGATGTAGAAAACAAACAACATGAGTTATGTTGCTGTCAACATTTCTCCGTATATAGATGTGAATGAGCGCGGAAGTAATTTTGTTTGCAGTTCAAGTTCTCACGCGCCTCGCTGTACCCTTTATTTGGGTTAAAATGTCAATTGAACTTCCGATTAACATAATAAATATCGACTTTTGTTATTATTGTTTCAGACAATGACCTTTTGACTTCGATTAATAACCAAGTTTTTTGTCAAATGACTGCATAATCATTCAAAAGCACAGAATAGTAAATAATACTCCTCATTTACAAAGGGCAATGCCCAAAATAGGCTCAGCGTGGACAAGGTGCTGAGCAAACAACAATTTCCCAGTATTATTTTATTTATTTTAAACTAATTTTCCTAACCGTAATATAAATGAAACCGTACCGTACCGAACCGTAAAAAAATATTAATGAAACTCTCCACCAGTTTCATTAAAAATTCAATCAAATTAAATTAAAATAATATGATCACTCCCTCCCTTTCATTAGTTATCTTATGTCGGCTCTAATTGTTCGAATTTAAGTAATCACACGTCACGTCAACGAAAACGGCTGTAGTTGGCCGAATTAAAGTAAGCATCACGTCATTTCAGCGAAAACGTCTAGGATTGGCCGGGCCTTAGATGACATTTGCAGACAAGGGCTGCGTTCCAAACCTACGCTCCAGGTGTAACAAATTTCTAATTCGATAGAAGTTTCATACATATATGTCAGAATTGAAACGTTAGAGTTCAAAGTTGCACTTGGAGCGTAGGTTTGGAACGTACCTAAGTTGTCAAAAGGACACTGCGTTTTTCGTTTAGACATTTGGTAATATGCATGTGACATCGCACGCCATATTGCTCAATATTATTTTTTCGCGACATATTTAAAGAATAGATATAGCGACATATATAAAGAATAATTGTGTAAGAGAAATTGTATCTACCCAGTGTCTAGACATCGTATGATTTTGAATATTATGGATCGTTGCAAAAATGACTTATTTGTGCATATATTACCTTTTGTCATCGCGGTGTTAAAAATTGTTTTAAGGGGTACTGATACAAAATTATAATGATTTTAAGGTTCTAGGTAGTTTAAGCTCCTTGAATTGTATAGTTTTACTTATTAAAATGTCTGTACATGTTAAGCCAAATTCCCATACAAAGTGGGCATTGCCCTTTACTATGATTTTGTTCTCAATTAAAATAAAACACATTCTAAGAAATTATATGTATTTAATGATATTTTTTACACATATCCACGTACTTGTTATGTATTAATGAAATTTGATACGTTAATGCAAATGTAGTAATTCTTAATAATATTTTTAGGCCCATTGGCACTCGTAAGTCATAACGAAGTTCCACGTACCTATTCCTGTGTTGTTTTTCTCAGCGTAAATCAAAATAGTTAAAGCATTTCAAACATACAGTTTCACTTCTACAATGTCATCGTTAAAAGATGATTATCACCGCTTAGATGCTTATTCTTGATGACAGCTGTGGGTTCGGCTTCGATTTACTTTCCATTATGTATGAGAACGATTATCCTATCTCATTGTTCGCTAATGCTCTGCGGGCCTGAATGGAATTGTAGATTAGTTCAATTATGGTACACTTTTACTCACGAATAGTTGGGTTTGATAGTCATTACTGACATAAGTCTTCGATCACAATTAATTCCTAGTTTTGTTAGATGTATTGTTGTTTTTTTAAAGTCCTCATAATGAAGCAATATTACCTGTGGATAAGGTAATATTATTTTAAGTGTTTTTATATGGAATATACAAATATACTATTATCTAATACTAGCTTAAAACAAAAAATATACTTTAACAATGAACCCAAAACTAAAAACCTTAAAAAATAAAATATAATAACTAAAATACATTATTAAACGGAGTCCCTTTAGGCAAGGTTCCGAAGATACTGGCAGCGTTCCCCCTTTGGATAGCTAGACTAATTCTTTGTCCGAGGTAGCTGCCAAGTATTTTGCCAGTATTTTGCCAGTATTTTTTTAAGTTAGGTATCATCTTCGTCCAATTTCTTTTGTAGTTGATTCGTTCTACATAAATATAAACTATACTTAAATAGATGTTTCTGTAAGAACATATTTTCGTACACAAACATTGATGCAGATGCAATAATATACATACATAGGTATACCTGTGCATTTTAAAATTTTGCGTCATAAAATAGATATATTAGTACTGTTTTAGCCTTATAAGTTAAATTGTAAATCAACTCCTACTGGAAATAAATTATTATTATTATTATCATCTATTTTTAAAATTAATAAAAGTACCCATCAAAATTCATTGCTCATGAATTCCACGATCGAATGACATGAAGTATTACGTACGCGTGCTACACATCAGCCTATCAATCTCGGATCACGATCAAAGAGAGCGAACTATTAGGCGCACTGCGATGTTTGGTCAATGGGCATTTCAAAACGTACTCATATAACTTACGTAATGGGAAACGAAGAGATAATTTCACCGTAATCGTGATGTATGTCTCGGTTCCTGATGTGGTACAAGTCTGATTGCCCCCAGGCACGGCAAATAACCCGTTTTACTGATTTTCATTTTGATTACCGGTCTCATTAAAACCGCAGCCTCTTTTCTATGCTGTTTTGACACTTGGCCCGGAAATATTGCGGTTAGAAAAGACACTTTTGATATTAATAGGTATCTATCTACTGTTCTTATAAAACCGCAAAGTATCTAATGACAGAATTAGATGGTTTAAGATTAGCAGACTTTTTTATACAATGCTAGACCAAATGTGATCTGAGAATCTGAAAACTTTTTATAATAGCTATGAAATATCATAGTAATTTCCTGGTTATCTTTTGTTATTTTTAGACATTTTTTTCTTATTTAAGACTATTGGCTCCTTTATATCTTGATAAGACCAAAATTTTAAATTTTCGGGGAATATTTGCCATATTATCGGTCCATCAATATAGGTAATTCCAATTTCAAAGAAATTTCAAATCACGAAAATTGATTTTGTTCTTACAGAATAGCACCGCAGTACTAAATTACATCGGAATTTTCAGTCGCTTCTTTATTAAATATCGATAAAAGTAATTAAATTAATTAAAATCATGGGCTGTGACATATACTTACAAGCAAAGCTGACAACGATGACAAAACGTTAATCTATATATATAAAACTCAAAGGTGACTGACTGATATAGTGATCTATCAATGCACAGCCCAAACCACTGGACGGATCGGGCTGAAATTTGGCATGCAGGTAGGTGTTATGATGTAGGCATAGGATTTTGATCAATTCTATCCCCAAGGGGATAAAATAGGAAATGAAAGTTTGTATGAAATTTTGTCAATTTTAAACCGATCGGGCTGAGACTTTGCATGCAGGTATAAGAAGAATCATAGATGAATGGCATTGTGTATAATACAAGCCTGAGAACAAAAACTTTAGTCTACACTTCAGCTCTACACCGAAGCGAAGCGAGGGCGGGTCCCTAGTTTAGGATAAAGTTTGTGGAGACGATAAGATGTAAACATTATAATATTACGGGAATGGTAGCTTCTATGATTATAACTAGGTATTCCGAAACTATCAACAATACCTATCTAGACAAGAAGGGAAACCTTGAGCCGTTCTAATGCCATTGATGGTATTATAATATGCAGTACACTACCACAGCCATCGTTAACAACTGCTGACATAAATCACAACAAACTCATGTTTCTTTGTATATAGATAATTTCAATTAAATATAAATCCTTACTTATGCTGTTGCTAATTCCAGATGCAAGTATCTGTTAATGATTGTAATCATTATTATATTCGCATAGACTGCAATTATTTTTCTTCGTGCGTGGACGACATAAATTAATTGACAAGACTGAAATGAATCACTTTCTGTAAGCGGAATCATTGTATTTTGATTTATGAATTTATTTACACACATGATTTAATAATAATAAAAATCCTTTTTTTTGGTTCCTGAAAAAAATTTACAAAGCACGTGATCAGAGACAGTTCTTTAAAAAAATTCGTAATATAGGTACATTGCACTCCTTCAATACTATTACAAAACTTGGTCTTTCTTTATTCTAAATCATTAAAAGGTAAATACTTAATTTGAAAAAAAACCAGTATGCTTATGACCACACGACTGAAGTGAAACTTCTATAGCTCTATATGTGTGTGTGTGTACAATTGTATATACATGTATGTACATATACATATTTCATTTACTAGCTATAAGCAAAAGAGAGAAGTAAAATGTGCATGCGCACTGCTTTCTCTTGCTTATATCTCCCACTCAACTCCCGTTCGCCTCGCCCGAACACACTTTTCGTAACGCGTAACGCATTCGCCAGCTTACCCCTCAAGTTAAGCGTGCGTAAAGAAGATTCATTTCAAAAATATTTACTTGTAATTATTTGAATTCTGAATGTGTCCTAAATCACGTATTTGTGCTTTCGAGTGAATGCACTGACTTGATTATGTCGATGACGTGTTACCTCGAACTGTTATGTAAGTTACGTAGCTACGACTTGATATTAGAAAAAAATAATAACATTACCATGATTGACTGTGGTAATTTGATTATTTGTCACGTTCTTATCGGATACAGGCTTTGCTGCGACTGGATTGTCATTCTATTATCTGATAGCTAGCAAACTCGATGAAATTTTCTCTCGCGGCTCACAGGTATCCATTATGTAACTTAATCATAAACTAATAAATTGCACAAAACAAATTTGATTAGCATTGCTCTGATAATAATAGATCATTGGTCATTGATGGATTTTTCATGGTCACGAATTGTTATTTAGAAAAAGAGGAGTTATTAGAAAAAGAAAGAAAAATATAGCGCACAAGCGGTAACAGTGAAAATAGCGAAACAACCGTGTCGTTCATATCCTGTTGTCAAAGACCTTGCTTGCCGTATTAACATCAACGTAAGTAACAAATTAGCTTCTTTGTCACATGTAATTTTATACGAATCAGGAAGAGTTTGACGAATGGTTCAGCTAGTAAACTTACGGGCTAGCTACCTAATAGACAATATTACAGGTATATGTGTATTTATTTCTTTCCGGGTCTCTTTTATGTTTTCTGAATAGATTACGACCGTCATTGAGCATTCGTGAGTTACTTTAAGCAATTCACAAAGAACCGTGGTGTTGAATCACTTATGCTGTTACGTAAAGTTTAAATTTAATGACTTTGACAATTGAATAACGTTTGCGCCTCGTTTTTCTACTGCGCTCAGGGCGGATGTCAATTAAATAAATAAATAAATATTTCCAACACTCACACCAATTAGCCTAGCCCCAAATGTGTTATGGGATACTAGGGTAACTGATAGAATACATATACTGATACATATATAAGTACTAGCAAACCCGGCGAACTCCGTTTCGCCACCAGATGGCTTCGTTTTATGTAACATTTCGTTTGGTGATTAAAAGAAGTTTTTTTTTTTTAATTTTTCCTGAATTTTCTTTGCTATAAACCTCACGGAGCCCGAGACCTTTCCAACGAATGCAAAACCGTGGAAATCGGTTCGTGCGTTCTGGAGTTATAGCGTCAGGAAGGAAAACCCGACTTATTTTTATATAGTAGATATTTATATAGAAATACATATTAAACAGTCATGGACTGGAGTACAAATGCTTGTATTCATCACACAAACATCTGCCCCCACCGGGATTCGAACCCGGCACCTCTCGAGTCGGCGACACCATGAAACTCGGCGTACAAACAAGTCGGCCAGGGAGGTCGTCGAATTGTACCCTATTTGGTCTTTTTCCCCTTATTTCGATATTTAATGAAACGACAATTAACCAGATATTTATATAATTGATCGAAGCTGTGAATATCCGTTATTCCCTGCCTCTCTTTACATATGGATTACGGGATGATAAAAAAGATCAATAGAGGTCATCATTCTTAAAAAAAATATATGTAATTATTGTTTTAAGGAAGAAAGCACTGTACAGCTCTTGTTAGAGATTCTCAGTGTATTTTCAACCCAATGCGTAAAACGATAGTTTATACAATAGTGTATGCTAAGTCAAATGTAAATATAGCTGTACACACTCATACAATTGAATTGTAATACAAACATTGCATTTTAAGTTATGTTAAACCGTTTTCACTTTAGTCCCTCTCAATGTGGCTCGTGTGACATGCCTAGTTGACATATTGAAGCACATATCCAAGCTCACGTAGCGAATATTAAGAAAATCGATGTCATGCTCTAAATTTCGTCATCGTCAACTAAACAGAGATGACTTGGTACTTACCTACCTTGCTATTGGGAAATAATTTGCTAATGGTTGGAAAGCTAATGCATGTCCAGTAAAAGGTACACTTCATACTTCTCTGTTAAAAAGAAACCTTTTGTCCGTACGTTCTTTATGTTGCATTGTTGTATTATTTCGGAGTATCTGTTCATTCAGTAAATTCTATATACCGCCTTTCCCAAGATTCTATCTCCAGCAAGCCAGAAGATAAGTATGCTTATCATAGATTGAATTCATATTAAAACCAATAGGTATTATAACGTATTCCAAGTTTTATCCTAATTGAAGTTAAATTTCAAACCAAATAAAATACCTAGACGAATAACCTCTGGCAAATTGTCTAATGTGTACTGATTTTTAGTTCTCGTTACGTACTTTGTGGCGCGGCTGTTCAAGTTTTCATACAAAAATTTACATTGTCATTTCGCACTCGCAAACTATTCGAATTCGATAATGGTTAGTGCTAGGGATACTGCTTTAAATTACGTTGCAGTTTCGAGGGTAGCAGTAGGACTCTAAGAACAAAGACTGCAGTAGATTTATTTATAATCTTTTTTATTCTAACAATTGACAATACTTACAGAACACAGAGAGTGGATAGATCGCTCTATGATCGATCACCCATAGACCGCTTATACGAGAACCGATGTCGCCGACACTCCCACTACACTTCCACCTAATAGATAATAGCCAATCAAACGACGCGACATAAACAAAATCGAACCAATCCGCGTTCACACCCGAGAGCAACGAAGCAATCAGAATCAAGTTTTGGTCAAGTTATGAGCATTTGCTCACACATAACTCTGGCGCGCCTGCCCACCCACAAGGCCCTTCTAACCTCTTTACTGTATTCTGTGACACTACTGGAACATAACCACCAGGTTGTGGTGGATATGGACTGCTCTCGATGCGTTTTGTCCAAAGTAGCCTGAAGCACAGGCTTTTAGGCTGCTGATGATATTGGATGTAACGTTTATTCATATATGAGGCAACACTAAGTATAAAATACAAATAAAAATCACCTACTCTATAAAGATATAAGAGATGCGTAATAACTCCAACGTCAACTTACTTATATAATCTGTGACTATACCTAAACATTAGTCTCTCGAATGAATACAACCGCAATCAACAGTTTATTGAAACAAAACAATAACTTTATGACGGAAATAGTATGATTGTAATAAGTATCTACATTTATTGTAGTTTCACCTCAGGCTGTCAGGAAAACGCAGCAATTGTGTATAGGAAGTGATTTGCTTTGGAAAATTATTAACTATACTTATGTACGCCGCGATTATTATCTCAATTCATGTATTATTTATTTCAATAATGTCACATTAATTATATGGACGATGACTGCGGTTGGAGTAAATTGATGTTACCTATTAGATACAAAGATAATCTCATATTAGCCTCAAGTACTTACCATTTGAATTAATTGAATTATGAAGCCGCATCATTATGCTAACTGTGACATGTTGCATCAGAATTCAGGCTTCTTACTGCGCTATTAATCACCAGTGTTCTGTGAAAAATAATTACTATAAGAGACCAATTTTCATTCTATATTCCCTCTTTCAAATTTATTTGGCGATGAATAGTAAACAAGATCAATTTTAACTTAATACAAAAAAACTCGTCTAACGCCGTGAGACCGTTACATTCTGCAAAACAGCTATATGTTTTTTATTAATTACTTAAATTAAAATATATACTAATAATATGAAAAATTAAAGCTCCTGATGTCTAAAAAGAAACGAGCTAAAACTTAAATAATAAGTAAAAAAAATGGTCATTGTAGCCGAAACACAGTTCTGTGCCGAACAACATTTTAATCTAAAAGATCTTCCAGCTGCAATGACTCTTTTGAATTCAGATTAATAAATGTCATTAATCTGAGCTTTTGAACCTACTTTTTGTGGCCTTTTTCCATTTAAGCACAAATTTCGCCAGTAATCTGTAGTGAGAGAGACATGAAAGAACATACTTTGTCTCTTTGGTTAAGTTTTTGTCACAGAAGTTGAGTTTTTTTTTATATATATGTTAATATAACAAAGACCCCAATTTAAAACAGCATTATCATTTATCACATAAAAGTGTAAAAAAATATGCAACTTGAAATTACATTTCATTTTGTGACATCGACTAACTTATATAAAGTTGTTCTTAAGGAGTATAATAAAATTTTGCAATCCAACAATAAAGATATGGATCTAAACAGAAGTCTTATATAGGCATTCCCAAACTGGGCTTTACAATCTACACAAATTTGAGCACAAATGACCTTTCACGACATTTTTTATCAAATTCAGTCGTAGTATCAAAATCTAATGTTAAAAATGCGAAGGTGTGTCTGTCTGTCTTTCTATCTATCTGTCTGTCTGTCTGTTACCTCTTCACGCTTAAACCGCTGAACCGATTTAGCTGAAATTTGGTACAGACAAAGTTGGAGTCCCGATAAAGGACGTAGGATAGTTTTTAAACTAGAAGTTTAAGAAGGTGAAAAGGGGGTGGGTGGAAAGTTTGTATGGGAAACCATTTATTCCACGCAGACGAAGTCGTAGGCACCCACTGGTATTAAATATTTTTGAATGTCATCAACAATTATTTAGAAAGAAAGCCTAACAAGCAATTTCGACATAGGTATTCTGGAATTGGTTAGTGTTTTAACAATATCAAATAATATATTATTATTATGTTTTTATTTATTTTTAAGCATTTAACTGCTAGATGTTTAAATCTAAAGAAAAGTTTACTAGAAAAAAATCCACGCGGACCAGGCAGCGGACGGAACTCGAACCCGCACCCTTCGCTATCCGGGCGAATGCACTGACCATTATGCTACCACGGCCCTATTCGCCGCGTCGAAATTTTCCTAGCCTTAAGCTGCAAGGCAGCGCCATCTCTTCGCATTGTAGGTATTCCACAATGTCAAATGAATACTTTTTCAAGTATTAAACATTTGAAAGAAGAAATAGCAATTATTGTTATGTTTTTATTTATTTTTAAGCATTTAACTGCTAGATGTTTAAATCTAAAGAAAAGTTTACTAGAAAAAAAAATATATTATTAAGTTGCTGCGCTCTTATATGGACTCTTCTTATGTTACGGTAAAATAATTATATAACGCCGATTATCACAACATGATTTTCTGAATATTGCCTAAACTAAACAACGCAAATTCAGTGTTTTTTATAAGGATTGTGCAAAGATATTCTGTGGTAAGGCTTTAAAATATTCTTCCTTCTTCAAAGTCTATTAATACACCATATAATCAAAGTGTCACATATAATATTCTAAGCGCGCTTTCTCCTGACCTATGCCACACAGTTTTGAAACACTGCCCACTTGTTTCCCAAAGAAAAATGTAAATTGTGCCCCATTATGTAGCACAGAGGTTAGGGGTCAGCCGAGTAAATTATTAATAACATCATTACCCGCATTAACTTGTGTAGTTTTATTGGCATGTTGCAGAAGCTTTACATCGTCATTCTGTTCTTTATTCACGTAATACAAATGTCACAACTTTTTCTTATTAGGATATCTCGATTAAAACCTAGATTCAAATCAAATGATGCATTATACTTAAAGCCTTGATATGGTTATTATAAAACGATCTAAATATTTTTTCCTTGTTAGGTGAAAAAAAAACAATCCAATGTAATTAACTTGTTTTTAAAATAGTATATCTAAACATATTCTATTAAGATCACAGAACAAAGACTTCTTCAGACAGAGTACTGTGGTTAGGATCATAATATGTATTAAAAATACAAACAAAATATATAGGTACTTATATCTTTTTATTTTTTAAGCATTTAACTGCTAGATTTTTTAAACTAAAGAAATTTTCACTAAAAAAAATTTCATGCGGACCAAGCAGCAGACGGGACTTGAACCCACACCCTCCGCTATCCAGGCGGATGCACTGACCATTATGCTACCGCGGCCCTAATGGCCGTGTCGAATTCTTTCTAGTATTTCTTAGGCTTTGTCTGCTGCTTGGTCCGTGTGGAATGTTTTCTAGTAAAATATTCCTTAGATCAAAAAATATACTTACTTTACTGCGATCGCCTCAAATTAACAAACACTTACTTGCAATGTTTATAATCTTATGACGGAAACTTAAATATTTTCAGTGTAAGTTCTAAATCTGATGTTATGCAACCTACCTAATCAATAATGAAATGATACATAACCAATCGAAATTGATACCAATAAGATTTCAAAATAGTTTTGACTCAATAAAAGCATCTCAGTTTTATTTAGGTGCAGTGCACCAACAGCAACCGCAAACCACAAATTGTCATTCTGCGTGTTGCTTATATGACATAATATGTTTTCACTTTGCAAACATTTCACTCACTAGGACTGGTCGACCGGAAAATAGACGAGTATACACCATCTTAAGTAGAACCACATGGGTAAAGAAAGCAAAAAGGCCAAGGGGTACAGCTTCATGTAGTGCGCGTGTGTGTATGAGCACTGGCGGCCTATCGCCGCCGATAGAAATGTTTCTCTGCGTACACACACATAAGCACGCGCAATAGATTTATTTGATGGTAAGAAAAATAAAGTACCCATTTTTGGCATATGTATTTAACATAAATATTGGGAGCGATTTCACCATTCTGACAACAAAGTAGTTAATAATATTACTGAAAAACAAGAAATAGAAAAGTATTTATTAATCTATTGTCACGCGCCCGAAAACGTGTAGGATTGGCGGAGCCTAAAATGACGTCACCTGCTTGTAAATATTGTACTGTGGCGTCACCTGCTTGTAAGACGCCATATTTACTAGAGAAACGTTTCCATATTTGCTAACGCATATTTGAAAACACACTTTTTATTTTCGTTTTTTACACAAGTAAATAGCTTATGAATATCCCTGGTATCCTGGTTAGCCCTGAGGTTTTTTTTTGTATCTGTAATGTGTAATATGAGGGTTAATAAAATTATATTCTATTCTATTCTAATATTTTCAAAAAAATCTCAAATAGCGTATTGTATGTAGTTTTCTTTCTGTATCTCTTTACTCATATGGTAGAAACCTATCAAATGTGACACAATCTTCAAGTGTCATACGCCAGGAATGCGAGAACCCATTAGAAGCGGGTCAAGCTATGTACATACGCTTATCTCTCATAGAACTTACATCTTGTTTGTTTATAAAGACACAGTTCACTGTTGATTTATGCAACGATAGTCCTTAGGATTCTATCATTAGTGCGTACAACAAGGTGTTGGAGAGACTTGAATTGAAATTTCTAAACGGCATGTCAAGCCTCAATGAAAAGCATGTTCAATGAGAAGCTCTATGTCACGGTAGTTGAGCAATGACTGGCTATAGGTTGGATCACCAAAAATATATTATCTCAAGCTTCACCGTGCTTCGCAAGGCACATCAAACCGTAGGTTTTGCCGTTGTAACCCACCAATCCTCCAGGTCGTGGTCCATACTCCCTATTTTATTCATAAGGAAGGCATGTGCCTTCACCTAATGACCTCTAATGGTGATGCTAAGCTGTAATGTCAATCAACAATTTTGCATCTACAAACTCCAATATAGATTACAGCTCGGCCTGTCCTAACGCATACGTAATTGTAACTTAAATAAGTGCCTGTAGCCTTGCGATAGGTAGAATGAAATTAAAATAAGGGTAACTTGATATAACTAGAATGTCAAGTTCGTTTTGTGCATGGAGATTAGAGAGAAGGAGAACTATCGCTACGTGCTAAAGCCTGTCCCTGAAAATTTGTAGAATTTATAGTTCATATTTCAGCCACTAGCCGCGCTGCCGTCTGTAAGTAGTATCTGTGAAGTTAGCTATTCATGAGTAGGTAATTTGATGAAGTTAGTTGAATAATATAGAAATTTTTTTCGCGGCATTGGGCATTTCAATTTGAAATGCACTAATGATAGAATCCTAAGGACTATCGTTGCATAAATCAACAGTGAACTGTGTCTTTATAAACAAACAAGATGTAAGTTCTATGAGAGATAAGCGTATGTACATAGCTTGACCAATTTCAATTTGAAATGCCCAATGCCGCGAAAAATATTGTGCTAATGCACACAACAGCCCGCTTTTATTGAGACAACTTGGTGATCGCAGCGCCTCACTTATTTTGTCCATATTTCTGGAACACTATTTTCTACAGCGATCGTTCTCCTTCTCTCTAACCTCCATGGTTTTGTGCCTCGTTGTTTTAAATAAATACATCAGGAAGCGTATCATATACAATACGGTAGTACAAGACAGCTTTCAATCAAAGAATGTTACGTCATATCATTGTTATAGGCGTCCCCTTGTCAAAATATATAGATACGTCATACGCCTATAAACATTACGAGCTGATTTGCATAGATTACACGTATGTAATGTTGTTTATAACATGGAGCGCCTGCGTTTTAATGCATGTAATTACATATTTCATACGAGGTATATTAGGCCACAATAAGTCGTTGCGCCTGCGAATTCCCTCGCATATACTGAAATTTTTAGGTTTTGCCACCTAAACCAATCTTTTTAAAGTAAACGTCTCTCAAAGGTATTTTATTAAAATAAACAATCAAACTATCTACTCAATCATTATGTTTTTCACGTTATATTTATTTTATTTTTATTTGATGGGGTGACTACTTAAACTATTGCTTTAGGTGGTATCCAGAATAAAACTTTAATGTGTTTGAAAAATTATGGAGGTTTTAAGTTTAATAATTATTAAAGAATTTTTCTCCATCTTTACAGATGATACCAGAGATCTCAACGCGGAATCATCCGAAATCATATCAGAAGCAGTGCTGCCTCCCGCCGCACTCAAACAAGAAGAGCAAGACAATGACAACGCCGCAGCAGCAGACCAGACGGACCACTCCATAGAGCTGGTGGGCGATTCACAATCATTCTTCCCCTCCTTCGCGAACCTCTTCGAAAGTCGGGAGAACCGACAGCAAAATAACTACAGATTCGGCTTCGGAAATGAGGGTGCCTATAGTCAGAGGCCCAACTCTTACAGATCTCTGCTGAACTATCCTTTATTCGGCAACTACAGAAACTTCGAAGGATTCGGGAAGCAGAGCACTCCTACTGCAGCGCCACTTGTTGACGCCAGTTCCAGTGTTCTAGGCTCCGGAAACTTTGGCATAATCAAAGGAGGCACCTTCTTAGGACAGAACGATGAAGATGATTACAGCGACGGCTTCAATTCCTTCTACAATAACGGCCACGGCAGACCGTCCATCGGCGTCGGTTATATAGCTAATCCCAGACCTAATTATAATCAAGATCAATTCGCCAATTTCAGAGACTTCGCTGATATCAACGCTCCCTCTAACTCCGCTTACTCCCACTTTGTCGTAGTCTACGCTAACAAGAATGCCACGATGGATGAGATCAGCGAAGAAACGAGACGAGTCGTATCAGAGCCCAAAAACATCATCGAAACATTGGAGCGACTTGACAAGACTACGTCAACTTCACCACCTAAAACATCGAAGACCAAAGTCAAGTTAGCGGCAACGAAGCAGAAGATGCTTAACAAAAAGGAGCAGTGGAAAAAGAAATACCCAAAGTCCCACAGTTTAAAACATGATCCGGAGGAGCCTTTACTGGCGTTAAGTTAAAGTTAGTATTAATACAAAAAGACTTGCGTTGCGTAAGTGATATACCAGTTGGAAAGTGTGTGACATACGTCGCGCCTGCCGCCGATGTCGGGGCGTGACTAAAAAGTTCTGTGTCTAAACTTAATTTTATGTAAGTGTCGTATGTGTACGATTGTGTAAGTGCTCTCCGATGCTTGGGTGACGAATGTATGACAATATTGTAAGACATGAGATGTGATGAATTTAAATTAAAGTATTAAGATTTTTTTTTCTTGTATTTTTTTCATTCATCTTAGAATTCCCCTGTTTAGCTAGGTATCTTAGTAGTTATTAAAGGTATTGCGATGTGGTGTTGAAAGTAGCACAAGCGTAGTTTACAGTTACAAAATTGAACTAGTTCCATGTAACTAATGAAGAGCTCGTTACTGTTAAATGCATTCATGCTTAAATATTATCTGGGTACGATTCATCAAAGTGAAAGTTTGCTTTATGTATGTACAAGCACAGAGTACATAATCTTTTACCACACTTATCAAACTTCATTTGAATAAGAGATTTAGCCGCTGTCAAATTTGAGTCATTATGAGACCTCCGAAGAGTAATAGCTCGCTGATTTATTTTATTCATTGATGTTCAGACAACCTTAAGCATAGATTTAGCCAAAGATTTGAATCATTTTTAGCATAATATAACATCAGAAGTATAAGTTCTAAGTGTGGCCATGGACCAATGCCAATTAAAGATTTTCCTGCGTAATTAAGCATAGTGAATTAAAAATAGAACAATTTCCCGAGTAAGAAAGTAAGCAGCATTAAGCTAATATTATGTATAAATAGGAGCTCGATCGCTCAACTTGATAGAGCCCGCGGTCTTTGATCGTAGAAGTTAAGGAACTTTCGTAATGGCCGGTCATCAGGCTTTAGCACCCACCAATCTACACTGGGTCCGCACTGGGTGGGTCATTGCCAAATCTAAATCTCCCTATTCCATCTATAGTGAGTTTAATAGTCTTATGATAATGAAATAAATAAATATTTCTAACAGTGGCACCAATTAACCTAGCCCCAAAGTAAGCACTGTAAAGCTTATGTTATGGGATTCTAAGATAAAGGATAGAAATATATAAAAGGACACTTAGATGATTTAGATACAAATATGCTAGTATTCATCATAAGAAACATTTGCCCCACTGAGATTCCAAACCTCTGGAATAGTCGACATCTTATAATACTATTTCCCCTACGGAAGTCGTCTATAAATCATTTTTTTATATGTAATTAAAAGCAGACCTTCTCTTAGTACATAAAAACCGTTTTTTAATTTTAGAACTTTATACTTGTATTAAATGTTGATACACACATCAAAAGTGTCTAGGGATCAAGCATTTTTATGCGGATTTCTTGAGATTGAGATGTGGCTTTGTAATAAATTTATGATTTTATAAATTTATATGGATCCTTTTTGGTGCATTTCATAATTTGAATCAGGAACTGTGAATCAAATTCGAGTAAAAGATGAAAATCAGCTGTCAATATTTTCCCTATAAAAACATACAACGCATTGAAGACATTATTAGTGCTACTGTTTCCCTACTACTGATTAAAACCAACGTTATTATGGAGCGGCGACGTCATTTAAGCAGGGAAGAAATGCTCAGAGCCGTGGGAATGATAGAAGCTGGTACCCGGCAACCTACTGTGGCTTTAGCTCTGAATACAAGTCAGAGTGTTATCAGTCGACTTTGGACACGATACCGAAGCACTGGTACCGTGCCTGAGCGCCATGGAGGACGGTATCGCTGCACCACACGGAGACAAGACCGATATATTCAAATCTTAACTCGAAGAGCTCCAACAATAACCGCCATGATGTTAGCCGTGAGGCTTCATCACTCTTCAGGGAACTTAATTAGCGACCAAACAGTCAGAAACCGCTTGCATGAAGTGAACCTTCATTCCCGAAGACCGCTACGGGTACCACCTATAGCAATGCACAATCGTAGGATTCGATATCAATGGGCTCTTGAACACAGAAATTGGGCAGAAGAACAATGGCGTTTCGTGTGCTTTTCTGATGAGTCTCGTTTTGGTATGAGACCGGATACAAGACGTATACGACACTGGAGAACCCCTGGACGCCAACAGCCTTAAAATCCTGCCAGGAAGTCCATCCTTATAGTGGTGGAACCATCATGGTATGGGCGGGTATTTGGATCGGCGGAAGAACTGAGTTGATTTGGATCAGAGGCAACCTCAACGCTCAAGTTTATGCTGAGACGATTGTATCAGACGTCATCGTTCCTCTACAAGTGCAAATCGGTCCCTTATTTCAGTTAATGCATGATAATGCACGACCGCACACCGCAAGAGTTGTAAGACAGACTCTCGCCGCAGCTAACATCAATGTCCTGCCCTGGCCTGCTCAGTCGCCAGACTTGAACCCGATTGAGCATGCATGGGATATGCTACAGAGAAGAGCTCTGCCGAATATGGAGGGTATCCAGTCGCAAGAAGACCTTTTTTTGTTGTTGCAACGAACATGGGCGGCCATTCCACAGCGTGATTTGGATGAACTCATTTTGAGTATGCCAAACCGATGTTCTTGTGTTGTTAGTGTTCGCGGTAGAAATACGGATTATTAATTGTTTAAGTTACCCAATAAAATTTTAGAGAAAACTGTTATTTCAGTCTTTTTTTCGAACTTTTGTGTTAGTGGTTCAAATGTCAAAAATCCCTTTATTAGGAAAATGGCAAATTTCTTTATTAATGCAAAGGTGACTTGGTTTATCGTTACTGTGACAAACGAAAACACTTTATTTGATGAATCCTTAAAGAAAATTTTAATTAATATCAATCAGGAGAAAAGTTATTGCAAAAATATATGTTGATCCCTAGACACTTTTGATGTGTGTATATTCAAAATCAGGGTTAAAAATATTACTACCTAGTCAGGTCATAAATTCTGTCACATGTTTAATATAAAATAATTGAAACAAGTTTATTCATTATGTAACCATTTATATACCAAAATGAACTTAACAAAACATAGATTCTTATGATAAAGTTTATTCAAAATGACCTCCGTGATTTTGAATACAGGCCTTCAATCTGCGCGGCCAGTCGTCTATCGCAGCACGAACGAGGTCCATGTCAATATCGGCGGCTGCCTTAATCAAGGATGTCTTAAGTGACTCCAAATTGGGATGAGGCTTGAGCACGCCTTTTCCTCCAAGTGTTGCCATATCTTGTAATCTTACGGACTCAAATCTGGACTGGAGGAGGGCTTCGTGCCGGATGAAGTCGATATCACGCGTCAGATATCAGGACTGTCTTTTGATACACAACTGCATTCGTTTTTACACCTTTCTCACAAAAACCTCTCTACCTCTGTTAATCCCCAATAAGAAACTCCCAACCATACCATGAGCGAGGATGGAAAATGACCTCGTTGGACACGCGGAATACGGTTGCTCGCTTCTTCACTACTGTGTGCGTACATGTATGTTGTAGCTCACTTCTACGGTAAATTTTTTTTCATCCGAAGAAAGAATTTCCCGATATTTTTTTCCCGCGTACCGCTTCAACAAAGCGCGGCTTCTCTTCAGTCTCAGGACCATTAGACGAGCATTCAAACGATGTCCTGTTTTTCTTCAATATGCCCGAAGCCCTAAGTCTTCATTTAACACCCTTTTCATCGTGGTTCTGCTTAACCCCATCTGAAGGGCCAACAGTTTCTGCTTACGTTTGGGATTTCGTTGAATTCGCGCCTTCACAGCTTTTATCACTGCTGGAGTCCTAACAGACCGAGGGCGACCACTTCTTGACCTGTCAACTACAGTAGAGTCTTCATTGTATCGTTTGATGGTACAATAAACGAATCTTTTTTTTATTCAAATTTTTCAGTATGTAAAATTTTTAATTGGCGCGTAACCGCAACGATGCAACGCAATAACTGCAACACGGACTTCTTTAAGCGTCCACTCCATATTTAAAAATGAGTAGAATTCTAAAAAGTATACATTTTTATTTTCATGAACCATTCGAAATTAGAATTAAATAAACTTTTTTGTGGCCAGCATTCTTTTACTGTATGACAATACTTACGACCTGACTGTGTATAACCGCCTGATAGTAAGCCGTCATCATCACCTAGAAAGTATGATCGCGCGCGTTGTTAATCCTGAGACTCCGTCCCTTACCCTTTCGTTCCCTTGAACTTACTCAGCGGACGCGATCTGAGAGACATTTGAGAAATAGGTATGTAATACAATAGGTACAATTCTATACAAAACACTTTATTGTACACCACAGAAAACATTACATTTAGTACAAAACCAATTAAAACTAGTGTAACAAAGGGCGCCTTTATCGCTAAGAGCGTTCTCTTCCAGACAACCTTTAAAGGTAGTGTGTCACTGCGGTCTTCTGTGAGGAGAGGAAGACCGATCCTTGTAATCCTGTCCTATAATCCTACTGGTATCAACTCAACGGATTTGCGTGAAATTTGGCACAAAGATAGTTTATTATTTGAAGTGGATAATTTTACCATGTGCTTTTACGGCGTAAAGATATTAGGTTCTTATCTGTTCAATAAAAATCAACTACAATACTAGACTGGGGGCCCACCGCCTATCGGTATTGCTATGGCTATAGCTATTGCTTAGGTTTTCAAATACCTCACGTTATATATTTTTTGATATTGTTATAACCAATACAAAAGAAAAAAAGCGCGCGAGGTATTTGAAAACCTTCGACGGTCAGAAATAATTTAATGAAATCATAAGCTATAGCTATAGCCACAGCTCTCCAAAAACTTCATCCTTAAAAATTCCATAAAACTGTCTGCCTACAAATAATAAATTCGAATGTTGAAAGCTCCTAAGCTATTTAAATAGCAACAAAATAAAAGCTTTTTACAAACACAAAAAAAAGGCATCGTGTGGGGTCCCATCCCGGTATGGTGGATGCAAGGTAGGGCCAAGGTAAGGCTAGGTACCTTAGCAGCAAAATAACAAAATATCCTGCTGCAAAAACCTCAGTGGGACATAGCAACCATTGCCATCAATTACTACCTCATATTCAAACTATATTCAATTCATATGATTTTGGATACATCAACTTTTAACATGACTCTGCAAATAGTACAAAATATGTAATAAAGGGGACGGCCTTAGGCGATACTTACATTGCTCCGCACTACGCTGCATAGTGCAGAAATGCGTTGCTTGCAAGAGTGAAACACGTAAGTAGTAAGGAAACAATGCTCTGCAGTGTCGAATGCATGAATGAGTATAATCCAAAGAAAAATATACTAGAAAAAAATCCACGCGGACCAGGCTGCTGCCCGTCTGCTGACGGGACGCGGAATTCGCTATCCGGGCGAATGCACTGACCAATTATGCTACCGGGGCCCTGACGGCCTTGTCGAATTTTCTCTTGCCTTTCTTAAGCTGCAAGGCAGCGCCATCTCTTCGCATTGCAGATAACCTTTACAAGTATTAAACATTTGAAAGAAGAAATAGCAATTATAGTTATGAGTATAATCAAGTTAGAAGAAATAGTGCTAGAAGATATCAGATACACCCCTTTTTAGGATAAATGGGTCATTTGTTTAGTATTATAGTTAGGATTTTTCAGACAAAGTTTCTTGTTGAACTTCTTTTCCACAAGTCTTCTCGTTTTTCTAGTTGCAAACTTGTGTCAGCGACAACGTTAAGTTGAGTTTTCACCTCTAACATCGGCTCTTAAACTTAATTAAAACGTCAAGTTATCTATTCATTACATAAACAGTGGTGTTTTTCTGCAGACTAGGGTTTTGTTAAGATCCCTTTCCGTGAGTTCTGCATTAATAACCATTTTTAACAGACTTCAAAAAAGGATGTTCTCTGTAGCGTATTCTGTATTACACTAAAAATGGAAAAAATAGAAACGACTTCATAAAGAAACTGACTGCTATTCAAAAAGTCGATACCAAGCCAATGAATGAAGTCTGTTAATAAAAAAAATTAGCAAGAATATTAAACCGCCGAAAAAACTGAACAGCAGAAAATAATACACCCATTTTATCTTTTGTCAAATTAATATTTGGGGTCAGTGCCATGCATGTCTGATAGATCTGAGTTCCCATTTACATTTGAAAGTTCATGAAAAGCACTATTATCACGATTATTTTCAGATTTTTCAAGCTTATAATTATAGTTAGTTATGTATTTTATTTAAAGGTTTAAAATTTCACAAATGGATCTCTGAATCGAAAAATAGTCTTAGCAACCCCTTTTAAAGGACCTATTCAACTATTCCCCACACGATGAAGTAGACGATGAAAAAAAGTTCACCCCCACTTTAGATGTAGGGGAGCTACCCTAAAAGAATGTTTTTTTTCTAAATTCATATGGGAAACACTTTAGAGTTTCCACCTTTCCATTAAAAAAATAATATTCAAATTTGGACTTCTCTATAAAAAGTTATTCGTGATCGTACATAAAAAAATTTCGTCGAATTGATAACATCCTCGGTTTTTTTCGTCAGTTGAAAAATGAGATTTAGCGCCTGATATATTTAAATTTGATAGCAAGCCATGAGTTTAGCAGCGAGATAATGTTATTGGTAAACCTATTTTTTCATTTTCAGTTTTTTGAAGTCGGTTCTATTTTATTTTTTTCTTTATTAGTGTTAAATGGAAGGAATACTTAATATTGAAAACAATGCTCTTCAGTGTACTACACCGCATACTATAGGTACTGTAGTTCCGTGCGTTTGTGCGGCAAAATCTACATGATGATGCATCTGCAGTCCCGCAACCACGAAAGGCGTTTTACATTTTTCCATAGGTACTCATTTCGACGTAAACACGCAAACGCCATTGTAAAGTTAAATCGAGACACTACTCACACTCGGTCTCAATCTCAATATTACTTCTATTAAGGAGTCGTCCACTATTAAGAAGACTCTGGTCCGCGATTGAAATAAATAATATAATAGGACAGCTGATCACTGGAGCCGTGCGTGTAGTCTATAATAAAAAAATATTACAGTGCAGACAAAGTGCTGCGCAACTGTCACTACTATTTCTGTTACCGAAGTGTAAACTTCGGTCACAGAAATAGTAGTGACAGCTGCGCATCAATTTAAATTTACTATCGCGTTTGCGTTTACGTCAAAATTTGTATGGAAAAATTTAAAGCGCCGTCTAGTAGTGTCAAAATATAGTAATTTTCTTTATAAACATTAAAAAAGCAAAATAGTAAAAACAAAGCGAGGCGCAACTCGCACTGGAAAATATCCCCAACCTTGCAATCCGTCGCCTGTTTCCCAGCATGTGACGTTGCTCTATTTTCTTTCGTTTCCCATTCAGCAAGTGTCTACAAATTAATTATACAATAGTAGCCGCCGCCCGCCACTTCGTTCGCTATAATATAAGTTTTATGAGAAGCCCTCAGGAAGCTGACGCTTTACCGGAATAAAAAGTACCCTATCTCAATCCAGGTCATAAACTATATGCGTACCAAATTTCATCCAGATCCGTTCACTAGATTTTGCATGATTAACTAACAAACAAACAGACATACAAACTTTTACATTAATTATGATAGAGATAAATTAATCAATAGAAAAAACTCTAGACGGCTTATAAACTCTGGACACTAGATGGCACTAGCTATTGCTCAAAAAAAGAATAGGGTGTAAAAACCGCAATGAAGCAAAATGTTTTGTGAACAATTTCAGTAGTTTTTATATCAGAAAACGGCAGGCCTAATGTCAATTTTCATTTATTCATTTAATTCACTAAGCACATGTACATAATTTAAATCAGACTTCAGGAAAGTTTACCGAAAAGAAGCCATGAACATAGTATTTTTTAATTATTTATCATTATTGTTAACAAAATATTTTTTAACAAGATAATAAACAGGAATATAGAGTACAAAAAAATAAATAAACAATAAGTATTAGATTCTTTCTTATATTCTTGTTCGTCTGAATGGATGTATTTATTCTGCCATCTGGCGTCGAATAGAAAAACTATTTACTATGTTTTTGCTCCTAGTCACAGCGTGCTTTTAAGACAACAGAGAATGAGAAGTTTCACACTTTCATAATCTGTGATTCTTCATTTAAATAAATGATATTATTTCTACTTAATTTTATTTTTCAAATATTTTTAAATATTTTATACTTAAAGAAACATTTCTTCCGAAAAAATATTTATGTCCTTCACTATTTTTGTCATACCAACTGACTGTTAAAAATACCTTATAGTCTATGGAATAGACATAATCTGGACTGAAATGAATTAATAGTGAATGTGGACGGTTTTAATAAAAATTGTAGGAAATTAGTGCAAATGCTATAAATTTTTACTTAATTTGTATTTCATAACTTGAACGATTATGTCGTTAACATTATTAAATCTGTAAAAATCCTTTTTTTTTGTATAAATTCAACAATATGTACTCCAGCAAAGATGCGGCAAATCCGTCGTATCCCACGCAATGGGCCTTGAATCCTAATGCGTATCAAAATGTGGACTCGAGTCAGGTAGACTGGGCTGCTTTGGCTCAGCAATGGATCGCTATGAAGGAAGCGGCGGCGATTGTGGCAGCGCCGCCGCCACCTTCCATGAAATCTGATGCTGAAGAAGGCGAGGCGCCGATGGAAGTTGAAAATCCTGACAATTCAGAGGCAGTTGCCCCACCCGCACCTGAATGGAATGCATCCACTAATTCATGGGGTAACAATTGGAACCAATGGGGTAAGTAATATCTTTGATTAACATAACCTATCTTTTGTTAAGTACTTTTTGATTTCTTTAATATACTAACATCATTTTAGCAGCACTGCTTGATGTTCAAGTATAACAAAATATCAAAATAATAAACATTCTTCATCTGGTTCTAGGCTGGGGATGGTCGGGAAGTGGCACTGTTGATGCCAAGTTGGCAGCAGATCAAACTATGGCAATAAGGCAAATGATGGATGGGTACTCTGGAGACAACAATGCATCTATGCCTGGGTTGGTTTCATTTTATCTCTCAGTAAATTAAATAAATACTGATTAATACTGATACTGATAGAATGATTTGTTACATTCATGCAGTCACAATTTTTAATTACTAAACAAAATATGTATAATATTAATACCTAGAGTGAGATCTTCTCTTTTTTGGCAATATTGTGACTACCACAAATTCTGCCAATAACTCATAGATGGATGCTACACAGTGGTTTTGTATTTTAATGTCAACAGTCAACTATAAGCAGTTGTGTATTTCAATTGCAGATATACAACTGGGGGTGTGCCAACCCCAACATTCCAGCATGGTTATTGGACTGCTCAGCCTTCGGAGAGTAACGACAGCAGGAGCAGCAGTCGCAGCAGAGATAGAAGGTCCAAGAGTAGAAACAGGGATCATAAGTCATCTAGGAGTTCAAGGGCCCAAAGGTGATTGTTATTATGCACTACACAGAGCTGTTGTTACTATAAAAACCTGCTCAACTAAAAGTATTGCAAAAACCAATAACCCATCAAAAATTGCTAGTAGCCAAAAATCTAAAGTGATTGATAAATATTAAGATATTGCATCATTTCCTGTTTTCCAAACGAAAACATCTTCCATTCCATCCTCTATAATTTTATACATAAAGGACAATGGGCAAAACGCACCCAGCTCCGCCAACAATGTAATTAGTATGAATCGATAGATCTATGAAAAACTAGCCTTTTTTATTATGGCACCGAAAAAAAATAACCTGGGGGTCAAAAGATATACACCTGGGTATGTTCTATATTAGGGGTTAAGGTTTCCGCACATAGTCCTTATAGACGACCTTTGTGTGTAAGTCATGGGGACCGGTTACACACGGGCATATTTAAATAGCTCCTTATAGAGAATCTCGATGGCGCAGGTGGTTAGCGCGTTCGGTTGCGATCGTTGAAGTTAAGCAACTTTCGCAGTGGTCGGTCATTGGATGGGTGACCAAAAACATCTATCTCGAGTTCCTCCGTACTTCGGAAGGCACGTTAAGCCGTTGGTCCCGGCTGCATCTGCAGTCGTTAGCACCCGCCAATCCGCACTGACCCCGCGTGGGGGGTCATGGCCCACACTCCCTATTCCATCCATAGGCCTGTGCTCCAGCAGTGGGGACATTAAGAGGCTGATGATGATGATATTTAAATAGCTAAAGAAATTCATTCAATATCAATAGTACTTAACTGTGAGGCTTGTGTTATGGATTGCTAGGGTAACGGATAGAATACATTATGTAGTACATTTATAAGTATATTGATATAGAAATACATATTAAACATCTATGACAGGAGTACAAATGCTCGTACTCAGCACACAAACATCTGCCCCCACCAGGATTCGAACCCGGGACCTCTCGAGCCAGTGACACCATGAAACCCGGCGTACAAACCACTTGACTCGGATATATTAATTGACGACCTCCGTGGTCGTCAATTAATATATCCGTTCTATATACTCGTCCTTGTATCTTCAAATATTATGTTCGTTATAGTTACTTTTACCTATGGAATTGTACCTATTTAACTTAAAATAACTAAAGACTCCCGGAATGGAATTTGATGCGCTTTGGCACAAATGATCATGACTATGATACCTTTCAAACAAATGTAGTTTAAGCCGTGGCGGACGTGGGTGCAGTGTCCATGCAATTTTGCCCATTGTCCTTTTGATTGTGATATTGCTAACCAAAAATGTGTGGAAGAGATTTAATGGTAACTGATTTTGATTCCCACACTTCTATTTTTCATTTTTTTAGTTTGTCCTTGTCATATTAATGTAAAGGGTAAGACATTTCTTTTTAAAGTAATATGTATAGGTTAAATTAAAATTAACAAAGTACTCAGGCGCCAGACGTACCTCAATAGACATGCCAGAAGGGCATTGAACTATTAATTGCAAGGCGAGTGGAAGCAATGTTGCCTATATATTGAAATTTCGAAGTGCCAATGATTTCTTGAATTTAGAAGCTAGGTCCAGTTATCCTCTTATATTTATAATCTTTATCTGAAATTAACATAATGAAAGAATTTTCACTTACCAGCATAATCATGTATGTCCTTATTAGTACATATTTGTGCTAACTGTCCCTGCTGCATCTTTGTTATTTGTTAAGTTGAATGTATGAATGGAAACCTCGCTCACATGTAAAGGGATATTTTCTGGTCCAATATAAAATTCTCGTAAAGTATAAAAAACCCGCCTATGGCTGAAAATAAACAGTCCTCAGATAAGCACATGGCACAAAACAAAAGGCAGTGTATAAAACGAAAAAAAAATCAAAGGCTCTCACCATTTTATAAAGAAACTAGCGGCCCGCCCTCGCTTCGCTTCGGTGTAGAGCTGAAGTGTAGACTACAGTTTTTGTTCTCAGGCTTGTATTATACACAATGACATTCATCTATGATTCTTCTTATACCTGCATGCAAAGTCTCAGCCCGATCGGTTTAAAATTGATAAAGTTTCATACAAACTTTCATTCCTTATTTTATCCCCTTGGGGTTTTCTTTATATTTTTTTCCGTAAGAACCTTGTACAGAGTATTAGAAAACTACAAAAAAAAAACAGCCAAATCGGTCAAGCCGTTTTCATGTTATGTCGTGACAACGGAAAACGGGTTTCATTTTTATATATATAGATTAAACAAACAGGCAGACAGCCATCTCAACGGCAAACTTATGTCTCCTGCTAAAACACAATCTACATGTAATTTACCAAAATATATATAGGAAAACACTTTTCAATTTAGAAAACACCATAAAAAATTATTGATTAAGTTACAAGTTTAATATGTTAATAACTGAGATTACTAAATTCTCATCCTGTAAGTAAAAAATTTTGTTTCGAAGTGACTTTAAAATTTTCTTCCTTTTTGTTCCTTTCAAAAGGCATCACTCTAGAAGCCTTGTTAAGCCACAGAAAATAAAAAAAACGCATGGACTAACGAAAACGATCTATGAATATTTATAAAACAGTGAAACAACCTTCACAGAGGCCTTCTATCTCTCTCTTCAAACAAACAAAACTCATGTGACGATTTTTACACGTTAAATCCTGTGCAAAAAATATATCACTGGTTAAATGTTACCAATTTATACTAAGTAAAAGATAGCGACATGTTTTTAATGCATCTTAAAATGATGTGTATTCTTATTTATTAATTTTATTTTTAGAGATAAGATATCGGCACCTGTCATAGCTCCAGTTATAGAGCCGATGGTTATCCCAGCACCCGTGCCCACGCCAACCATTGATGCGGCTAAACGAAGACAACTACCTGCTTGGATCAGAGAGGGTATATTTAATATAGTATCTTTGCATTTTTTTAATATTTTCACACTATTGTTTAAAGTACCAAGGGAAAGTCCCCTTTGGTCACAATAACTTATTTATGGTTGTTTGCTGAATAAAATAATAGGGAATCATTGAGTTATATCACTATAATATTTACGTTGTTATTAAAACTAAGCCAGTAATCAAACACATTTTCAATACAGGACTAGAAAAGATGGAACGTGAGAAACAAAAGGCGCTAGAACGGGAACAAGAGAAGAAAGCTAGAGAAGAAGCAGAAAAGGAGAAGAAGAGACTGGAAGAAGAAGAAATGGCGCGAATGAAGGCAGAAGCCGGTGGAGAACCAATACCACCACCTAAGAGCAAATTTGTAAGTACAATTATTTTCTTAAAATGTTATACTTACAAACATTTTCAGATTTCACAGGCTTTGCCAATTTGCCTGCTCAATAAAAATATAAGATATTCTAGAAATAACTTCAAATTGTGATACACCAGATTGATTAGATTCGATTCGTTTCTTAAATATAGTTAACTACAATATTTAAGAATTACAAAAATCCCTTACATACAAAAATTTACCTTGTGCTTCATATGTCGTGAATCCTCACAATGTACAGTACAATCCCTTTATTATGACTTCGAAGGGAATCGACAAACACGTCATACTAAGCGGACGTCATACAAAGCATTTTTCTGAAAAAAGATTGTGAGATGAGTTTGATTCTCCATTTTCTAATCAGCATATTATTGCATCTTTTTCCTCAGTCGTAAATGCTTTACGAAGTTGAGATAACATTTTATTACATAGGATATCACTAAAAACAATGCTTGATGTTCAATTTGAATCAACGAACATTACCATAGGTGTAAAGAACCATGTCGGTCACTATAAATGGACAAAATTGATTAAAAATGGGTCATAATAAGCGACATGTCACTGTAAGCGAAGTCATTATATCCGACATTGTTACAATGAATTTTATATGAAAACCAAACTTCGTTGTGTAATTACGTCATATTAGGCGGTTGGTCAATATAGGCGGAGTCACAATAAACGGATTCTACTGTATAAGGTCATGTTGATCATAAATGAGTGTACAAAGGTTAACATAATATATAATACATATCTAAACTAACCAAAATCTCACTCGAATAAACACATAATATTAATTTAAGTCATTACAAGTACTACAATTAATGTGAATGCTACACACAGATAGTAGAAATATAAAGCAATTAAATCTCATCTCCATTTAATAAACCCTATTTTTTTTTCAATACAAGCAATCTATTTATCTTAATCTGCAAAGCAATCTATTTTAATTAATCTTTCAACGAAATTAACTAACCATTATAAAAAAAATCACAGGAATCCGATTCGGAACCAGATGATGCAGAAGAAGTGCAAGAGAGAGTTTCGTCACCTGTCGAAGCATCTAACGAGGAAGATGTTCCACAAGAAGAACCTCCTCAGGCATTCAGAAAGAGTAAAGAGGAGATAATGCAGGAAGTGGTCAGTATTATAAGTAAATTACAAATGTCATCACATAAATTCTCTATATGGGGTATCAGCTCTTAATTTCATTTTATAGACATGCACAAATCATTTCTTGTTATGGGCTGAACTCCTTATTATTTCAGAACTAGTACCATTATTTTTTTCAATTTTCGCTCTGAATAAAACAGTATGATAGGAAAAGGCGATATTAATTAGGGAAGTTACATAATATAAACAGTTCAGCCATCTATTTTGTATTATATTGAATGTACTTGATGTATATTCTGCAGTCTTAAGAAAAAGGGCACAAGTTGTGCCCAAATTTTGGAAAAAAAGCTTACTTTTTTCCAAAATTTCCTTTTATAAATATTCGGAATCAGGATAAAAAGGCCTGTCTGCCAATTTATTTATTTTTAATTTTTAATAACGATATAAACTAACTGTAACTAATAAAACTGAGCCACTTTTCATAGGTTTGTACCGAAAAAGGGCATACCAGAATGATAAGTTAAAAAGTCACAAATGAATGATGGAGATATGGCTTATGAAGATTATTTTGTTATTTTTTTATATTAAAGGATTAGTATTTTGTAATTTTCTTTCTTTTTTCCAAGTATATTTATTAATGGGTTGATTTTTAAACTGATTGGATAAAATATAATCACTTTCCACTTGTTTATGGTAGAAAAATACGCCTTTTGATTGATAATATTTCCAATTTTGAACACATAATATTAGAATTTAAACTCACATCGGGCTATTTTTGTTTTTTTTTAATAATTAAATTAATAAATTACAATTAAATAAAATCCTGAAATTCAACAGTCTCATAGAAGTCTCGTAAAATTCTACTATTTTCATGCATGTATTGTGGAAAAATAATTTATTGTGTATTTTTTTCGCCTATAACCGAAGATAAATTTTGAAGTTGATTTTCTCATAAATATAGAAAATGTCAGATGTGCTTTTTTAGGTTTTTTGGTGCCTTTTAGCCAGATAACGCGCGAATATTGTACTCTGACCTCCTAGCGTAAGCACCACGATATGATATACAAGGTTAATTTTAAAACACCAACAACCTCTTAGGGCGTGATTCTACCCATCAACAGGAACAACTTTTATTATTTATGGGACCAACCCTGAAATCGCGAAACAAAATCAGCTGTTTCATACATTTCGGTGGATTAGCTGATGCACTTTTGTATGAAACAGCAGATTCCTGTTCATGGGCAGATCACCCCTAAGGTTGTTGGAGTTTTAAATTAACCCTGTATAGCTCGTTTTTAAAACGCTCAATTGTCGATCATTTGATTTTATCATCACGTAGCAAATGGTAAAAAAGCCGATGACACGGAGATAGTTTGCAAGCTGCTAGCGAACTCGCTGGCTTGAAGCTTGTAAACTCGCCCCGTGTCATCGAGGCTTTAGTGTTCTTTCAGAGTAAAGGCGAGTGCGGGTACGAGTAGATCAAAAGTATCTAGACGCTAGGGGTGGGCGTTTTTAGAATAACTATGCGCGATAACGATGCCAGGTTTGGATGCGCGCATCCGATGCGGGTGGATAATAATAATAATAAATATGTCCAACACTCACACCAATTAGCCTAGCCCCAAAGTAAGCACTGTAAGGCTTGTGTTATGGGATGCTAGGGTAACGGATAGAATACATATACTGTACATATATAAGTATATTTATATAGAAATACATATTAAACATCCATGACTGGAGTACAAATGCTCGTATTCATCACACAAACATCTGCCCCCACCGGGATTCGAACCTGGAACCTCTCGAGTCGGCGACACCATGAAACCCGGCGTACAAACCACTCGACCACGGAGGTCGTCTAGTTGCCGATGCCATCTAGTTTTTGCCAACGTTACTATAGCAATAGTGCCACAAACTTATCTGTGCCATTGGAAATGTCGCTAGCGGTGAAACTATTAGACTTAAAAATGTCAAAATGCTATGGTAAAATTGTACTTCAAATTTTTGCCACCGGCACAGAAAAGTTTGTGACACTGGACTGCGTTCAAAACCTACGGTCTGAGTGCAATCTTTTATGTAACAATTTTGCCAGCATTCAATATTTTCTGTTAACATACCGACAAGTAAATAAATGGTTTCGTTTAAATTTTCAAGTCGGAAAATATTCATGGAATCTAAGAGATACACCCACACAAAACATGCATCTGTCGTAATTCATATCGCATCGTATCCTGTGATACTACGATACTGACATTCACTTGGCATCGATGCGCGCATCCGATGCGATTCATCCGATACCGATGCGCATTGATTTCACAAATATCTAAAAACGCCTGTGTCTTTCACAGTGCTCTAGCGTCTTTCAATGGCTAACGCGTCTGATTCTAAAACATTTACTCGCGGCAGCATAGACATCGATACAGAAGAATTTTATTATTTATCAAATGTATTGAGATCTTATTTAATATATAATTAAATGTAATTATTTACATTCTAGTGTATTCGAAGAAGTTGTCTGGGTTACTCCGTAATTCGGCGTATAGCACATTAAATTCTCCCAATCCTTCTATTTTTTTTTCACATAATATTCCCATTTTTTAAATAAATTTTCCATTAATAAAATCAAATCTTCATCCATGTCTTGATGTAGGTAGCGTGAAGTTTTAGAACCATACGGTTATACGTACACACACGCGTACGTTGGGTCTCTCAGCCGCTCTGCCACTGTGAACATAGAGACACCAAGACCCGCGCGACTCCTGCACTCTGAATAAGCACTTAGTCTAAAAATTTGTATACAGATGTTAGCAGTCCGTCGTTCACTGACAGAGATCCTCCTAGAGGTGACAGACCAGGAGATTCAAACGGTGAGCCAGGAAGAATTGGCCCGGTATAACGCCGCTCAAGGTATTTCCACTCATATAGGCTTATACAAAACGGCCCGACGCCCTCCAAGAATTTGCTCTATACAACGAGAAACTATCGCGTATTGACTGAAACTGTGATTTGATCCACTGTGATATTGATATACTATTGTATTGTATTGACACTTTACACTTAGTGAACTCGAAGAAATGTGCTGTGATAATAGAATAGAATGTGCCTTATTTGATATCTTAATAAAGTCTTTTTCAGGTGTTGCCCGTTGAATAATGAATATAAATGTGGTGTGTGTGATTAATGTTGGTTTTATTTATATGGTAAAAGCATCGCGCCTCAACGCCATGAAGGCGAGCAAGTCGAAGGCACTGGCCGCTATCGCCACTGGGCTCGGTGAGTTATGTTCCTAAAGCCTGACTTGCGGAAACATCTCGTAAACGTCTCTTCATAATAGTTTATTTATGAAAACATTCTTGACTTTTTTATTTATATTATTAAACATTTTACTTCAAACTCGACAAAGATATTGGATTCAGACACTGAATTTGATTGCAGTAGATGTGTTTTCAGTCTGCGGGATGGTTCCTTAAAACGTAACTGGTGGTTTAATTTTTTCAAAATTTTGGTTTCGGGTGCATTTCTTTTTGTTTATTATTAATGAAAATAGAAGTTGGACAACCACCATTTATGTGATGATAGAAATATGTATATCCTTTCCTTTCAGAGATGGTGCTAAGTTTGTTTCTATTTAAAAATAGTTTTGTTGACATTGGCGATACTGTTGTGTACAATTTGTACATTGAGTGTAGTGGGAATAAATTGGTAAGAATATGTCCTGAATTTGTATAGTTAATGTTATTGTTTACGTGTAAATAAATGGAGTATTTTTGGTATTCTCTTACTTAGTAAAAATAATAAAATTATAATCTGTTTAATGTGAAAAAAAGTTTGTTAAAACCTAAGCTTAGTTAATGATTATAAATTTCTTATTCCAATATTTTTCTCTGTTCATGATACAATGCCAAAAGGCGATGTAGACTTATTCTTAATTGTAATTATCTGTAAGCAATGAAAGGAAGTAGGAAAAAAAAATTAGGTGTTGTGTGGTTAGTACAGGCTGACTATATGTGGCTCAAAATCAATGATTACTTAATGTTCTTAATGAATACAAACATGATCAATTGAATACTGACTTAAAAGTACATAAGCCAAATTTGAGCAGGCTTGTATTGGACCTATTTTTCGTTACTAATGAGTCGTTATTACAGATATATTTTAATATAAATATCAATATTTAAAACTCTTTAAAACCGAAAGAATACGCATCCAAGATTTACTAAAAGTACCCAAAGTAAGTTATCCTCTCCTGCATCTCAGGGCCTAAATTATGAGATTTTCACAAATAGAATACTATAGAAGCACAAACTTTAGACTGTGATCTGAGTACTTATAAGGTCAGTTTTCCATTAACCATGCGTTCTTTTCTTTCGTTATGATTTTATTTGAGCCACATATGCCAGTAAGTGTGAGTTTGTGCAACATAGTGTTATTTGGAGCGTATATGTGCAGGACTGGGCGCTTACGAGAGCAGCAGTGAGGAGAGTGCAGACGAAGACGAACAAAACGAAATTACTGACCAACAACTACATGTATGTATTGTACACCGATGATATTATTCTAGATTAAACACAAAATCCCTTCAGGCTATTCAAAGTAAGTCAAAATTCTGCATTTGATTTTTGACCTTAGTGGTTTTATGAACCATCAATAAAGTTTCAGCATCTCCGAAACTGTTTGCTTCCAAAACTAAATACATAACTTTAAGCGGCCGCCCGCGACTTTGTACGCGCGGAGTTAGTTAGAAATAAAGGTTCTCTGCTCGTTCCCCGAAGGTGAAAGCGTGATAATATGTAGCCTATATGTTGATCTGATTTCTTAATAATATTCGTGCCAAATTTGAAGTAAATCCATGCAGTACTTTTTAAGTTTATCCCGGACATACATACATACAAAAATTCTAAAAACTATATTTTTGGCTTCGGTATTAATTGTAGATCACACTCCAAGTATTCTTTAAAATAAATGTACACATTTGACTCTTCTACAATTTTATTATATGTATAGATAAAGTTAAAGCATGATGACCTCTGAAACTGTTTTGATTCCAAAACTAAATACATAACATACAGGATGCTGTGATTGCTCTTTTCTATTATTTTTGACGACCTCCGTGGCCGAGTGGTTTGTACGCCGGGTGTCACGCACGGTGTCGGCTACTCGAGAGGTCCCGGGTTCGAATCCCGGTGGGGGCAGATGTTTGCGTGATGAATACGAACATTTGTACAGTCATGGATGTTCAATATGTATTTCTATATAAATACACTTATGTATATGTATCAGTATATGTATTTTATCCGTTACCCTAGTATCGCATAAAACAAGCCTACAGTGCTTACTTTGGGGCTAGGCTAATTGGTGTGAGTGTTGGATATATTTAGATTTGTCATAATTCGGCGGCCATGCTTACAGTGGTGTCAGAAGATTAATATATTTATTTCTTTTCATAAACCATATTTTGTTACAAAACGTCTTCACTCCACACTTCACGACCTTGTATGTCGCATGTACCGTTTCTCTTTATGCAAATAATGTAAAATGCCTCGAAATTACCCACGTCGTGTGTTTTTCGAAAATGTATGCATAGCTAGCTCTAAGAACGTAATAGGCGCGTGCGACATAAAACATTTATGATGCAAGTATACAATACTTGCATCGAACTTGTTGAATTAACAAAATATGTGAAGAAAATGAGTGTTTAATACTTACTTGTCAAGATACTACTATATGCAGTGTAAACGAAAAAATGTTTTAAACAACCACAACAAGTACTCTACTTCCCTTATTAATAAACGAAGAATAAGCTTGGATGAGTTACTCCATGTTTTGTCTCTGTTCATTGAATGACAAATGGCATTTGAGTGGTATGAACAAAAGACGGCGTAACTACTCGAAGCTCATTCCTCGTTTATTAATAAGATTAAGGGTATAAGTTTTGTATCTTTTGTTTTGTTTTCTTTATGGAAAGGAGGGGTAAACACTACCCGCCTACACAACGTAGATTACAAAACATTAAAAAACGTAGACTAAAGTTAAACCTGGACTAAAACTGATGCTATCACTTTTGTTTATTAAAAAGAGGACAGTTGTTTTTTCATTAGGTTTAAATCAATACTATAGGTAGACCGCTTAACTGAGTCCTTGCCTGCGGGGTAAAGGGTGTGGGGGAGGACGAAAACAGGGACCGTGAGAGGTCCCTCAGAATCTATGGCGTGCCAAGATTCGCTCAGGCACTTAAGATTGGCACTCACCCATTGTGTACGTTGTGATACAAATCGCAACGCTCATTGGAATAATAACCCATTAATTCGACATACAGACACAAGTTAGTTTTAACCACATATATATTATTCTATTTACATGAAAATATCGCAGTGGCGTCAAGGACATCTTACTTTTTAAACTAGACAGCATACAAAAAATATTACATGTTGTAATACATACATATATTGTAATCTTTTTTTTGCCTGGGGTTGTATTGTACGTCATTCAACGTTGACTTAAGAACTAATAGGTCAGTATTCCATTAAGCGTACGGAATCCTATTATCCTAGTCATATTATTAATGTGAAAGTTTGTATGTTTGTTACTCAATCACGCAAAAACGAATTTGGATGAAATTGGGCACTTACACTTAGTTCATTACCTGGATTGAAACATAGGATACTGTTTATCCAGAAAAAAATTTAGTATCCCACCGGGGTACTCAGAACTTATACACAGAATATTACTAAAATTTATAATATAGATACTAATTAGGTAAGTGTAAGTACAACCCACACCACAGATTAATGATGAAAGGAGAAGTATAATGGTCTTCTCTCTACTGAATAATAAAAAAAAACGCGATGAATCGGTACAGATACAAGCAAGATACCAAATTCCATCAACCCGTTCTATTAGATAATGTATCTACTGCCATAGTGTTTCTTATGATTAAAACTATCGTGGTGATATCAGGACATCATCAAGCGTAAACGTCAAGAGTTCGAGCGGACGTCGCGCGAGATAGAAGCGGAGGTGCGCCGCGCCGAGCTCCGAGAGACCGGCGAGGAGCCCACCACGCCCGTAGCTAATACCCCGGACAGACCCAGGAGATCACGTAAATATCACCAATCGTCTTCTTTTAATAAAAGTCACACAGTCACCACCAAAAGAAGGCAAATGTCGCGGTGTCGCAAGTCTACTGAGCAGTCGTTCATTATAAGACAGCTTTTGGACTACTACTAAATCTTTTATATTTATATTTATTTATTTCAAGTAACAAAGACTCATATTATACATAATACATTAATTAACTATTTATTATTATTGATTTAAAAAAATAAAATTATTTCTGAACAGTCACTAATAATCAAAATTGAATTGCAACAGTTAAAATACATAATATGTCAATAAAATTAAATAAAACTTATAAAACTAAAGAAACAACACAATGTCATTAAAGCGCTCTGCCATAGAGTGCAATGTGCAGTCTACAGCAGTGGTTAATATATGGGCAGTCAAGCCTGTCTCCTAGCACATCTAGCATGCTATTGGCACTCCCACGCGCAAGCGCCCCGCTTGCGCATTATAGCATAAAAACAATCTGTGCGAGCTTCCGCAAACATTATCGAGGCGCTACAAAAACGTGGGAGCCCCATCAACATTCTAAACGCGTTGTTGAACTGAACTCGAAGGGCGTCATACGATTTCATAGTGTAATTAGTCCAGAGGCTGCATGTGTAAAAAGAAGAGCAAAACGCCTTAAAAAGAGTTACTTTAACGTCAGTGGAACACCTCGCAAATCTGCGAATTACCATGTTCGCCCTGACAGCTAGCGCCCTTCGTTCCCGCTCAATGTCCGCATCGTCCTGCAAGGTGGGAGTGACTAGATGACCCAGATACTTAAATTCCTCTACTCTAGCCAACGGGGACCCATTCAGCAATAGTGATGGTACTTCAGTCACTTTCTTAGAACTACTATGAAATACCATAAGTTTACTCTTCCCACAATTATATATCAGTCCATCCATGTTCGGCCGCATAGCCTTCACAAATTTGTAGTAATTTCCTTAGCCCACAGACCGAGGCGCTCAGCAGCACCATGTCGTCCGCGTAGCTAATGTTATTAAAACATACGCCGTCAATGAAACAACCGACATGCCGCTCACTGAGCTCCTCTATCAGTCCATTGATATATAGGTTAAAAATAGAGGGAGAGCTGAGTCCCCCCTGCCTTACACCACATTCCAATCTATACGAGTCCGATAGCGTGCCCGCCCATTTCACGTTATTTAACTGATTTCCGTACCAATATTTAAATATGTTTATAAGTTCATCTGGTATATTTGACTGTTTCATTTTGTTCCATAAGATGTCATATGATACGAGGTCAAAGGCTCTTGAAAGGTGGAGGAAACAAGCGTACCCAGGCGTTTTTCTTTTAGTATAATACTCGGCAGCACTCTTCAAACACAATATCACGCTTTCAGTGGACAGTTCCGGTCTAAAACCAAACTGTTTGTCACTTAACTTAATAAATCTGTTTAATTGTGTATTAAGAATGCTGTCGAATACTTTTGCAACTATTGTCGCCAGCGAAATCGGTCGATAATTAGATATATCTGTCAGACTTCCAGCTTTGTTTTTTACCACTGGCACCACCACCGCCCTCATCATGTCAGTGGGCAAGTACGCATGAGATATGCAGAAATTGTAAAACATAGCTAACACCCTAGTTATATGTGGCCCAGCGTACAATATATGTTCCACATTTAAGCCGTCATGGCCAGGAGATTTGCCTTTAGAAATAGATTTTACGGCTATCAACACTTCATTGAAAGTAGCCAGGAGATCACGTAAATATCACCAGCCATCGTTCTTTTAAACGACATTGAAAGTAGCCAGGAGATCACGTAAATATCACCAGCCATCGTTCTTTTAAACAACATTGATAGTAGCCAGGAGATCACGTAGATATCACCAGCCATCGTTCTTTTAAACGACATTGAAAGTAGTCAGGAGATCACTTAAATATCACCAGCCATCGTTCTTTTAAACGATATTGAAAGTAGCCAGGAGATCACGTAAATATCACCAGCCATCGTTCTTTTAAACGACCTTGAAAGTAGCCAGGAGATCACGTAAATATCACCAGCCATCGTTCTTTTAAACGACATTGAAAGTAGCCAAGAGATCACGTAAATATCACCAGCTATCATTCTTTTAAACGACATTGAAAGTAGCCAAGAGATCACGTAAATATCACCAGCTATCATTCTTTTAAACAAAATGGAGGAGACGTCGTCATCATCATCAGCTTATCAATGTCCCCACTGCTGGGGCACAGGCCTTACCTATGGATGGAATATTAATATTGGGCCATGACCCACCACCCGGGCCCAGTGCGCTTTGGCAGGTGCTAACGACTGCAGATGCAGCCAGGACCAACGGCTTAACGTGCCTTCCGAAGCACGGAGAAACTCGAGATAGAAGATTTTTGGTCAACCATCCAATGACTGACCACTGTGAAAGTTGCTTAACTGCAACGATCGCAGCCGAACGCGCTAACCACCTGCGCCATCGAGCTCCTCAGGAGATCACCAATGATCTTCTTTTAAACTAAATAGCAAGTAGCCATTACCCTGGACAGACCCAGGAGATCACGTAAATATCACCTGCCATCGTTTTTAAACAACACAGCAATTAGCCAGGTGCCAGCTTGAGAGTAAATGACATTAGTTTAGTTAATTCTTAGAAGATGTTGTCCTTAAAGATGATTGTCTAATATTGATATATAAAAAGTTCTTCTGATCATCTAAAGGTCATATAGAAACTATGTAACCGCCTAACTAAAATGCAGTCTAGTATAAAGTTTTTAAACATTGCCTACCTTCGCTTTTTTGGCAACAAATATAAACTTTATTTGATATCGTAGTTCCTGGGTAATTTATTTTTAGCTACTTGCTTGTCGAAGAATACCATTTTCAATTCACCTGTCCAAACTTAGCACACCTGTAGCCTTGTTTAGAGAAACGTACGTAAGCAACCCTATGTTTGTATATCCTAAAAAAATATCCAACTTTCGATTAGGTAGTTTTTTAGGGTTCCGTAGCTCTGACAAGGAACCCTTACAGTTTCCGACAAAATGATAAAACAAAATTTGGAAAAATATGTTTTTTAGGGTAGCTCCTTCCTTACATGTAACCTGGGATTTTTTTTTTCATCATCTACCCCATCGTGTGGGATCTTATTCAATAGGTCATTTAAAATTACTTAGGAGTTTCTTAGACTATTTTTCGACTTAGGGATCCGTTTGCGTTAAAGAAATTTCTTACCTATTGAAAATTACTTAGAAGTAAATATTAATAGTGATGTAGCGATGAAGTAATTGTAGCGTAAAACCTTGCATTGCAACAAAATAAAAAATAAAACTATTTAAAAACCACAATAAAATATTATTAGTTTCACAACGCTACCACGAGTACCAACGACAACGGCTTCTGAGTCGCGCTAACGTTACGTTTTTATGAAAAGTATATAAGCAATTGAAAATTATCGGCGGTTATACCGTATTAAACATACATAGAGATATAATATATAAGCATAAGCTCTTAATTCTTCAAACTAAGTCGACAGTCAGATCCGGGCTAATAAAAGGCAAAAAAGATGAAGCTTGTGTGTTAACTGTGTACAGTACTGTCAAGCGTGACCTGGCATATAATTTCTTACCCCAACCACAGACCTGGATTTAAGTAGCACGTGCACACACGTGCTTTAACCTGTAAGAAAACCGAGCGTGTCATATTTTGAAAACACATTGGGTTGCGGAAAATCATGGACCCCGGCCAACCATTTCGATCTATAATTTTTACAACTTAATTTGGCACAATTAGTTTTTTTTTTTGTTTATTTACTATATTGGCGTCCAACGGTAACGTGAAGAAATAAAATAGTGTTAAAGGAGGACGGACATTTAGTCACACTTTTGACATGTCTTAGGGAAACGAAGAACGAAGAAAAAAAGGACTCGAAATATATACACTTGCGGTATCTATTTCGATATATGTAGGTGCATCGAACCTATTACTGAGACGATTCGTAATGACTATCGGAGTCAACTGAAGAGATGACTCAGCAGAATTCCAATAAATATTATCGATATCATCTGAAATGTGAATTTATAAAATCTGCAACATCCTGCTGTATTCATTTTGTTTTCTACCAATACCGATATTACAAAATTCTTCCGGTATTCCATGCTCTACTTGCATTGCAGTCCGCCGTGCAAGACTCAATACGCATCCTGCTTGGTGTAGCCCAACGCCATGCCATTCACAATCCTGCATATAGCGACGGAGTACCGTGAATGGGCCGCTTAAGATAACTTATTTCTTTCTTATGAGGAAATATTAACACCCGTCTTTTAGTTATTTCGGTATGTTCGCTTCTCAGCTACGCTGCTAAAGCTGACATATTTTGACAATTTGATCATGTAAACTTTTTAAACTACAACAACCTGCGTCATTATCATTAGCGTTATGTTAGTAACAAAGTACTGCCAAGGACCCATTGACGGTTAAATTTGACATTATTAACTCTTTTATTTAACATAGCAATAAGAGCGATATTAGTAAAGCAAGTATACCTTTACCGTCTTTGACTGTACAAAGAATTTTCTCAACACTTATACGGTGTCTGGGTCAAATTTACAACCTTTCACAAAATACATTCTATTGTTTAACATAAATCTGTTAGTTGATGTCTCCCCCATTGAAACTTTGAATATTGTTGATGAAGACAGAATACTATGATAATTTTATGTGCTGCTAGTGCTGCTATGAAAACCGAACATTTGATGTTAATCTTGCATTAAAATTCTATACTTACTTTACATATTGAAAAACGGCTCGTGTGCTTCACAAAAGATGTTTGTATAGCTGTTTTTGCAAATTGTTTTTTGTTGATTTTACTGTCGTTATTCGGATCGATCAATACTAATTTAAATGACAATAAACACAACAGTTTGGCAGAAAGCAAATAATATACTTGGTTAAAAATTTGTACTAAATTGTTACAGAAAGTTCAGCCACCCCACCGCCCTTGGATAGCGATACTCCCGAAAAGCCACCCGAACGTCGTTTATCGCGAGATAAAAAAGGAAATCACAAATCTAATGACAAAATTGATGGTGCTAGAAAATTAGAAGTCATCCCGGAAGAGAAACCAAAGAAATCAAGTAAAAGAGATTATACACCTAGTCCTCAAAAAAGCAGTACCAAAACCAACAACAAACACAGTTCCAGTTCTAGTGATTCAGAGGCGGATTCTTCCTCCAGTTCGAGTGACTCGTCATCAGATAGTGAATCTGGTCAAAAAGTAGATTCGAAACAAGTGAAAAAACGCAAACGCCGAAGCTCCAGTTCTAGTGTATCACACAAAAAAGCGAAGAAAGAAAAATACAAGAGTAAATCGTATAAAACAGAAGACAAATATTCAAAATCAAAACATTATGATGAAAGTGAGAGATCGGAAAAATCAAGAAGAAAAGATGACTCTTATAGCAGACACAAGTCTTCTAGAAGTAAAGATTACGACAGGTCGCATAAAGATAAATATAGGGACGATTCGGAGGAGGAACGACCTAGGAAACGTACTAAACGTTCTCGTTCGGCGAGTTACGAATCGAAATCGGGGCGCAGAAGGTTATCAAGGGATCGGTCCGAGGAGCATTCGCGTCGTCGTGATAGAAGGTCATACGATAGGGAAACCTCGAAGCGGGATAGGTCTTACGACCGATCCGGCCGCGACTACGACAAGCATGATAGGTATGAGCGGTCTAGGGACTACGACCGGCGGCGCTCGCGCAGTGGCAGCCACTCACGCTACAGACGGTGAACATCAGGTTACAAATATAGCAGGTTGTATTTTTAGTTTACTTTTGTCATTAAACTTGAATCTTCCAAGTAGTGAAACGGTATTTCAAAACATAAAATTTGAGATAACTGCTAACTATAACATGATGATGAGCAATATTACTATTTGATATCTCCCTCTATTATAAATGTTAACTAATTCTAATCAATTTATTTTAATCTAGTCCTTGTCCTTAATTAATAAAAGTTTTGCAATCACCCTTCAACAAGTATTACAAACTGTGATAAATTTTAATGTTAACACAAATAATCTATGTTTGTTATTTATGACATTGTGAGTGAAGTAACTTAGTAAATGCAAATCTTATTCAACTAGTTTTTCAATTAGGTGTGACTCATGAAGGATAGGTTCAAATGGCAACTATTAAAGGTTGTGTGATATATTTTATATTTTTATTCTCTTTCAGGTGGGGCATTGGCTTCAGGTGTATATAATTTTAGTATTTATGTATAGTATTCTAATTATGCTTAAGCATCCTTACATTATTCCAATAAATTTTAATGAATTTGATAAAATTTGTTTGATTTTGACTTTATCCACAAAGTGAAACAAACAACAGACTGTTTGTTGAGTACTTTTATTTACTTATAAATTACATAATGTAGGGATTTCCGGTATTGGCTTTAAAAAATAAGCACCATATATTTTTTATTATTGATAAATATTTTTCTGCAATGACTCAGAAAAAAATGAATCCAATGATGAAGGAAGAATAATATTTTAATCACAGTTTAGGCATATTCCATCTAATCAAACCAACCTAAGTGTACAGTCAAATAATGATTCATGCTATTCGAATTAATATAAAGGCAAACCAATCTACTACATAGCTTCAAATCTTTACACTAAATAATTATTTTTCTTCATTAACATAATCAAAAGTTGGAGGATTGTTCTGAATAGATGAAATAAAATGAAATGCAAGTTTTATTTTGATATTATTACTTGCCAACAATTTAATATGTTACAAATTTATTATTTGTATTGATACTGCCATAGTAACTACAAAGATTATTAACTAATCTCTCAATAAATAAAATATCCCATTTTTTCATACTCCAATTACACTTAGGCCCTAATATTTGCAACAATACATAATTAAATGCCTACTTTCCAAACCTTTGATCACATTTGTTATACTTATACAGAGCACCTACATAACATTCAATATTTATACATTGATCTAAGGAAAGTTGAACAAACTCGGAGAGTCTTATTTGCCATGGTAATAAACCATGTGTACAACATAAAGACCCTGTGTACATAATCAAATCTGGATCAGGAATTGATGGGTAAAATCTTCTTATAGTCTCGTCTAATTCTTGTGCAGTAAATTCATTTCCTTCTCTTTTACAGTCCACCTCATTTGAAGCAATCTTGCGTATGCACTCTGCCAACTTTGGTCTACCATCAGAATTTGCGAAAATGTTTATAGTAATAGTATGGGCTTGAATTCCATTTGTATAACCATTTAAATTAGGCCTGTTAGACCATTTTATGCAGCCCGGCACACCTTTTTTACATTTTTCTACTTCCACAAATAACTTGGATTCGCTTTGTTTAAGTTCACCTGAAAGTAAGGAGTAAAATTTAATAACACCATCATGAATTCATTTATGTTTACCAGAATTACATCATCTCTATGATTCATTTTCAAGTCAATTTTCATTATCTTCCTAAAAAGTTGCTATCAATTGCCTTATATTTTATGTGGCCTATTGCAAAATTAAGTTGCATTGTGATTCCAACTAAGAATTTTCAAAGTATTTCTATTATTTATCATAAAGTTATTGGCTCATACATTCTGTTCATTTCTAGTTAGATTTTCTTTTTGCAACACGAAGATCTGTTCAGATAACAATGACCTTTTGCAAGGAGGCTAAATGATTTATTCGTTGCAGTAAAATGACCAATCCATAAAAAACCAAAAGAAATACTTTACCTGTAACATCATAGAAACTGATGTACGGAACCCCTGCCACAAGACTCCAGATCACCACTAAAGCAAGATCCTTCAACGAATGTTGACTCGTGTCTGTTAAAAGTACCAAGTGTTTCGGCTTTTTGCTTATATTAGGAATATGCTTTATTAACACTCCAATATCAGTTTTTGCCTCCTGCTCACTGAATAATCCACAGTAATAAGTCCAAAAACAATGATAAACATTCTGAACAGCAACAAGTAAAGACACTACTAAATGTACAATAGAAAATAAACACTGCCTAAGCAGCCTTGACAGCATATTCAAGGCTAAATGATGTTAACTTTTATTAAATAAAATTTATAGATTATTTCATTTTAAAATGCATTTTTTGCAAAAGGATGGTTGAGCGGATCGGATCGGACATCACACGGTACAGTCGGCGAGTCAGCCGCTTTTTCTGAACGGCCAATCAAAAACTTGAGGGTGGATTACAGTTACGCCAACATGAAGAAATATTAGTTTGCGTTCGCATTTTCAAAATTTAAAACCATAGAGAAAAAGTTATGACCTTAATATATGAACGGAACTAAAGTGGCTTCCACACGATACAATTTTACGTCCAATTTGATTAGATTGACAATCGAATTGTGTTGTGTGGACGGAAATATGAAAATGAAGGTCATTGGATGGTCGGTATTGCCCGATTCGGGATTGCCCAATCAAATTGGATGGTGTGGACGCTAACTGGCCAATAGAGGTGGGTAATATAGCTTTTTGTCTGAATCAAATCGAAACTATATATCGATATTCGATATCGGATTCTGAAACTATATATTTTGATATCGGTGATATCGCTGTCGACCATATCAATCATATATCATTACAGGATAACAATGGAATGGAAAACTATATTTTCCTGGTACTGATACATAACCGTTATGTGAGTTTTAGATACATCAACATCAGGTAGGACTAGGAGTTAGATAGTGCAGTATTTATCCATGTATTTAAGGGATTAATTAAGTTGATTTCTGTTTTTTTACAGGAATATTTGTTAAAAATATAGATAATAAACTAAACATAAAAAACCGGAAGATAAATAATACACCAACAATACAAAATAATACGCTAATGCAATTTAATTGAACGTGTTTGGACGTTCGAATCTACGAAATGATAAAAATTCAAATCCGCACCAAATTTCTTTTGCTAGGGTTCAAGGATAGAGGTCAACGAGAGTAGAAATTAAATTGTGTCAAAGCTCACCATTATTCCTTAAGAAATATGGTTAACGATTTAATCAACAAAAATATTAAAAGTGTATAAACTATTTTATTACGATGAAAATAAAGTGAAAAATTGCAGTATGCGTTGCATCGTAACTATTGCTGTTTCACTCTCATATCATCATACGCTCTCCCTCTACTCCCACTTGGCGTTGGTCGCGCTCATATTCCATTGTGATACGGTTCAATATACTTTAAACAGTCTATATACGATACAGTACTGTCAACGCGTATCGCATTCCCAATGCAATATAATGTTTTGCCAAAATATATAGTTTCAGAACGCATTGATATCGGATTTGACGATATTGATGCAATATACGTTTCAATATCTATATACGATTTGTATCGCCCACTCCTACTGGCCAATTTTTTAACGTAGTCACTGTGCAAGCGGCGTTCAGAGCGGGTGTGTCCGTTGACTTGTCTTTTGAGAAGAAGATGGAGCAACATGACGACAATATTATGTCTATTCGATCTGAACGGGAAGTAATGGAGGAGATTTTAGATATATGTAAAGACTTGCCATGCCTTTGGGATGTGTCTAACCCATTATATAAAAATAAACAAGCAAGGCATAATTCCTTAGAGATTTTGCGGAATAAGTGGAAAAATATTGATAAAAATATTAATGTTATAATTTTTATTATTTTTAAAGCATGTAACAGCTTGATGTTTAAATCTAAAGAAAATATAACTAGAAAAAAAACCACGCGGACCAGGCAGTTATTTGTTATTGAAAATAAAAAATCATTTAATTAAATTTATATTCTACTCAATGATATGTGCGCATACTGGGGTAAAAAAGAAATAATATTATATATATTTTTTTATAATTTTTATTTTTTAAGCATGTAATTGCATGATGTTTAAATCTAATGAAAATATAACTAGAAAAAAATCCACGCGGACGAGACAGCAGACGAGACTCGAACCCGCACCCTTCGCAATCCAGGCGAATGCACTGACCGATTATGCTACCGCGGCCCTCACGGACCGCGTCGAAATTCTTCCAGCCATTCTTAAGTTGCAAGGCAGCGCCATCTCTTCGCATTATAGGTAACCCACAATGTCAAATGAATACTTTTACAAGTATTTAACATTTGAAAGAAGAAATAGCAATTATAGTTATAATTTTTATTATTTTTAAAGCATGTAACTGCTTGATGTTTAAATCTAAAGAAAATATAACTCACTTATATTTTAAAGGGTTTTCGAAGGGTGCGGGTTCGAGTCCCGTCTGCTGTCTGGTCCGCGTGGATTTTTTTCTAGTTATATTTTCTTTAAAAACTCTCTAAGTATAACTATATTTAAGTTTATTAATTGAGTCACTTAAATATAATATAACTACATTTAAGTGTCTCAATTGCTTTCTTTTTAATAACCATTGTTTTGTCCACAGTCTTCTTTTTTTCTCATCTACATTTGTAGTTGAGCCAAGATTAATCCAATTTTTTGTTTCTTGGTAAAAGGCAAGACAAACAAGTCCGTTCAGCAGAGGCAACAAATAAAACTGAAATTGGCGATCTTGTTGTGTATGTGTAGACGGACGACCAGATTGTACCCAATTCAATCGTCAATCAGATTGGCAATCAAATTGTGTCGTGTGGAAGGGGTTTAAGGTGTAAATAGATTCTGCCATGATTCTCTTAACTTAAAATTAATCTGATAATAGTCACTCCTTTTATTCAGTAAATAGCATGTCAAGGATACACTCTGGTGTCCATTATGGCTCGATTCTCTTAACCTAAAATTATATTTCGCAACAGTGTATTATTGTCATTCTCTATATAGAATCAAAAGAGAGACTGATGTTAAATTTAATTTTAGGTGTAGAGAATCATGCCAGGATCGACAGCACTATTGCGAAATTAAATTTTAGGTTCAAGGAATGATGCCAGAATCGGGTCCAGTGCAGTATATAGTTGTTCTCACTTTCTTTTTTTTTGTCACGTTCTTACAACATAGTTTGTCTATAAAGTTGTGACATTAAATGATGGCGCCACTAGTATGCATGTAGCAACCCGTACAGTCTGACCAAAATGATTTTGATATTAGCAGTTCATTCAAGTAAAATAGGTAATTAATAAGACACACTATACAGTCATATTTTGTTTCTGTTTTATATACAGGACGTCCCACGGCAACGTCACACGGAGGGAAAGTATATTAAATATTGAAGATAGGATATTTTACTGAAAGAAGACATCATTTTATTTTTTATAATAAAGAAAACTGCATTCACGGTTTTTTTTTAAATCGCCTGTTACAACTGGGAATCAAACTCGTGAAATTTCGAAAAAAAAAACACGACATATTTTATGATAACCATCGAAAGGGTTAATTATAAGCATCATTTTAAATGCTATGTAATAAACTTCTTCTTTCAATAAAATATCCTATCTTCAATATTTAATATACTTTCCCTCCGTGTGAGGTTGCCGTGGGACGCCCTGTATAGTAGGTACCTATGCTTATAAAAAGTTTAGCCAAGCATATTTAATTGAATCAGAATAAAATTATTATAGATAAAATAGTACTTTATAGTGTAAAAGTGTGTAATGTTGGGGATTACCGCTGAGGTGCCATTGAGACCAGAGCCGTTAGGTAATCATCAATACACGCAAGTATCATCATACGACGTTTTTTAACACACTTGTTAAGAAAACAATACTAAAAATCATTTTATAGTAGGTATATAAAAAGTTTATTTACAGAAACAATTTGTAAATGTGTAGTTAGTAAAATTAGTGATAGGTATCTTCACTAAAAGCATCTGGCCATGGTTCTTTATATGACCATTTCTTTCTTTGGTCGGCCTTGCCTGTTTTCCCAGGAGTTTCAAACTTTCCATCATTCTTAAAACCTTCGTTGACTACCCGACTCTGATTTTCCTGAAAAAAAGTAAAAAAATATGTAACGGAATAGAAAAAATAACTTATTGACATGAAGCAATTAATTCAAAATTCGTAGAAAACCTGACCGTGTTGAACCATAATAACGTATCAAAAGAAATGGTCGTACTACAATATTACCTATTTATAATGTCAATCTAACCTAAAAATGTGCAATGTAAACAATGCCTTTTTGGTCTCAAAATCGTAAGATTACAAACAAATAGTTAAACGATTACATACCCGTCATAGATGCTGTTCGCCCATAAACATCATCCAAATCCCACAAAATTCGTCCAGCTTGGTAGTCTTCGAAACATCGCTGGAAAACTTTAAAAATCACTTCCCACGTGCCATTCCGATTTACTTTACTCATTTTTATACCTTTCTGCGTTTTGCGAGTTTCGTCTTAATTTATTACAGTTAAATTCAAACAATAAAAAATACAAAAGGAAAACTGTTCCACAAAACTGAAACTCGATGACAGCTGATGTACATAAGTTTGGTGTTGCCAGACACATGAATAATGTTAGTTCCTCAAAGATTCATGTCACGACTTTATAGACAAACTGTACCTGCCTATAAATGTATGTAGAGATAAATATATTAGTTGAATGTTTAATTTTGTCGATTCTGGCATGATACTATAAACTTAAAACTACATTTAACATCAGACTCTCCTTTTCATTCTGTATAAAGAATGCAAGGACAAGGAAAGGAGTATCCAATATTATCGGAAAGCTACCATCTAAAACTTACGTAGCGTGGTCGCAGTTTGTCTCCCTCTCACCTTGACATTCGTTGGATGCGCACCATTCCCTGATTTGATTTTGAAAATGATTTCTTCATACTTTTAAAAATGGTAAATTTTGGTGTGTTACAACAAACACATCTCATTAAATATCTTCAAATACTCAAAAATACTACATATATATAGATATATGACTTATATTGTGGGAAGGTTATTATGTAATATATAAAATTATTCTTGTATTTTTTCCAAATAATTTGCTCAATACATCATCATCATCAACCTTTTAATATCCCCACTGCTGGGGCATAGCACAGGCCCATTACCGACCATTGCGAAAGTTGTTTAAACTCGACGATCGCAAGTTGAACGCGCCACCCACCTGCGCTATCGATGTCAGTACGTACGTACGTATCAATGTGTAAACGTATTGCTGATAGATTCAGTTTTTTATCATTTGGATTAAGCGAGCGCTAGTGAAGCACTAATTGAAAGAATGGGATTGATCTTTGCCGAAAGCCTGAGTATTATACTGAGTGTTTCCTAATTTATCACACATGATAAAATTATTAACTTTTTAAACCATCAAGGAAAACATTATCAGTAAAACAAATAACCTCAATTCACTGAAATCAATGAATAGATAAGCTTGGAGATAAGCTTGTGTCAGTTATGCAGTGTTTTGTGACAAAATACTTCGTTTGCTATTAATTAAGGGGGTAAAACGAATTAAATGCAGTCAGATATAAGCAAGCAAAGGAAGCAAAATCAGTTAGAAAGATTTTTGCACAGCAATACAATTAAAAAAAAATTTTGAATATTGTGTATAAAGATCACAAGTAGACTATAAACTTTCTGATAGATATTCTTCTAAATGAAACTTTTTGATTTCATTTAATTTTTGTTCATTCATCAAAAACTGTTTATTTAAATATCGTTCATTCCTTTTAAGTCCCATCTCTAACTTTTGTGTTTGTATACGTTCGAACAATTGCATAATTACATAAAAAAATGTTAGCGTGTGTCCGTTTTTTTATTTGTGTGGCGTGATTTTTGAAGTGTGTGTTTTAGCAACAACACGCCCGTATTAGCGTGAGTATTGTATATTTTCGGTAGTGTGCCATACGTGTGTGTAGCTCGTCTCCTGCTAAAAATGGCGATAAATTTAGTTCGGCCAGTGAACAGTTTGTCATCTCCATTGGTATTGCTCTGACTAAGGTTTTAATGAATAACATAAAAAGGAAAATTTTAAACCGAAGCTGTATGTGCATAGTTGGCTTTGCCATCCACTAGTAGGCAAAAAAATATAGTTCTGACTGTATCCGTTTCCTATCCGCCATCCCTTTTCTCTTGTCAAAGTGGTAGATAAGGTTAGTAAAATTCGGATTACGTCGATTTTTTTTAAAGTTTTGGTGTAATTTCATATGCGATAGCCTTTCCTAAATCAGCATTATCTGAAAATTTTATTGGGGTCTATATTTCACGTTATAAGTTTGTGTTCAGCAGGAAAAATGTGATTGTTATTGGTGCTTTTGTGTAGTTTAGACCACGCTGCAACCTGTGCTGTTTCTTCTTACAGAATCCTCAAAATGCAGCTGCACGTCAGAGGTCAATCGACACACGTCTTGGATGTCAATGGCGAGGAGTCCATTGGACAAATCAAGGTAGGGACGTAAGAAACGTCCAAATATCTTCAGCGGTTATGGAGATAACCGCTGGTATGCCTACGTACTTTTATTTTACAGAATGTTAATTCAAGACCAATCCAATAACAATACCTGTAATATGTATTACCATTACGTCTTTTTGTTTCATCAAATATTACATGCACAAGCCTGTAACCAGACTAAATATGTTACCTATGTTTTAGGTTATACTGGTGCATTTATCTCATAGCTCAAGAGTTTTATATGATTTTAGGACCGCATCAGAGCTTTGGCTGAGGTTGGAGCTGAAGATTTAACACTGTCAGTGAATGGTGCTCCCCTTGAGGACTCATGCCTGGTTTCTGAGCTGTCCTCAACTGAGTTGGACCTCACAGTGCCATTGCTCGGTGGTAAAGTACACGGCTCCCTAGCTCGTGCTGGTAAGTTTTGATATCTTTAGTAATTTCACATGGAAGTTAAACATTTAATTTTCCGACGACCTCCGTGGCCGAGTGGTTTATACGCCGGGTTTCATGGTGTCGCCGACTCGAGAGTTCGAATCCTGGTGGGGGCAGATGTTTGTGTGATGATTACGAGCATTTGTACTCCAGTCATGGATGTTTAATATCTATTTCTATATAAATATACTTATATATGTACAGTATATGTATTCTATCCGTTACCCTAGCATCCCATAACACAAGCCTTATAGTGCTTACTTTGGGGCTAGGCTAATTGGTGTGAATGTTGAAAATATTTATTATTTATTTATTATTTTATTACTACATACACATGCAGTACTGCATGGAATGCAATCTCTATTAGAGGAACAAAATGCATTTAATTCAAAATAGAATAATGTCACTAATAAAATACAAACACACTTTGTATTTAATCCAATGTATTTTTCTTTTTCATATTCTTTTTACTCTACAATTAGTTTTGAAATGATTTCATAAATAAAAATAATTTGTATGTGTTTTGCCTTTAACTATGCAATGTTTTTATTAACTGCTACTAAAACACACCTTCCAGAGTAGATTCTGTATATAGTAGTAGTATATCAAATGTATTGTAATTTATTAGAGGAATTGTATGTATTTCTTTGGAACGTTGTTTTTTGGAGGTCCAAATGCAACTGATGTGAACTAAATGTGGTAAAACTATACTTTCTGGGCACAGGAGGTGACACTTTACAATTTATTGTTGAAAAGATCTACCAATGAAGTATTTTTCAGGCATGCTCAGTTCATGGTTTGACCTAGTGTGAAGTGATACTTCTTAGGCCTAGAAAGTACAGTTTAAGCGTAATTTATTTACTATAAGCTGTGCCCTGTGGTTTATTAGGAATATATTCCCGCAGTAAAACAGCCTATGTGTTAATCCAGGGTGTCAGCTATCTCCATACCAAATTTTATTAAAATTGCTCCAACTGTTTAGCATGAATAAGTAACAAACATACACAGTCACAATCTTTCGCTTTTGTAATATTAGGTGTCTGTACTTTAATTCATAGTAATACAATTTAATATTTTTTTTAGGTAAGGTCAAAGGTCAAACCCCAAAAGTTGAAAAACAGCAAAAGAAAAAGAAGAAGACTGGTCGTGCCAAGCGCAGGATCCAATACAACAGAAGGTGGGCATATTTTGTTTGTTAAACATTAATAAATTGGCAACATTGATACATCTTTAGGTTTTTTTATGTTAAATCATTGTGACAGATATAGAATAAGAAAAGGCCTAAATATTGGATTTAATTGTATGTGTGTAAGAGGGGGGCCTATAAAGATTTCAACAAATTTAAACACCAAACATATTATAGGTACATAAGTGAAATACAGCTCACCTATAATTCAATAAATAAATAAATCATCTTCTAATTATTTCTTTGAACTTAAATTATTGATTCAGTTTTTAATGTGTGTCTGATTGTCTTTGTAAATACAAAATTTGTAATATGTGTATTTATTAACTATAAATGTATCATTATTTGTATCTAATTATTTTACAGATTCGTCAATGTTGTCCAGACCTTCGGCCGTCGCCGTGGACCCAACTCCAATTCATAGGTTACTTTTGTTGTAAATAATATGCAAATATAACATCTTTTTTGCTCCATTTGATTGTTTTAATTAAAGAGTTGCCTTCCATATCCAAATAAATCATTAAAAGAAATACCGACTCATGAAAAGTTGTATTTCTATCGGATAAAATCTAGTTGGATAGGGAATAATTTGTTGAGTTATCCTGGCTAGTTAACAACTCACGGCATGCTTCAGTGCTGTCATCTACCGCTCCATTTCAGGAAATCCAGTGAAGCCACTCAGTGGGTACAGGCAGTGTACTCACAACACAGAAACCCTTTTCTATGTTCTGCGAGTGCACTGCATATAGAGCAACACGGCCGATGCACTCTATGGCAGTGCATAATAGAGATGAGATAAAGCTCTAATAAATTATATATCTGTTAGGCGATTCTCACGTAAGAAGTGCGTGATCTTACGTTGATTGAAATATCTCTGAACGCGCGTGGGGCAACACCCAACTCCCGCGCAGTGTTGCAGATCATACGCCTATATGCAGAGAAATGCGAGTTTGTATGGCGAAGTATGCACCATGATGCAGATATGCGTTCCGCAGCGTAGTGCGGAGCTGTAAGCTGTTTGAGAATCGCCTTAATAAATTATTAATTTTCCTGTGGTTATGGGATGCCAACAGCGCCATTATCAGCACTATTGGCGTATAATAAAACTAAAAGCAATCTGATCGTATGTACTTAAGTAGTTGTAACTGGCGTGTACAAATAAGTTCTGCTATTCTTCACGAGATGGCAGTAGTGTCAACGTAAGCGCGAGTTTCGTTGTATTTTTAAGAAGACATTACTGCAAATCATTTCAAAGGGCATGTTTTAAATGTGTCCGTGATGGTAGCGTACCCACGATCAATATACGGTTTTTCGTTATGCCATTAATTACTGCGTAAATAGTGCCAAATTAGAGTAAAAATAAAAAAAATGGTGCCACTTTAATGAATAGGTACTTTTTATAAAAATATATTTTATTTCAATTCGACTTCACCAATCATAAATTCATATAAGGATTTCAACCTACCTACTAAGTACCTTACTTACCTACGAAAATATTATCACTTCTGTACATGACTGTACTTCATATATATAAAATATTTAATTGCTTTTTTTATATTGTTTTACTGCGAATTAACATAAAATACTTTTACTGTTAGAGGTACTATTTGACACAGTATTTATACATATAGAATGGATAACGAGAAAAGTTCATTTTCTATGAGAACTATTATGGGTACGCCAGGTTGACGCCAGCTAAGAATGTTTAGTTCAATATCTTTGGTCCTTTAAGAGTATTGATTATGAAATTTTGTAAAGCCAGGGCACTATTTGCGAACTATTTTTGTGTGTCAATTTCGTTGCTTAAATATATGCCGTTCTTGGGGTCGGCCATGGGTACGCTAGCTTGACGTCATGGTAGCGTACACAGTAAAAATGGTCTTTATTTCTTAAATTAAAGAGGCACTATTTTTTTTATTTTTACATTATTTTGGCACTATTTACGCAGTAATTAATGGCATAACGAATAACCATATATTGATCGTGGGTACGCTAGCATCACGGACACTTTTAAATGGATGCAGAAAAATCATATTTTTACCTTGTGCATGCGCAAGAGCAGTCACAAAATGAACTTGCTGTAGGTATTTAATGTACCTAGTTCACCGAGATGCAGTGGAATGGTTTCTAGAAATTAATCTTACTTTTGTAAGAACACCAAAAAAGTATAATTTCCCAACGTAAACAGAGGTTTTTTGGCTACAAATAGAATGGCCAGTAGACGAGTATAGTTAATACTTTTCATCCTTTCCTCGGCAGGACGAGCAAGGCGAAATACTCAAAAGAAGACGAACACTCATAGACGTTCTGTAAATTAGGTTTATGATCAAAATAATCTCAATTCATTGATTTTTTAACCGACTTCATACAGGAGGTATGAAATTTGTCAGCCAATTGTCAGCGTCAGCATGTGTATACAGAGTGAATTTTAGAACACCAACAACCTCTTAGGGGCCGATTCTACTTATCAACAGGAACAACTTTTATTATGGGACCAACGCTGAAATTGCAAAAGAAAATTTGCTGTTTCATACAAAAGCGCATCAGCTAAATCGACCGAAATGTATGAAATAGCTGATTTTTATTTCGCCATTTCAGAGTTCCCATAATAAAAGTTGTTCCTGTTGATGGGTAGAATCACGCCCTAAGAGGTTGTTAGTGTTTTAAAATTAACCCTGTATATTATATGAAAAAAATACTTAGGTAATGTATAGAATGCCAAAAGCATAGATGAATGATTGGTTTCGCTTGAAGGGAGACCAATCATTTATCTATGGCCAAAAGCGTCAAGGCAATATATGAAATTATTTATTCATTTATACTTTGCCTAGGTGTTCTATCTATACAATGCCGAATCCGCAGTCGGCAATTTGTGTTAGAGAAGATAGTGAGTCGACTTTTTCTTGTTTTATTTATCTAATGGTGTCCATTTCTCTAAACTTAAAACTAAATTTAACATCAGTCTCTCCTTTTCATTCTGTATATAGAATGACAAGGATACACTGTTATCTAAGTTTAGGTTTAGAGAATCATGTCGGAATCCACACCATTATCTAACAGGTGGCCGCTGCCGCGGCACGCTCGCTTTGCTCGCTCGGCTCGCAGTAACTTTAGGTCAGTGACCTAAGGTCACCACAACACTAACTTCTTAACCTTACTCACTGTGAGTTGGTCAAACGTTCATTGGTCTGTTATTCAATCGGTGAGAATTTTTAAAGCTGTCCGTCATTTTATATCTAACTGGGTAGACTAAGTTAGGTTTTGCAAAAATAAATACAGGACAAATCTGTTTATTTGACACATTGTCGGTAGGCCTAGAAGGTGCTCTATACAATCCCTAGGAATTGTATAAATAACCTAGGCAAACTATAAAATGGAAAATAATTGATAATATTTCATGCATTGCCTATACGCCCTAGCATGGCTGTAGCTAGAGTCGAATTTGAGGTAGGGCAGCATTGGTTACAAGTAGGGCGGAAGTAAAAAAAATATCATAATTGATCTGCCCTCGGAGCACGGGCCTCCTAAATCAATCGCCATGTATATTATTGACCTCTAGGTCAATGATGCACCTATTGCTACTATTTTTTTTATCTTAACCCATATACAAACAATTTAATTATAAAAAATTATCTTAGTTTTTGGTATTTTTAAGGTAGGGCATTGTGATTTCAAGGTAGGGCATTGCCCCACAATGCCCCACCCTAGCTACGGCCGTGCGCCCTAGGCATTCTATACATTGCCTAACCGACATATACACTGTGTATACGGCATCGGCGTACAAGTACATAAATTAAGTAAATTATAAAGTGATAAAAATTTTCAATTGGTATGGTAATTAATTTTCTAGGAACTTCCATTAAAAGAAACAAAAGTTAAGGTTTTTCCAAGCACTTTTTTTAAAAGATACATTTTACTCCGAATGTACTTTAAAACTTATTTTCAGAGATCTTTGGGGGCGTCCATTAATTACGTGAAATGTTTAAGGGGAGGAGGGGGTCGAGTCAAATCTCATCTAATCTTACGTTAGAGAGAGGGGGGGTCTCGGCAAATATCACGCAATTTTTTTTCACAGTAGTATCTATTAAGTATTCTATTGTTAAATTTTTATTACACTTATAACTCTCAACAATATTGATTACTAGTCTTAACCAGTCGTAAATAAAAGCACGAAGTATTTTTTTTTCTTTTTACAATAACAATCCAACGCGTTTACGAAAGAAACCCACATTTTGAAAAATCTCATGTGAGATTGGGGGTTGGGGGAGGGGGTTGAATAAAATCTCACGACATCTCACCAGGGGGGGAGGGAGGGACAGAAAATCCAAAAAAACACCTCACGTAATTTATGGACGCCCCCTTTATGAATTTTTCACTCTAGGTAAGTCGTAAAGTTGCTCAGAATTAGTCATTCTATTCATTCCACAGTAACTTTTTTTTTAATAAAAAAATCATCCCAGATAAGGGTGGCATCCACCCCTCGGGAAATAATGTGCGTGTGGACTGAGTGATCTTTATAGCAACCCTTGGCACATTATCAAATTTGCAGCAGAGAGTAAGTTAAACTTAAACTTTTTTTTGTGTAAATTGGTGCTGTTTGGCTGAATAGGTTTTCATCTCAGACCAGGGGGCCAATCGCCTAACGGAAATGCTTTGGAAAACGCTAACGCTTACGATTTTATTTTGTTATTTCTAGCCGCCTGAGGTATTCAAATACCTCGCGCTCTTTCTTTTTCTTTTACATTGGTAATAACAATATTCAAAAAAATGAGCGTGAGGTATTCGAAAACCTCAGGCGGCTAGAAATAACAATATAAAATCGTAAGCGTTAGCGTTTCCCAAAGCATTTCCGTTAGGCGATTGGCCCCCAGTTTTCATGTTTTTTACGTGCATTGACTGGACTACAACAGAACTTAATTCAAATAGTTTTCTATTTACCGACTTCAAAGAGGGTCTTCAGTAGGTATTTTTTAGAAAATGCAGGCCTATACTTATTTGTTGTTACTAATTTGTTCTGCTTTTAGAACGGTGAAAATAGAAACTTCTTTTTTAACAAAAAATTATAATGGACTTTATTGAACAAATCCACAAATTACACATTTAACAATTTCACCAGATGTTCACGACCAAGAGTAAATATAGAAAATAGTTGAATCATCTGTAGATCTGCCTACATTTTTAAGTTCTCTCAGTTTCACCACGATCTCATTATCAGGTCTTGACCTAATGGTTGTCCCTTTCAAATTAAAATAAAAAAGGATTTTTCGAATGGTTCCAGGTGTCTTCGATTCCAGTGAAGTATATAACATAAAACAACTTAAATAGCCCATGAAACAGAGATCGCGGTTATACTTGATAGTAACGCAAAATTTTACCCAACTAGTTTTTTTACAGATGTTTGGGTAGCTCGTAAGAAGCTTAAGTTTAAAATCGGAGAATGTAGGGTGATCACAACACTGGCCGCCGCCATATTGGTAAACGCGTTTATCGCTATATCTCTAAAATTATTGACTACGGAAAAAAATGTTGAGTGCCTTTTTTGTTTATTACTATAATGCGATTCAAATAAGATTGGGAAAGCCAATGACCTCTATCTGTCAAATGTCGCTTGAAATGTACGGTTTTCAAAAAAAAACTTGGAATTCTTTTTTAGCACTCCGCTAATTCAAGAATAAAAACCAAACATTTGTAAACATACAATAACAAATATTGATAATTAATATCGGTTGATATTTTTTTTCACTTATTGAGCTTTGGCCATGAATGGTTGATAACCTAAATCGTTAACCAAATGTTACTTTAAGTTGCGTTCAGTAACTCGATTTCAAACTTTCGTTTACATAAAGGATGCATGTTCGTATGTGACCTAGTAATAGTGCATGATTATTCATAACTACGCCAGCGGTTATGCAGAGATGAGCGGAATAGATGAGCTAAATTCTGATTAATGTTTTTTCACACAGTCCTAATAAATAAATATTATTAAAAATCGGTGGTTTTTTTTCTCAATCTTAGTAAATAAATGTTATTAAAAATATCTGATGTCTTTTCTCACTTAATCTTAGTAAATAAGTTTTATTAAATAAAAACTTTTTTTGCTCACTATACCTATTTGGTTTGAATTGACAGCTATGACATCACTATATGGCGCCCAGTCGGTCCTAGCCAACTTGATGATACACTCGATACGAGTAATAATAGCTGAGACTCTATGAGCAGTTGTTTTAGAAATAGCAATCCGCTGTCGATGCATGTCTAAAAACTGCAGCAATGCTTATGATTGTCGCAAACCGGGGTTTAAATGTACCGTACATCTGTGTGACTGCAATGAAGAAAAGTGTACCAACAAAGTAAAAATTGAAAATGGCGAGCCAGATGATGTGAAAACTAATATGCTATTTGCTGAGCCAGATGTTGACATTGATCATGAAAATTAATGCTTGATCAATGCATTAAAATCGATGCAAACGGCACAGGACGAAGTGGATACTCAATCAGAAGCAGACCCGTCCTTCCCAGTGGGCACTTTGGGCAAGTGCCCAGGGCCCCGTCATCGATAGGTGGGCACCTCAGATCACAAATACAAAGTCCCTAGTTCTTGTTAGATCACCAAATGGGGGTCATAGAGGCCCCATTATCCTAATATGCCCAGGGCCTCCAATAGGTCAAAGACGGCACTGATCAGAAGATTGTTCTGATTCAGTAGACGAGATTGTTCCTACTGTATCTGGAAAGCGTCGAAAACTATTGTTTTTTTTTATAGATTAATTTTATATCCAGTAAAAAAAACAATAGTTTTCGACGCTTTCCAGATACAGTAGGAACCACCATGGTCCAGTGATGATCGCCAGGAGAGCTACCCTCGGAATTGATAGCGACCCAAAGAACACCCCACCATGTACCTCGTCAGTGCAACCACGACCACTCTGACAAGAGTGCCCGACTAAGAAGAAGAATTTTATAACGTGAATAAATATTTTTTCTACCTTATTCTTTTCCTCGAATTACTTTAAAGATAATATAAAAAATATATATAAAATTGATTTTATCATTAAATTACTTTTTTTTTTGTAATTAATCGATCGAATCGATCGAGGCAGCTTCAATTTGGATACAAGTAAGTGAATTTTCCGGATACTTTTGTAACTTCAATTTAATACCCTTTTTTGGGCCACATGAACAACTCATAACTTTAAAAGTATTTTTTTAATAAAAAAGTATACACATTTGTAAGAAATTCAATGACACATAACTTTTAACGTTTTTTTTATCTATTAATTACATTTTTAATATTTTATAAAGGAAAAACTACAAACATGTTCAAATAAACAGCAATAATTGAAAAACGGTAAAGGTAACCATAAAAAGTTGTAGACAAAAAAGTTATGGATTTTAGTAAAAAACAAACAAGCTAACTATATTTTTTCCCGTAAAGTCAATAATTTCAGAGATATAGCGATTAACGCGTTTTCCAATATGGCGACCAGTTGTGACTACCCTACATTCTCCGATTTTTAAACCTAAGCTTCTCATGACCTACCCTAACATCTGTAAAAAAACTAGTGTGGTAAAATTTTGTTATTTGGTTTTTCTTCAGGGCTAATATAAAAAAGTGCCGACGAATTTAGAACATCCGCCATTTTTAAAAGAAATAGCCTATATTATGGGATCATTTTGCTTTGATACAAAGCATGAGAAGTCTGTATGAGAAGAAGATCCTATTTTAGGGTAAAATGAAACAACAATATTCAACAATTTTTCTTTATTCACTTCGATTTTTCTGAAGAATAACTTCGGGTTAAAAACAATCGATCTCAATATTATAATATATTGGGAATCGTATCTGCTTGCTTGCTATCAATCTATGTTACATTCTGGATACATTCATGTGTTTTATACATTTATTTTGAGGTATTATTCCTAATCCGAAAATAAAATGCTCCAAAATTTAAACTTTTGCACTCAAAAAGTGTATGCAGTGATGAGATGGAAATTATTTCAGTAAGTACTTTTCAAATGGGTTAAGTAGAGTAAATATTTTAACTATATTAGTTAAAGTTTTAAAGACATGTATATCGCTTCCAAAACATATTTTGGGTAATATTGACTTCTAATGATAGAATCAATGCAAGCAGTTTATTGGCAATGTGGCAAACACCGCTCCAAACTCAAAAAAATCATAGTCACCTCATTTACATAAACATTTTGTCAAATACAACGACAGTATATAAATAATCGTATCGAAATTACAACCAACAATAAGTCTATATCAACCAACAGATCTACCAAAAAGTAAAACAAAAATCTCCCATATATATATATATACATAAATGTATTATATACAGTAATGAGTATTGACCAGATTCGTTTCTGATTATATCTATTTTCATCTTAAATAAGAATAAAATAGAAAATAAATAATTTAATTGATTTAAAATTTATGTACATATTGATGTAAATATTATTATTTGTATCATTATCTATTTTATCAGCTTAGCGATTTATTTTATTAGCCTTGCCTTTTTAACTAGTAAGCCTAGATAAAAGAACCACAGTTTGTCAAATTTGCCCATGTGGTTTTATCAGTCTCCCAAGTTATAAGTACAAAGTACCCTGATTGTTAAATTTTCTAATGGCCTATCCACACATGCCGCCGGCTTTCAGACAGCATACCCAACAAATACAACATAAGATGCATGTGCCGGCGGCCTGGCCACCGGGTTGGCCGCCGGCCGTGCCGCCGGGCATGTGGATGCGTCATAAAGAGGACTCCGCGCTTTAGGAAGAATTGGTCCCGTATACACAAGATTCTAGCTAAAATATTCAGCACACCTTAGAATGTCTTCGTAATAAACGTTGCTATAGAATACCGTAATATTATCACTTAAACCTTTTTTAAACTTAAACGAATTTTTGGAAATATTGGTAAGTACCTAAGTTAAATTTATATTTTTGTGATAAATATTAAGAATCAAAAATAATGCATAACTTTTACCAAGAAGATCCTGCGAATACACAGTACTCATCAGCGAAGATAGAGGTATTTAAGTTGATATAGAAATACGCAGGCTCGAAAATGATTTAAGTAGGAGGAAGACTCAAAATGACTATGATTTCTTATTTACAAATGTTTAAATATTCTAAAAGACCACAGCCACATTGTAGCACTTAATCTAAGAGTTACATGTATAATTGTTAAACAAAAAGTTTATTACGAACTATTTTAAATAAAATACAACGGGCATTTGGAACTGGTGTCCTAACAAGATCAATATAACAAACCACACCAACACATAAACATAACCAACGTAGGTACAATAAGGCACAAACATTACATTTCAATCACTCATGCATTCTGATTCTGATATGCCGTATCTTACAGTTCTATAATGTGTATATTAAGTAATAGTAGTCTTTTACAAGGCACCGGTTCTAGGATCTGTTTGGTAGGTACATTGTTTTTACCATTTTACAAAAACTTTAAACTACGATCATCTCGTAGGCACCGATCTTTCCGTCAGATATAATCCTACATTTTAAATCCGAGTCTTTGTACTTTTTTTTATCTAAATCTATTTTTAAATGCATTTATCGACTTAACTGAGCCCACTGCTAAAACAACCATCCCTCGCAGTGTTGTCTTTCTTAGGTTCTCCGAAGGGAATGTTTTGCATCCGCAATTTCTTATTCGAGGTTTTACTAATCCGATTAAACTTCGTTACTATTTTTCTGCTAACGGGTAGAGTAAATCTGTACAATTTCCGCAATACAGAGCGGGCTAAGGACATCACAATTCCTAGGCTTGTATTCAAGGTACGTAAATTAATCGTTCATGTTGTCGTCGAATGCCAGCCGAAGGAATCACATTTTGTATGCACTAGGAGGTCGCCCGGCCCAGAATAGAAGCACTAATTCTGTTTTGGGATTCTTTTGGCACCAATGTCTCTCGTCCCAGTTAGAGTTCAGTATCGCGTTGAACTCTCCGTTCAGACGTTAGCCCATCATACTGGCAGCGTCATTATATTTCTTGCGAGACTTCTCCCATTTGCTGACCCAGTCTACAGGGTAGCACATAACTGCCGAGAACAATAGGAATCCACCAGACACGTAGAAGGGTATATCATAACTCTGCGTTTGGTCGTATAGAATACCTGTAAAGAAAAAAGGGCAATAAGTACTGGCATCATTAAATATGTATCTAGAAGAAACGAGGTTGAAATATGCGTGCCTAAATCTAGTAAACTAGTTTTAAACAGTCTACGTTATGATGTTTTAATTGACTCATTACCCATGAGATGTGTGACAAAGTGCTGGTGATTAGTAATGGCTTGCATAATGTTTGGCGTTAAGGTGGCGTTGGCCTTTGTAATTGTCGGCAAAGTGCCAAAATGCTATTATGAAACTGATGAAGAATCGGAATAACTCCAGTTATTTATGGTGTCTGTTCAAAACTCGAATCTTTATTGGGTTAAGGCAGATTAGGTCGACTACATTCCGCTATAAGGTATATAAAATAGTTTCATATTAACCTGAATGGACTAGAATTAATTGATTTATTATTAATGGTTAGGTTAGGTTAGGTCATGATTTCGTAAGTTTTCTGATACTTAATTTTAAAGACTTACCAGCTATAGGGTTGCCAAGTAAAGCTCCAAGTCCTTGGAAGAGGAGGAACAATCCGAAGCAGTTCGTCAGCTTTTCCAATCCTAGGTACTCCACTACCAAGATGGACCGAAGAGACGCAAAGCATGCTGTAACAAATGAAAATACATTAACTTGGATGTTCCTTTATAACAACTTTCATAATTTATATTCGGACCTTATTCAGTATAAAATATTAACAAAAAAAAATACCTATATTCGTCAATTTCTAAAGAATTATATTGCTCAAATGAAATAGGTAACTTACCGACGGCGAGGCCGAATACGACAGTGTATCCGAATTGGTAGACATCGCTATAATAGAGCCCGCTTAACATGGTGGCAATGCCGCCTGCAGACAAGGCGATGTTGTTCAGCCATAGTGGTGAAACCTTCGGCATAGACGAGACCATTCCACAGATGACACGACCGACGATATTCGACACTCCAATAGCGGACACCAACCAATCGCTGCTCGATTTGCTTACATTGAAATCTAAAGCTCTCTGTTTGATATACATGTATGGCACAAAGAATCCCAACATTGTGAAAAGTCCGCTCACTGCCAAAATCACGAAAGTGGGTGAAAGGAATAGGTTGACATCCAACATAGTAGCCAGAGCTCTTCTCACAGCCTCCGGGCAAAATCGGCACTTATTGGATCGTTCTTCTTGAGCATCTTCCTTAGTGGGAACATGAGTGACAGCCAAGTGATATCCCAGTGAAGTACGCGAGGTATACTGGGGTAATCTTGTCAAGCTAGCTCCAAAGAAAATGTCGTCACGGTACAGAGGCCTGGCCAAATCAGCGTGCGAACGCCGAGAATTATAATTTACGGGCCTAACTTTAACTTTAGAGGTGATAAGAGGTTCAGTATTGTCCATGTGACTATTGGAGTCTTCCTGTTCGTCTTTTTCAGCTACAGGGACATCTATGAATAACGGTTTGTTTCCAAGCGCGTTTTTGATTGCACCAGCGTTAGCTGACGAACGCCGACTGTATTGTGTCAAGTGGGAATTGCTTCCGCGGAAAACTTCTTCCGCTGTCGGGTACCGCGTGTTATTGGCTACACCCATCCATGTATGAGGTGTGACTTTATTGGTGAATCTTTCATGGGGCATGGAGATGCCAGAGTCAAATTTAGACTGCAGTTTGAGCATACTGTTGAGTTTTTCCACGGCCTCCTCGTGGCGACGTGCTTCGTCTTCTTCGCTGGAGTCATCTAGCGTTACGCGGACTGGTTCGATTGGTCGGAACATGGCTCCGAACACAATGCACGACAGAAGCATTCCTGTTGAGAGAAAAAAAAAGAGATATTTATGCCACTGAAGAGAATGAATGAAGTTATGAGTAAATTAAAGTTAGAATTGCTACAAACCTGCATGAACAAGAACAGTGATCCTCCAACCATATAATTCATTGAGTTTGTCGGTCAGGGGTGCCATTACGAAGGTGCCCACGCCGGATCCGCAAAGAGCGAGTCCTGTCGCCAACGCTCGCCATTTCTCAAAGTAGAAGCCCACTGTGAGCACTGCTGGCATGTAGATCATGCAAAGACCGATTCCTGTAACACCATAAAGTCACAATCAATATAAGTTTGAAAAGGGTACCTATTTCAGAGTTAGCATATCACGTTTTTACATGCATTCCTTACTTTAATAATTTCTAATAGTACAGAGGAAAGCACAATACCAGTAAGTAACATTTTATTCTTTGAAAGTTACTTACCTCCAAAAACACCGTAAATGATGTAAAGGAACATGACTCCGTCAGCGTAGTAAGATATGGCGAAGGAGCAGCTTGCAATGATGCTACCCGCAATAGTGACGGAACGAAACCCATACCTGGAAAACCATCGATACAATTATTTTTCTGCTATGAACTGAGATTTTGTTCCGACAGTGGTGTCAAATGTCAATGAAAAACAGATACTGATGTTACATTTAGTTTTAAGTTTAGAGAATCATGCCAGAATTTACTCCAATCATTTATGTATTTATTCAATGTTTGCAATATTTTATATATACCACGATAAGTCTGCAATGGACTGACAGTAGCAAAAATTAAAACTTTGCATATGGCAATACTGATTATAGTTAAATATCCCTATCCCAGATACTTTATTAATAACTGATTTAAAACGAGGAGTTTCTAAATTATATAACAGGATCTAAAAAATCCTTTAACGAAGTCAAAGGCCACGTATTTGCCATATCATGACGATCATTTTTTTCTTCTGGACATACCTATTTTTTTTTTTCAAGATTTATACATTAATATTTTCAAACGTTATTTAGAAACTTTTTTATCTTCGCATTTACCCACACGCACACACATACACACAGGCACATTCTTTGCGTAGCGCCACGTACTATACATTGCGTATCTACTGGATTAAAAATATTATTTTAAACTTAAAAAAACAAATGATTCCCACGTATAATATTTTGTAATATTACTAGTTTGGGTGTACAGAATGCGTAGTTTAAGTTTTTTTTACAACCTGTATGTAAATAGTTGTTCGTAAATTTATGGGCCGATTTAGATGATGATGAAAGGGTAAAATCAGATTTTATCGTCTGTCTGTCTGTCTCTGTCTGTATGCCACGGGTCTATAGATCAAAAAAATAATCCAAACACACTCGTTGAGGTTAGGATTTCTTAATAAAATTACTCTTTTTTCATAAGGACTGACTCCATTTGTTCCTCTGCAGATTTATTATGCCTTATTATTTTTATAAATAACTTTCCCGATTCCAATTTTCGCTCTTCTATTTACTCAACAAACAAAAAAAAAAATTTAAAAAAATCTTCAAATATGAGATTCTTCCATGACATGAATATGTCATGATATTTATGTCATTTTTGAATGACGTCTTAAAAGGGCTGCCAGTTTAATACTTTTGGTGTGACCACATTATTGACTTTACAAAGTTATCGTGATTCGACTTTACTTGTGTACGATCGGGATTTCGAAATTATAATGATATAGTAGCTGAAGTTTTCTTTTACAACAATTTGACTCGTATGTGGGGTGTTTTGAAGAAACATTGTGATCTCTTAATTAATAACTAAAACTAACTTTTACTCTATCAAATCAAATAAGTAAGAATCATTAGCGCCATAGACGCGTGAGTGTTCAAAACCAAAAACAACATCATTAAAAATATTTGTTATGACGTACTATTTTGGACAACATCAAGACCTAAGCGGTCACAAAAACATTAATGATTCTCGTGCCACTTAGAAAAAAAGGAAATCTTTAAAAACTTAATACATACTTGTTCGCTAAAGCTGATATGAAAGGACCAGCCAGAAGATAAAAACCGGCCAGTAATGAATTCACCGTAGCCACTTCCCCTTCACTAATCTGTAACAAAGAAATAGGAATGAAATGACAAGGCGATCAAGTACTCATGAGCGGATATAATCGAAAATTTCCTTTTTTTGTGCATACCTACATTAAAACGGAAGTATTAACTAGAAGTAATTAATACCTAGGAGGTAGGAGGTGGATAACGCATTCGTGGAAGTTAAGCTAATTCCGCAATAGTCGATCATTGGATGGGTGATCAAAAAATTATTATCTCGAGTTCCTCTGTTTCAGAAGGCGCGACAGTTGATACCGGCTGCGTCTGCAGTCGTTGGCACACACCAATCCGCACTGGACTCGCGTGGTGGGTCATGGCATGGCCCAATCTCCCTATTCCATCCATCGGGAAAGACATTAATTGGCTGGCGATGATGATAAATTGGTCGCCAGGTTGTTCAATCGATTGTTTAATCTGTTTTTAAAATACGCTGTCGATTTCCTTTCGAGTGTGTTTTGAAAGTTGAGCTTAAGTAGAGTCTCTAGCTGGACGAAGAAATAATTCGTGTTTCCGTTGTCAACCTTAATTTCCTTTGGCCGAGTGACCCTGATTAGGAGCATTCTGCGTTTATCGCTATTTGTCTTTTTTTAATTTCCTATCTACGTAGGTACAGTCAACATTTTTAAGACTGATTCACAGTGGTAAGACGCAAAAGTAAACAAAAACGAGTTGGACTAAAAAAAATTTTTTTTTGTTTTTGTTTTAATGCTATCATTTTGTTTTATACTAATATAAAAATATAATGATAATTTTAATATCAGTAATATAGCTATATAAATTTATCGTGATTCTTCATGAATATTAAACATACTATTAAGTACGTAGTTAGTTTGTTATATGTATATGCCGTCGTCCTAAGATTATAATTACTACATGCGGACTCTACATCTCCAACCTTGCATTCTACAGATAACTCACGCTCTTGCACGTGGCAAAATAAGTTTTGATGGAATGGCAAATCTTGGAAACGTGTATTCCTACAATATTACAAATGCGAAAGTTTGCATTATGTTTGTTACTCAATCATGCAAAAACGGCTGAACGGATTTGGATGAAATTTGGCACGCCTATAGTTTATTATGAAGATTGAAACATAGGAGACTTTTAATCCCGAAAAAATGTTAGGTTCCTGGGGATTTTCGAAGAACTAAAGTTAACGCGAACGAAGTCGCGCGCGGCCGCTAGTAGTAAACAAACGGTTAGGTACCTTCCTATGTAGTACAGTGCGTTGTGGCTTTTTAAATGTAGACGAGAGCAGGTGGTTATTCACCTTGACTATGTAAACACTGTCTAACTATGAAACGAATGACCCGTATACCGCAATAACGAAACTGCAACACGAACTCCATATTTGTAAGTGGCCACACCCACGCCCCCTATGACGTTAGACGCAAAGGTCATTATTGGAGAGAGAAACATCGCTAACATTGGCCTGTTATCGGTAAGTATGAAAGTATTTTGACCTTTATTTTCGTTTTAGTTAAGCTCAAAGATTGCAGGGAGTATTTTCATTTACGCATATGGTGTCATGGACTTTGCCAAGGCAATGCAACATAATAGCTTTCCTAGGTTGCCTATTTGCAGTAAGGGGATAAGGTGAAGTAATGGACGAGACCCATGAGAAAGGTCTAAGTAGCATACATAAGTTAGTACTTAAAGACATTAATGGTCGAAACAGGCTTTTGAAACGCGACGCGTATTTTCTATGATCAGTGTGTGTTTATCGTGTCGCGTCGGATGTTCCTAACGTGATTCTGATCTTAGAAAATTGTACATTTGATTTGACTCAACACCTCGTTTCATAAGTTTGCTATCTTCCTAAATAGACTTCTTATAAACTTATATTTACATACAAAACTTAATATTATTATTTACTATTTGACAGCAGCGATGAAATTATATAGTTATTAATTATAAGCGCCCTATTTTTTTTTAATATTGTTGTAATTGTACTTTCTGCATTCTCAATTAATATATAATAAGTTCTCAAATAAAGAAACATTTATTTAAAATAAACTTATGGTAAATAGCGATAATAAATATTTACCTTTGGCTTTTAAACTATAGGTACAAGTTAATTATGGGATACGAAGATTTTTCGAATTGGATCGTTTTGACACTAAAACTTTACTAGAAGTGTTAGCAAATAGTATGTACCTTCTTATATTATTACTAGTAGTTACTGTTATATAACAGTTACTTGCTAGTACTGATTACATTCTAAAGCGAGAGATCACGAGCCTTAGAATTTTCAATTTAAATTACATTTCCATGTCTGCTACCTGACAATTCCTCAGTGACATACAAATGTATTCATTAGATATAAGACTTTGTCGATCCTTTAGTAATTATAGTGTATAATTATATAAAATAATAATTGCATAGGCCAGAGTAACATAAATAATTCAAGACCTTTTTTAAAGGCAAACTACAAACAGTTAGCATAAATGAAAATATTATACAATACAATTGCTCAATAAAACCAATTAAAACAAAAGTTACATCATTTAAGGCGGTTACCATAAAGTAAGCGTGTGAATTGATGTTATCTATTCTGAAAATTGTGGTGAACGCGTAAAAACCCTAACTTATGCCGAACACAGATAAATTGTTAGCAAAAAAATGATGACTGATATAAACAAAAATGGGTGCGTGTACTTATGTAGGCGCGTGAGAAGTTATCCTTCTTTGGCATCGTTTAAAATTAGTTTTTAATTGCATGCAAATAATTAATTATTTGCGCTTTGGTTCCGTTGTTCCAGATTAATAAAAACTTTTGATATTATAAATATGAATACCTATAACTGTTACTTTATTACAAAAAATAAAGATGTGGTTTTTGGTTCTACTACGCCAATGGTCAAGAGATGGCGCTGTAGTCTCCTGAATCGCGCTTTGGTTCCGTTGTTCCAGATTAATAAATACTTTTGATAGGCCTTCACAATGCAGTCGTTAGCACCCACTAAATAGAGATTCTATTTCTATTTTGTTGGTAGATTTTCTTAATGTGCGGTAAACACAAAAGTAACGCATGAACTTCATGCTGTTAAAATTTTGTGTTACAGTGATGCGCGCGCATCTTAAAATTTCACTCTCATCATTTTTTCATAACGCGCCTAAAGAAGTATAACTTCAAAAACGGAAGGTAATTTAAGAAATAAAATGAATTTATACTTTGTTCAAATTGACTTATTGAAATCTCTTTTGAATCGTCCAATATTTTTTCCTACCACCTATTCGGGACATCTTGTAGCTGACGAGAAGAATGCCCACTCTTATCAGCATTTAACAGAAGTAGCAACATTTACAAAAAATTATCATGTCGCTACGAATACAACGTCCGTTCACATTTTGATGTGTCATACAGTACCCTTAGTATGAGTTAGAGCTCACGACAACTATCATAGCTTTCATAATTGTAAATTATGTTTTAATATTCTTTTTTCATGGTGTCGCCGACTCGAGAGGTCCCGGGTTCGAATCCCGGTGGGGGCAGATGTTTGTGTGATGAATACGAGCATTTGTACTCCAGTCATGGATGTTTAATATGTATTTCTATATAAATATACTTATATATGTACTGTATATGTATTCTATCCGTTATCCTAGCATCCCATAACACAAGCCTTACAGTGCTTACTTTGGGGCTAGGCTAGGACAATTAGACGGACAGACCGCCAACAAAGTGGTCGTATAAGGGTTCCTTTTTCTTCTTTTGAAATACGGAACCCTAAATTTGTTAAATACTTTGCAGACAAAAATTATGCATTTTTGCCTTACGAAAAAAAACATGAATATTAATAAAAAAAAATACGGGCATCAAATAAGTTGCTACACCCAATTAGAACCATTTAATTATATATCGTCTGACAACCGAGATACTGGCGCCATAATCATCGGCGGAACTTTTCCACTCATACGAAATGCAAAACGAGCCTACCAACTCTTGCGAATTTCACGATTTTCAACTCGTGTCTTATTCATTAAACAAAAATAATCTCTATGACGTTTAAAACAAAAACTACCCTTTTAACATGATTTAGGAACGCAAAGAATTCTGAGACTACGGGGCAATGCACCGTCTCTGCCTCCTGACGTAGATTGTGACATTTCATAGTTTTTAACTAGAGGGGAGACAGGCAATGATTTTTCCATACAAACGTTCTCGGCTGATTCCTCCTTGACTTTTATCACGAAAGAAATAATTTTCATACATGAAATATTATTGAATGAAATATTATTTTACTCATTTTATGCTCCCATATCTTCCTTTTTTCGATAATCTGTGTTTATAAGCAACTAGAAGCCCTCAAAAGTGCCAAAAATAAACATATTTTTATCATCACTAAGGACGTTTAGTGTGGAAATTCAATAAGCATTTACAAAAAAGCATAACGTATAAACCTTGTATAACTACTTATTATTCTATGGGCAAATTTTCTTTTGCATACCTATATCTAATTTTTCCAACGAGGAAATCTTCGAGAGTCAAACTTCGAATTACACAATTTTCAGCGTTAGCTATTGTTATCCCTATCACACGGTATTGGCCAATGCGCGACAGCAATATTTTTTTCTAATAACTAATTCCCAAATGTCTCCAACTTGCGTGTCTTTAAAAAATGTTTTCATTAAAATTTTTAATACCTTTTGCTCGGATTAGTAGATCAATAAAACCTCAACATTTGACTCGAAAAACTGACCAGTTTTAAATTTTCAACAATACAATCAGTAATTCATATATTCAATTGTTAACATATAAGGACAACTGCAATGCCACATATATCTATAGATTCATTTTCTATAGTTGTAGCGCGACCTGCATAGTGATGTAACATTTTTGAAAAAAAAAAAGGTTAATATCGTTGTTTTTTTTCTAAATTTGATTTTCTTTTCTTTCAAGAAAATAATCTTTGGAGAATAAATCCTCTATTTTAGGTATGTTGTGCTTGATTTCATACTTGATTCAAATGCGTTAAGCTAACTGCGTTCATACTTCAAACAAACATTAACTGGACAGAGAATTCGAAGATTTTTCCGTACGTCGCGAATGCTGCCAATTGTTGAAAGCTTGTTTTTATTGATTTTCAATAAAAAGTGTGTGGTTTTATCATGTTTTTTAGTATATTGGTTGTTCAATACCTCTGGTCAACATTTATTTGCCCGGATAACTTCTTGGTCTGGTTAAATTCCAGTTGGATACAGTTGTTTTTCTCACAAAAATATTTTTTCAGGTATTTCTTTTTATTTTATAAATATGTCTTTTAACACAGGTGATCACAGGCATCTTACTTGAAAAAATCCGCGGACCCAGGCACCAGTCGGGACTCGAACCCGCACCCTTCGCTATACCTACAATGCGAAGAGATGGCGCTGCCTTCGAACCTAAGAATTAATAGAGAAAATTCGACACGTCCATTAGGGCCGCGGTAGCATAAATGGTCAGTGCATCCGCCCGGATAGCGGAGGGTGCAGATTTGAGTTCCGTCTGCTGCCTGGTCCGCGTGGAATTTTTTCTAGTTAAATTTTCTTTAAATATAAACATGTAGCAGTTAAATGCTTAAATAATAAAAATCTAACAGGTAATCTTGTTTTGCTTACCAGTTTATTTGCACTAACAGCGACAGTTAAATGGTACTTGGATATCATCCAGGATTGCGTAATGTGATATCAACAAAGTTTTTTTTCGATAGCTGACTTCCAACTCACAACATATTTTTTCGGGAAATGATAAGGCGAGACCTCTTAATAATTTACAACATATTACATTAAATTGATACATAATTTTAAACGTGAGTAATAACATGTATAAACTACTTTACTTATATTCTAAAAAAATTCCCACCAAAAACATTTTCATGTAAGTATAACTCAGTTAGAAAGACGAGACCATTGAGTCACACTGTCAAAAAGTTATCAGATCTCATTCTCATGTAGATCCAAACTTCTAACTCTACACGCCCTAATTCTACAAGGCCACAAACTCTACACTTTAGTTAAAAATGTGGGTTATATCAGATATATAAATATTACTACTTCAGTTATTACAAGGGTAATTTCATAGCCACAACACATAGCAAAATCATTTATTGATGACATTACTAACTACATATATACAGAAGCTTAGTACGAGTTTACAATTACGAAAACTATGATAGTTTTCGTGAGCTCGCACTCTTACTAAGGGTACTGATTTTATTGTTTTCGTTGCAATACAAATAAACAGTGTTTAAATTCTATCATTAAATCATTTTCGTCTTCTTAAATTTTAAGTATATTTAAATAAATATTTCCAACACTCACACCAATTAGCCTAGCCCCAAAGTAAGCACTGTAAGGCTTGTGTTATGGGATGCTAGGATAACGGATAGAATACATATACAGTACATATATAAGTATATTTATATAGAAATACATATTAAACATCCATGACTGGAGTACAAATGCTCGTATTCATCACACAAACATCTGCCCCCACCGGGATTCGAACCCGGGACCTCTCGAGTCGGCGACACCATGAAAAAAGAATATTAAAACATAATTTACAATTATGAAAGCTATGATAGTTGTCGTGAGCTCTAACTCATACTAAGGGTACTGTATGACACATCAAAATGTGAACGGACGTTGTATTCGTAGCGACATGATAATTTTTTGTAAATGTTGCTACTTCTGTTAAATGCTGATAAGAGTGGGCATTCTTCTCGTCAGCTACAAGATGTCCCGAATAGGTGGTAGGAAAAAATATTGGACGATTCAAAAGAGATTTCAATAAGTCAATTTGAACAAAGTATAAATTCATTTTATTTCTTAAATTACCTTCCGTTTTTGAAGTTATACTTCTTTAGGCGCGTTATGAAAAAATGATGAGAGTGAAATTTTAAGATGCGCGCGCATCACTGTAACACAAAATTTTAACAGCATGAAGTTCATGCGTTACTTTTGTGTTTACCGCACATTAAGAAAATCTACCAACAAAATAGAAATAGAATCTCTATTTAGTGGGTGCTAACGACTGCATTGTGAAGGCCTATCAAAAGTATTTATTAATCTGGAACAACGGAACCAAAGCGCGATTCAGGAGACTACAGCGCCATCTCTTGACCATTGGCGTAGTAGAACCAAAAACCACATCTTTATTTTTTGTAATAAAGTAACAGTTATAGGTATTCATATTTATAATATCAAAAGTTTTTATTAATCTGGAACAACGGAACCAAAGCGCAAATAATTAATTATTTGCATGCAATTAAAAACTAATTTTAAACGATGCCAAAGAAGGATAACTTCTCACGCGCCTACATAAGTACACGCACCCATTTTTGTTTATATCAGTCATCATTTTTTTGCTAACAATTTATCTGTGTTCGGCATAAGTTAGGGTTTTTACGCGTTCACCACAATTTTCAGAATAGATAACATCAATTCACACGCTTACTTTATGGTAACCGCCTTAAATGATGTAACTTTTGTTTTAATTGGTTTTATTGAGCAATTGTATTGTATAATATTTTCATTTATGCTAACTGTTTGTAGTTTGCCTTTAAAAAAGGTCTTGAATTATTTATGTTACTCTGGCCTATGCAATTATTATTTTATATAATTATACACTATAATTACTAAAGGATCGACAAAGTCTTATATCTAATGAATACATTTGTATGTCACTGAGGAATTGTCAGGTAGCAGACATGGAAATGTAATTTAAATTGAAAATTCTAAGGCTCGTGATCTCTCGCTTTAGAATGTAATCAGTACTAGCAAGTAACTGTTATATAACAGTAACTACTAGTAATAATATAAGAAGGTACATACTATTTGCTAACACTTCTAGTAAAGTTTTAGTGTCAAAACGATCCAATTCGAAAAATCTTCGTATCCCATAATTAACTTGTACCTATAGTTTAAAAGCCAAAGGTAAATATTTATTATCGCTATTTACCATAAGTTTATTTTAAATAAATGTTTCTTTATTTGAGAACTTATTATATATTAATTGAGAATGCAGAAAGTACAATTACAACAATATTAAAAAAAAATAGGGCGCTTATAATTAATAACTATATAGTTAATTTCATCGCTGCTGTCAAATAGTAAATAATAATATTAGGTTTTGTATGTAAATATAAGTTTATAAGAAGTCTATTTAGGAAGATAGCAAACTTATGAAACGAGGTGTTGAGTCAAATCAAATGTACAATTTTCTAAGATCAGAATCACGTTAGGAACATCCGACGCGACACGATAAACACACACTGATCATAGAAAATACGCGTCGCGTTTCAAAAGCCTGTTTCGACCATTAATTTCTTTAAGAACTAACTTATGTATGCTACTTAGACCTTTCTCATGGGTCTCGTCCATTACTTCACCTTATCCCCTTACTGCAAATAGGCAACCTAGGAAAGCTATTATGTTGCATTGCCTTGGCAAAGTCCATGACACCATATGCGTAAATGAAAATACTCCCTGCAATCTTTGAGCTTAACTAAAACGAAAATAAAGGTCAAAATACTTTCATACTTACCGATAACAGGCCAATGTTAGCGATGTTTCTCTCTCCAATAATGACCTTTGCGTCTAACGTCATAGGGGGCGTGGGTGTGGCCACTTACAAATATGGAGTTCGTGTTGCAGTTTCGTTATTGCGGTATACGGGTCATTCGTTTCATAGTTAGACAGTGTTTACATAGTCAAGGTGAATAACCACCTGCTCTCGTCTACATTTAAAAAGCCACAACGCACTGTACTACATAGGAAGGTACCTAACCGTTTGTTTACTACTAGCGGCCGCGCGCGACTTCGTTCGCGTTAACTTTAGTTCTTCGAAAATCCCCAGGAACCTAACATTTTTTCGGGATTAAAAGTCTCCTATGTTTCAATCTTCATAATAAACTATAGGCGTGCCAAATTTCATCCAAATCCGTTCAGCCGTTTTTGCATGATTGAGTAACAAACATAATGCAAACTTGTACAGGTATTTGAATAAGAATATTGAAAATAAGGACTAATTCAAATAATTCTTTTTCTTAAAGATCTTATCGACTGAAATGGAACTGGACCTTTATTTGTAGCTTTAATACTTTATTGATTCTGTCTTCCTTTCTTTGGAAAAGACCTATTAAATTTTCATTGAAAAGCTCCCCGGTAGCCAATGAAGCTTATTTAATGTGAATTTAATACCTGCTTTTAAGATATTGGCACAGATAAACGGTGTCATTTATTCCTTGTTCGTATGTAAGTAGATACTAGTCTCTGTCTGCAGAGAAGCCTGCTGTGAGGGCGATAATCAATTAACCGCTCAATTTACGCCCTTACCGCTTAATTTAAAGACGATACCTCCCCGCGTTCCCGAGATAAAGGGTCATGAATTGGTAATGAATCATCATGACCCTTTATCTCGGGAACGCGGGGAGGTATCGTCTTTAAATTTAAACCATAGACTCAGGTCTACGATCCCTTGAAGCTATGAAAAATAATCAAAAAAAGATACGGCCTAAAGGCCGTATAAAGGTGAGCGAGTACGACTCGCGCCGGTTTCGGAACCGATTCTCTGCCGGCGCGGGCCTCACGAGTCTCTAACGCGTCGATCAAACTTAGCGTTGATCGGCGCGGGCCAGCATCCACACACGCGTTAGCTCTTAAACAAGTTTCCCCGTTAGTTAGCATAAACGGCGATCGCACCCCGTTAGGCTCCTTACAGCAAGGCCCTTCCGGCATTGCCTGCCCTCCCTATGCACGAGCGGCCCTCTGCAGCTCTTCTGTCCGATACGGGCGTACCTCACTAGGAGGCCGCACCGTCCTTCTCGCGCATATGCTCTAGTATCTGACTAAAGCAGCGCTGCGTCGCTCCCCCCCCTGGGGGACGATCGCTTCCGATGAAGCCTTAGAGGCCTTCCCGGCCAGAGGCAGCCCCTACGGGTGTTTTTTAGTCAGTAAGAGTCTGACATAACCTTGCAGCCGGCTGTAGGGTATCCATGAGGATTTCTCACCCGCTCCCCCGCCTGGGAGGAATCAAAAAAAAAAAAAAAAAACTCGCGTTTGTCCGGTTTTTTACATATGTCACAATTCGATAGACTTCTCACCTAATCTTTCAACATCTTCATTTTTTTTATAGAAATAGTGAAATATGTTAATTAAATAGACATCAATCATTATTTATAATGCATCTATAAAAAACAACTATGTATTTGAATAAGATCCTTAGAACACGCCCTTATTGCAATAATTCATCTCTTAACGGCCAACCCTGACTATCCGTATTCAGGGTAAATTCTGTGCGTTGGCGTAAATTGAGCGGTTAATTGATTATCGCCCTCACAGCAGGCTTCTCTGCAGACAGAGACTAGTATCTACTTACATACGAACAAGGAATAAATGACACCGTTTATCTGTGCCAATATCTTAAAAGCAGGTATTAAATTCACATTAAATAAGCTTCATTGGCTACCGGGGAGCTTTTCAATGAAAATTTAATAGGTCTTTTCCAAAGAAAGGAAGACAGAATCAATAAAGTATTAAAGCTACAAATAAAGGTCCAGTTCCATTTCAGTCGATAAGATCTTTAAGAAAAAGAATTATTTGAATTAGTCCTTATTTTCAATATTCTTATTCAAATACCTGTAGAAAAGCAGAACATTTGAAAAAACAACATACTGTTTTACCTATGTGCACAAAGTTGGCTTAGGTGCAATTACCAATCTTGAACTTGTCATTGTGGAGACACCTCTATTCTTCAATAAAATAGTGAAGTATGCAAGTAGTTCAATTCTATTTCCATCGTGTGAAGAAAATCATTGTGAATATGCATCTTTATCAATCAAAAGTCAATGATACAAATTGAACGAGTGAATGAATGATCAGTTCGCGGTCGAACCAGCGTGGCGGGCGGGCGGCGTCGGCGGCGTCGCGGCGCCTTGACCTTAACATTATTATAATAACAACCAGCCAGAACCAGTGTTACACATTCAATGTAAAACTAGTTTTGTTTTCTCACCAATTAATTACTTTATCACTGCCATGAATGTTGAATAAATGTATAAAGAGTATGACTGGAAAAACACTACAACATCCTTTGATCAGTGATTGTAGTGAATTGTTGGTCAAAGACTAAATCAAAGTTTTGAAATATCGATAAACAGAGACTGAAACAGAATTCACTTTTGTAGCCGATATCATGGTCATTACCTATTTGTTTCCTGGGCAATTTAGATATATTGTTACGTAACTATAGCAAGATATTACTACAGTAAATAGGTATAAAAATCTTGGAAACAAACTGTTTCAACAATAAATGATAGCTAAAAATAGTTAAATAGACAAACGCTAGTTTTAATATTTTACTTTAGCACGTCGGCGTCGTAACTTTATTGGACTTTTCATTCAGCTGGACTAACATCAGTTCTGAACCAAACTTAAACTTCTTTAAAAGAGAATATTTGTGGATCACTGTGAGTTCCGTAATTAGTACATTTTCATTTTAACAAAATCATCATTACTGATAATTCAAATATTTCCTTTCAACTGCAAGCTTCTACATATTTCTTCAAAGTGTCGTTTACTTTTTATTTATATTAGTATTATGTTTCAATCTTCTCGGTCAAAGAAACTTAACTTTTTCTAAATTGGAATTAACACCTACCCAAATTTCCAATGTCATGCATGCATGCATGATCGAAGTTTTTTTACAGCTTTGACAAGCAATCGCGAAAGTCATGCCCTACTAGATATACAAAAACGATTCGAATGGTTGTTATTCCATATAGCTGATTGAGCGTAAAACGCTTCCGATGGCTGGCAGCTAAGCCGTAGATCCGTCGATTTTACTTCGCTCCCTAATTAACATCCATGTTATCAATGACACGATTTTTTCAGCCTTAAGTTTCATTTTATAATACTAGATTCATGATAGGTACCTAAACACTTTCAAAGATATCGTTGAACAGTACATAAGTTAATACACTTTTTGGAAAAAGTATTATTTTACTTTAACATTTATTTTAGTTTTTTTTTTATTACGCATAGACAGCACTCAATTTAATATATGTTTCGTAAATAAGTTTGGGGTTTCCACGCGTAACACGAATTTATGATGCGTAAAAATACAAAAACATTGTTTACGCTCGTTCGTTCCCACGGAGGAAAAACAAAGAGGAGCTGGCCTAAGCAACTGTGCACTGTGATTTTCAACTAGGTCCTGACGTCATCATTGTGGGCGGGGCCTAAGTCAGTATGCTTTCAGCGTTCGTCAGGTGCACACTTAACGAGACTCGCATTATAAGTGTTTTTTTGCGTTTTTAACAAGAAAAGGATGAAGTGTTGTGTTTTACTATGTCAAAGTTACTCAGACAGACGTTCTGATAATATGGATGGCATCACATTTCATGTGTAAGTAACGTATAAAAACGTAATAAAATATATGTTCTAGAACATTCTCAGCTATCAGCGTTAAAATTTTACTACTTGACACCAGATGGCGACACTATTAGGAAGAAAATACATAAGTTTACGTATAATTTTGCAGTAGTATATTGTAATAATCGTACGTAAATACTGAAAACTGTTATACACTTATTCCTAAATAACTTTTAGTATCTAAAACAGTAATTATATCGATTTTATTAATATATTACTAACTGGCCGCCATCTGTCGTCATATAGAATAACTTTTTAAACGTAGCAAATATCCAGGGCCGTAATAAGTATTAAATTATTTTACCAAGTAAATTAATTTTAATTATTTTTATGTTCGTTTTAGATTTCCATCCAACGATAATTTAAAACAGCAATGGATTTCAAAACTTAATAGACCGGATTGGACACCAACAGAATACACAAAGATTTGTTCTTGCCATTTCAATGACGCGGACTTCATAGTGACAAAAAAAGGTCGGCAAAGAAGGGCACTTTACCTAGTTTAAAACTGGATTTATCGGTTTGTTTGGATGTTATTTGCGTAACCGAGTTTTAATTATTTTGGAAAAATAACTAGTTTATAATATTATTTTTTACATTACAGCTTAAAAGAAAATTACCAGAGCCTGTAAAATCATCTGTGGACCCTACCACAAATGATTTAGATGAATTTCTGATACTAAATGATTCGCCTATAAAAAAGAAGCTTAAGCAAGAAACAGAACAACTTTGATATAAAGAAAAAAAACTGGTTTAAAAATCAGAAGACTACAAATGCAAGTTAAGCGTTTGAAAAAGAAGGTACCTACTTATCTAGTGCCACTATTTTACTTTACATACCACCAAATATTGTTTTCCAAATCACGACGTTCCTTCGTTTTTGCTTTTGTTTCAGGTTAGAAGTTCAAATGCAGTAATTAAAGAATTAGAAAGCAAACACCTTTTACAGGGAGAAGACGCAGAAATTTTATCATCGATAAATATAAAGATGAGAGACTTGGTTGGGCGACAAATTTCAAAAATCAAAAAACTTCCCTTAAAGAAGAAATATTCTCCAGCCCTCCGATCATTCGCCTTATCACTTTATTATTATTCGCCAAATGCGTACTCGTATGTGAGAAAAACATTTGACACCTGCTTACCGCATCCGAGAACCATTTCTAAATGGTATGAGACTGTCGACGGTGAACTGGATTTACAGCTGAAGCTTTTAAAATATTAAACCACAAAAAGAATGTGTCCGGCAAACGCGCTTTGTGCAGTCTGATGATGGATGAGATTGATATAAAAAAGCACGTTGAATGGGATGGCAATAAATATCATGGCTATGTTGACCTCGGACTCAACGACATCCAAAAGGACAACTCAGAACAAGCGTCTCAGGCTTTAGTACTGTTACTTGTTTCTCAAACTGAGAGGTGGAAATTACCAGTGGGTTTCTTTTTAATTCATTCTATGACCGGGGAACAACGGGCTTTAATAGTGAAACAGTGTCTTTACAAAGGCGAAGAAAATGCTGTTGACGTAATTTCACTGACGCTGGATGGCTGCGCTGCAAATATTGCAATGCTCAAAAAATTAGGATGTTCGTTAGAACCTCAAGCAATGAAAACTACTTTTCCACATCCAAGTGCAGGATACGAAATAGCAGTCTTCCTCGACGCGTGCCATATGCTGAAACTTGTGCGCAACGCCTTTGAGAACAAAAAGAGATTTCTTGATTACCTGGGTAATAACATTGAATGGTCCTATCTCATCAAGCTTAATAACCTGCAAAAGTCGCAAGGTCTGCATCTTGGAAACAAGCTAAAAGACAAACATATAGACTTTCAGCGCCAAAAAATGTCAAAGTCAAATTAGCCAGTCAACTTTTCAGCAATAGCGTAGCCGACGCACTCCAACTTTGTGAGAAAAGTGATGAAACATTCAAAAATGCAGCCGCAACAATAAATTTTATACGCTTAATTAACAATGTTTTTGACATTCTTAATTCGCGAAACATGTGTCAGATGGAGTACAAAAAACCGTTATTTGAAAAAAATATTTCTAAAACAAAAGAGTATTTAGAATTTGCTAAGTATTTCTTGACCTATTTAGTAGCTCCCGATGAAGATAAACCTGTTATCGCTACAAATCGAAAAACTGGCTTTATAGGCCTTTTAACATGCATAAACAGTACACTTTTTTTGTACAATCGCCTAATTGAAGAGGAAAAGGCACTAAAGTATCTTACTCTGTACAAATTTTCACAAGATCATTTGGAGCTATTTTTTGGAGTAATAAGGGCACATGGAAGAACTAATAATAACCCAACCTCCCGTCAATTTAAAGCTGCTTACAAAAAAATCCTGATAAATATAGAACTGAAAGAAGGTTTTAGAGGAAATTGCATACCTTTAGAAGATATTTCCATTTTAAATGAATCTTCTGTGCAAAAAATTAATATTACATCAGAACGTTATCGCATTTTAAATAAAATGAGTTTCGAGTCTTCGGATAGCACGGATGTCGAGCCTATGCCTGACGATATGTTATTGGAATTTGATGAACAATTAAATACAACTATAGGTGACTATTTGCGCCGTCAAATAGTAGCATATATTTCTGGATATGTGGTCAAATATTTACATTCCAAGATCAAATGTGAGAGCTGTCTCAAAGAATTATATGCTGATAACTACGACGACAGTGACCTTAATTTGATAAAAACTAAAAATAAGGGTGGTATTACTTTTGCTTTCACAAAGCCGGCAACCATAATTAGTTTTGTCAAAAAAAACTAAGTTTACTGTTTTTTTTCTTTCCCAAAGTTAAAAGTGTTTTAAGATAAATTTAGTCAGACGAAAGAATCCACCTACAGTAACACGCGAATGACATTTAGTTGTTTACCACAAGAGACGTCAAAATCATGGCGGATGTGGCGAACAGCGTTTTTAGTGTTTAAAAAATATTATTAAAAAACATCATTACCTGTAAAAATAATAGTTTTGGTTAATTGTTGTCGTTTGGTTACCCTATCGTTTTGTATTGTGGCAAAATGCTTAAAACGAATATCAATATATTTTTCTGCGATCGATTTCATCAGAAGTATAACATGATTAACTGTAGGTGATTGGTCAAACATATGGTTGGCCGATTTTTTGAAACAATCTTGTCCAATAAGTGATTTTAATGTATTCGATACAATTTTATGTTTACGAAAGTTAGGAGTATTCAAAGATTGCTATTTAACACAACGAATACTGCATTCGGTCCGTATACATATTTTTATGACATCTCTAGATGGGAAAGTAAGACCACCCTTATTTTTAGTTTTTATCAAATCAAGGTCACTATCGTCGTAGTTATCAGCATATAATTCTTTGAGTCACCTACAGTTGTATTTAATTGTTCATCAAATTCCAATAACATATCGTCAGGCATAGGCTCGACATCCGTGCTATCCGAAGACTCGAAACTCATTTTATTTAAAATGCGATAAGTTCTGATGTAATATTAATTTTTTGCACAGAACATTCATTTAAATATGGAAATATCTTCTAAAGGTATGAAAAACAATTAACCAAAACTATTATTTTTACATGTAATTGATGTTTTTTAATAAAATTGTTTTTAATAACATTTTGTCTATTATTTTTAAACTACCTTAAAATTTAAATCTAAAGAAAATATAACTACAAAAAATTCCACGCGGACCAGGCAGCAGGCGGGTGCGGGTTCGAGTCCCGTCTGCTGCCTGGTCTGCCTGGATTTTTTTTCATCAAGCAGTTACATGTTTTAAAATTATAAAAATTATACCTTAAAATTTTTAAAATCGGTCAAATTATTTACCAACATATTTCATTTTTTTGAAGCTTCAAGTTCTGAGTACGTCCCATTTACAAAACTTTTGACATCTAGTGTTAGATAGCTGAACTACTACGTAGTAACATAAATATCAACCTAAGCTAGTAGTTTTGCTATTAGCCGATAGATGAAATATTGAGAAGTGGGCGGAGCTGAACACCCCGCATCCCGCAAATTATCACGCGTCGTTTCTTGAGGAAATTTAATTACCACACCTCCTCTTTGTTTTTCCTCCGTGTTCGTTCCCCACACGGCGCAATAGTTACTGCGTTGAAAATGTAATTAAAACACATTTGCAAAGTTAAAAAAAAACGTTAAAACCATATGTTAAAACGCTTAAAATTTAGACAAACCAGTCACAATAACAAATCGTAAGATATGTATGCCTACAGCAGTCCCAACATGGGTCTGTTATAAATAAACAATGGATCGTTACTTATCGAGTCACGAAAATACAATAATTATTCAAATTCGTTTGACTGTAATTGGAAGTGACACTATTAAACTAAAGTTAATTGAAGGAATTGAAAATAAATGGCAAAATTTAAAAGGTTTTCCTATTTTTTACATGATAGAATAGTATGAAATTGACTGGCATAATAATAATAGAATATGAGTATTTCACAATGAAAACAGTTTTTACAAAAATACTTAATCATGAACACAAACCTCGTGGGAGTGTGACGGATATGACGCGAATTGATTAAATAGATTTTCCTGCCTATAGCAACACTAAAAACACAATACGAGCCGATAGTGACCGCAAGTAAAATATTTTTAGTACACATCAAAACAGCATGTCGGGTTGCTAAATATTACCCGATTTATAATTATTTTAAAGAATAAAATACTGAGAGTTGAACTGTAAACTTAAAACAAAAAAAAAGTTTGACATGCGTTCATCATTTACTCTCATCTATACTTCGATCAACAATTCTATAGATATATGCATACAAAATCAAAGCTAAAAACTGTCCGCGTATGTATAAACTTATGCAGCTACATTCGATTCCCAATGAACAAAGATGTTTTAAAACAGTTTAAGTAAGATCTAATAACAACTATCTCGTAAAGGAATAAGGTTACAAATAACAAAATGTTATTTCGCACATACGACCTTTTATTTTATAAAACGAACTCTTGTTCCTTTCATAAATTATATCTGATACTTGGTAAAAAACGATAAAGGTGAAAAAGGGAAAATGTGAAATCAATCTTATGACCCACAAAATATAATATTTTTACCAGTCATTGATCAGCGTGTTATTTCGTTATGTATTCACCAATCTAATTTAAAATAAGATCTCACGCCTCAAGTGAGGCTATATTTACAGAGACGGATTTAATGCGCTGAACCTTATCTATAGAATTGTTGATAAGTTGAAGCATCAATACCATTATAAAAATAGAGATTTGTATTTTTTTTAAATTGTAACGAACTCATAACTACTCGACCAATTTTAAAAATTCTTTCACCATTAGGATGTTGCATTACCTATGTTTGAGCATGATAGGAAGGCTTTATGTTATCGTGTTAATATATAAAGTTAAGCTTTGCGAGGCGGATCGCTAGTTATCATTATAAAGACACAGTAATATTTATTGTATCGTACGAGTATGGAAAGAGGCTCGACTGTGACGCACGCGCAGTTTACGCACTGGACGGCGCCGAGGGTGTGGTAAACTCTAAAAATAACTGCGCAAGCGACAGACAGATTTAATAATACGAACGAATGAATATGTAAGCTTTTATCGTATGTTGTTCTAGTTATCTTTTGATACGTGGGGTAATCAAGGACTACTCAAAAGTACTAAAGAAATATGGTTTGGAACCAAAGCGGGAATTTGTAAGAATATCTTATATATAAAATTCTCGTGTCACAATGTTAGTTACCATACTCCTCCGAAACGGTTTGATCGATTTTTATGAAATTTTATATGCATATTTAGTAGGTCTGAGAATCGGCTACTATGTATTTTTCATACCCCTAAGTGATAAGGGTTGTCCATCCCTACAATTTTTTTATTTTCTGAACATTTTTTTTTATAATGTTGTATTAGAAAATACATACAACCCTTAATATTCACCCTTCTACCACCAGCCCCTAATTTTAGGGCGGTACGAAGTTCGCTGGGTCAGCTAGTATGTATTTTTCATACCCCTAAGTGATAAGGGTTGTCCATCCCTACAATTTTTTTATTTTCTGAACATTTTTTTTTATTTTTTTTATAATGTTGTATTAGAAAATACATACAACCCTAAATATTCACCCTTCTACCACCAGCCCCTAATTTTAGGGCGGTACGAAGTTCGTTGGGTCAGCTAGTATATATATATTACACATAGGGAAAGAACGTTATAAACATCAAGTAAACAACAATAAATTATTATTATCTTTACATTTTAATCTTTAAAGTAGGTACGATATTGATCCTGTTATTTTCAATTAAGAAAAAGTGGAAATGACACTCAGGAAATAAAACTTTACAAGATACATTTAAAACTTAATTCCTTACATAAAAGAAATATTGTATACATGTATCCGTCCGTGTAATAAAACTTATTAAATTATTATAAAACTAACTACATACTTACGCTAGAGAAGCAAGGGTTTCATAATGACACTTCAAATTTTTCAAAATTACCACTGCTTCGTACGCACGAATAACTTGTGAAATCATTTCAATGGATCAATGAAGAACCGATGTTTAAATTTAACAAAACAACATTAATAAATTTAGAGTGACATACCGTAAAATCTTTTTTGATTGCATCTTTAAGCATCCCGCCAGAGAATATGATGCCGTCCACGAAGAAGTTGCACATGAACGATGCGAATACAACCACCCAGCCCCACCCTCCATCAGGTGGTACGACCTGTAACACAGAAATATATATATAAAACATTTACTCCTTTGTTGAAGAAAAACAAACAAGAGAAGTAGGGCAAAGCGGATTATCCGCTCGAGTTGGAGCACCCGTCTGGGGCAGAAGCTAACACTACCTTTTGGTGGTGTTGTGTTTCTTTCGGTGATTGGTGATAAGGTTTCAAGGTTCCAAGTGGTAGGGGATTGGGTAAGGGTAGGCACCGGTGCGAGTAATATTTTTCGTATCGCAAGCGTCTATATAGCTTATAGGTTATGGTGGCTCCTTACCATCAGGAGGGCCATATGCTTCTTTGCCACCTTTTTAACATAAAAAATGAAGAAAATATAACTAGGAAAAATTCCACGCGGACCAGGCAACAGACAGGACTCGAACCCGCACCCTTCGTTAGAGGAATTTCGACGCGGCCTACAGGGCCGCGGTAGCATAATTGGTCAGTGCATTCGCCCGGATAGCGAAGGGTGTGGCTTCGAGTCCCGTCTGCTGCCTGGTCCGCGTGGAATTATTTCTAGTTATATTTAAATAAATGATTCTATGGTCATCCATACGAGACGCTTACTTCAAACATCAAGCAGTTACATGCTTAAAAAATAAAAATTATAACTATAAAAAATGATTCTGGTAACTGCGTATCAGCAAACAAAAAGTTATGCATCTGTGCAAATATTAGAATCGTCAATCGACGCGATGAATTCAATATTATACATACCTTACCTTTAGACTTAAGACGTTAAAGTGTGGGATATTTTAATTGCAGGAATGTAGATAATTTTATCCCAATTTTTTTATTTACCTTATCCAAGTTTATTCTAAACATAAAAGTGAATATTAAACTTTCCTTAAAAAAATCCAATGAAAAGCATTGGAAACTTTATGGAAATATCTACTGTAAACCGAGATTTAAATTTATTAAAATAAAAGTATTTTTTTCTAGAAAAACATCCACTCGGCCAAACCACGGTATTATTTACCGTGGACAAACTTTTATGGATCTATAAATCAAATAGTTTTTTTTGCATAAAATACAACATAATTAACTACAGAAAAGGTTTTTCTGGAAAACGTTCTGTGTACTAAACTTATGAACGAATCTTAGAAAATACTTTACGCATTCTACTCTGGACGAGGTCCTATCTCCTTTTCCAACGAAACTCTTAACTTCGACACGTGTGTATGGAGAGCTCATTTCGTGAAATTTCATACAATAAAAAACTGTTGTTTTTAAACACACAAATTTAGTAAAAAAATATTTGTAAATAAAAATGACATACACTTGAAGTAACAAGTACTGTTGACAGTGCTGACGTGTCACCATAAACTAAAGAATCTGTAGAGGTCAAGGCTATGGCTGGCTATGGTAAATGGTTACACGTGGTATACATTCCTAAAGCTATACATCACGTTAACAAACCATTGAATCTCGTTATCTTACAACACGTGATTCTTCTACAAAGTTGTGTTTTTATACTTGGTGCTTCGCTTCAGTCTAATGAACTTTGGGCAGCAGTAATAGCAATAAATTTAGATAGAAATCCCAAAAGATTGATGTTCCTACCATTTAAATTTTCAAAAAAATCCCTAGGATTAGTCATTACATACTTAATTAAAAATGCGAAGGTATGTCTGTCTGTTTACTACCTCTTCGCGCTTCTTAACCGATTTGATTTGATTTGATTGACCCTTGTTAAATGTTATCTTATTTCAAGATTTTGCACCAAGCACTATGATTATTTATTTTTATTTTATAAAATGTACCATTATTGAAGGTGTCTTAACTACTCTTTGAAAACAGTAAGCTATTAGCGGACACAAAATAGGCGAAAAAATAATGATGTACCTATCATAATGATTTTTGGAGCAACGACCAAATTAGTTCCAGTTCGTTAATAACTGTTATGAAAATAACAATAACTCAGTACTTTTAGTACATTTACACGACTATGTGATTAGAAGTTTTATTAAAGTTTGCTACGAAACCTTTTATTTTTTAAGCATTTTTGCTGCTCTATTATTGCTTAGTCTTTATTAATTAAAAAATGATAGAACACCATACTTTCCACGAATTAGTCCGAAACCCAAACACATCAAACCCATTACTTGTGGGAAACCGGTATTGAATGGAGCTTCTCGAAAAACCCGAAGTGTCAATTATCTTAATGTCCAACCAAAGGTGGATTTGGCGGACAAGGTTATTTGGATGCCAGAAGGTCGAGCTGGCATTTCGAGGTCACACTTCCAATGAAAGCCATATCACGGCGGACAACTGTCTTTTAACGGCCCTTGAAAACTTCAATAACTTTCTTTTCTTTAAATATTTTTTCTTTACTGTTCTTGTGTGAATTAACCTGAAGCTGAAACAATTGTGATAAGTTTTTTGTGTGCATTCGAATAACAGGTGGCGCTGTAGTCAGAAAAATCAAACACTATTTGGCACAGAACCTGTGCTATTTAGGGTTCTAAGATTTGCTAGTACCTGCTAGCACTAATTATTAAAAAAACACCGGCCAAATGCGAGTCGTACTCGCATATGAAGGGTTCCCAACCATCTCGTATCAAGTTAATAACATTTGCAAACAGGAAGTGAGATTTAAGTATGGAGGTCGCGTTTATTTTTAACTTTATACATAACTTGTGAAAATTTCGCCTGGTAATCTGCTACAGTACATGAACATACGGCCCACCGCACCTGATAAAAGAACGTGGCTCATATTACCGTTTTGGTACGGAATCGGAAAATTAAAGTTTCTGTTAATCAAGCTTTGAGTTTAGTAAAAGTCACTTTAATCTCTGAAGTTTATTGCTGTATAAATTTATGGTTTTAACAGTTTTCAATAAATGAAAAGTATGTATATTCCGACTAAAGGCACGGCCCAGGCGATAAGGTTCAATGTGAACTCTGCTACTCTCTTCATTATTTGCTGCCTTCTCTGCCAAGCCCTTTTGAAAGCCATACTCTGTTCTTCTGAATCAACACAAAGTTTCTTTAAATCGTACCATGAAGCAGTAGAACATTTCTAAACGTTTGTGTTATACCTACCACGTTACTCTAAAGTAGTAATATCATCATGGTTAATGTTATTTCAGCGAAAGCCAGAGTAATGGTTGTTAATAAACAAACACTAATTACATTCTCAGCCAGTCTTCGAAGGGTTCTGCGTCTTCTCAACTTCTTTTCCAATGTCATGTTTGCTTTCGAATTTTCCGAGCCGTGCCTTTAAGATTAATTTTCTAATTCATGTTAATTAACTTATTTACTCTTCAATTTGGGAGCATCGCAGCTGCAAGTAGAAACACACTCCGATTTTGTCTCAATATCGTCTGTTTGGACGGAAACTGACGGCAATTCAAGTTTCTGAAAGCTCAATAAAACCAAGCAGAGATGGATTCCGACTACAAAAACTATAAATGTATTAAAATAAGACAAATATGACATAGCAAATAAATGGGGGCATCGCGCTTAGCCCCATTTATTTAGATTTACTGTTAAAACTTGTTAGTCATGTTGAATTTTTGATTGCTGTCAAATTGTCAATGACATGTCACTGCGATTACAGTAACCGGAAATAAGATTTAATGTTTTTTTTTGACACTATATTATTTTGCCAGTGTCCTATGGAACGGATTCCCAAAACGGATTTATTAGTAAATAGTTGTTTTTGAAGTGAAAACTTCTTTAGTACCGTTGTGATTTGAGATTCGATGAAAGGGAAGTGCTCGTTAATTTTTTTAATTGTTTTTTTTTTCTTTTATTTATCTTAAAATATTTTATTTGACCTAGAGAGTTGAATTTTAACACAGGTCTTTAAGACGTACCTAGTCATGAATGACTTTTACGTGTTCACATTTTTGTATGTTTCACTTCTATCGCATGTGAACAGCACATGTCCTTTTTATTGGCAATACGGAGTATAAAATACCTGCAATGCAAACTAACGGTAATTAAGTCATTACATACAAACTAACGGTAATTAAGTCATTACATACAAAAAGGAAAGTTGTCGGCGACGATTACTAAGTGACATATCAAAGAACTGTAAGACGTTTATAATGACCGGAGGCGGGGATCTTTTCGCAATACATAGATACTCTTATGCTGGGGCCACACTATCGCGATAAGGCGAATATTAGCGTTGGCCCGATTGGCCCGATATGTCTGGCCAAGACAATCGTCCTAGCGCGAATGTTTATCCCCACAAAGTTAGTCTCCGCGTCGCTGTCGGTAAATTGTAGCGCATCAAACGGTTTATCGTGTAAAAATCGTGAGGTTGGCTACACTTCGTGCGCTTTGTTGACAACGAGACTTCTAATGGTTTGCTAGTAATAATATCGTATCGTAAAAATAGTTGGTTTGATGTAGTAATAAAATATGAGAATTCATAGCAAATTATGATCTAGTTTTGTGGAATACTCAAAGAGCCAATAAAAAAAAACTATTGATATTTAGTAAAAAAACTACTTGTACGCCTATATTATCGCGACGCGACACGTCGCGTTTTCTTCCAATGTGGCCAGTGTGACTTTTCGTTGATGGAAGTGGAAGTTTTATCTCGCTTCCGGGACAGGAATCTTCAAAAAGGTAGCCAGCATCAGGTTAATTCTGTGTACATGATATCCGTTGGTATAAAGTATAGAGAGAAGTTGCTCTATAAATACGGTACAATATTTTGTTATTCAAATTTTAGGTGGTAATTTGGTTCTGTACCTAGTGACTTTTGAGTAGACACCTTCAATTTTGATGTGTATTTCTATTTCTGCTGCTTCCAGTACAGAAGATGAATTCAAGAAGATTTTGAGGTTCCAAGGACATGAACATTTCCACAAAAAAGGAAAAACATATTCTAGAACCTAGAGGGTTATCAACTATCCGATTATTGTGAATTTCTGAAAACATTCCATCCATTTCCTTTACATATAAGCCTATTTTTTGTATAGGCACACAACGATAATGTAAAGTGTGCATGGACATTTGACTTATGTCCAATATTATTAAAACTTAAATAATTTTGTAAAGAATCACCAATTTGATTTATTAATGACTAAAGCAAGAAATCTTTCAATACATTAAAAATTTCATAATGATAATTTAATTTTCAACTGATAAAACTCGCAGATTGCGTCAACGATGCATGTTACTTAGACTTGATATGTTTATATACTTCACTGGACATGAAAAACCATGTCTTATATACTTAAAGCAATAAGAATCGGTAAATCTTTAATGATGAACCTTATTCAACATAAAGTAAAAGAAGAAAACAAAGAAACCAGTAAAATTTCCACTACTTACATTAAGTACCTAACCAAAATGTTTTGTTTTACAGATAAAGAGTTATTAACATAATAATTTCGTCGAATTGAGAAAAACGGTTCTGATTGTAAGTGTCGTGCTACAAGTCATTATGATGCGAAAAAAATGACCTCAAGTTCAGGGTTATCTATCCATCCACTGATTCTGTGACCGACGCGACAATTTTGTATGACTTCAATTTCAATCAATGCGCTTCTCATCGAATGATTGTTTTCTATAATTGGGTTGTCTTGACTGTTCTCTTTGTACTCATATAGATTTAACGTTCATTTATTTTACTGTACTTTGAAGGTCATCTGAATAACGCCATTTTATGAAATTTGATAAAATTAACAACAGTAATGGTTCATCGGGTATGCCTAATATTGTTAGTTAATTTACTTTTGTAAATAGCATTTAAGCATTTTAATATGCCAATCCTACTGGACTGCTATAGGAGCGAAATCCTTCGTCCATGTTCAGACCACTCTCTAGGTATGTCTATGGTTTCTGACTCAATTTTGCATTACCACAGATTAGAGAGTTCACTACTTTCCATACCCCTCGAGTATAAGTGTCATGGAAAATTGGTCTGACCTTACCATTCCTGAGAGGCCAGCTGCCGCTCGTCTCAATATTCACACCAGAGAGTATCTTTCGTCTATATAGCGGACTATGCCCTAGTGCTCCATCAACCCCTCCTAAGGGGATGATCGCATCAGATGAAGTCTGAGAGGCCCATAATGAACAGAAGCGTCCGACATGGGTGTGTTTTAGCCAGTGAGAGATGCCTAATATGACTCTACAGCCGGCTGTAAGGTATCCATTAAGATTTTACTCACTCCCCGTGTGGCGAAAAACAAAAAAAATGGTAAAAGGATAGGTACTTACCAAGCTGTTTCTGGCTCCGCGTCGCTCGGTGAGTCGCTGCGCCCCATCCCACTCTGGTCCGAGGAGGGAGTCTCGAACGGCCACACGTCTAGGTACTTACCAAGGCTGCCTCTGGCTCCACGTCTCTCGATAAGTCGCTGCGCCCAATCCCTCTCTGGTCCGGAGAAGGCGTTTCGAACGGCCGCTCGTCTAGGTACTTACCAAGGCTGCCTCTGCTCCACGTCTCTCAGTGAGTCGCTGCGCAAGGATAGGTACTAACCAAGCTGCTTCTGGCTCCGCATCGCTCGGTGAGTCGCTGCTCCCCATCCCACTCTCGTCCGGGGAAGGCGTCTCGAACGGCCGCAGGTCTAGGTACTTACCAAGGCTGCCTCTGATTCCGCGTCGCTCGGTAAGTCGCTGCGACCCATCCCACTCTCGTACTCACCAAGGCTTCCTCTGGCTCCGTGTCTCTCGGTGAGTCGCTGCGCCCCATCCCAATCTCGTACTTACCAAGGCTGCCTCTGGTTCCGCGTCTCTCGGTGAGTCGCTGCGCCCCATCCCACTCTCGTACTTACCAAGGCTGCCTCTGGTTCCGCGTCGCTCGGCGAGTCGCTGCGCCCCATCCCGCTCTCGTCCGAGGAGGGCGTCTCGAACGGCCGCTCGTCTGTCGCTACTCGAACCACCATTGTGGATTCTGTAGAAGAAACAATGGACTTTGTGAGTACTCCTTTGCATAAATAATAATTCCTATTAATAATAATAATTGTTTATTTGCTAGGAACATACTTTGTTTACTGATGGAAATGAAAGTAGAGTTCTGTATGTCCCGCCCTTGAAGGGGCATTGCAACATCCATTCTTTTTTTAAGGTGAGGGGAGTCGTTGATTAGTGAGAAAGATTGGTATTCCACCCCTCGAATCAAAAAGGAGGAGGTTCTTAATTCAACTGTATGTTTATTTAATAAATCATACTTTACTGGTTACCTTCTAATTAGAAAAATGCAATTTCTCCTAATCAATTAACGTGAGTAGTATATACGTAGATGTACAATATTTTAATAATTATTGCAGTATGCCATATACACGTACGTGTTAATATTATTGCTTTCTAAGACGTAAGTAGTCACTTTGGACAGCTGCACAAACGAATGTCTAGAACAATATGTTCGTTAAAACTTTAATGACGTTTGTAGCATATAATATCTTTTTTAGTTCTTTCGAAATCATGGTATATTCATAAATTGATTCCCTATCATAACGTAAAGCTCATGATTAGACTTAGCTAAACATATGTTTTTGTAGATACTGAAATACATTATAAGCATTGAGACACAGTCCTTTCGGTATTTTTAATGGGAGAGGAAGCAACCCCAACCCTATTTGGAGTAAAGCGAAAGTGGCGACTACTCGCGAAGATTATTGACGTCGCAGAAAGTTATACTTATTATACCCCTCTAGCCAACACCACCAGCAACATTACGATAACAAATACACTTATTATATAACAATTGTAATATTGTTGAATAACAGTAGGCGTATTTGAAAAAAGATATTACTTATTCAAATATACGCAAATACTTATTTTGGAATGCGTAGGTATTATTTTGTCAGTGCGGTTTTCTTCACTGTTTGTATTTGATCAGTTGAAAAAATGCTCATTCTTTCTTAATTTATTGCTTTTTGTTATCGAAAATACCTAACACTGTGTCTGAGAGGTAAATGTCACAATAAAGTCTCGGAAAATATTGTTACGTTTTTTTACTGATCGAGAATTTTAATATAAAAGAAACTTGTACTCTTTAAATACATTTGTCTGTTTAAATGAAAGGAATCTAAATTAAATCTGTCTCATTGATACTTTGGAATGTTTTCTGAATTAAGTTTTAACTAAATTATATTAATCTACTCGACGATTACATAAGTGAACAGGTTTATGTCGATATTGATTAAAGGACAATGTTAAAATTGGCCTAAGAACCAACACCAATTTGGCATTTATGATAATTCTTAGTATATTTTTTGCGATAATTATCAGTATTTAGATTGTGACGGACACTTCCAGTTAAGTAAGCTAAATTAAAAAGTTAAAAAATTATCTGAGACAATAAATACCATTTTATGTGTACAATCTATAGCAGCGCTGCAAACAAAACACTCTTTCTTCCTAATGCCGGCACTTCACTTGGCTATTCGTATTTGCTATTTTAAAACATGACATCAGTCTGTCCTTTTCATTCCTTATTAAGCATGACAAGGACAAACTTTTGTCAAGTGAAGGGCCGGCATAAAACTTGTTACTCTGTGGTTGTGGTGCATGGAGTTTCATAGTAATCTGTGGCATTCGTGCATTCCAAAGAGTAGTTTATTATACCGGAAAGTGCATTCTCGTATCGGATTACCTGTTGTGTGTGTTTATTTGCGATTGTTTTTCCTTTAATTTAACTATTTCGGCTATCTTATATGCCATCAATGTTACCAAAGAGCAGAGCCCTTATTACCAAGTGCTAGTGAACCTGTGCCACAACATCCTGAGAGGATCATACTGCCAAATTATTCAAGAACACCTAATACACATTCACGCTGCATATTTACACAATATACATGTGATATACAAATAAATACAATAAACAATATGATACAATTATGTGAAAAATAGTCAATAAATAAGAAGCAAAACTACAGTTTTTATTTTATTCACGATTCCTACCTAATCAAGTTTTCCTTATAGTTATCTTAGATTAAAACAAAAAGGGTAGATACGGTACGCTCATACTTGCATCAAACAAAAACTGATCCCACGACAGCGCGAACAGGATGGCGAGATCCGCTTCACTGCATTACCGACCCGAGCGAAAGAGCACGTTAAGTTTCAACGGCAGCGCGAACGAGACGGCCAGATCCGCGTCACTGCATTACCGACCAATCACGCGACCAGTACTCGACGTCACTATCGAATAAGATTCAGAACAAACAGCAATTTTTATGTAAAAATATATTTTATAGTACTTACGAATGAAAAGTGATGCCGTGGGTTTTATTTTTAGTTCTTAGCAATTTGAGCACTTTTTAAAAACATACTTAGGTATTGTTTTATCATACATATAAACACAAAATATTATCAATATTTCTTTTTTGCGTTCACTTATACGTCGTTTGCATATCAAATTGTGCCGTATCTACCCTTTTTGTTTTAATCTAAGATAGTTATTCTTTAAAATCGCACCGAATAAAATGAATTAGTTGTAGTATCAATTCACTTCATACTGAGTTCATACTAAATTCATAGGTTGATCTATGTTTCATTGAATATTAAACATAACCTCAAAAAAATTTAGTTTTCCTAATAATTTAAGTTCGTACGATTTTGAACCTAGAAAATAATATTTCATGATTGTTGGTTCTTAGGCTAACTATGTATGGACGCTGAACAATGTCCTTTGTTGCATTTCTTCAATGGATAATGAACAGTCAATTACTAGGTATAAGTATTACTTAAATTATTTTTGGTTTTGTTCAGAAAGATAGGACTCTATTTTGTCATCAAAGTTTGTTTTTCAGCTGCCTTTCGACACGTATAGTTTCCAAGGATTTATTTATTTCCTTATAATATTGCTTACTGAACATCACTATCAGAACAACTTCTGAGTTAATTTATTGTCCTAATGTAGGCTTATGTTTATATTCTATATTATATACTATTATGTACTACAAGTTTCAATATTAGTATAAAATAAAGAAATACCTACATAAATAGGTAGCCACTATTTCTTTAGAATTGATAAAATACCGCATATCTATTCTAAGTAGCAGAGTCTTACATCTACCTATACTATTAAAAATACACAAATGTGTTGTAAAAAAGTTTACAGCTGTTTGAGATCGAGAACAAAATAAACTTTTTTCTTAACACATCCACACATTTATTTATTCCGCATTACATTACTATAAGTACATTTCAACATATGCTATTTCAAATATGTTTAGTCAAGTATGTATTTATGTAGTTTAGAAAAATGCGTGGTGATACTGAAAGGGTTGCGTAATTTTATTCTAAAGTATATCCAATTCCAATAAAGAACATTGTTTACTCGCAAACAAATTAATCAAACCAACACGCATGACTTTATAGCTGTAAATAAGGGAAAAGTTGGTGTTAAATGTGTGTCGATTGGTCGATGGCATCGAGTGTCGACGTCTAAGATCGTCGACCGTGTGACCTGTACAAATCGACAGCCGTCAATCAAAGCCGCACAGTGCATTGATAACAGCTGATACGCGGTGCGGTATCAGACCCCACAACATGGCGCCCTGTTTTTGTCTTTACATTTTTCTGGAACATTCTGATAGTTTACAAGTAGCAGGGATATGTAAACATGTATCTAATAATAGCTCAAGAAAAAACATAACTATATTAAATTTATGTTAGGTACTTATTAACCTACTCTACGATTAGAATAAGACTTATTCTGGTATTAACTGACATATTAAAAGGAATAGAATCAAAATGTATACATATATAGAAAAAAAACATTGACTATGTGAATGTGGCTGTTAATATTGTGATTATGTAACAAATTAGTATGATATTTTTCTTAAATAAAAATTGCAAAAGAAAAGCCATAATAAAAACTTTATAAAATACCTACCGATATTTTTAAAATTCAATTAAGTTTATTTTGCTACAAATTTTTTTAATCACTTTCGTATCTGAGCCATTTTGGAAAGAATAAATTAGTTTATCATACCAATTTTCATTTCCTACCTAACTACTTTCAAGTTTAATTCGAAGAAAAGTAACCAATGTCTTTCGCTAAGGTCTTTTTAATCTTCACGAATAAAGAAGACTTTCGGTTTTTGCCCATTTTTTGTACCTTGGTACAAATTATCTCAAAAACATCTAAAATTATACTTAAAATCACTCAGAGAATTTTCTCACATATGGAAGTCTTAAAAAAATCATTAAAAATTGCTGGAAATCTGTATTAAAATAGGGAATCTGCGTAAAAACAAATCTTAGACGCTATTTGTCATTGACTGACAGATGACAGCTAATACTATTGGTTTAAACGCATTTCCTTGATTATGATTGGTTGTATAAACAATCACGCGATTCCCGTAGCTAATTGTTAATTACTTATAAATGCACATTTACCATGCATTTACCACAATATATTATCTGTGTTGCCATTAATTTAAATGTTTTATGGACATTTTTAAGTGGTACAAGTCAGTGAGAGATGGCCACAGGTCTGGGTTGGTTTGATATGTTGTTGAGATTGTTATCGTAAAAACAATATCAGTTTTGTTTAAACAGATATAACATCCCACTATAATCTTAGATTAAAACAAAAAGGGTAGATACGGCACTAGCCTCACAAAATTGATCCGCACCAATTGTGGTCCACGACCCTAATCGATTTAGTCACAACTTGACATGCAAACGACGTACATCTGAACGCCAAAAAGAAATATTGCTAATATTTTGTGTTTATATGATAAAACAATGCCTAAGTCTGTTGTTAAAAAGTGCTCAAATTGCTCCAGAACTAAAAATAAAACCCACGGCATCACTTTTCATTCGTAAGTAGGTACTATAAAATATATTTTTTCATAAAAATTGTTGTTTGCTTTGAATCTTATTCGGTAGTGACGTCAAGTACTGGTCGCCTGATTGGTCGGTAATGCAGTGACGCGGATCTCGCCGTCTCGTTTGCGCTGCCGTTGAAACTTAACGTGCTGTTTCGCTCGGGTCGGTAATGCAGTGACGCGGATCTCGCCGTCCCGTTCGCCCCGCCGTGGGATAAGTTTTTGTTTGATGCAAGTATGAGCGTACCGTATCTACCCTTTTTGTTTTAATCTAAGACTATAATATCTAGTAAAACATCAAGGGTACAACAGATACAGAAAATAAAAATTTCATTTAAATAAATAGCATTTCATTTAAGTTTCCTCTTGTTTGCTTTAATAACCACCCCAAATATGACTTGGGCTGACACACGAAGGTTATCATACCGTAAAACAAATTGTTAGTTGTAATTTAATACACAAAGACTAAGAAAAACGAGCTACATAAGTCGGTAAAGTTACACTTCTTATTTGGGAGCGTTCTCTTCTGTTTTATTTTGTTTGGTGTTTTGGCGGCAAACACGTGAATTTTTTAATTACACATTCCGTTGAAAATATAACGTGTGTGCTTATGACCACACGACTGAAGTGAAACTTCTTTAGCTCCATCTATATGTGCGTATATACCTAGTCAGGTCATGAATATTGTCACACAGTAAAAACTTTTCTTTTAGATATACTTTATTACCCTTTAGGAGTCCTAACAGACCGAGGGCGACCACTTCTTGACCTGTCATCTACACTAGAGTCTTCTCTTCTTACTCTTTGATGGTACGATAAACGAATCTTTTGGTTATATTCAAATTTTTCAGTATGTCAAAAATTTCTATCGGCGCGTAACCGCAACGATGCAACGCAATAACTGCAACGGTCTTCTTTAAGCGTCCACTCCATATTTAAAAATGAGTAAAATTCTAAAAAGTATACATTTTTATTTTCATGAACAATTCGAAATTCGAATTCAATAAACTTTTTTTGTGACTTATGACCTGACTGTGTTTATATGTGTGTGTGTACAATATAGGTATGTACATATAAATATTTAATTTACTAGCTATAAGAGAAAGAGAGAAAGAAAATGTGCGCGCGCACTGCTTTCTCTTGGTTGTATCCCCCACTAAACTCCCGTTCGCCTCGACCGAACACACTTTTTGTAACGCGTAACGCATTCGCCAGCTTACCCCCCTAGAAAAGCACGCCTAAAGAAGTTTCACTTCCAAAATAATGTCTATCTTTTATATAAAAATATGTAAAGTAAAGGTTTGCTATACTTCCAGTAGTTTCTGTTTCTGAAACTGCGCCGTAATTCATTATTTACATGTTTACTATATCTGCGTGGGAATGGTAACACCTGTATGTCGCAATACGCCTGCCTACGCATCTATTTCGTTCGCGCTGTAAAAAGCCTCACTCACTAGCATAAAAAGACAAGCTAAAGCTTAACTTATCTTCGACCTAACTGACAAACTTCGATATTTTAAGCAAAATATAGGGTAAACTATATAATAATTAGCCCTTTAAGCCGCATTCTTCTTTTGTTTGTCTGTAGTAAATTTCATTATTTGTTTTCTATTTATTTATTTAACCATATTCATATGGTTCCACAATGCCATTAAATAGCGATTGAGTATCGAAATAAAACAATTTTAAATTGCTCAACCTATAAAATATGTATTTAAATATTTCAAAATCAACAGAAAAAGGTTTCAAATGTATAGTGACATGTTGAAGATTAGAGCTAAGAAGGGATAAAAAAACTTTGTTTTTTTGTTGAATTTTAGGTAAACTCTGCTAAAATATAATGTATATCTATGGAATAGTTATATTTCACTAATTATGACGATTAAATGAAACATCAATTTAGAAAAAAACGTGTTTATAACACCTATTCCTTAATGACTTCAATAAAGCTGCCTCTTCTTAGCACGTGCGAACCAACGACCATCAACCTTTGTTTAAAAAAATGTCATTTGTAGAACTCAATTTACTGAAGATTGAAGAATGGCCAACAACGAATAATAAAAAGAAATCGTGTTCAGTATTTTATTTATAAATTTCTTTATATTTTAGTGCAACAGGGCCAATTATTGTGGGGGGCCAACATTAGTACTGGTTCCCCTGTCAACTGCGCTTATTCACTAAAACACCAGTAAATAATTTACATATTCTCATTTAACTGTTACATTTTTATAACCCTAACTGTTGTAAGAAGACGAGATAGATTTTTTTTAATTCCTATTCGAGAGCAGACCGGAAAGGACAGTGATAAACTCACGGTTTGAGTCTCATTTCTTATATATAATAAGGCAAGTTAAATTTACTAGAAAGATTACATAAAAAATGGAATATTATCACGCATCGCCTATGAATGGCGGTACGTCCGTCGGTGATCAAAAATTAAAAATTTATAATATATGTTACGTAGCACGTTTGATTTGCAATGCAACGTGCCGGACTTGTGAATTGTTATTAATTTACAATTCTCCAGCATAATGTTATGTACATTTTATAATCCATAAATTAGAATATAATCTGCATATTATTGAAAAAGACCTCGATGGACTGACAATACTGTTTTCTAATTATATTGACTATCAGGAATATTACCTTATACTTAGATAATTTAGGCATCACTTGTCAATAAAAGCCGTCGAGAGTGACAATGTTAAAATAAATAAACATTGGTGACATAACTTCACGCTATAGTATAGCGATATTCCAACCATATAGCGGATATACAGTTGGAAGATCGCAGTATACCTATTGACTGTATGTCAATCAAAGTCAAGTACATATGTACTCTCACAATTTCCACGACCTTTGAAGTTAATGCACTCACGGAAATAAAAAGTCTGAATAAATTTCTTATAGCTTCATAGTGGTGTAACTTGTCTCCGAATGATGCAAAGAGGCCCCTGTTCCATACATCCCTACTGACATATCTCCACTAGTAGGGATACTTGGAGGTTTTTTTTCCATTTATCGCTACCAGTTCGGATGTATGAAACTTTCTATTCCATATATCCCTACTGATCCGCACTGGTAGGGATAATTGTTTTTTTTTCATTAATCGCTACCACTAGAACCAGGAATTCAAATAAATAGGTTCTAAATCTAATATGGCATGTTTCTCTACATTTAACAGGACTCTCAGGAGGTCCTATCTCAGATACGCATACATAAAATGTATCAGGAAAAAAATTTTTGTTACTATTTCTCAGTCTTGGGTGTTCTCAGTTATATATATGGTCTTACCATGGTACTTTCTGGACTTCCTAAGCACAAGATCATTAGTTGCCTATCTTGTGCAACGCCAGTTTATTTTATGAAAGTATATGAATTCATTAGGTGTTGTTTCGTTTGCTTAGTTACGACGTCACCAGAACTCGTAGTCATTCAAGTTACAAATGCGTCAGCAGTATCGTAATTGTAAGATGATATCTATTTAATTCACGATAAAAGTTTATAAACAAAGCGTTAGATTCGATCCAAGTATAAAATCGTGCATTTTCATGACTAAGTAGTTTCCTATGTATCTTGTTAAAGAGTTCTCGCGAAGCTCGCGTCACCGGGCCCCATTATTATGTGTGATAAGGATTGACCGCCATGTGTTGGTTTTGTTTACATTAACTTATTACTTCTGCGTAGTCTTCACTTTTGTTTAATTCTTTGTTTCGAGATTGTGTTAGGGGGCCGGCATGCAGTTTTATTCTTTCCTATTTGTAATACTGGTATTTTAATTTCGCCACCCTGACCCAACTTCTGTTACAATCTATTGAATAACTCTACAGTGACACATTTTTACTTCAAAGCAATTTAAACATATACAAATTATTCTTGAAATAGAATTACGTTGTATCTTCACTTGGATGTGTTATGTAAGTAGTTGTCGTTGGTTAGACCAACAATTTAGTTTGCCAATTCCTAATATCATTTATGTTCGTATTGTAGGTATTAACAATATCCGTTCCATTCATTATTATTTCTATCAAATGTTGATATTTATTATTATGGTTACCACAAAACGTTTTCTACACGTGACGTATATACACATTTAGCCACACGATAAGCGATATCTGAAAGTTATCTATCTAACATATTGTGTACGCAATCTATAAAGCTTGTGGATAAAGCACTTTTTATAAACCAGTTTCAAATCAAATCACTGATAAAACTTACGAGTATTATGTAAAATATCCTAAATCAGAAACGATAATAAAAAGAAAATGCTTTAGCTTATTTTTAGGGTTCCGTACCTCAAAAGTAAAAGCGGAACCCTTATAGGATCACTTTGTTGTCCGTCTGTCCGTCCGTCCGTCTGTCAAGACCCTTTTTCTCAGGAACGCGTGGAGGTATGAAGCTGAAATTTATATCAATTACTCAGGTCTACTGTCCCTTGAAGCTGTGAAAAAATCAAACTTCTAAGCCAACGCAATCAAAAGATACAGCCGTTTATGCCGCAAATTTTCGACACTTGCAAGGGAATCAAAACCTACAGGGTGCTTCCCGTGAACTCAGAATCTTGAAATTTGGTACCAAGCAACGTCTTATAGCATAGATAAAGGAAAAATTACGAAAACCATAAATTTTTAGTTACATCACATAATATATTTTTTTTTAATAATTTTAACCTTACTACCCATTTCCTCATAAACGCGTAGAGGTATTAAATTGAAATTCATACCAAATACTCAGGTCTATAATACCTTTAAGCTGTAACAAAATCAAACTTCTATGTCAACGCAATCAAAAGAAACAGCAATTTAAGCTGCATATTTTGAAACTCGCAAGTACTCGCAAGGGAATCAAAACCTAAAGGGTACTTCCAGTCGACCTAGAATCTTGAAATTTGGCATGAAGCAACGTTTTATAGCACACATAAAGGAAAAATTCCGAAAACCTTAAATTTTTAGTTACATTACAAAATATATATTTTTTAATAAATATAAACTTATTACTTTTTTCCTCATGAACGCGTAGAGCTATCAAGTTGAAATTCATATCAAATACTTACCAGATTTCTAAATAGTGACTAAAAAACTTAGTAAATAAATAACTTTAATAAAAGAACTTTCGCAAGTCTGCTGCAAGGCTAGTATAAGTGTTTCAGTTATATTATAGATAAATGATATGTGTTAATATAAAATAAAGGATTACTTAAACGATAAAGAGATCTTTGTCTTAAATTTATGCTCCTCCATCTTTCCCCATTGTAATGTTATGAATTTCATTTTGCAATAAAAATACCATAGTTATGACTCGATTGTCGTAATGAACGAACTTTGTAAACCTTGCAGGTTTGTACGGAACCCTCGGTGCGCGAGTCCGACTCGCACTTGGCCGGTTTTTTATTTATATTTATTTTACATGAGAAAGATTACGATGCAAACCTTAGGTGTTTAAAAAACTCGAGGTAAGTTTGTAATTGTTTGTTTTAAAGAAAAGTTTACTAGAAAAAAATCCACGCGGACCAGGCAGCGGACGGGACTCGAACCCGCACCTTTCGCAATCCGGGCGAATGCACTGACCTATGACTATTCGCCGCGTTGAAATTTTTCTACCCTTAAGCTGCAAGACAGCGCCATCTCTTCGCATTGTAGGTAACCCACAATGTCAAATGAATACTTTTTCAAGTATTAAACATTTGAAAGAAGAAATAGCAATTATAGTTATGTTTTTATTTATTTTTAAGCAGTTAACTGCTAGATGTTTAAATCTAAAGAAAAGTTTACTAGAAAAAAATCCACGCGGACCAGGCAGCGGACGGGACTCGAACCCGCACCTTTCCGCAATCCGGGCGAATGCACTGACCATTATGCTACCACGGCCCTATTCACCGCGTTGAAATTTTTCTAGCCTTAAGCTGCAAGGCAGCGCCTTTTTCTTTAGATTTAAACATCTAGCAGTTAAATGCTTAAAAATAAATAAAAACATTGTTTGTTTTGTTTGTCGCCACATAAACAAAAATAACTTACTCTATTTAAGTTTGCCAAAACGTATTGAGGTTCAAAATTCCAAAAGAAGAAATGTATTACGTTGATGAAAACAGAGTGTAATGGAATATTACAGAACACAAATTATTCTGAACCGGCGCCTTGGTCAATTAATAAACATCATTACATACTTATCTCCTTTGATGGAAGTTTACATTACACATTCGCATTAACGAAAGATTATCAAGCTGTCAACCTGACGAAATTTTAAATAATCTTGTTGGTATGTGTTGGACTATTTATTGTAGTTACTTACGTGGGGTCGCGATATGTGATAGCAAGTTGCGTCACGGCAATTTGCATAGTAATAAGTATCTGGTGTAATTATTTTGTTTGCATCTAAATAGGTGTAGTGCAAATGCACTCTGGGGCGAGTTCATAAGTATCGTCAAGTACTGCAAATTTTGGACATTGGTCGTGTGGATGAAAATACCAAATATAGTTTCTGATTTATTGGTGAGTGATTATCAAGGAGTGGAAAGAAGGCCTAAAAAAACCAATGGACTAGTTTGGGCCTTACCATCCTTGCATCTAGCAACTGGCTCAAAATTATTTCCATGATGCGAAACCAACCTTCCAGGCAACGAAAGGAAGAAGAAGCTTTTTTGGGTTTTTATATTTGGGGAAAATGCACACATCGTTTGTTACTTAGGCCCATTTGCAGTAAATTCTCAAACGAGATGAACTAATCCATAGAAAAACGCCAAAATGTCAATGTAATTTTCATCATTGTATGAGATGTTTTTGCTAAATTGAGATTAAGCAAAATACCTACAAGTGGGCCTTAGAGTTATATAAGATATTTAGATATTATATAGAAGATTGCGCCTGGCAAGGCTCAGTTTGTGTCATTATTAAAATAATAAAAAACTAAATAATTTATGAAAACAAGCTACATCAAAATATTTTTTTATTTGTGAATAAAATCAATATATTATTGAAAAAATCTTTAAAAAAACAATTGTGTTTTTGTCCTTAATTGAAACATTTAAGCAATTTACTGTTTCATTACTGCTGTTGTAGTTGTTCTTACAGGAAAAGCCATGAGTGTAAAGGATTTAAATGTATAATACAAAAATACAACACAATACGATATTTTCCCGTTCTAAAATTTTGAGTTGACATAATTGGAATTTGATAAGCAACCGATGATGAGAGCTAATGGTTTTTTTACAATTTCAGTTGATGAATATGCAAATTTAGTATCTATCATCTGATAGTTTTTTTTAAATTTATTCAGTTATGTGTAGCTTGTAAAAAAAAACCGTAGGTATAGCGAATTTTGACTGGTTCTTGCAACATCTGTGTTATACTTGCGCAAATAATGTTTGTATATATTTTAAGTTACATTAATGTTACGAATGGTACTTAGTTATTCTGTAATATAAGTTATTCTGTTTTCTGAATTATATAAAAAGTATGTTTCAATGACCATTAGTTTGAAATTAATCATAATTACTGCGTCAATTTCTTTTTTAGAGCAAGTACTTTTAATATAGTCAGATTGGCCGTTTATCTATAGTGTTACGAAATGACCAAGTAAGGTTAGTATAACTTTGATGACAGCTCTGGTAACAGCAGGTAACGTAACCTACTAATTAATTAAGTAGCAAGTCTTTTGACAAACATTCTGTGACGTCAATATATATCACTATGCCACAAAAATACTTACGTTTGTGTGCACATCAGACAACACGGGGACACATTATAATGTAGGTTATCAAAAAAAGGAGGTTATAGTAGTGATAACTATTATTTCACGTTGTTCTTTAATGCAAAATGAAAACAAGTGGCACTGCTACTAGTTTGAAAATAGGTTTGTTTAATATGATCATATACCTATTATGGTTTTAATAATTCTGTAAAATTTATATTAAACGATATACCTATTCTGTTAGTATTCATGGGTTACTAATTGAATACTTATTTTGTATAAAAAAGTATATCTCTCAAAAAGAAAACATACATAAAATAACATTTTTTATTCTGTGGCTGTTTCAGTTTTACACAGAAATTTCGCCAATATCCCGTAGTGAGAGAGCAAAGGTTTGAGAGAGGTTGCTCGGTATTTATACAAATAAAGATTTAAAATTTTATCCGAATAACCATTCTTCCTTGAGCTTTTCACTTTGTTCTTCTGAAAGCATAAAGAACTTTGAAGTTTTGGATAGATTATACACTAACACTACGATAGGTATTTGACACTTATAGATAATGAAAACTGTAAAATGTGTATAAATAGTACCAAAAGAGTTGACCTCAACGTTGATATCTGTTTGTGTATTCGTAATATAACTATAAATGTTACATAAATAATGGTGTTTGATAGGGTACCCGATCACCCGAAATACCCCGGGTCCCCCTGATCCCTGCCGTGGACCCCCGGTTAGACCGGGAGGCTGTTGGCAACGGGGATCTCGCGGTTCCGTACTTAATAACAGCGTAGAGGGTATTCGCAGGATTTTTAGCGGATAGTATGCCGTATGCGCTCGTAAGCCGCACGGACTGCTTAACGGCTTCTCCGTTTCGCACCCGTGTGCCCCTTAAGGGCGCCAACGTCTGTAAATAGAGGTTTGGCCTGCATAAAAAAAGGTTGTACCTATTTAAAAATGTTGTGATAACAGATAATGATTGCTTGAATTTGAAAACTAAAGAAAACAATAACGCAACACATAACTAATTACTCCCTATAACAAGTTCCTTATGATGAATAAAAAAATATTTGAAAACACCGAAACCACCACCGAAAACACTGAAAATAAAACTAAATATTTGCAGATTAAGAAAGGTCACATTATTTCTCCAGGCCACGCGGTTTCAACCGCGCTTATTAACGAATTCCATCAAACAACTTTAACACGATTGGCACTGTAAGGACATCTAGAAGTAGATTAATATGGAGCCAACATTCACAAATAAAATAGTTGTGATTCTTATAAAAAAACAAACAAAATCTACCTGATGACATCGATGCTCCTTCCAGCATAATGAACGAAGTTCCAGACGTAGGTATCACAACTGAAGTACATCGAACTGATTAGTTTCAATACAAAATAGTGACTGACTTGTTATGTCTGCTTATATGACTTTATACTTCATAAAGTTGTGCTGATCTTATATTCAAGTCCATTAGATACACCGGTATATCTGGTTTTGTTCCTATATACAACAGAACTATATTTATGATAGGAATCTTTTTGAGCTAACATTATGAAACAATTTGTATTATAAATTAATACATTTTATCTCCTAGTAACTAAACAGGAGATATCTAATTTATGCATTTCATTTGTATTATCATAACGTAGCCCAAGAAAAACAAAGAATTGATGCATTCGAGGTGTGGTTTTGCACACGAATATGCCAGACTTACATTTGTATAATTCTATATTGAATATAAAAAGACATCTGTCTAACCATCTGTAGAAGTCACGTGCTTAAATCCTTTGGTCACATGATGCGAAGAGGAGAACAGCGTCTTGAAAACCCGTTTGATGTTAGTGGAGCAGAATGTCGGAGTCTGGTGTTGCTAGGTGCAAATGAGCGCAGTAATCTCCACAAGTTAACTCTATCAGATAGTGAGATCAGATCTTCATTTATTTTATAAGATGTGGGTAGGTACCGAAAACTTATCGCTATTTTTAATAATACAATACCTATTTTATTAGAAGAGAATACACAAGGAAAATCAAAATACAATCACGGTTGCACAAAATTGATCAAACCTATGGTTTCACTCATACTCGCTCTACTAAGATGATGGGTATATTCTAGTCTATACACCGCAAACCAAAACATTGGAAATTCGTATACATACTTATCTAATGATTTTAATATTTATCTTGATCAATGTTCTTGGAAAACATCGCTTTCATTTGAGTAAAATATGAGAGGTTCGTCGAAGGTAAGCTATAAGGAAAGATCTAACTGTGGAAAGTCGCTGTGACCACATTCCACGAGAAATGGCAAAACTGATTTATAGACAGATCTTGAACGACGCGACGGACGCCATCGTTTCATTGGAATAGCTATTATGCCTGACTTCTAGGTCTATTTAATTTATTGTTTTTGATATTAAACAAATTATTGTGTAAATTTTTATTCCTCATGTCTATCAAGTGATTGTTAAATAATTATGTAGCTAATCAAGGAACAACATTTATACACTTTTTATTTAAAGCACATTTTTGCGAGAAAGACTGTGAGATTTATTTTTATGTTTAAAACAAAATTTTAACATGCTAAGTTTGCGAAGACTTAAGGTTTCTTAAAAGACGTTAAAGCCTTCTCTTTTAAGGTTTCCTATAAAAGTTTCCATTCAATTAGATTGACTTTAATTGATTTTCTAGTGGGCATGTTGTTCAAAAACGATCGCGCCAATTGTTTACAAACACTATGATTGAAATATTTGCATACGTACGTATTGCAGATTGAATCGTAAACACAATTATTAACCAATTCCTATTTCAACAATAATAACATTAATAAAATAACCTTCATACCGAGTCGTAGGTATTTCGTGTTTAATTACATTGTATCAACCTGTACAAAATAAAGTAAAATAAATAAAATAAGAGAAGTAATTCATTAACAGCTTATTATCGTCTCGAAAGGAACAGTAAAAAAATAGAAGTAGGTACCCAGATTCCATTCATAAATTGAATTTATATGTCACTACAGTCTTCTGTAAGGTGTAAGTTATCTCCCCAAACGAGCGCTACAATAAGCAGCTACATATTCCTATTTTAGTTTTACTCTTACAATCGTGATTTATGAGTTGTTTAATATGTGACTTTTGAAATTCCAAATGCTTTTCTGAGTAGTCAGTAAGTGTTATATTATAACTGTTTGCATTTTGTATGCTATGATTGTTCACTTAGCACCTTGTTGTGTGGTTTGTTTCTATCAATGGGTTTATTCTAACCAATATTCAAAGTTGGTAACTCCATATTAGTTTGGTAATCTCATTATCAACACCTCTTCGAAGTCAATTTATAGACAAACATGTGTTTTTGTTATCAGTGTGTTAATTAATGTGTCTATAATCCGAGGTCGATACGGTTTAATACCTACCTATCACCTTATGTGATGACTTCATAATTCTTTTTTTATCATTTTTATTCTCATAATTTATATTACTGGTATATAATAATTAAATAAAGTACAAAGTCCTAGCATGTATAAATTTAATTGTCTTTTGCTCGAACTCGAGACTCGTTATTTGAGCGAGGGGCACTATCAAATGCGGAAAACAAGAAAACTACTACAAGAGTTAGGTAGATAAAAATCGTATTTCAGAATTAGTGTTAGTAAATGAATCTTCTAATAAGTAAAATAATCTTTTAAAATGAAGTAAGTGAATACGAGCTAATATTTTTTACATACGGTATTCCCTATATAGTGTCCAAAAATGTCCATCGGAATGTAAACCTTGTCCATCGGTAAGGAAGAGTGATCACAAAGGACGTACTCCATCCTTAGAGGACTGCCTCTTTCAAAATTTCATTTAGAAAATTATTGACAACTGTGTCATTAATTTTCTAAATGAAATTAAACAATATTAAAAAAGTTTGGATATACGACAACTGTCGTACGTCTGGTCTGGTCTGACTTGGCCTTTTTCTTGTATATGACATTGGTAAAACCCTCTTGGCGAAATTGGTTGCTAATATCATAAAGACATTGAAGTTATGGCTTGGAATAGCTCATTCAGCTGATCCCTCAACTCTATTTAGAGATCAGAGATCAATAGTTTTGAGATGAAGTTAAAGACGCCATCGGAACTCTTTAAACATCTCAGAGTTACCAAGATCCATATCTTGGGACAAACCCAGGATGAAATAGTCTCATCACTTCCAAATGACAAACGTGTTACAGATCTTGAGTCAAGAGTTCAATTCCATAAACAATTTATGGCAGGTGCACAGGTTAATAGAGTCGGGCTTTATAATCTATCATACAACAAAACGAAAATGATAACTATAAAATACACGCAATGAATTTGGATATACAAAGTGAGTGGTTAACCATAGGTGAGTTCTGTATTCCATTAGCTCTGAACTGGCGCACTTTACTACATAATTGGTCTCCTGCTCTACTAAAATTCTATCTCAATGCCTTCCAAATTAACCTCCCAGACCAGAGTAACCTAGTCTTACTAGATGGGGTAAAGCCTCTGAAAAAACGTGCTATACTTGTGGTGAGGCAATAGGTACTGCTAGGCACATATTGATAGGTTGCAAGGTGCTCCTTGATAGGGGTCAATAATCACGTCGCCATGATAGAGTACTTGAAACCATACGTGAAGCAGCTAGTCTTGCAGTGGCAAGAGCCCAAAAAGGTTTAACTACAAATAAAAAACAAATTAACTTTATGAAAAAAGGCTCAACTGTTAACTCGAAAAGCAAGCCTTTCACAATCCTAGGTACCTGACTGGACTATTGTAATGGATACGTATGAAAAGTATAATAAAATACCAGAGGATATTAGTATTTCGTCATCCAGGCAAGACATATTCCTCTTTTGTAATCACATCAAACATATAGTACTAATAGAGCTTACTGTACCGTGGGAAACTAACATTACAAAAGACCACACAATAAAATTTAATATATATTACGATCTAAACAATGAACTAACAAAAAATGGCTATCTTGTTAATTTATAAAGGGCATCTTAAAGGGGGCCTCCTTAGATGAACCCGGCACCCGCAAGGTGAATCCATGGATTGCTAATAAGTTTGTCTCTTATCATGTTTTCATATCGCTTACGCACTTACTGGATTTTTTGTCCCGCATAAACGGTATAATGCGTCAATAAACGATTTGGAAAAAGTTCTGACTACAATTAGGTGTTGGTCGCTAGTCCATAGCCTAAGTTTGAATGACTTTTACGTGATGCTTTAGTATTTTATCACCGTACCGATTTTGAATTAATTTGAAGCAAACTTCTACACTATCTTCAACCATGTGTGTAATTAATTCTTTCTCTGGAAATATTTGAAAAATATATGTGAGAGTACATGCACAAAGCTTATTTGAAACACAAACATTTGTACAATGCTCTCCAAAGGTCGATAGATTCAAATAGGGTTCGTAAAGATCCCTGGCGTTCAAAGGGATCCGAAATATTCCGGCAAAAGGGTCGTTTCCGAGAAATAGTTGAATGGAATATTTGGGATTGTGAGTTTTTTTTCCAACACAAGTTATATTTCAAATTTATGAATGATCTGGCGCCAGATTTATTATGTTCTTAGGGACAAAAGGCAATGAGACTTTTCATAAATTAATTGAAGCTTTCTTTGAGTACGCTAAGAAAATTTACACCTCAATTTATATTCCGACAACGAATATTATTAAAATTAAAAACCAGAAACATAGTAAGAAAAGTGCGAAGTTTCGACGGAATTTTCATTTTTCGTTGATTCAGAGTAGGTCTCCTGTTCTAGTCTGCCATAGACATCTGATACACGAGAAGTATCACAAATGTTGCCTGTCTTGTACATCTATTTACATAGTATTTCGTTTCATAATGGTCTGGAAATGAATAATTATGAATAAAATCGCAATCAATATAAATCTTCAGACAATATCTCATTGATCGTAGAGTTGACTTTAAAGTACGTTTTAATATATGTAAATGTTTTAATTTGATGTGTCTCTTTCATTAGTGAGCCGTACATTTTAGATAATTAAAAGTAGATGCATTTTACTTACATGAAATATAAACGAATACCTGATTTCCAACCACCATTAATATAGTTATTAATGTGCTCAAACGCACATAGTATATCGAAAAAAAAATAGATATTAAAGACGTGTACAACCACCGGATGGACGATAACTTGAGCAAAATATCATTCCACATTAATTTCGAATAAATATTCAAAGTATCATATTTTCGCAATGATATCATTGTTGCCAAACATACGCACGTCAAACATTATGTTCACAGTTCAATAATAAATATCTGTGTTCATAGATAAGTTACGTATTTTTTGGATTAGCCAATAAAGTATTATGGGGCATTTATAAAGTAACAAATTTTTGAAGTTTTTTGAAGAATTTTGAAGAACAGCTTGAAATAAAAAAATGAATTTTAAATTCATAATAAATAAAAAAAACAGTTATTGATAGATATCAGTTATAATATTAATAATTTTCCTTTTTGCAATTGGTAGTCATAAGGCGTCAGTGAAATTCCTAGCATGTTTTTCAACAATTGTACCAAGAAGGTCGATAGTGCATCTGATAAAAGGCCAAGTTTATAGATAATACATATATAGAATGAGCAGTAGCTTTGTATTTTATCATTCGACACACACTTCATAACGTGTATATACAATCGAAACCCGTCCCGAATCGAAATTCCATTGATCGAGTAACTGGAAATATAGATAACAATTTCCTATTAGATTAGCTATCAATTGGTAACCTCTGGTGTTAATAAAACATAACAGAATACGGAAAAGTAAGTAAGTACGTATATGATGAATGAAAGAATCCTTTATAAATTTTGTGGACATTTTACACAGATCCACACTAATCTTATAAAGGCGTGTGTCTCTCTTACTGTTTGTTACCTGTTCAAGCTTAAACTACTGAACCGATTGAGATGAAGTGGGAAAAAGATGGGAAAAGACATAGGATAGTTTTTTATCCCAGAACTCATCCTATAAAGGATGATGAAACTTTGTATGGGAAACCAATTAAACAACCCAGACGAAGCCGCGTGGTCACCCAATAGTACTTAATATAATCTTTTGACAACAAAATCTGAAAATGATTGGCAATATCAATATATTATAAATGCGAAAGTGAGTTTGTTTGTTTGTTACTTAATCGCGCAAAAACGGATAAGGATGAATTCTGAATTCCCGATAAAATTTTGGGTTCCTGCTAGTATTCTATAAGCTCGTCAAGTGGATTTTAAAGAAATTTTGTATGCGTGGGGAACATAACTTAGGTATCTATAGATACCTACTAAATTTAACGCTTATTACTATAAATTTTATTGTCCAACCTGTACTGATTGTTAGATGAAGATGACACAACACTTAACATCCACGCATTTTTGCCATAATAGCAAAAGCGATATTTTTTTTCAATGGTTTGTTGAAAATGCTACATACAGTTGTCGGGGAAAACCAGATTCCACTTCAACAACCATTTTAATTTATTTGAAACTAGCGGCCGCCCGCAACTTTGTCCTCGTTAACTTTAGTTTTTTTGAAAATCCCTTAGGAACCTAACGCTATTCTAGTATAAAAAGTATCCTATGACTCTTTCCAGGTTATAAACTATGTATGTGTAAAATTTCATCCAAATCCATTCAGCATTCGTTCGCATGATTGAGTAACAAACATACAAACTTACATATTATTAAAAATATTAGTAGAAAGTAGAATTCCCGGGTTGAAAAAAAGTAATAATTTAAGTTGTACTTCGGTAGTCGTACTTATTCAATTACAATTTAGTAATACTGATTTGCCCGAATTAAAATTCACGCAGAGTTCTATCAGAAACATGTTAACATATAAAACAGATTATTTCTTCAAGGAAACGTTAACTTTCTGTTTTAATCCGAAGGATATACACATGCATGTATTTGTAGATCGGACCCAGTCTTTAGTAAATGTAGAGCTTAATACCAACTTATATTAAATCGAGATTTGAACAAGGATATCACTCACTCGATTTATGAGTTTGGAAGTGAAACATTCACAAAGAACGGTCATTGCACTGGTTGCCAATACTAGTTACGTTGTTTTGTTTTTTTCGTTGTGATTAAATACCCTCGGAAGAGCTTTTGATTTCGGAAGGTACTTAGGCTGTGAAGTCGACTCTACAGGTTGTTAACACACTCAACACGAACACACACCAATTACCGCATTGGACCACTTCGAATGTTTCTGAGCGAATTTAAATTTAAATACTTTAGTTAGTAATTAGGTAGGTAGGTATAACGATTTGTAGTAAGTTTCGTTATCATTTTTATACCATTAAGTACTTAACATTCTATCGCAAGTAACTAACATAATTTTGTTAACTTCTACAAAGTAGAATTCCGATAAATAACAATTGTTTTTACACACGTTTTGCATATTTTGTAAAACTTTGTTATGTTAGGATTCTTAAACACTCATTCTAACGCACATCTACTTTATGTCTATTTCAGTGCATGTTACAAGCATCTTATATGTTATTTAGTAAATAAAGTCACCTTTTACAATATTTATTTAAGCTTCAAATGTCCAAAAAGCAAAATTTGGTGACAATAGGTCACCAATTTTTGTCTCATCAGTTTAAAAATATTGTATATTGTAACTTGCTTAAAGTCAACAAACGTTTATTTATTTTTATTATTATCATCAATATCTGGTCCAACCACAAAAAATGTTGATGGTTTCCGAAGGAGCATGAATAGTTAACTAACTGTCACTATATAGGTAATGAATGTGAATGAACTCATTAGCAATTAGGACCACACATTCTACATTAGAATTCTATGGAGTACCTATATCTGTTAAACAAAACTCTTTTTATAAAGACTGAATATTTTAAGGCTGTTTATAATTAAACAATAACAACTGCAACTTTCATAAAACAATCATATACTGAGCTACGAGACTTTCCTCAATTTAATGACTTGTATCCAAAGTGCTGTAAAATGCAACGCTGATATTTTTACAACTTTCTCGACATTATTTTTTGTAACATGAGAATGTAGCATAGTGCTAACTCAGCGTGCTCCAAAAATAGTTGCAGTTGCGTTCCCGCGTGTTCCCAGTGTAAAAATAATTCGAGACTAAATCTAGTTACATCTCATGTCACTCACCTAAACGGACTCTGCTTACAAACTCCTTGCACAATTTATCACATTCACGGTAAATGCAAATCGGACCCTGAGCTATTCAGATATCGAATGCGATGATGCCGGCTAATTGGCATCTACGAGATTCCGAATTAAAAAATCACTTGTAAAATTTAGCTGAAAGTATGATCACTAAAACCTTCTTTTAAATTAAAAAAAATATGCGAAAGTGTTCACTGAGTTTTTATTACAAAGTTTTGTTTTGAATCGTAATGTTAGTTGGCGGGAGCGCCTTCGCCACCGGTTGCGGTTATACTGAATGGCGCCGGCCGACGGCCATGTTTAAAAGCACACCGCGGTTGGCGCGATAAAAAATATTTTGTCCTACAATTACGATTTCAGCGGAGTATTTATGAGGGTCACTCGTGATCATGATACCGGCATGGATGCAGTGGGTTCCGAGGATGATAATCACGGCATTATAACTAGTGTTTTTTTTTATAATTAATTGATTGTAGAGATTGTAGAGAGAGATACAAGAATTTATGCAGTTAACTGAAACTTATTTTTTTAACCTTCACTGTAGACACAAATAAATCATATTAAAATGAACGCCCTACAGACTAATTAGGCATAAGTTAACAATACCAATCCTTAAACTTATCAAATACTGAAAACTAAGCTTTGGAAACAAAATGAACGCACAGTATTCATATGTTTACTATACGAAATATAAATAAACAGGTAGCACATGGGAGCTAATCAGTGATGACGTGCAGTTCAAGTATTAGGAATGAGGCCGTCTACGTCTGCGTGGTCGGCGGGTCGCCGTCGACTCGTGCGCTTTCAAACGATGATGATGCTTGTTGTGAATACGTCGTGGATTCGTTGATTGATGCATCGGATGACCATTGAGTTTTCGATTGACCGTACGTGAATGAAGCAGTCCACCAGACGTAGTATGATTGTATGAAATGAGCAATCGTGTGATTTACGCTCACCGTGAAAAATAGACGGGATGAGATGTAAGCTTCTTAACGACTTTGCAAGATATGAGTATTTTTAAATGTATTCGTACATTGGAATACCTACTATATATATATATATATGTATGTGCAGAATAAATTATGAGAAGAAAAAGCAAAAAGTATGCGTATTGTAGAGAAAAGTAGAAAATAGTTTATTTGCCAACAGGAAATTTTCTGTGGTTGCACAAACTCTTCTTCTTTAGGTCTGAAAATTAATATCGGATCTTCCTGTAATACATTAATTTATTTTCATTAATTCACAAATATTTATTGCATAAGATTAATAATTCGGCATATAACTTAAGAAGATATAACAATAAAATACAACTAACATTAACAATTTCACATCATAAAACTATAAAATACACTAACTATAAACAAATAAGTCTCTATCTAATTACATAATTACTATATATAAGTAAAATATAAATACTAGAATAATAAAACTAAAACTAAAATTAAAAACCTTAAAAACATAAAAATCAATAACTAAAATATATTATTAAAAGGAGTCCCTTTAGGCATGGAACCGAAGATACTGGCAGCGTTACCTCTTTGAATGGCTAGACTAATTCTTTGTCCGAGGTAGCTGCCAGCTCTTCGGTCTCCTGTGACGTCGACTAACCTTTTTGCTATTTCCTTAAATAGCCTTAAAGCGCTAGGACCCCACGGACCAAGGGTCTCGACACCGAATGGGACAAAATCATATTCGGAGCCTAGACCCCTGTATTTGCCTGCCTTAGCTTTTTCAGCAGCTTCACAAGCCGCACCAGCTCTGTTGTTGGTTCCGTGTAGATGGGAAGGGGCCAGCGTGTCTGAACAGGTTGCATCCCATACTAGAAATTTTGGAATTTATTAATTGAATTATTAAAATATTCAGAAATAGATTCATCAAAAATTGGAGAACCTAAAAGGTAAAGGGAATTACTGTTAACTATTTTAATATTTGGAGCCAAAATATTAAATTTAATAAATAAATAATTTATATTTTTTTTTTTTTTTATATTTTTTAATTTATTTCCTGTAATTATAAATAATAAAAAATATCTTATTCGACATAAACTTCATAAAAAAAATTGTCACAAGCAACTTCGAAAAAGAAATGAAATCCCATCAAAACATTTTCATGTAGAATGATGCCAACACGAGACCATATGAATTGCACTGACAAGAGAACATTCATATTACTCCTTTACTTATAGAAAAATACTTCTCTTCTCTAACAAGAAATAGCCTTTGACCTTCTCTAAAGCTGCCCAAACATACTATTTTAACCATTGATTACAGAATATGTAATAGTATTAAGAATGCAGCTAAGCATGCATTTCACATTCTGTCTAAAAATGTCTGGCGAACAGGGCCGTGGAGCGTTCACCCCACGCCAATTACCGTGGTACGATAAGGTCACAATATTGTAATTTCAATCACAATACAGTATCCGCCGTGAAACATTATCAATGGGTCCGTGGTTAAGAGGCGTTTCGTTATTAGCTGTGAAGTTGCAGCGTACGAGAAGTGGCTGAATTCAAAATACTCATAGACAAAAAGTTTTTTTTTTCCTTTTTGGAAAAGAATAAAAGCAGGAACATGGTTACATTTTTTTTAAGTTCGGTTGTGATCATGTTTTAGGTATTTGTAAATGCTTCTTAGCAAAGAGATTATGTGATATAAAATCGGTAACTTTTTGTCACATATAGTAAGCATAAATGGATAATATATATGTTCAATGAAACAGGCAGGATGTTGGTGACCAAGGGCGTCGCCAAGGAGGGGCAGGGGGGGGCAGCTGCCCCCCCGCTAGAGACCAATAAATGTAGCTAGCCGCAAAGCGACCAAAGTGCGAGCAATTGACTTCCTTACCTATAATATTGCCCCATTGCCATCCCCTTAGTCATAAGCTGGCGACGCCCTTGCTGCTAAAATTCACTATATCTACATACATTGGATTGCGTTACTCCCTTATTTCCAGGAATTACGAAATGATAAGGATATATAAGTAAGTCTTGACACTGATAAGATCTCAAAGTATTCCCTAACAAATTATAATAGCCATTCTCCTTCTGAAGAGGCCTTTACTCGGATAAACTGTAAACAGCTAATTTGGCGTGATTGTTTTTTTAATATCTCTACGATGACGACGAAACGTGGACTGGACTGGGTCTTCGTCCGTACGTGGTCGACATACCTGACCTGCGCACCTCACGATTCGCATCCTTCTTTATCATGCGAACTGCAGGGGATCGAACTCTGGATCTGCGTCTGTATTAATGTATTGAACTTGAAGGCAAGACTTTACTGGAGTTTCCTTATGCTTTAACCACATCATTGCTTAATATCTCAGATCAAAAATACTCTGATGAATAAGGGCTATTATAAAGTTGATGATTATCTAAATGATCATAATGCATGGACATAGTGTTTCTTATAATTTGTTATTTGATGGGTATTAGTCATTTTTATAACAGTAATATTGTACCTCTCTAATGCCGCTTCCTATATACTAAATATAATGTTAACTATAAAATTTATTGTAACTATATATTTATATTCTAAATGATGTAATGGAAAGTGACTTCAGGCGTATCTCTGAAGTCATTTTTCAACTTGACGATTCTGTATATAACAATACAGGGAGAAAAAAACAGCCCTTGCTGAGTCTCTTGCCGGTTCTTCTCAGTACAAGGTCTCCCGCCGTAGTTTTGCGAACCGATGGCGTAGCTTCTTGACCTTCACAAGTGCTTGTAACAGCCTAGACTGAATAAATGACATTTCATTTCAATATCAGATGCGATTGTGGTCAAACGTACTTAAACTGTTATAAAAAAGAAAAATGATGTGGTGTCGTGGGACACCAGGTAGGAACGAAGTTCCTTCGGCTAATGTAGAATCGACACAAATTGCAAACTCGCTTGTGCATGCGACTGTCGCGCCTGCGCACGTCTCATTTAACGGTTTTATTCCACGCAGTTTTTTCCACGGATTTTTTCTTACGGTTTTATTATCACATTTTTTTCAGTTCGGTCAGCTAGTGTTCGTAAAGATTGCTAGGCAGGACTGGCCCACAGTTTATAATAAACTACAATGTCACAATAATCCAGTAATGCAGCCCCGTCGCTCTGCCACCCCCCTGGACTTAACCACAGTTTAGTATAATATACGACAATAATCCAGTGTTGGTATAATGCCACAATAATTTGGGGTTGCACCCCCGTCGCTCTTTCACCCCCTGTTAAGTACTGACCTTGTTATCATGTCTAGCTTAAGTTTACAGCAGATGACAGGTGTTCCTTATCCACAGCTCGGTATAACGTCACAAATATCCAGATTTCGTGTAATGTCACAATATTCCAGTGCTGCACCCTCGTAGCTGTGCCACCCCCTACATACGCACCTTATTATCATGTCCCGCTAGCGTTCGTAAAGGATGCTAGGGAGGACTGGCCCACAGTTTAGAATAAACTACAATGTCACAATAATCCAGTGATGCACCCCCGTCGCTCTGCCACCTCCTGATAAGTACTCACCTTGTAATCATAATCATGTCTCACAGGCGTTACTGGTCCACAGCTTGATATAACTTCACAAATATCCAGTGTTGGTGTAATATCACAATATTTCAGTGATGCACCCTCGTCGCTCTACCACCCCCTATAACTTCACACATATTCAGTGTTGGTGTAATATAACAATATTTCAGTGATGCACCCTCGTCGCTCTACCACCCCCTATAACTTTACACATATTCACTGTTGGTGTAATATCACAATATTTCAGTGATGCACCCTTGTCGCTCTACCACCCCCTATAACTTCACACATATTCACTGTTGGTGTAGTATCACAATATTTCAGTGATGCACCCTCGTCGCTCTACCACTCCCTATAACTTCACACATATTCAGTGTTGGTGTAATATCACAATATTTCAGTGATGCACGCTCGTCGCTCTACCACCCTCTATAACTTCACACATATTCAGTGTTGGTGTAATATCACAATATTTCAGTGATGCACCCTCGTCGCTCTACCACCCCCTATAACTTCACACATATTCAGTGTTGGTGTAATATAACAATATTTCAGTGATGCACCCTCGTCGCTCTACCACCCCCTATAACTTCACACATATTCAGTGTTGGTGTAATATAACAATATTTCAGGGATGCACCCTCGTCGCTCTACCACCCCCTATAACTTCACACATATTCAGTGTTGGTGTAGTATCACAATATTTCAGTGATGCACCCTCGTCGCTCTACCACTCCCTATAACTTCACACATATTCAGTGTTGGTATAATATCACAATATTTCAGTGATGCGCCCTCATCGCTCTCTCTCCTGCCGTAAGGAACTTCATCGCGCCTGCGCACGTCTTAAATAACGGTTTTATTTCACGCATTTTTTCTTACGGTTTTACTATCACATTTTTTTCAGTTCGGTCGCGCAGCAAAATCCCTATCCCCTCCAAGCCTGCCGTACGGAACTTTCGTTCCAAAATAAATTAAAAAAACAACACCACCAAAGGCCAGTGTTTCTTCTTAGCGTTGTCCAATAAGATAGATGTTAGACGCGAGCTCCAATAACCAGCAAGTAAACAGCTTAGAAATATTTCTCTTAATTCAAATGCAAGTCATTCAGGTGCGACGGACGGATTTCTACAAATAAAGTGTCAGTTAATATTTTAATGAGTTTATTTGTGGTGAAACAAATTTCATACTACATTTATTTGGGACGTGTCATCTGCGCAAAAAACATCGAACGTAAAACTTACTAGTGCAAACAACTTTCTTTTCAATCTATCGGTAGAATAATAATTATAATGGTTTAATCAGTTCAGCGAGTTTCGTCACATCAGATATATCTATTGCAAATATATCATATTTGAATACTAAACTCTCTTAATTTAAAGACGAAATGTATTGAAAAAATAATAACTTAGAATGTTAAGCAATTGATTTTGAGCAGGATGTGAGATACATTAAGGAAATCAATATGACATTCATCGTATGATTGTCAAATTCTACATTGATGTGCATCATAAAAAGTTAAATGGATGTATTCGATATTCGCAATGATTTATTATCAAAAGGTTATAATAATCAATTATTAATAACTAGAGGTTCCCTGGTTTCACCCGCTTTAATTTGAGGAAAAGGTTATAGTGAGACAAACTTAAAATATGGACCTAATGCTGTCGCGGACTTTTTTATACATCTTTTAAAGAGGAATTCTCATGCATCCTTTTTGTTTTTTTTAAATTTGACCAAAAAATGTTTAAGCTGCGCACGCGCACGAAAGCTCACAAATGGATTTTTTTCCTTTTTTACATCATTTTTCATCGATTCTCGGCTTGCGTCGTAGCGTGATAGTTTATTGCCTTTTTTCCTCGATAATTGCACTATAGAACACAAAAGTATGTATATTTTTTATTTTTTTATGCATTTAACTGCTAATTGTTTAAATCTAAAGAAAAAATATTAAAACATCAAAAATATTTTTTAAAACCCGCAGATCCTGATATTGGCTTGTTCAACCAAGCAAACAATAAAAAAAAGAAACTTTATAATATTAAGTATAGATGTTAAAGAAACAAAAGAATTACTACGGCATAATCATTCCGGAAAAACTCAAGAATTTTAATCTTATATCTTAGGGTAAGACGACGAATCTGTTTAAGAAAATAGAAAAAATCACACCAGGATCTGGTTAGATGACAAACATGAGATCGGAAACAAATGCCTATATTTTTTAATGTACAATAATCTGTACAGGAAACAGCGCTACTTGCGGTCAATGCGGAAAATCTTACATAACAAAAATGCACATGTAACGATTAATAAAATTACAAATGCACTTGGTCTTCATCGGGTATGCGTGAAGGTCTAATAGCTCGTGACTCTTGTATCAGTATTCCGCGCACAAGACCAGTTTGCGTGAATCTCACGGGACAACCGTTCCACAATGGCGCTTAAGTACGTGATAATTCTAAAGAGGAAATTAATGTTGGTGGTGCTAAGTAGAATATGTAAACTGAGAAACTGAATTTTGCTTCGAGGAGCTCAATTGCGCGTTCTAAAAGTTTAGACTTAAAGAAAAAAAATCGCAGCAGACGGGACTCGAACCCGGACCCTTCGCTATCAGGGCAAATGCATTGACCATTGTGTTACCGCGGCCCTGATGGTCGTGTATAATTTTCTCTAGAATTTGTTAGGCTGCAATGCAGCGCCATTTCTTCGCATTGAAGGTAACCCACAATGTCAAATGAATACCTTTACCAGTATTAAACATTTGAAAGAAGAAATAGCAACTATAGTATTTTTTTTATTTTTAGGCATTTAACTGCTAGATGTTAAAATTTTAAGAATTTTTTTGCTGGAAAAAAATCCACGCGGATAAGGCAGGAGACGGGATTCGAACCCGCACCCTTCGCTATCCGGGCGAATGCACTGACCATTATGCTACCGCGGCCCTGATGACAAAAAAAAACTATAATTGCTATTTCTTCTTTCAAATGTTTAATACTTGTAAAGGTATTCATTTGACATTGTGGGTTACCTACAATGCGAAGAGATGGCTCTGCCATGCAGCGTAAAAAAAGCTAAAGTAAATTCGACAAGGCTATCACCGTCAACGTATCAGGACCACGTTAGCATAATGGTCAGTGGAACCCGGACCACAATCACTAACTGAAACATAACACTACCAAAATGTAGTTTTCTTTCAATTTCTTTCTTCTCCCGTTACGCCCTCCAATTCAAACAGAAGATAAGATTTGTCCTACGTCTTTTGATGTCCATAAATCGTCTTAATACCACCATTTTCGCCAACGTACAGAACGTTTTTGGTGGGATTTCACTTCTTTTTGTAGAAACGTGGGCATATTGATTTATTTTATTAGATCTTCTTATTTGGCACATTTTATTTCTTTTTAGGAGTAGTGTTTTTATTATTACAAATCTTTCTTTTCTTTTTTTCCGGTTCTGATTCTTGAACAGTAGCAACAGTTTTTCGTATTGCCCATTCGCGTTCTTTATTTATTCTTTAAGACGGTTTAATTTTTGAAAGATCAGCGCGGTATTTACGCCTAAGCCGGTTGTATTCGGTGATCGCTGAAGCTTGAGCTTTTATATTCTTGAAGTCAACATTTATGAGGTGCACCCCATGAAGATTGGTAACTCGTGAAAGAGCCACGTAGGCTTGGCCACAAGAGAATATGGAGGTGCCAATGTCCATGAGGGCATTTTTTAGACTTAGACCTTGGTATCACCGCCACTTTTAGTCGAATGCATATTATATTTTGACTAAATTTGAGCGAAATTAATATTTTAGTGCATTTGTTTATTTGTGTAATGTTCGAGTAGAATAAAGTTAATCGTTCGACAATTTTTTCTTGTAAACTCGTAAGATAACGTATAAAAGCCAGTCTAGTGTTATCCAGAGTTTTCCTTTAATTTAATTGATATGCGTATCAAAAGCAGAAGGGGAGGCATTCGCCCAGCAGTGGGACGCTATAGGCTAGATTAAATTCAAAGATGTGTCCCACTACGCTGGATTTTTGCAATGACAGTCGATTTTGAAGTTATACTTCTTTAGGCGCGTTATGAAAAAATGATGAGAGTGAAATTTTTAGATGCGCGCGCATCACTGTAACCCAAAAGTAACAGCATGAAGTTGGCCGCGGGCGCGTTATGAAAAAATCATGTGAGTGAAATTTCGAGATGCGCGCGCATCACTGTAACACAATAGTAACACCATGAAGTTGGCCGCGGGCGCGTTATGAATGTTAGTGTCTAATAATGGTGGATTATTAATCACTTAGTGGTTAATAATCCACCATTATTAGACATCTGTTCGAAAGGTACTTTGAACGATCCACGGAGCTCCATAAGATGATCGCGTTGTCAAAAACAATGTTGGCACGCTCGTCGCCTCTGATCACTGTTTTCATATTTATAATATTTATCCACATGTTTCTAGTTTCTATATAGACACAACGTGTTTTAGTTACTTACAAGTGCTAATTACATATGGGCTAATAACTTAAATTCAGTAGTGATATTTGTTTCTTAGGTTTTCACACACATCACTGATTAAATAAAACTAGTTTTTACGGGTTAATGCACGAAACTTTATTTATTTATTGACGTTTCGCAGCCTTTTCAGGTCTGCATCGTCAGAATAAGATTTCTTATTTATTATGTTTTATTATTCATTATTCTGACGATGCAGACCTGAAAAGGCTGCGAAACGTCAATAAATAAATAAAGTTTCGTGCATTAACCCGTAAAAACTAGTTTTATTCAGTAGTGATTTTAATTGAATATATTGAATATTTATTTAATTTTTCAAATTAAAACTGAACTTAATTGACTGTGTTAACTATCCTTTTCCAGTCCTTTTATTATTTTATTGTAATTATTAATTATTTGCATGCAATTAAAAAATATTTTTAATGATGCTAAAGAAGTATAACTTCTCACGCGCGTACATAAGTTACACGCATCCATTTTTTTTTTGAGTACCAAAAGTAGAAGGGTGCATTACCATATCTCTCATACAGCTGAGACCAGCTGAGGGTTCTTTATCAGATACTTCAGACCTTCGATGTTTGACATCAAATGAAGCGGCCCACCAAGTTGAATATTTTTTGTAAAGGCGGTATGTCGATCTCTTCTAATAGTTTGGTTGGGCTCTTGTGTTTTCTAATCAGGGTCACCAGGTACTCCAGATCTTCGATTATCCTAGTTTTTATAGTTTTCCCTTTATGTGGCCATTAAACCCTAACTCTGTACCAAAGGAGATTGGTCAAATTGGCCTAAATGCAAATAAAATATTGACATATACAGTAATTCTTGGCGTAATTTATACTTTATTTTACAGTCATTAGATTTTAACGGCCACCTTAAAATAATATATTAATTTTAAAAAAGGACTTCTATTTTTACCGGTTTGGAAAACATACGAATCATTTTTATTGGCTATGGGTGTAGTAACATTCACAAAGACTGATCGAGGTTGTTTATATAACATCAAAACAAATCTATTTTGTAAAGATTGATAAAATATTTCGATGATATTTTAATTCAAAATGTAGATGATATGTAATATTAAACGCAACATAAAAGTACTTAAGTTGTTTTATTTCATTAATTTACCTTATCAGAATATTTAAGCTATGTCAGGAATATACATATTTCACACATTGATCAGAACTATCATGAACCTACGCAATATATTATTACATTAGAATTACCTTTTACCATTATAAACCTAATTATTACTAAGAAAATATCCTATTGGTTTTTATAAAATTATGATCACAGTTCCATGTTTCTCATAACATAGGTAAGCAGGTACCAGTTCCTTGACATGCATTTTGTTAGTGTAATTAGTGTTAGACACTTGTCAAATGAAACAAGATTGCTTCTGAAAGTCGCAATGGCATAATCATGATTTTAAAACTTACTCTTGTGCATTTTAAAAACAGGCAATTATCTGTTAATTAACATGCTCTATATACCTGAATCTAATACATAATATCGGTACTTGGCTTGATTGCCCTATTTTCCTATATAAGTTATTTGGTTTTTATTATTCTAATACCTATGTGCCTATTTGCAAACATAACCTCAAAATCATTCAGTGTATATGGTTTATAGAAGTTCTCAGGAGTTGCCGTCGATAATATTCGTTTCTACGGTAATTTATATATAATTTCGAATCTAGGAAACAATTTTTCATGGTTATTGGTTTTTAGGCCAAACATGTATGGAAGCTGAGCAATCTCCTTTCAGCTCTCTGAGTTTATGGGAAGTACTAGTTCTATTCTGATGATCATGAGTGAGTGTCATAAATGCGAAACTTTACTTTCGCTTAACTTCGGAACTAAATGACCTACAGACTTGAAATTTTTGATTTTAAGTATGTTATTATAGCTTACTGGATGACGAAAATTTCTGCTTTCTGGTCTTATCCAGAAGTTCCCAAGTATGGGGCCTGAAAATGCGGCGAAATGGTTCCAGTAAAGGATGGTACGGCAGTGTTTGCTTCGCGCTCGACTTGGCGGGGGCACTGCCGTGCCCCCCGATTATGCATATTGAATACTCGTCCTTTCAAATCTAGACTGATCGGTCCACAGAAATCAGAAATCAATATATCTTTATTCAAATTGGATGTTTAGTACAACTCTTTTGAATCGTCCAAAAATTTTTTTTCCCTACCACTCGTTATGGACATATTTCTTAGCTGCGGAGAAAAACGAGCGAAAAAAACTCCACAACATTAAAAGTCTAATGTAACAACATTTACAAATCATTATGTTGTTACAACGTCAATACAATTATGATTTATTTAATATAGAAAACCTGTTGGAATGATTGGAACAGTTCAAACCCAAGCATTTTTGTCTGTAATATAATCAGACACTTTGTAATAAGCTTTTTTAATAAGTGTTTTTTTTATAATATCTTTAAATTTATTTATGGCTAACTCTTGGATATTGCTTGGGACTTTATTGTATAAGCGAAGGCAAAGACCTTTAAATGAATTATTAATTTTGTGAAGCCTAGTAGCAGGTAAAGTTAGTTTATTTTTGTTTCTTGTATTAATTGTGTGAACATCACTGTTTTTAAGAAACAAATTAATATTTTTTCTTACAAGTAATAAAATTTCGTATATGTATTGTGATGCGACCGTCATTATTCCAAATTCTTTAAACTTATCTCTTAATGATTCTTTAACTTTAAGATTATAAATTGATCGAATAGCTCTCTTCTGCAGCACAAAAATAGTTTGAATGTCGGCGGCATTTCCCCACAGTAAAATTCCGTACGACATTACACTATGGAAATAACTAAAGTACACTAATCTGGCCGTATCTACATCCGTTAACTGGCGTATCTTCATTACGGCATATGCTGCAGAGCTAAGTCTATTTGACAATTTATCAATATGTGGGCCCCATTGAAGCTTAGAATCTAAAGTTATCCCTAAGAATACTGTGGTGTCTACAAGGCCCACATTCCTATCCTTTACATTCACACTGGTTTTTACCTGTTTTACATTAGGTAATACAAATTTCATACGTTTCGTTTTTCCTTCATTAAGTGATAAATTGTTAACATTGAACCAGTGGACTACCTTAGAGATACAATTGTTCACGTCGTCAATAACTTTTTCATTGCGTTTGAGTTTAAATAAAAGTGATGTATCATCCGCAAACAATACTATCTCATGGTTATCTCTTACATAGTAAGGTAAGTCATTAATATAAATTAAAAATAAGAAAGGACCTAGGATTGAGCCCTGCGGAACACCCATCTTAACCGGCGAACCCGGAGACTTATTACCATTAATGTCAACCCTCTGAAGAACACAGTATTTTGTTGGGTCTTCTTCAGATCGTTTCAACATCGTTTGACAAAAAGCCACTCTTCTCGGGTAATCAGATTCTTGGAGCTGCTGGACGAGCTAAATGTGGTACGCATGGTCGCTTTCTGCAAACAAGAATCATTGTTAAGTACCCAACACAGGTTAATTGATTACAGCGCGGTCTGTACGAAATGGGTTTGGGAGAAAGAGACAATCACGTAGATCACAGATAGGCTTATTATTATCTAGACGATGCATACATAAAAACAAACTAAATCAAACCTGCCTTTTTTACAACACAATTAAAAGCTTATGTAAGTACTAACTTTTTATGGCTCACCACTCACCTTCCTTAAGAATTCTTAAAACCGTAGTCCGTGGAATCCTGGTTCGTCTAGTTATTTTCCTAGAACTTGTAGACGAGTCTCTTTGAATTTCTTCCAAGACTGCTTCCACTTGATCCGCATCTTCATCATTATCATCATCATCTCCTTGATCATCGTAGGTATTGGTGTCGATTCTGGCGTGATTCTCTAAACTTAAAGCTAAATTTAACATCAGTCTCTCCTTTTCATTCTGTATAGAGAATAACAAGGATACACTGTTGTCCAATTTAAGTTTAGAGATTTAGAGAATCATGTTAGGATTGCCACCGTTGAACTATTAATATATGGGTCTGAATGTTTCATATGAAACGAATCTTTTCAAGTAATGTACTTCCAATAACTGTAACTTATATATTTTAGTCAACAACACAAACCGTGTAATTCATCTCTGCCATTAATATCTTTTAATAGGGTTATCTCTATACAAATGTAACTCTTTAACATTACTTATAGACAATAAAAAAGTCTAGATTTTCTTGTAACGTTAACATTGTTATGTATACATAAGTATAATAGCTATAACATTCCTTGCGGGGTTATGAGCCTGCCTTTTTTTTCTCATTAATAAGAGGCCGTTTTTGTCATTTTACAAACTTTTTATTAACTTGCAATGTAAGTTTGTCCGAGTTGAGTCTTGCAACCCAATTTTTCAGCTGTTATCTTAAACGAATACATTTCGCAAACGTATTTTTAGATGTCTCAACTTAATTTTTTTTTCAATCATAAGTTAAAGTAGACGCAATTGTGTTTGCTTGAGAATGCTATTTAGGTAGCTTTATGAAATTATGAAACTTTTATAAAAATATTTTTTATGTATTTTTTTTTCTCCGTTCTTCCGAGAATTAAGTATCACAGTTTACCAGAAAATGCATTATTTTTCTATATTAATAAAAAACTGAATTCTGTGTTTTTTTCTATGAACTATTAATGTAAATATTTTTAGAGTCTATCGTAGAAAATATGAAACAAGTCTGTCCGCGATTATTAACCTTTAACTATGGATATCTCAGAGGCCGCGACGTCTTTGAGAATCCACAAATTAAGTACTTCGATTTTGGACGAAGGTGGTTGTGTCGCTGGCTGCAAAATACGTGAGTATTCGACGTTCATAATTTGACCGCGGCCTGTGAGACCTTATGTCCACGTGTCTCATACAAAGAAGTATTTTACAACTTTTAATACTTTTGTTATAGATTTTTTCATAAAAATTGATAATAATAATATATGAATAATATAATAATAATAGTAATATATGTAAGTTAAGCAACTTTCGCAGTGGTCGGTCATTGGATGGGTGACTAAAAATCTCTATCTCGAGTTCCACCGTGCTTCGGAAGGCACGTTAAGCCGTTGGTCCCTGCTGCATCTGCACTCGTTTGCACCCGCCAATCTACACTGGGCCCGCGTGGTGGGTCATGGCCCAATCTCCCTATTCCATCCATAGGGAAGGCCTGTGCCCCAGCAGTGGGGAAATTAATAGGCTGATGATGATGACGTCTGGAATATAACGGTCATGCCAATCGTCTGGTAATTCTGTGGCAAAGAAAATCTTCTGTTTGGACAAACACACTACGGTCTATAAGCCGTATACCATTATGGTCGAAGATGAGATTATCAGACTACTCATGGCTTCCGATGACTCGGATAACGAAAAGGAAATTGCCGAATTTTTCATTGATGAAGAAAATTTTCTTTTGAGGATGAAAGCGAAGAACGGCAAATGTCGCGGTAGAAGAATCTTTTGTAGCGTAAAGAAGCAGTTTGTTTACAATGTTCAAAGCGACTGTGTAATGATTGTCAATAACTGCCCAAGATTTAACCACTGTCAAAAATTTTATATTTAAATGTAAAGCGTTTATTTTCATATTTGTTTCCTTTTCATAGTTTATATTTTTGAAAAAAGAAAGACTTTGTTTGTTAAGCTTTATTTTAAAAAATATATTCGTAAAAGTGATGTCATGACACTAAATTATAAAAATGAACCTTAAAGACACCAATTGGTGTTAATAAGTATAATTTAGTAAAGAATAAAGTTGATTTATATATTTTTCGTTTCATTTCAACCCAATTAATAAATTCATAACATAGTTTTACCCCTCGCTCCAAAATATCATTTAATTTTCATCCTTGAAGTTCGTGGGCCTCAGAGACCGTTTGTCCATAGAAGTGTTATGAATATTTGACGTCCATAGTTAAAGGTTAAGTAAATTTTGGTGTCCATAAATAATACATCACTTGGCTTTACTCTGTCTGGATCAAATGAATATATTGATATTTACTTTTTTTTATTATTTAATATAAACGTTATAAAAATAAATAAGTTAATAATAATAATAATTCATTTATTGTGGAGCATAGGTACAATAATGGGGTGTTACATCAGTGAATACAGTTTAGCTATGTCCTGCCATAAGGCGTACAATTACATAATAAAATTAGATGTCACAATTAAAAAGTTGATATAATTATAAATGTCAATAAAGTGAATAGGCGGCTAATTGTGATAAAAGTGTGATGGTAACAGCTTCTTGCTCCACACGACAAGCCCGGCCAAAAGGCCGCTGCCCAGCGTCGCCCAGCGAACACCTTCCGTCGGGCATCGCATTATTTTTGTCACAGAACTATGCTGATTGCAACATCGCATCGTTGGAAATTTTTCAGTTTATTGTGGAAGCAAATGTTCGGCTTCTCAACCAAAGAATAAAAAAATACACTAAGAAACCACATGAAGCTTTTTTTGAAGATAAAATAAATTATAGGATACTGTAAAAGATGAAATGTTTATGAACACTTTAACATTAAGTAAATGGATATATTTATATAGAATATGGTATCGAAAAAAGGGTGTTGAGAAGTTAAGATAGAAAAAGTCTTCTTTCTTATAGAATATTAGCGGCCCGCCCTCGCTTCGCTTCGGTGTAGAGCTGAAGTGTAGACTACAGTTTTTGTTCTCAGGCTTGTATTATACACAATGACATTCATCTATGATTCTTCTTATACCTGCATGCAAAGTCTCAGCCCGATCGGTTTAAAATTGACAAAGTTTCATACAAACTTTCATTCCCTATTTTATCCCTTTGTGGGTAGAATTGATCAAAATCCTTTCTTAGCGGATGCCTACGTCATAACATCTACCTGCATGCCAAATTTCAGCCCGATCCGTCCAGTCAGTCACCTTTGAGTTTTATATATATATATAGATACGTTATCTTCCTTTTTATACGTAGTACATTACACGGTCATGAAAATAGATTTAGGCACAGGGCAATATTTCTTTAACCCGAAGTAGAAATGGGAATAAGGTCAAAAATGATCAATACATAATAACGGTTTAATCAAACACCATTGGTGTTAAACAGATGAAGACTACCGCTACATACTTTCATCAACTATCTATGACAGATACCAGTTTTTCAGCATACAGTCACAAATCTTGTACCTATTTAATCGCTGTAAGCGCCTCGAGTGTGTGGGAGATAGCCACCAATCAGCTCCTTCCCCTTTTCCATTCTTTACCAAATTATTGCCAAATATTTGTTTAAAATATTAAATTTAACCTCAAATAGAAGTTTGTGATAAATTTAATACCTAATTGTAAATCATATCGCCCATAACAGGCCATAAATGATTTACACTTGTTATGCATTTTTACCATCGGCCGCCCGCGATTTCGTCCGCGTTTACTTTAGTTTTTTCAGAATTCCACATGAACCTGTAATTGTTCCAGCGTAAAAAGTATAATTTGCTTCAATTTAGGTCATAAACTATTTATTTACTATATAGCTTATTTGTTTTTTATTATTTTAATATGTTCAGTGTATATGGTTTATAGAAGTTCTCAGGGGTGTCCGTCAATAATATTTGTTTCTACAGTAATTTATATATAATTTCGAATCTAGGAAACAATTTTTCATGATTTTTGGTCTTTAGGCCAAACATGTATGGAAGCTGAGCAATCTCCTTTATATTTACATTATAAAAGTTTATCTCTCAGAAAAAACAACTTACATGAATCACTTTTAAGCGCACTTAGCGACATTTATTGTAAAGAAATCAACTTACATGAATCACATTTAAGCGCACCTAGCGACATCTATTGTAAAAAATGCATTTTCTTCGCAATAAAGCTGCCACGTGGACGTCCCAGATAGAGACTTATTATTATAATACGGTAAAATAAAATATTACTATGTTTCGTCCAATATATTGAAAGTCAACAACCTATCCAATTTTATTGTGTGTCATGATGCGATCAGCCCACATGTTTAACCTGACGCGAGTTTAACATTTTTTACCCATACAAAAAAAAGTGTACAACGCCGCTAAAGAAGTTTTCACTTCAAAAAACCAATAGCTTATCTGGATGATAGATATAAAGAAAATGTAATATCAATAACATATGCTTCAATGTCGTCGTATCAGCTAAATTTCAAACGGGGTTAATTGGTTGCCAGGTCTTTTTTCCCAATATTCTCCAAACATAGCCATCCCATAATCTCTATAAGACTTCTTGAGAAATTAGGTATGTTTCTATATTTTTGAAAACTAAAACCAAATCAAAAGTATGATATTGAATACTTAAGTACAACGTTGAAGTGAAGTTATGTCTATCGTCTCCTTACCTAAATATCGGCGAGTATTGCAGTGTTTTATGATTTGAGTATTTTCTTTAAATTGCAATAAAAATCTTTAGAGTGATCATATTTATTAAGTATGCTATTTTTCCACACATAAGTTTTGATTTCTATTTTAAAATGTCTATAATGTAGTAACAATTTTCAGTACAAATAAGCTTTGTGCATGCGTGACGTGAGCTGCCCCAAAGCTAACTTATTTATTGAAAATTGATTTTCTGCATTACTTTTTTACCTGATATTTCCTATACTTTAATAGTTATCCTGCAATTCAGGACAGAGACAATCCCAAAAATTAGATTTTATAAAAATCACTCCAGCCGTTCTCGAGTTATATTATAAGTTTTCTAACTAACACGACTTTGTTTTATACACATATATAGGATAGATATCCAGGTTTTATGTTTTAATATTTTTAATGAATTTTCTTCTCATTATAATTCAAACCAACATTTCAGCTTCGTTTTTACCACTATGTTTTTAACCACAAAACTGTTGGTTTGCAATAACAGTCTAAAATTATCCTCAAGATTTTCCTCAATCGTACTACATAATTGGGGCGACTTCACTGATAGCGTCATAATTTCATAAATAAATACATATTATTATACATAATTAGTAATCTATACTTATAATAAATCTGTAGAGAGGTCAATTTGTACATGAAATATATTTTCGAAAGAACTATCAGGGGGTGATATATATCGATACTGATGCCAAAAATGCAATCAGTAAAATTTTTGTCTGTCTGTCTGTCTGTCTGTCTGTGTGTATGTTCCTTATAGAAACAAAAACTACTCAACGGATTTTAACGAAACTTGGTACAATTATTGTTCATACTCCTGGGCAGGTTATAGTATACTTTTCATTACGCTACAATCAATAGGGGCAGAGTAGTGAAGGGAAATGTTGGGAAAACGGGAGAAGTTACTCCATTTTTTAAGCTTCCTTCGCGTGTGGAGCCTTAATGGTTAAAGTTACATAGAAATCATGTATGACGGAAATATTCTACATAAAATTGTCTAAAAAATATCCCGCAACAGCATATGTCTATCTTTTATGGTTGACTCACAATAACACGTGTAACTCCTGATAGCTTAGCAGTTCGGAGCATTCTGATTATATTTGTTTACTCTTACGTTTATAATACTCTCACTCATCCCTAATTTAAAAAAGTTAACATTATTACCTATTCAATAAAAAAAGAATCATAGAAATCGGTATAGAAACACCAAACTTATACATGAAATAAGCCATCGCGCCGTCGCACGTGAATACTGAATCATGCTTTAAGGATTATTTTTGTGTAACGGCTGCCGCGCTCGACACGGGTCGTGGCGGCGCGGTAGGGTATAAAAAGGCGGGAGGTCCGAAAGCGAGCACTGCGTCGCTCCCCCCCCCTGGGGGACGATCGCTTCCGATGAAGCCTTAGAGGCCTTCCCGGCCAGAGGCAGCCCCTACGGGTGTTTTTTAGTCAGTACGAGTCTGACATAACCTTGCAGCCGGCTGTAGGGTATCCATGAGGATTTCTCACCCGCTCCCCCGCCTGGGAGGAAACAAAAAAAAAAAAAAGAAAGCGAGCTTCCCCGCCCCCCCGATCCTGAGAGACCTTCAGTCGCTCAGTCCCAAACCGATACGGATGCACATCAGGGTGCATCCGTCCTCTAAGCGCACTATGCAATGCAGTAGTATTTACTAAGGCAGCGCTGCATCATCCCCTTCTCAGGGGTTGATCGCATCAGATGAAGCCTGTAAGGCCCCTAAGGCCATGGGCACCCCCCACGGGTGTGTTTTAGTCAGTAAGAGTCTGACATAACTCTACAGCCGGCTGTAGGGTATCCATGAGGATTTCACACCCGCTCCCCCGCCTGGGAGGAAACAAAAAAAAAGAAAGCGAGCTTCATTCAATATTTGGCTGTTGATGCGTTCAGAGCGTTCGACCTTATTGACAGACAATAATTGATATTGAGAAATCGTGCTTATCTTAGAATAAAAACCGAACATTTGTAAACAAAATTAGCAAATAAATCATGTAAAACGTGTAGAAAATGAGTACTGGAAAACGGAAATATGAGAATTTTAGTTTGGTTATAAATACAGGTAATAAAAATGACCGTTATTATCTATATATGTATATAAAAGTCAAAGGTGACTGACTGACATAGTGATTTATCAACACACAGCCCAAACTACTGGACGGATCGGGCTGAAATTTGGCATGCAGGTAGATGTTATGACGTAGGCATCCGCTAAGAAAGGATTTTGATCAATTCTACCCCCAAGGGGATAAAATAGGGAATGAAAGTTTGTATGAAACTTTGTCAATTTTAAACCGATCGGGCTGAGACTTTGCATACAGGTATAAGAAGAATCATAGATGAATGTCATTGTGTATAATACAAGCCTGACAACAAAAACTGTAGTCTATAATCAGCTCTACACCGAAGCGAAGCGAGGGCGGACCGCTAGTTTATAAATAAATATGCTTTCCTTGTAACTCTAGAGTCTGTTTTCATCTTTTGTTGTAAAGAACTCGAATCATTTTATTAGCGCTATCAAGTAACATTTTAAGATGAGACACACAAGTTTATCAGAATTTGAAAAAAATCTAAATTTATAGTTTGAGTTGGGGTTCATAGACGTCGAATCATTAATTTTTTCACCCAAACACTTAGCATAAGTGTATGCTGTCTAAGCAAAAGGTATGTATATATAGATAAGGATATATTTCAAAAATAAGATAGTCTACAGATAAACTCTAAATGACTAACATCTCCCTATAAGAATAAAAGTCAACATGGCATTAAGACAACCTACCTACGCAGCAGCATTAACCAATGACGTATTTGCCCCTACTGCTTTAAACATTATTCGTCAACCGTAAGGCTTAACCTATCAAAGTTTACATCTTTGTTTTCCTTAATCACCAACGGAAATCGTGTTCTTTTTGATGCAGAAAAAACAATGTCAAGGATTGCACAAATAAAATTAGTATTCACTTATTACACTACTACTTTTTCTGGACATTTCCTCATTCAAATATAAATTCCTCAATAACAAGAAAATAAAATAAATCCGCTGAGCCTTACTCTCTGCATTATTACAACGGAAAACTAGGTAGGTTTGAATAAGTGGTAATAAATAACAGTAAAGAAATATCCCTCTATTAAATATAAATTTATAGATTATCCAAAAACAGAGTTTTATGAGAACTCTACATTTGTTACTCTGTTTGTATCTTACGTTCGTAATGAAACAAATGAATTTGAAATGATGTATAAATCATCAAAATCGGTCAACGCGTTTGGTCTCTAGTGTGCCACAAAGGAACATACATACATACATAGACTGATAAACACTAGACCCTGCATTGCGGGTAAAAACATCGCCAAATGCAAGTAGGACTTGCACTCATGTGCAAAATGAAGGTTATATTTCATGCAAAAAACCTATAAAAAAATTAATGTACTCTTATTACTTTCTTTATATTGGATTGATATTCTTTTGTCGCTGTAGCTTACTAGGTGGGCTCGTCGTGTGGAACAAGAGGTACACGCATGTTTCACAATTAGCCGCCTATTTTTTTATTATAAGTGACTTTTCTGGTTAAATCATATTTTATACTTATTTATTTTATTACTCTTATATTCAATAATAAAAAAGTTAACATCAATACATTAATTTGATTCCGATATGGTAGAGCCAAGTATGTTTTAGTTATGCACACCAAAATTTGGGAAAAAAACATCGCCAAGTGCAAGTACGAGGGTAATGTTTCATGCAAAAAACTTTGAAAATAATTAAGGTCCTTTTAATATTTTATTTATATTGGATAGATATTCTTTTGTCGCTGTGTCAGCAAGGGAAATGTTTGGAGGTCATCTTTTTTTTAGTATTAAGCAATAGGTAAACGTGTTTTAATGAAAAGCTTAATGCGAGGAACCTGGGAAGAGCTATTTTTAAGGTTCCATGCTTCAATAGGAAAAAAATTATCACTTTGTTGTCCGTTTGTCCGCCCATCTGTCTGTTTGTCAAGATCCTTTGTCTCAGGAACATGTGGAGGTATCGAGCTGAAATTTAAACCATATACTCAGGTATAGCTATTAAAGGGGAAAAAAGAAATGGCCTTTTATATGTTTTGTACTACAAAGTTGGAGATCCCCAGACGGGCATTTCAATTCGAGTGGAAAACTCGAAGTAAGTAAGTTTCCTCTTTTTAATATACCTATAAGTAGCGCCATAATCAACATTGTTATTTTATATTTTAATCTCGCTTCGTAAATCTCTAGAATAAACCAATGAAAAAAGAGATTTTGCAGACCCTTTATATTGAAATTACATCATTTTGAGATAAATTAAAAACAATGTATTAGGTACATATACAAACAAAGACCCTATCTATTCCATTGAATTTGTATAACATTGAATGTATAAACTTAATTTATGAAAGAAATGTAATTTTAATCTTGAGAAGCTCACAGGCGTTGGTGGTTATGGCGAGTTCCCTATCTCCCTATTGTATCCATAGGGAAGGTCTGTGCGGCAGCAATGAGGCCATTAATAGGATAGTGATGATACAAACAATATAAGTGTATAAGCTGAAAATGAAATGAAAATGAAAATAGTTTTTTGAAAATAGTTTTTATTTCCCAAAGAGTCAGATTACAGTACAAGTTGAGACAACCCAGAAAGTAATAATTAATACTTGTGTTGGGATGCCTCGCTCTTAGCCTAGTGCAGTTAACAAATTTTGGGCACATAACAACTAATTTCTTAAAGTATCAGGTGTATTTGTATAAGTGTGTGTGTATGAATGTGTGTGTGTGTGTATGTGTGTGTGTGTCTGTGTGAGATGGAGAATAAGTGCGTGAATGTGTGTACAGTTGTATATATATTCAACCTCCAGTACGACCATTATGTTATTCTTTTTAAAATTAATTCCGTGTCTTCATAGTTAAGTGTTTTCAGCCAATTAACTAGAGTTGTTTTACATTTATATGACAACATAGGATACATGTTGTGTTGTAATTTTTTGTTCATAGTATTATAAATGAAAATACTTTGAGAGGGATATTGACGTCTACCAAAATCAGTGCGAGTTGGAAGGGAACGAAACACAATATCTTTACGTCTTCTGTCTAATTTTGAAGGATCATATTTTAATGTCTTATGTAATGCCAGGGTAGTGTTTAATAAATACAGCTGCCGGATAGATAAAAGATTACAAAGTTTATACAGATTGTCTGTGGGGTATCTGTAAGGTTTGAAATATATTACCTTGAGGAGTGATCTTTGAGCCCTTTCAAGATCAAGTAATTTATATTTTGAACTTCCTCCCCACACAGGAATACAGCACGTTATCACATGCTGAACTAACGCAACATAAATTTTGTTCAGAAGTTGACTAGACATGACATATCGCAATGTTTTAAATATCCAGGTAAGTTTCCTGACTCGGGCGATAACCAATTCAATATGTGAATGCCATGATAGTCTTTGATCCACTATAATTCCAAGGTATTTGGTGCTGATTACTTTTGAAATACTGGGGCAGTTACAGTTTTCGGTGGATGGATGGTTTTTACTACTATGAATTTTAATTTGGAAATCATCAGCCGGTTGAGATCTTTGACTTGGGGTAAAACATATATAATTTGTTTTTGTCGTATTAAACGTCAGAAGATTTGTGTTAAGCCAATTTGACACTTCAGCCAAAGCTAGTTCAGTAACGGTTTGTACTGCCTCCCAGGAATGACCAGAAAATACAAGTGCAGTATCATCCGCGTAACAGAAAATCGTACTCCACTAATTCGAAGCTTACACAGGTCGTTAATGTAAACTAAGAACAGTGAAGGGCCTAGCACACTGCCTTGTGGAACTCCGTATGTGATATTTTCTTCGTAACTATTTAAATTGTCAATTTTAATAGCTTGTTTTCTTTCTGAGAGATAACTTTCAAACAAAGAGAGAGCAGTACCCCTAATACCGATGCCTTCAAGCTTTTTTATTAGTATAGGTACAGAAACAGTATCGAAGGCCTTTTTGAGGTCTAGGAATACAGCTAGATATTTCTCCCCTTTGTCAACATAAGCTGTAATATGAGTCACTAAATCTATGACTGCATTCTCCGTTGATATTCCCCGTCTGAAACCGTACTGAGAACTTGATAATATTTCATTTTTATTTAAATAGTTCAAGAGTCTATTATTCAATAGTTTTTCTATTATTTTAGAAATACTAGTAAGTACAGAGATAGGTCTGTAATTATTTATGTCCCTTTTATCTCCACTCTTGAATACAGGAGTTACAACGGAACGCTTAAGAGCTCTAGGGAACACACCAGTGTGGAAACATAGATTGGCTAGTTGTGTAATAAGTGGGACCACAAAATCTCTACAGCTTTTTAGTAATTGTACAGATATGCCATCCCATCCAGGAGCACAGCCCGAATCAAGTCCCATAAGGAGGTCATTAACTTCATGCGGATCAGCATCAAGCAATACGAATGAAGAAACTTGACAATCAACATTATTTTGACTGTATTGTTACATATGCATACATAAGCTGTAAAGTTACATCAGTAAAGTCGCTATACTACATCAGTAAAGATAATTATCTTTATTTCTATGCAGGCGCACGTGTTAAATAACTAAAATAAAAAGAAATACTAAAATAAAAACTTCTATGACGACAAGCAGATTTGTTTCCTTATTCATCGGAACAGTTATTCCCCTTTGAAACTTGTGTCAAGCAACAACGAAACATGATGCAAATAATAACGCTTACTCTGATGATTCCGAGATTACACCAAATCACATTTATAGACTTGTGACACGTGATAATAAATGATTTTTATTGCACGGTTTATTAATAAGAGATATCAAAGGTCAATAATGTTTTGATTAAACTGTAGATAATTAAAATCTAGAAGTTGGTACAAGTATGTAATGACCTCAGTTAATAATAACCGTTAGTGTCCGTTAGTATAACAATTTATGTTCGTAAAAAGTTAAGACTTTATCGAGTTTATTTATTCAAACTATTAGGATGAATTTCTTTGTAGGGGAGGTCAGGACAAAGCGGCCACCTTAACTTTAAATAAAAAAAAAGTTATTCAACTGGGAAAATAATGGACACTGTTTTTTATAATTGGTGTAGAGTAATTTTACTATTTTCAAACTGGAAAAATCATTACAGGAGCATACCATGCCTCATTAGGTACTAGACTAGCTGAAAGCCAAAATTACCGAAAAACTACCACATTTACAGAAAAAGAGAATCTGTTTGCCATGGAGAAAATCCACGAATAAGTGCGCTTGTTAATTAGATGGTTTGTACCCGGATCTTATCCGGAGTTAGGTATGAGATACTCTGGCGGTTTTTGTTAAGGACATCGGTGCTAGCGACGATTTGGGATACAAGACCGATACAAAACCGTGTTCGTGTACAAGCTTAGCCGCCCCAACCTAGGTAGAAACCGTCTTGTTAACAAAAGTACTTACTGTTTGAACTGCCTAACCATCCTCCTTACCAGATTTAGCCCCGAGCTACTTCTTTTTGTTTTCTCATCTAGAAATTAGACTCGGAGTATAGAAAATTTTGTCAAGTGGGAGGCAATAACTATTGCGAACCTTAACTCTGCAGAGAAAAACACTGAGTACTATAGTTTGAACGGATTAAAGAGATGGAAGCATTGCTGGGAAAAGTGTGTAGATAAGAAGGCTATGAATAAATATAAATAAATAATCTTGTAGCTTTGTTAGTACGGAAACTATTCAGACCCACCCTCGTATGAATTTTGACATAGTTTATTTTTCCCCAATCTTCTCTAGTGCTTGATGTTAGAAATAGGTATATGTACTTGTTCATTTTACATTTTTCGTCAAGGAATAATAGCTATCAATTTAAAATAATAACATATATTATAATTATACATAATTTCAATTCTGAAGATAGTTATCTACTAATAATAATAATCATTGGAAGATTTATATAGTAGCATTCTATAAACGAGTGTTATTTGCACTAACTTTAATTTATTGGAAATATTATACCCAAGGTAATTAAATTATGTAAGTAGATGAGCTTTTTCCTGTTGTTGAAATATAAATTGCAAACTTATTACCACTAAAAAGTTAGATATGCGTTCATCGCGTGTTTCACCAGGAGTTCGAGATGGCACTCTTTTTTTTGTTTTAGGGGACTTTCGGACCAAATTGTCCATACCAGCCCATCGTAACCTGACCATACAATTTTCTTAAAAGTACTTAATGATTTTGCTACCGTATTGCAAAGCACACCAGCCTCCTCTGATTGAAGGTTGGGTAGGATGCCCTGCAATATGCCAGTTCCAAACCTATTAATTTTATGGATGGAGAATGCATGTCTCCTTTGCGAAGGCACTCATAGACAAATGTTTCGTCCAGTGACGAGGCGAATGGCGAACACGTAAATGCGGTGTGAAAGATCCCGGAACCCATAACTAAATAATTGTGAGTGATTTCATTACTACTGTGATTTAGATTTTGGAGACAGTTTCCCCAGGTGGGAGCTCATATCCAGTAATGCTCCCAATGATAATTTGCATACATGATAATTTTTAGGGTTCCGTATCTCAAAAGGAAAAAACAGAATCCTTAAAGGACCACTCTGTTGTCCGTCTATCTGTCTGTCTGTAGATACTCTTGATCTCGGAACCTCGTGGTAGTATCGAGTTAAAAAATAACATATAGCCTGCGATATTTTGAAACTGTTAAAAACAATCTCACTTCTTATTTAACGTAAAAAAATATACGGCCAGTTATGTTGCATACAATATTAATTTTGTACAGAATAGGAATTTGTTCTCTGTGGGCAAGTACGACGACAGTTGTCCGAGTTTTTTTAATACTAACTTACTTAACTGCAGCCTGCAGTACAAATATTTCATACGTCATTTTAGCGGAAGCTGCAAGTTTATGTCGCATTTTATCAAGAGTATTTAATTTATAGCTGTATTAACGGAAGGGGAAGTGAAATATTTTCTATCATTACGTCAATTATTATTATTGTATATAACACGGTCGATAATAATGATCAACAGATGTAATTCCGTACAGAAATTTTAAATGTGAAATATATGAATGAACCAGATATTATTTTTTACTTTTTAGTTCCATTTTCACCATTTTGAAGTCGGTTTTTTTTATTTTTATTATCATAAAGGCTAACTGCCTTATGCCATGCCATTATGATAATAAAAATAAAAAAAAACCGACTTCAAAATGGTGAACCATTTTAGTGAAATTTACAACGTCCAAGTAAACAATAACACAATTGACGGAGAAATCGGTGAACATGCATAAAAAACATCTTGCGTGACTTTCAAATTTGAAGGTTTCCCTCGATTTCCCCGGATTCCACCTTCAGATCCTGACTTGGTTCCAATGGGACCACCTCGGAAGTGTACTCTTTTGAATAAAAAAATAATTTTGGAAGTCGGTCCACAATTGACGAAAAATCGGAGAACGAAATCACAAAAAAAAAACAGTCCAACGCAGCCCCTCCTTAACTTAACTAGACTTTACCTTACTATTTAGGTCCTGATTTTTTGAATCGTAAGTACTTTTTGAAGGGTTCTATCAAATACTTAAGTCTGCAATCCTATTGAGAACTGTTTCAGTGTCACCATTTTAAAGTTAATGCAATCAAGAGATACGGCTGTTTATACTAATTTTGGCACAAAATCACGGAAATTGTGAAGCTCAAATAGTATAAAACCTATAGGATACTTTATATCATAAAATTTGGCAAGAAACAATACCATGTGGTATAAGTTAATGGTTCAATTAAAAAAACGACTGTAGGAAGTGCTTCCTCTCATCTAAAGAAATATCTCAAGAAAATTTTTACTCGAAAAAATTCAACTCGGCCAAGGTATACTTTATATATTCTGCTATACTACGCTAACATTAAAATCTTGTCTCAATAGTGATACAGTGGTCATCATTTTATCATTAAAAAAGTATATAGCTAACAATAACAAATCAGTAGGCAAATGTATTTGTATTTTTGTGTTGTAGTAACTATAAATCTGTCAAAAAGCAATTTACTAAAACGCCATTGATACGCGATTATTACATTTACGTAGCAGAATCGACACCCAGGTAGGTTACAGTAAACATTACATTATGGTTGCAATAAATTATTTGAGTTTGAGTGAGAAATAAAACTACGGGAGAAAATAAATAAATAAATAAATATTTTCAACAGCCTAGCCCCAAAGTATAGTATAGGCTTGTGTTATGGGATACTAGGGTAACGGATAGAATACACATACTTTACATATATAAGTATATTTATATAGAAATACATATTTAAACATCCATGACTGGAGTACAAATGCTCGTGTTCATCACACAAATATCTGCCCCCACCGGGATTCGAACCCGGGACCTCTCAAGTCGGCGACGCCATGAAACCCGGCGTACAAACCACTCGGCCACAATACCTACAGATTACTCACGTGACGATATTTACACAAGTTTGTAAGGAACTTTCGGTGGGTGAGTCCTACTCGCACTTCACTAGTAATATTCATAGAGAATTAGAGACGTCAAATGATAGGTAGTATCATGGTATTCAAGTGAGGAGCAGTGAAACAAAGGGCACAGTGTATCAAAGGGCACAGTGTAAGTGTAACATAAGGAAGTGAAATAAAACAGGGAGAAAAAAAATTGCCATTGCTAAGTTTCATGCCGGTTCTTCTCAGTACAAGGTCTCCCGCTGTAGATTTACAAACCGATGGCATGGAGTTGACGTTCACAAGAGCTTGTAACAGCCTAGACTGAATAATTGTTTTTAAGGTTTTAGTGTGTCATGGATGTTTAATATGTATTTCTATATAAATATAGTCATATATACATCAGTATATGTACTCTATCCGTTGCCCTAGTATCCCATGACACAAGCCTACTGTGCTTTCTTTGGGAATAGGCTATTTGGTGTGTGTTGGAAAAAAAATGTAAGTATAAAAAAGAAATGAATGGAAAAGATACCTTGTTTAAATATCCGACCAATACGTTTTTTTAATATTCGTCTGTTAAAGTTGTAATAGGAATCCATAAAATTGGTAGCAATGCGGGCATATTTTAAAAGGTTTGAGTAATTATTGTCAGTGTAGTAGTATCAGTACAATATTATAACCATGAATACTACTCTTTGATTATAACACAAGGGATCCCCACCATGATTCTCCGGAGTTTCCTTGGTACAGTAACATGAATCGTGTTTTCCGTATCGCATATCCGTCTTCCAATTTCCAATTGTTACTTAAGTATTGAGTATTCTATGACAAAACATCAGAAATATATATTAGAACTTACATTAAATTGGTACCTATATTAGTAAGTATACTAATTAATTAGTAGAGTTTTTATTCAGTTAAGCTTGCTGTTCTATCTCACTTCAAAATTTACCCATTAATGTGTTATTTAAAAAAGTCATTATTATGAATGTTCAACGTCTTTTGTTTTCGTGAATTACAATAATTTGTTATGAAACTTTTCTTATAATATTTTTCATTTCGGACTGTTAAATAATGTTACACAAACTCTCTTTCTGGTTTTACCGAGGAGATATTTATCTTACACTTTAAAAATGCTCGTTTTTGACGTATTTTATCAGCAAAATGGCCGAATGCAAAAACTGCACAGTTTACATATGAGACGGGCTGGCGATGGAGCAGTATATAATTGCAGCTGTTATATTTATTGGTGATCCAATATAATAATAATAAATAATAAATATTTCCAACACACACACCAATTAGCCTAACTCCAAAGTAAGCACTGTAAAGGCTTGTGTTATGTTACTAGGGTAACGGATAGAATACATATACTATACTTATATAAGTATATTTAAATAGAAATAATATACTTATATATGTACAGTAATAATAATATGTTTGAACTTAGCGTGAAGTTCAGAAGATTTTTCTTAAATATACCTTTATCCTCTGTACCTACGTAAAATGATTTTAATACAAAAATAATAAAATAAATCGAAATCTCAAAAACCGCACACCTACGTCAATCTACGTCAACTTACATACGTAATGCCATTAATATTTAACATATGAATGGGTTTGCGAAATTTGGCATTTAATTAATTCGTCACATGACTCAGATGCTCCGCATAGTTTTGAAAAAACTAGTTCTCAAGATGCGAGCGGTATATCTTCGTAAGTAGATAACAGTGATGAGATTATTTCATTAAAAAATAATGTACACTAATTGCGCGACCTTAATGGTTGCGCCTTGGCCCCTTTACCCGTTCCGACGGAAAACATTCTGATACAGTATAGATCTATGAAGATTATTAGTGACCATTCAACCTCACACAAATACTCTGATGTTTCCATTTTGTTTTACATACACAATATATTCGACTAAACGAACTAACGAAACGAAAGGAAATAACTGGTTTATCTTTTATACTTTTACGGTAACAGTTGAATAAATTTTGACGTCAAAGATGCTCTTGGTTGCCCTGTTTCAGATTAAGGAAACAAAAAGAATTTAAACTTCACATTTTCAAAAAAACATTTTTGTAGTTAGTACTACGTAAAGGAACTAAGAAAAAATTAGAAAACAAAAAAAATAAGGGTGTGTATGTATATTATATATGTGTGTGTACAATATATGCAAGTACGTACATATACATATTTTATTTACTAGCTATAAGAGAACGATAGAAAGAAAATGTGCGCGCGCACTGTTTTCTCTTGCTTATATCCCCCACTCAACTCCCGTTCGCCTCGCACGAACACACTTTTCGTAACGCGTATCGCATTCGCCAGCTTTCACTTGAAAAGCTCGATATTTGTTCCAAGTTAGCTCTAGCTTACTGAAGTAAACTTAATGAACCATGTTACCAACTTATTCGTTAGTGATTCTCTGCTGAAGCATAATGCATTTTGGAAAATCTCTGCTGAAGGGTATTGAAACCGAACCATTTTTTAAATCTCTGCTGTAGCGTATTGAAATTGAACCATTTTTAAAAATCTCTGCCGAAGCGTATTAAACCGAACCATTTTTAAAAAAGTCGATTACTGGTGATGTAGCGTGAATTACCAGAGTTACGTTAAAAAATGTTTTGAAGACGACGATCAAAGGTCCGTCAAGTTCCGCAGACTGTTGAAACCTTGGTTAATACACATTACCGTGAGTCAGAACCATTGATTCGGATCTCTACTGCCAACTTCATTTGATGTAATTTAATTCAATTGATAAATTGAGAAAAACTAACAGCAGTCTTTCATCATGATAACGCCACGATATTTTTTTCATGTTAAAATGGGTTATAAACAAGGGTATGGCCCGCCTGATGGTGAACAACCACTATAGCCTATAGACGCTTGCTATACCAAAAATATCTCTCGCTCCGTTGTATACCCTGACCCAATCTCCTACCCCGTGGTGTACCTACTATTGCTAGCTAGACAGAGTCTGACTGGAAAGTGTTAATGCATCAGCAAAATAGCAAAAAAGATATGTATTTTCTTTATTATGTAAGTAGCAGTGTTTTAGTAAAAATAAATTATAAGATATAATTTTTATTTTTTAAGCATGTTACTTCTTGATGTTTAGTAAGTAGTATTCTTTGTTAAATATAGTTTAAGGCATTAAATTGGTATATAGAAAATGGAAATAGCACAACGCCTACAAACTGTGAAAACAGTTTGGCGATAGATATGTATTGTAAACTTAGTTGAATGTTATATCGGAATAAAGGAATAAATAAATAAAATAAAAAAAAAGCCTCATAGTTACGTATAGTCCTGACTTTGTCCCATCAGATTTCCAACTATTTAGATCTCTTAAGAATGATTAAGCTACTGCAAAGCTGTGTTTTGGATAAAAACTTCTAAAGTAACGGTATCAATAAGTTACTATTAAATTATCTTCACAACTTAGTTACCTGCAAAACGGTCACAAGTAATTGAACAAAATGGCACATTACATTATTATTTATATGTGTTTAAATGTATAGAAAATTTTACTAAAAAAATGACACTCGGATCAGGTTTAGGTGAGATTTGAAAATGGAATATAAATATAAAAACAAATGGCCAAGAATTCGTGTTAAACATGAGTAAAACCTAATTATTAAACTATTTATTGTTTAAATCTAAAGAAAAGTTTCACTAGAAAAAAAAAACCACGTGGACCAGGCAGCGGACGGGACTCGAACCCGCACCTTTCCGTGGCCGGGCCGTGGTAGCACAATTGGTCAGTGCATTCGCCCGGATTGCGAAGGGTGCGGGTTCGAGTCCCGTCCGCTGCCTGGACCGCGTGGACTTTTTTCTAGTAAAACTTTTCTTTAGATTTAACTTTCTTAGAAACACCCAGCAGTTAAATGCTTAAAAAAATAAAAACATAACTATTTTATTGTTCTTCCAATATAATGAATGTATTTATTTTTGTAAATTTAATGTGATTTGTGATATGTGATATGATAAATAATCAGTTAACAGATCGATCACAATATATATCTAACTAGTACTATTTTGGGAATGGTGCACTGATGTATAAAATGAATGTATTACATAAGCGTACAATTGACTAAGTCGGAAAAATATTTCTTAACTAATTTCGTTTCGTAACAATTCTATTCTGGCGGAACTTTTTTTAACACTTTAATTATTGACCGGACGCGAAAGAAATATAAAATAGGAACAAAATTTTATCTAGTGCTCTAATTAGATACTGAAAAACTAACTTCCCAACCAACAGCATTTATTTTAAAATAAAATAAACAATGGTTATCCTGCATATTATATTTTAGTCTATCTATACAAACGAAGGTTTTACGTTATTTTCGTCGATGCTTTTTCAAATGTTTCTTTTGCAGGAATTCGTCTGGCGCAAGTCTGAACAATTGTTACATCACACATGTGTTCTCTGTCGGTTCGGTTTTTGTATTGTACACTGTTTACATTGCTGCGAGAGTGGTGTATAAATTTTATAGCATTCACTTGCAAGTTGGTGATGGATAATCAGCTAATGGCTGAAATCCTGCAATCACACGCCACAGTCGATGTGTCATGACATGAATCTCTTATTGCGTTCTTTTTCTGAGTACTCTTCGGAATTTATATTCAGTTACGTATTGGTGTTATGCGGTGCGTGATATTTTTGTCGGAATTGTAAATCAACTCAGCAATATTTTTGAACGTGTTTAAATAATTATGCACTTTTTAATCTTGGTTGAAGAGATAAACACACAGTTTCTACTTAAGTTGTAATCTTGAATTTTTGATTGCTTGCTTTATTTTTTTGGGGGATTAAAACGACTTTTACATACGTTTTTACCTAACATAACCAAAATCTTAAAAAATTACGGCATTAGATAAAAGATACGGTATTGAAAGAGGTAGGTAAGTTAGTAACTACCTATTTTAGAAAAGTTTCTTTAGGAATTGAGATCAACGATATAAAAATTGAACTCTGAGTAAGATGTAATACATAATTATACCAATATTAATATATAATTATACCCTCCTATTATATCTAAAAGTCGAAACTAAAAACAGCACTAAATAAAAATAAATACTTTTTCATATTTTTTATTGTAGTTCCTCATGACTGCAAACTTTTTGTAGTTATAAAAAAAGTTCAATGACGCAGGTTGCAGGCAGCAGGTAAATATTCTGGGGAATTCTAACAACATTAAATTACAGCCTCTTAAGTATAGGACACTGTTAATGTAACTTTAATCTGAAGTTACGTCAACCTACAATTTTCCTTATATAAAAAATGGTTATAAAAATGCCATTTAAAGTTTTCTTGAAAAGTGGTGTCGATTCAGGCGTAATTCTCTAAACACAAACTAAAATTTGACGACATTGTATCGTTATCATTCTCTATACTGAATAGGAGGGAGAGACTGATGTTAAATTTAGTTTAAACAGAATCGAAACCATTGACTAAAAGCTACAAAAAATGTATTTTAGAAATAAATCGACTTATTTCAAGGTAAGAAAGAAGGGATTCTGAAAGAAAGGACACATCTTTAATATCGTGCGTACGATGCGAAAAATGAATCATACTCATACAACATAAACACTAGGGTGACCATAGATTTAAGAAAATCGGAAAATATATAATTTTCCTTTTGTTAACTAATTAGTTACACAAAATCTTGAAAGTAGAGGAATTATGAATTATTTTTATTATTACAAACAAAGCAGTACCCCTAGCACGTAACAAGAATTTAAAAAAGTCCATACAACACTTTTTGGAATTTGTCGTTTTATCGAGATCAAATTCAACTATTCGAATTCGGTAGGTATTGGTTCATGCTAAGGGTACAGGCACAAATTCCGAAATTATCGCATCGTTTTGAATAAACAAAATAACACGGAAGAGCTTTCCAATACTCCTGACTATACCATTTTATTTTGTTGTTTTCTTTATTTCTTTTTGTTTCCTATTCGTACATTATGTATAATGTGAAATTGGTTTTCCTATTTCTAGTAAAATACAGTCTAAGTAGGTATTTATGTATCAGGAAGTTTACTAATCTCTATCTGGATTTTTCAAATTTTATTCTATCCGGATGCAGTAATATTTCAATAAGTTTTCGTAGAAAAGATGTAGCCTACGATAAGTTTCGCACGCAATTTGCCGCGGTGGCATTGTTCCGCATCAAGCAAGGCCGGCTGATGTAACGAGTGCCCGCGTTGCAGCAGACGGTCATTGACCTTGCCGCCGTCTCTAGACGCCGCGAACGTGTGGTGAACACCGCACGTATTACTGGGAATACGATTGTGGTGAATTTGTGATCGTCTAACATCATGTTGTCAGTGTTGTTGTGAATAATGACGTCGTCTGGCTGAATAAAAATATCTATCGATTATTTTGTGACATTGTGGTGTGCGGTCAACAGTATAAAATACTAGTTTCCTATTTAAAAGCACAACTAATTTTATCTTCTACTTCCGCGAATATGTAGGTACAGCGTTTTATAAGTTTTTTTTAAAGCAGGTAATCAGGAAACATTTCCGTAATAATTACAAAAGTACCTAATTAATTTTTAAAAACAATTATTATTTTATTATTATAGATATTTTACATGATTTTTATAAAAAGTTTATATGTCATCGACTTTTATGTAACGTAGAAGTAAAAATATGTACCTAAATAGGAAGGTAGATAATTTAGAAATGTAAAATGATTATGGGGAATCTTGTCGGCTGTTAGCGTTACGAGGAATTTCTGTCTGTTTGTAGTACACATAAGACTTAAGGCAGACAAACGTTAGATACCTTAAAACCAGTCTTTTTATGTACTTGGTTACCTATGCCTCTTTACTTAGGTCTTAGAGGTTAGTGCCCGGAACAACCGTGCTTAAATAAATATAAGCTGTTAACTTGCTTTTCCCAGAACTCCCTGATCATTTCGAAATTTAACGGATATCCTAATATACATCTACATCAAGTTATATCATTTAGTAAAAGACAGAAAGTTAACAAACACAAATATTGCCAAAGATATAGAAAAATACGAGTGAAACAGTAAAAAGTTTAAATCTAAAGAAAATATAACTAGAAAAAATTCCACGCGGACCAGGCAGCAGACGGGACTCGAACCCGCACCCTTCGCAATCCGGGCGAATGCACTGACCAATTATGCTACCGCGGCCCTCACGGACCGCGTCGAAATTCTTTCTACCTATTCTTAAGCTGCAAGGCAGCGCCATCTCTTCGCATTATAGGTAAACCCACAATGTCAAATGAATACTTTTACAAGTATTAAACATTTGAAAGAAGAAATAGCAATTATAGTTATAATTTTTTTTTTATTATTTTTAAAGCATGTAACTGCTTGATGTTTAAATCTAAAGAAAATATAACTAGAAAAAATTCCACGCGGACCAGGCAGCAGACGGGACTCGAACCCGCACCCTTCGCAATCCGGGCGAATGCACTGACCAATTATGCTACCGCGGCCCTCACGGACCGCGTCGAAATTCTTTCTAGCTATTCTTAAGCTGCAAGGCAGCGCCATCTCTTCGCATTATAGGTAAACCCACAATGTCAAATGAATACTTTTACAAGTATTAAACATTTGAAAGAAGAAATAGCAATTATAGTTATAATTTTTTTTTTTATAATTATAGTTATAATGTTTAATACTTGTAAAAGTATTCATTTGACATTGTGGGTTTACCTATAATGCGAAGAGATGGCGCTGCCTTGCAGCTTAAGAATAGCTAGAAAGAATTTCGACGCGGTCCGTGAGGGCCGCGGTAGCATAATTGGTCAGTGCATTCGCCCGGATTGCGAAGGGTGCGGGTTCGAGTCCCGTCTGCTGCCTGGTCCGCGTGGAATTTTTTCTAGTTATATTTTCTTTAGATTTAAACATCAAGCAGTTACATGCTTTAAAAATAATAAAAAAAAAAAAAAAAAAAAAAAAATTATAACTATAATTGCTATTTCTTCTTTCAAATGTTTAATACTTGTAAAAGTATTCATTTGACATTGTGGGTTTACCTATAATGCGAAGAGATGGCGCTGCCTTGCAGCTTAAGAATAGCTAGAAAGAATTTCGACGCGGTCCGTGAGGGCCGCGGTAGCATAATTGGTCAGTGCATTCGCCCGGATTGCGAAGGGTGCGGGTTCGAGTCCCGTCTGCTGCCTGGTCCGCGTGGAATTTTTTCTAGTTATATTTTCTTTAGATTTAAACATCAAGCAGTTACATGCTTTAAAAATAATAAAAAAAAAAAAAAAAAAAAAAAAATTATAACTATAATTGCTATTTCTTCTTTCAAATGTTTAATACTTGTAAAAGTATTCATTTGACATTGTGGGTTTACCTATAATGCGAAGAGATGGCGCTGCCTTGCAGCTTAAGAATAGCTAGAAAGAATTTCGACGCGGTCCGTGAGGGCCGCGGTAGCATAATTGGTCAGTGCATTCGCCCGGATTGCGAAGGGTGCGGGTTCGAGTCCCGTCTGCTGCCTGGTCCGCGTGGAATTTTTTCTAGTTATATTTTCTTTAGATTTAAACATCAAGCAGTTACATGCTTTAAAAATAATAAAAAAAAAAAAAAAAAAAAAAAAAAAAAAAAATGATAACAGTAAAAAGTTGTGAAACTTGGTCATCTTGGCTACTTATCAATTCCTTGTTTTGTTATTTTTGAACCAAGTCTACTTTTCACAGGATTTTCAAGAAAATGTTGCATAAAATAATTGACATGAAATTACCTACTATAGAATTTATAATCCCTAGTAACATGTTTTCACCTTTTTTTCTTGCTCCGAAGCTTAGCTTCGAAGTTTTTTTTGTTCTGATTGAATAGTAGAGTGGGCTTTGGCTATACCTAGCATCAGTATCTAATCCAACGCCGTAATGTGTGTTATAAGGTCAGGGATTGTCGACTGTTATGGTCTTACTAGCGGCCGATCGCGACTTCGTCTGTGTCAAATTTGTTTTTTTAGAAATCCCACAAAAACCTAACATTATTCCAGGATAAATAAAAAGTATCCTGTATCCAAGTCATAAATTATGTTTGCCAAATTTCGTCCACATCCGTTTTTGCTTGATTGAGTAACTTTCACATTTATAACATTATTAGGATAGGATGGTGTTCAAATAAATACATTCCAGCTTAGTATCATTATCTTCTATATACTCCTATATAAACTCAAAGGTGACTGACTGACATAGTGATCTATCAACGCACAGCCCAAACCACTGGACGGATCGGGCTGAAAGGCATGCAGGTAGATGTTATGACGTAGGCATCCGCTAAGAAAGGATTTTGATCAATTCTACCCCCAAGGGGATAAAATAGGGAATGAAAGAAAGAATTGTATGAAACTTTGTCAATTTTAAACCGATCGGGCTGAGACTTTGCATGCAGGTAGGTATAAGAAGAATCATAGATGAATGTCATTGTGTATAATACAAGCCTGAGAACAAAAACTGTAGTCTACACTTCAGCTCTACACCGAAGCGAAGCGAGGGCGGGCCACTAGTCATTAGATATAATTAAAAAGTATGCCGACATTGAGATAGCGATCGAATTAAATCAATTGGAATAAAAAGTAGCGAAGGTCATACGGAGAGACCGGGCGTCTGGGAGACAATACATATTTCTTTGAATGGCAATTAATTGAAAATGTTGAACTACTGATGTAATTCAGCAACCTGTTACAGCAGCCGGCTGCCGCAATGGGGGTCAATTGTTATGCCGTAGTAGGTTCATAATCATCACGTCTCAGGGCCTACCACAGACTAGATAAACACGAGATTTTAGAAAAAAGTGCATTGCTTTATTTAAAGTTATTTGTCACAATACAAAAATGGTCAAAAGGCGGACGCTAAAAGCATTCTCTGCCAGTCAACCTTTAGGCATAAAGAAATCACGAATGACGTTATAATAAAAAAAGAAGTGATTTGATACCATAAAAATACACCATAAAAATAACTTACTTTTATAAATATTTATTAAAAATACCTAAACATACACTTATATACACATACATACATTATTATTAACACAGTTTATAAAATATATTGATGATGACACTGTGAAGAGAACTTGTGAGTTAAGGTTACCGTTTTTGGATTTCTAGAAGAAGTTTATGAACTTTCTTCTTAAAAATGTAAACCTATCTATTGGGTGACCTTCTAACGGAGTCAGGGAGGCTGTTCCAGAGTCGTGAAGATTGAAGGGCAAAGGATTCAGACATAAAGCCAGAGTGAAAGAGAAGAAGAGCAAGAGTATCAGTAGAACGAAGTTGAAGGTTATGTGAGGTGAGTCACAAAGATATTGAAAATTCAATAGTAAGTATACTTGAGAGTGGGGGTTTACTTTATTAAGAAGTTCATAAACATATAATGAGTAGGTTTTTACCCGGCTGCGCAATGCAAGAGCGCGAAGCGCGACGCGCAGACAGGGTTATGTGTTTAACAGTCTATTTTATAGATTTTTTTAGTTATATAAAAAATTTAATACCCACTTAACTATTAAATATTATAATATAGCAGGATGCTAATTTAGATATTCAAAAGAAAACAGTAAAAGAAGAACAGTAACACGAGAAAAATCTTAACACGGAAAATCAAATTTGATTCTATAAGACAATATTTTTTAGATCTTGGAAGTTATCTAAAGTAAAATGCGGAGAAGGCCTTAATTTCATAACAGATTCACAAGACATTGACCCCGGGTCTCGAGTTCCACTAATGACGTATATCTATTACGTTAATACACTTTCGATGCGTAAAAATAAAAAACATATATGCGTTAACAATATGACTACAATTGAATTAACCATCACTGTTTAGTAATGTGGGAACGTCTATTGATCAATGGACCGATGAAATTACTGTGTCGAGAATTGGTATCGATATGCACTGATGTGGGTACCTATTTCTGCTGAGGCTCAAGCATGAATTTAAACAGGTCGTCGCAACATCGTCAATGTTTCTATGAAAACAAAGCAGCGCAACCAGACGTGAAACCAAAATGGCTCCTCCATACAAAATTTGAAGATGACGATATATTATCATCATCATCAGCCTATATAGCCGCACTGCTGGGGCACAGACCTTCCCTATGCATGGAATAGGGAGATTGGGCCATGACCCACCACGCGGTCCCAGTGCCGACTGGCGGGTGCAGACGACTGCAGATGCAGCCGGGACCAACGACTTAACGTGCCTTCCGAAGCACGGAGGAACTCGAGATAGAAGATTTTTGGTCACCCATCCAATGACCGACTACTGCGCAAGTTGTTTAACTTCGACGATCGCAACCAAACGCGCATACCACCCGCGCCATCGAGCTCCTCATCAGATGATGACGATGCGATTACGGATCTAGGAATAGGGTCAATACTATAAAAAATAATTACCTTTTTTTTGTTTTGCGCTGCTGTGCAAATTACATATACAGGAAATCGAAAGGATCGTAATTTTACACCACTTCCAAAGTACATTTGTTAACTAGGGTACAAGTCTTCCCTATGACTGGAATAGGGAGAACGTGTTATAAACCGACGGCAATGGGACGGCAGATTGCTGTGTGCTGACGATTGCAGATGCAGCGGAGACTGAGGAGGAAAACGAGTTATGAGATAATCCATTTTGTCCATTACAAAAGTTGCATGCTGAACCTGAGTAATGCCAGCACTTCTGTATTATGCTCTCAATTCCAACGCTTGTTTTCATCTAGGGCCCTAATTGTTCGCGTAATTGTCTATCTGTGTCATCTGTGACACAGGTTTATCAAGCTAACACCGCGCGCAAACTGTGCACTCAAATATGATAGTGTGTTCTTTTAGCAAAATTCACCCCGTACTTTAAACTACTCCTATTCAAAATGCACCTTTTTATGTCACACAGTTTGAGATTGTTGACAGATGTAGATTAAGAATAGGTCACTGTAAATTTCCATGTCATCTTTATCGCCTTAAACTGAGCGTTAACTCAATTTGTAAATATTGTAAACATCCAAACTGTGATCTTCAACATCTATTCTTTGATTGCAAGTATTTTAATATTCAACGACTTCTTTTTATATGTTCTTGTAAAGATTTGATAGAGATAAATGATTTTCCTCAAAATGTTAAACATTTGTTAAGATTTAGAGAACTGTATAGCATTATTTATGATTTTTTTCATTAATACATTTGGTCCCTTGTGATTGTTATGAATATGTTTAAAATTCTGTTTCTTTAAGTTTTATTTTATATTAAGTTATTATTAAGTAATTAGTTGATTATGTTAGATTTCCTCGTTTTATTTTTGTAAATTCCTGTTGTTCGTATCTTATTTTCACTAAGCAAGCTGTTTATGTTTAAGCCAATGGCCCTGGAAGCCAATGCCTTAAATAAATTAAAAAAAAATGTTGACAGAAAAATTTAGTACAATAAAAACTACTCTAAAAAAGCTGGCCAAGTGCGAGTCGGACTCGCACACGAAGAGGCACGAGGTTTATTATAATATCCAGAAAAAAAAACGGCAAGTAATCACCTCTGTTGTAGTGGATCTCCCAAAAATTTATTTTAGCTAGACGCTCCTATGCCCGTATTAACCGATTCGTTGCGGCGCTCGTATTTGAAAACTTTCCGAAAAAAAAACGTCCGGGAACACTGCTGGCGACAATATATTCCACAGTTTTGTCGAACGTGGTAAAAAATTTCGACAAAAACGCACGGTTGTGGATAGCCGCGCATCAAGATGATGATGATTTTTGTCGCAATGTACGATGGCGAAATGCAGCAGCTGGAATTAATCCGAACAATTCCTCAGAACACTCCCCGTGATAAATGCGATAGAAGATGCAGAGCGAAGCTACATCCCTACGCAAAGCCAAAAGATCAAGCTGATCGGAAAGGCCCGTATGGACGGTACATATGTCCGTATGGTACGTATGGACACAAATTAAGTTTTAGAAAATAGAGAGAAGGGAGAGCTGGATAAAAATAAAAATAAATCCTCAAACTCGACTGCAACGCCCCCTAAAGTTGTGCGCGGGCGCGGGAGTGTGAGTCGCGGGGATGGCGTAAGTTTTCTTAAAATTTCCAATATTATGCGCAAATTTCTTATTTTTTCCCGTAGAAAACTTAAATGGCCTGACCAAGGGAAACAGGGTTTATTTTATAGACGACAACAAAATAAAAGCAACGGCTCAGTCATCATTATCATTTTATGAATCGATTTATTTACAAAAATGGTGGACATAAAAATAAGCTTGCGTTTGTACCGGGATGAGCGCGCAAATGGCGAAACAAAAACGCGTGCGCAGGCTTCTATTGAAAATCATATATACCGCCATCTCTTATACCAGCACTTCACATGGCTATTCGTATTAGCCGTTTGTCATTATGACAGTGACAGCAGGTTGGTCTTATCATAGACTGTTGTCAAGTTTACAAATAAAAGTACTAATAGCCATGTAAGATTCGGCATTAGGTAATAGGTAAGCTGTTTGACACATCAATTTGATAAATTATACATTCCATAAAAATACATAATTAATTTTTATACAAAAAAATAAACTTAAAATCTATACACTCAACGAGTACGATAAGACGCTAAATATGAAAAAAAAAACATACAAAATATAATTATTCAAATATTTTCTTACATACGGTGAATAATGATAATAGATACTATTATAGCAAATAAACATCCAAAGTATGCAACACAACACAGTCAGCACTTCAGTGTTTTTTTAACATTTTTTTATTTTAAACTATAGTTATGTGACATAAAGTTCATAATCGAACCATAAAATGCTAACAATGCAATAGCTTGATGGAGACCATGAATAACGTCCTATGTTGTGTTTTCCAATAGGTACATACCATGTGCAAATAGCTTAAAATTTTCAATCACAAATAAATAAAATTATAACAATACTTAAAGCCAATACTGAAACAAATACGATTGTCACGGGATGTCCTGACGTTGAGCCAAATTACTATGTTACGTTAAACATTACAAAATGTTAATAAGTGTAAAAAAACATATTATAATATAAGCATTCAAGATCAAGACTTCCTTAAAACGTGGGGCCAGACTCGACCCTAAATACACAGCTTAATTTGAACATTGCCAAGATGCTGAGAATAATAATAGTAATGTTCATATTTAGTCACATCATTCTTTTTTTTATTTCAACAACATAATAACACTTTTGGTTTATACATAAAGCTATAACAACAGTAACATTCATCGATAACTTTCTCGAATATACCTTATTATCATACATGATTTGTGTTTTTATACCAGTTAACGCTATTCCTTTAAAACAAAAAATGTTTATTAGTTTATTATTAAAATACATGATATAAAAGAAATATATATAAAGTTATACAATAACTGTTTCATAATTATCACATAATTTCTCTATCTATGTCTAAACAATCATTTCATCATCCTTTACATACATTAATCTTAATGCTTAAAGCTAAATTATGCAATTTATTGACAAAAAAATATCTATGACAAAAATATATCATGTACCTATAAACTCTTAATAGTTACCTATTTCTTAATATAAATCCTATCGACTGGCAAGTACATAATAGAGCCTAAGTTTCGTTAACTATTTATTAATGAATTTAATTTTTTTGGTATTGAATGATGCACAGAAAATTGACTGCGTTGCATTTACTAAACAGCTACTTTTAAACACTCACTTTCTTTTTAAATAATAATTTACTTATATACACAGAGTAATATGTTGTTCATTTGCAATGGCACACAAGGACAGTTGAAAGGGATGACAGATTATGGTCAACTCCGTTCGCATAGCTATCTATCTATCTATACCCATATTAACGAGTCGAGACAAAAATCTCAACCACAAGAATCACATTTACCAACAAGAACGAACGACGCTGACCTATAATATACCTACAGTCAGTTCGTAAAGTCTCACGAGAAGAAGAAATATAGCTACCGTTAAAGCCAAGCTCGAAAAAGGTTAGTCTATAGGTTAGCAATATTGGAAACTACCTGCAGTATAATATATTTATGTATATTAAAATATTTAATTTTGTTTGTACAGCCCTTACGGCCGCACTCAGACACGCCAGTTAAATTTTATGTTTGTTTAAAGTCGATGCTGTCACTTTCATTTAGATAGAAATTTAATGAGACAACAAGATTTAAATTGACGTTTCAAAGTACGGCCTTCAGTCACTTTCCACAATTAATTGTATAGTGCCGCATGTAAGAACGCACCGACTCATTATATGAAAATATTTCGAGTGATTCACTTTAAGGTAAAATTTGCTTGCTTTCGATCTCCTAAGTCTATATAGAATTTGCTTTCATTATTGGGAATGATTCAAGCAATTATCGCCTCAAAGTATTAAACTAACTTCTTCGATTGTGTATGACGCCGGCATTTCACTTGGTTATTCGTGTTTGCTATTTGTGAACTTGACATCAGTATAGGACATACTTCTTACATACTTTCAGACTGTGGTTAAGTAGACAAATAGCAAATACGAATAGCCACGTGAAGTGCGGCGTAACACTAATAAGTTATTAGCGATCACTTTTTTTAAAGAAGCAATATGTAATACTTATTTGGTCATGCACCGACAGAGATAGTAATACATTTAATCTTTCATGTTTAGAATCCTACATTATCACTGATGAACAGGCTATAGAGTATTTTCAGAAAAGTTAGGGTTCCCAATGAAAACTTTGATAACGTAAACCAGGGTGTGAAAAAATAATCATATATCGCTTACACTGCGGAAGTCATTGACAGTATAGCAAAGTGATACATTAAAGTCTTATAGAGGACATCAATTTCTACAAACAAGTCCGCGATATCATATGTCTATCTATTATATAAAATCGTTATGCCACTACTAAAGGTCACCTGCGTTAATTTGAGGAAAAAGGATATAGTGAGCCAAACTTAAGAGATGGGCATATGCTGTCGCGGACTTATTTATTGCATTATGGGGTAATGCACTACCTTAAAATGCCATTGCTCTACCTTAAAACGGGGCGGCAGGCTGCGGAGGGCGGCTACTTGTCATTACGCTGCCCTATCTTAAATGCCATGCTTGTAATTACCGCTGCCCTATCTTAAATACAAGTCTGGCCCTGCCCTGTTTGAGACGTCGACTTATTTTGAAGTTTGATTAAAGTTGATGCTTTCTTTGCAACAATAGAATCATAGAACACACCACGCTGTCAAGTAAAAATTTACTGACGGCACTGAATGTGTTAAGACACATTATAAGGTGTATTTACAAGAAGTAAGTGCAGTTATTTGTAATTATTTAATAGTAAAGTACCTATTATTATTATTTACATAGTTAAACAAATAACTGCGGTATTTGTTAATCGACAAAAAAATGTAGGAAAGCCAAGTAGAGATCGAATAAATTTAGATTTTACACTTAGTTACTTTTAGTCGAAGATTGCTTGCTCTGTACTTTGGATTTTACTGTTAATTCTAAAAGTAGTAGTTACCGAATTCTGCTACAGTAAATTTGAGTAAGGACCTAATGGCTCTTTTGTTCAGGCTTCAATGGTACGAAATTCGGTTATTCATAATTTGTCTCTGTCAATCCATTGAGGATTAACAAAGACAAAGCACAGAACTTGAACCGAATATTTGCTAATAAGAGGACGGTACCCCAAGCCCATGGACGGACTTCGACAGATCCGTATAAGTATCGCCATCGTCAAAGTTTCTAGAGAAGGAGCTATTTTGTATTTAAGTCCAATAGGGGCGCTGCTTAGATTCCTTAAAACGTTTGACGTTAGCGATACGATCGATACGGATCTGTCAAAATTCGTGCTCGGGTGATGAATGATCGGGAACATGTCATATGTATTGTAAGAGCCTAACAAATATGTATGTTAGTAAAGGGCATCGAAAATGTGATTTAGCAGGTAGAAAATCTTAACCACTTGTTTACAAAACGTGGACTAAAGTTAAATACATAAATATTTCTTACGATCAGCCCCAACGTAAGCACTATAGGCTTGCGTTATGGGATACTAGGGTGAAGGATAGAATACATATACTGATACATATATAAATACAAATTAAACTTCCATGACTGGATTAGAAATGCTCGTATTCATCGCACAAGCATCTGCCCCCACCGGGCTTCGAACCCGGGACCTCTCCAGTTGACGAACCTTGAAACCCGGCGTACAAACCACACGGCCACGGAGGTCGTCATTCGGTCAGTCGGAGTTAGATTTGGTTTTAATCTATGCCTGTCTTCTCTTTAGCAACTAAATGAGACAGTAAAATTTTTAAACGGGTTTAACTTCAGCTAACGTTATGTAATACTGGGGTAAAAGTTTAAAACAGTTACTGTACAAAAAGCTAAAGTGGAAAAGCGAAATTCTGCGAGTTTCATACTGCAAATGGGAAAAGTTAAGGTAAGCATCGGCGTCAAAAGTGCCATATATTTTATTTTATAATATCTAACGGCCGTAATCAACGACTCCAAACAATTCAATGCCATTTAAAATCATGTGGTGATTCACTTTTTTGTTAAAGCAAATATCTTTTTTTAAATAAAATAAATTCAAAAGTTAATTGGCGCCCCTGAGTACGGCCGTAGGGCGCCTTCCTTACCGGGTCGGTGCGGGCCCGTTTCTGTACCGAATCTGTACAGATTCTTTACCAAAAACTACTCCTTGACTGGCTCTGTTTTGGTGCAGTAATTTTCGTTTTATTTGCGAATGAATTCGTTTGTGGGAGTGACAGGACGGGCGAATCGGATGGTTCGGTAGCCCTTGGTACAGAGAGCTGTGTATACGCTCGTTAAAGAATCTGTACCAAAACTACTCAGTGAGGAAGCTCTAGAAAGTAATTTATGATATTACTGCGGTAAGTTGGTTATTACAAACAAGTAGACGAATGTAAGCCCGAGACGAAGTCGAGGGTTTATCATAGGCACGAGTTTGTAAATACTAATTCCTCAAGAAAGTCATACAACGTTTTTCAACACATTTGAGAGAAAACAGTTTAATTTTGAAGTAATGAAGCAAAGTTTTTCTTAGAAGAAAATGGCGCGCATATCCAATTGGCGCCACCTGCTAGTGGTGAAAATTAGAACTACATCATTCGTCTCTTTTTCTTTTTAACATTAAAGTGAGACAAACGTATAGTTAAAAAGCGTTTTCAAGGAGGTTTTATCGAAATAAAAGATGCTCCATTGCATAGCCCGTAATTTTGCACTTTCGAACAATGTAAACAACCTCCGTTTGTGCATTTTTTGAGCAAAGGTGCTGAAAAGAATCTTTATAGATTCGGTACAGAAACGAAAACTAAACAAGCCCGCACCGACGCGGTGAAGAAGGCGCCTTAATGGGTGAAACTTAAGTACACATCTACTAATTTAAGTTCCATCTAAGTACTCGAATCTCTATAAGTACGCCATTTATTGCTATAACCGATGGACATTATTTTATTCTATTTAGACATTGGGAAATTTAAAACATGTCGCCGTTCCATTTCACAGAGTATAATTATAAGTAATATTACAATTATTTTTTTCTTTATCGTAGTTTGTTGGTACATCGAAAACGTTGATGCTAGCACCACGACAACTATTATGGCACGTTGGAAATATGGACCTTATACGTGTCTCTCATATTAAACGCGAAACTTTCGCGTTGTTGCTCGTTTTCAATTCCTATAAAACGCTCGTGAGGAATTTATATATATATGTATACATACATATATATTTGTGTTATAAAATATGCATCCTCCGTGGTAACTTCGTTTTATTTACAGTTCTCGAGTTCTTTTATAAACAACGCTTAGTAATTAGAATCAGTATTATTATAATACACATGCAATTATATTAAGTTATTTAGTATCACGCTTTAGCGATTTTTATTCTTACATTGTTAAGATGCCAATTGAAAACGTAACGACCCTTCAAAATCCACAAAGTATCGATCATGAGATATAGCTTGTGTTTGTTGGCGTTATGTAGAAATATTTTTTTATTCCACAAAAATATATTTACAATGCTGATTTCCAAAAAGAAAAAGGCAACAAGACATAGTAGATTTGATTCCTTACGAAATGAGATCTTTCTTAGTTCACAAATAAGTGATATCGACAAAGCATGTAAAATCGAATTAAAAAAACTAGCATGTGAGTAATACCGGTTTCACACAAGGCGATATTAGTTGATCATCAGCTAAATCACATGCGATTTGAATTATCTAACAGACTTTCAATCAAATCGAACCCGGTATAAGGAGTCTACGTGAAGATTCTAAACTTTATATAGCAAATTGAAATTTTAACAAACTTTACGTCGACCGTTACGTTTCCAATTTTGCACACTATACATTATTAAAATATCTACATTTGTATCTAGATGTCATATACAGTACTTATATATCCTAGCTGGTTTTGAGTTTTAATGTACGGATCAGTAACGAAAATATGTAGCAAATCTTATAGCCGTTACAGTAAACTTTCAAAGTATTTCACAAACTTGTCGCAACACTATGAGATCGTAGGAATTATTAATACATGTTGACAATTTGTGAAGACACTATCGAATGTTTTTTGTACATTTTTTGTAGAACAGTTCGCCAACTAATTATGTATGAGCATGGCATTTTTTTTACATTTTTGCTTATATTCCTTATATAATTATCGGTTCAATACCATAATATTAAAATTTGATTAGAAACTCTAATGAATACGTACCTTAGTACCTTTATAATACCTTAGATTAGTAACCGAGAAAATGAAGATTTCTGTCGCACGCAGAGACGTCAATTGATTTAAAAAAAATAAAGTTGCGCTCACATTCCTTGCTTTAGATTGACAAGCATTAAATGAGGTCTCTGAATGAGGCAGTTATTTTGATATAGTTGGCGGAACTAGCTTTACATCTTTGTGTTTGTACATGTAGGAATTTAACATATATTTATAGAGTAGTTGGACGATTTTACTATCATTACTCATAGAAATAAACAGGTTTATATATACATTTTAAAATTATCAATGAAACGAAGCCATTAAGTCCTTCATACCATATCAAAAGATTCGACCGAATTATTATGAAATGAAAAAAAAAATCTTTAGTAGACGAACCTAGCTCGAGATTTTTTATAGCGATGTGAGTATAGTAAAATCGTCAATATTTTAAAGAATATAAGGTTTACAATATGCTTCTCTTATCACGGCTCGAGTAGAGGCCGCCATTTTTACGATATGGTGGGAGAACTTAAGATTGGCGTATAGTAAAATCTTTATTTTAGGTAATAAGGCTTACAATATTCTTTTTCATGCTGGTGGACTGGTGAAGGCGGATTTGAAAGGGAGGCCGCGATCTTGGTGATAGTAGAAGAACCTAGCTCGATATTTTTTATGCAGTCGTGAGCAGAGGAAAATCGTCCGTATTTTACAGATAATAAGGCTAAAATAAGCTCCTTCTACGGCCCAAGGAGAGGCCGCTGTTTTGACGATAGAACTTAAGAATGACGAATAGTAAAATCGTCGATAATGTGAAGACTTTAGATTGGAGTATAGTAAAATCATCCGTATCTTTAAGGTAATAAGGCTTACAATACGCTTTCTCTCGCCGGCGGGCTGGGTGAAGGCGGATCTGAAGGTGAAGCCGCGGTCTTAGTGATAGTAGGCGGAGCTCTAGCGAGGTTAGCGCCCATAGTGATCGGAGTATCGTCAGGGTCTTCTTCCTCGCCTTCTTCTAGGTCTTCGTCTATGGGACTTAATACGTCAGCCGGTTGTTGGACTTCTTCTTGTTTCCTGTGAATGATAAGGGTAACATTAAGGGTCAGAAAAACATTCTATGTAAATAAGAAAAAGCAGTCATCGTCATTATCTACAGCTTATAAAGTAGAGGCCTATCCTATAGATGGAATAGGGAGTTTGGGTAATGTCGAATCACGAGGGCCTAGTGCAAATTGCTAACGACTGCAGATGCTGCTAAACGTGCCTTCCAAAGAGCGGACGAGCTCGTAATAATAAGTTTTTGGTCACCCATCCAATGACAGGCCACTGCGAAAGGTGCTTAACCCACGATCGCATATAACTACGCTAACCCCCTGTGCTATCGAGCTCCTGTATGAAAAGGGCAATCATACGTTTAAACTTGCTTAAAATTATTGCTATCACTCTCTTTTCTATATCAATGACACGACTCCGTGAGACGACCTCCGTGGCCGAGTGGTATGAACGCCGGGTTTCAAGGTGTCGCTTACTCGAGAGGTCCCGAGTTCGAGTCCCGGTGGGGGCAGATGTTTGTGTGATGAATACGAGCATTTGTACTCCAGTCATGGGTGTTTAATATGTATTTATATATAAATATACTTATATATATGTATGTATCAGTATATGTATTCTATCGGTTACCCTAGTATCCCATAACACAAGCTTACAGTGCTTACTTTTGGTCTAGGCTAATTGGTGTTTTGGAAATTAAAAAAAATGGAGTAGTAGAACACGATTTCATTAAATTTATTTGACGTCTATGGGTCTTGCCGTTAGTGCGATTCAAATTTAATGGACGCAAATCACGGTGCAGTATACGAATAGGGTATTTTCCAAATTTTTGAAAACTGCTTATATTTAAAGATTGGGACAAACGATTAAACAGAAAAATAAAAATAAATTCTTTAATATCTTTTTTATCCATAGGTACGCGAAGGATTTCATTAATGTTTTATTGAACTGAAATACTGAAAACCTATGCAACTATGCGCTTGCTGCCAACTTCAAAACCACTGTACAGATCACTTGGTGTTTGAGAGGCAATGATTTTACTATTATTGGCTGTAAACAAATTCCAGTCATGTGGCAATATGAACCTTATGATTGTAGATATAATTACCTGTGGAACGCAGGGGCTTCGAATGAAGTTAAAGTAAGTACGCTAAGAAGAAAGCCGCGGCCATATAGAATTAAGCGTTGTAATTCTTTTAATCTGCAGCAAACGGGTATCGTACTATATATGTAATTATGAAGTTTTAATTAATAGATATAAGTACCTGCGGAATGTAGGAGCTGCGAATGAAGTCAAAGTAGAAGCAAGGAAGAAAGCCGCGGCCATATAGAATGAAGCATCATAGTTCTTCGTCGCATCGTATACGGCTCCAGCTAATGGAGATCCAACTATAGCGGCCGCTCCACGGAATAATATTAGCAATCCGAAGGCATTAGTGAGTTTGTCCAGCCCTAGAAGATCTACTAAGATGATAGATGTGAGGGAAATATAGCCGGCTGAAACAAAAATTAGAATAAATCAATACATATTCCAATAAATTCATCATCAGCCGGTTAAACGTCTCACTGGTGGGGCACAGGCCTTCCCTATGGATATAATAGGGAAATTGGGCCATGACCCACCACTCGGGACCAGTGCGCGTTGGTGAGTGCTAACAACTGTTGCTGCAGCCGGGACCGTGCCTTCCAAAGTACGGAGGAGCTCAAGATAATAAGTTTTTGGTCACCCATCCAATGATCGGTCAATAATGCCGAAAGTTGCTTAACTTTCACGATCGCAGGCTGAATGCAGTGACCACCTGCGCCATCGAGCTCCTCAAATAAATTAGTGAATATAAATTAATAAGTAATACATCGAGCAGATTAATGCTTAAAATAAAATATAATAAACTTAACATAGGTCGCGGCACGTTTCTCTAGCACTGAACGAAACGTGGAGGGAATAGTTGCTCATGGGTAAATTAGTAGTTTAATTTGGCACTTAATTGATAATAGAAAAAAAAATCATTACTTTAGTGTAAATCTTTAAAAAAATGAAATAGTAAGTCAAGCGATGAACAGAATTTGGAGGTTAGCTGCTATTTGGGTACTGCACTGGCACGCACGCAAATATCACTTATATTAGGTTAGTTAGTTTCGTGTCTCGTGCCGCGACTTGGCAGTATTTCTAATAGACATAGACAGACTGCTTAGCCACAACCAAAGACAAATAAACTTGCGCAGTAGACTTTTATGTATGTAAAACTGCTACTGCGCAGGCTTCCTTGGCTATGGTTGTTGCTCCAGAAGTTTGCCGGGGAGTATAAGCACTAAGGGATATATATGATTGTAACGGATAGATACATTAACGAGACATATTTATTTAGAAATGCATGACATAGGTATAATTCATCAAACAAACATTAGCCCCACCAGGATTCAAACCCACGACCTCTAATTAGGTGAAATCATGATATACATTGCATACATTAAAAACGGACTTAACAAACCAAACTAAATGTCACATATAGCACTATTGTGACAAGCTAAAGAGAATTTTTTGAATTAATTTATCTGTGTATATAATTTGTATTAAATTAACTAACGAAAGGAATACTGACAGGAAGTTATTAATATATACATTGTTTCGACTTACATATAGCAATACCAAAGGCGATGGCTACAGCAACGTACGCTGCATAAGAATAACAGAAGGGGGTCGCCGCTACCGATATCTGAAAAAAAATCAAATAAAAACTACGTTCTTGTTGCTACACAAAAACTATATCAGACCTAAGTAGAAAAAAAACTGCAAAATTATCAAGGCATGTGGCAGTACTATGGTATTTGCAACTAAAAAGTAAACATATATATTTTTTTTTTTTTTTTAATGAAAAAACCAACAGCGTTACAATGAATACTTACTAATACTACTAATAATGCTTTTATTTTGTTCTTTTAAAACTAAACAGATAATGGAGAAGTTTCATGATGTTGTTAATATTATATTTAACGTGATGGTATTAAAATATAGATCAAAAGTAATTAATCACTGAAAAAAATTTTGAAATCCATCTATAAATGACTTAGAAATAAATTTGTTTCTTAGGTTTTCACGCACATCACTCATTAAATAAAACTAGTTTTTTTACGGATTAATGCACGAAACTTTATTTATTTATTGAAATTTCGTAGCCTTTAACCTTCCACGAAGGTAGCTCGACAAATTGAATAAAAGTTTTATTCTGACGACGAAGCCTGTAAAGGCTACGAAACGTCAATAAATAAATAAAGTTTCGTGCATTAACCCGTAAAAAAAAACTAGTTTTTGACTTAGAAATAAATTATTGAAGTTTACGAATTTTAGTACGGAACGTCTGTGGTTTCTGATTCGCCTGTGACGTCATTTGACCTATTCAATATCACCGCACCACGAATCATTCAAGTATTAGTTTCCGAGTTGTGCTAGAGTTCTTGCTTCGTTCGTATTTATTTACGTACAGTCGTTTGTTTCTTTTTTATTTATGAGCGTGTAGTTTTTATTTCACTATAATGGATGAAGGCTTCGTCAAAGGGCAAAGTGATAATTTGCCTAATATTGATATATACACAGTAATGGACTTTTTTTCGTCAAATCCGTCTTATGTTAGTGCTGAAATAAAAGGAGTTAAACTTTTTAAGTACATGTGAAGTAACTAACAAATATATTTACATAAAATATATAGTTATTTTTACTGAATAAGTTATTCCGGACCTACTTACGATTCAATAGGTATGTCGATCAGAAATAGGCACCTATTATTAATAGTTACTTACATCAAAATGATCTTCACACACATATTTAGTCCTTTTAGGGCCACTTAAATCACGCTTCATTACCTTGCACCACTTTTTCCTTGTTGTTATATTATTTGATACACGAAAAAAAAAATTATTGTGCTTTGACACATAGGAACAATACAATATTTGTAGGCATTTTTTTTAACTTCTGCCATCGGGTAATAAACAAAATGCGAATCGAACGGCGCAAGCCTAACACAACAATACATTCGTACGTACTCAGCGAATACGTGCTGCGTCGTCTAGGTCAAATGACGTCACACGATGGAGCGCCGCGTGTAATAAAATTATTCTTGCAAGCGCAACTTCAAAGTCCCATAACTTTTTAATTTCTTGAGATATTTTATTAATTCTTTCACGTGTTTGTTTTATTTTACTTAAATTTTTATAATATAGCTATAAAAAAAAGAATACTTCTTCATTAAACGCTCAAACATTATAATAGGGTATTTGACTAGTTTTAGAATACGTTATTAACTAATATTTAGGGAGTCCATAAAAAGGATATTCATCAATCTGTTGTGTATTTCATAAAAAATCTACATTATTTTTCATGCTGTCAAATAGCTGTTGTTGGAACTATGCTCATTCAAATCTCAACAATAACCGCTTTGGTAAAGGTCTCTCTATTTTATTTTTTTAAACTCATAATGTAACAGTTGTTTATGTAAAAACTGTGAAACTGTTCGTATGTGATAAAAAACACTTCTAAAGAATTTATTTGTATATGGACAATAACTAGAGGCAGGAACTGGCGGTGGTCACCCAACCGCAAGCGATCCGCCCCACGGTGTGCTTGACGACCGATATTGAAGGAAAGCAGACTTCTATCTATTATTCTTCTATATATAGACAATAACTAGTGGAAGGTACTGACGGTGGCGATGACGAGGCACAAGTTGTTGAGCAGCAGGGAGTCCATCCAGGGGAAGTCGGCCACCCATCCACAAGCGATACGTCCCACGGTGTTTGTGATCCCGATTATTGATAGAAGGAATGAGGCTTTTCCTGATTCCACGCCCTAAGGACAAAAGAGAAATCAAACATTAAATTGACATCTAAATATATAATAAAATGGTAGGTAAGTCAAAACTGTACATTGAATATTTTTTTAAAAGAATACTTGGGGTGTGATCTACAATCGATACCGAAGCCAAAAATATAGTTTTTAGAATTTTTGTCTTTTTGTCTGTTTATAAAGAAGTCGGGTCAACATATTATCACGAAACTCCACCCCTAAGGGGGTAATACGGGGGTTGGAAGTTTGTATGAAAGTCCTATGTTTTTGAAGTAACAGACTTGAGATTTAACATGTATGCTCTATAGAAGGTGCAGAGGTGTACTAATAATTCTTAGAAATAAACCCCCTTTTGGGGTCAAAAAGTATGTGCAAATAACTAACTCCACGCGTACGAAGTCGCGGGCGGCCGCTAGTAGTTTATATACTTACGTTCATCATGGCAGCGTCGACGATATACACGAATGGCACGTAGAGGCCGGCCATGCCGAATATGTTGGAAACGCCTATCAGCATGAAGGCGGGATCGCGGAGTAAACTGACGTCCAACATAGACGATAGTGCAGACTTGAACGAGTTGGGTAAAGCCAAGCACGGGCATAGGTCGTATTCTGGAAACATATAAAATAGCTGTTTTTATTTTTTAAGCATTTAACTGCTAGATGTTCAAATTTAAAGAAAAGTTTACTAGAAAAAAATCTACGCGGACCAGGCAGCAGACGGAACTCGAACCCACGCCCTTATTTTCTTTAATATTGTTATTAACAATGCAAAAAAAAAGAACGCGAGGCATTTGAAAACCTCAGGTGGCTAGAAATAACAAAATTAAATCATAAGCGATATCGTTTTCCAAAGCAATCCGGTTAGGCGAATGGCCCCCCTGGTCCGCGTGGCATTTTTTCTAGTAAAATTTCCTTCTTTAATGTAAAAATAAATAAATAAGAAACAGTGTCTACAAAACATAAACCATTTAACAACATCAAAAAGATTACAAATATCTATCTAGGTATCTAGTTTGTTCTTACATCCGATACTTAGTTTTCATAGAAACTTTGACGAAGTGATACGATTACGGAGCTGTCAAAATTCGTGCCTGGCTGGACCTCTGGACGTAGTAATGTTAAAATTATAAAAATTGTTATGTATAGGGTTTGTGGCGGGATGTCATCGAGTGCGGTTGGCGTCATATTTTAAATATTCTTTAAATTCGTTCATTGAGGTTATTGTGAAATAAAATTGGTGTGATTTTGTGTTACAATCGTCTGCGCAACTGAAGAATTAATTGAATCTTTAAAATATTCGCTATATCGGTCGAGTGGATGTGAGAACTTTATTGTAGTTTTTTATTGTACTACCTCACAGAAGCTTGTCGAGAAAGCTGACCCGATACATTTCGTGCCAAACACTCCAAGAAACCTTAGAATGCGTCACGCCCACATTCTAATGTAACAAATGGAAGATTGATACAAAAAATAAAGATGACTGCATGGCTTTGCCTTTCCCAATATGGAAGAAAAGAAATAAAAAAAAATATGTATACATATAAAGTGTGACAGTTTTACTCACCTTCTTGCCTCTCCAAGTCGCCAGTTTGCCTACTCTGTGGTAAACTAAGGACCGAATTCCTATAGCCTTGAAGTGACTTCTGGCTTTGGTACTGAGGCAGGTTGAGAACGGAACCGGAATAGAAGATGTCTTTACGGGACATCGGCCGGACCATTCGGGAAGGCTCTTTCGGGCCGGATACGGAAAGCTTGGATGTGTACATCATGCTTTCTGCGTCTCCCTAAAAGAAGGTCATAAATTATAAAAAATGTCGTTATAAACTTTACTTTTATTATTTATTTCTTAGATTTTCACGCATATCACTAATTAAATAAAACGAGTTTCAACGAGTTAGATGCACTGATTTTATTTATTTATTGACTTTTCGCACCCTTTGCAGGAATGCATCGTCTTAATAATGACTACTTTTATTTCCAAAGTAATTCCAACTCTAACTTAGTTAAGGATTAGATAAACATTGTTTGAATTGATATAAACTATTAGATACTTTTGTTTCCACAGTACAGGCTCTGGTTAGTTCTGAACAAAGTAATCATTGTAATAATCCAATAGGCTATTTGACAAGTTTTTAAAATATTCATACCTTATTTATTAGTGTATAGTGACTCCAAAGAAGTGGCTATTTATAATTCTGTTGCGTATAGTAATAAAAAACGAAAATGATATATCTATAAATTGATTTCAAATATACCGCGAAAAACATTTCTCTATCAAATATGGCGTGTTTACAGGTCGGTGATGTCATACGACACTCATTGAAACGTCAAAAAGTACAAAATAATGTCACTTCGTCAAGGTGTTTACAAGCAGGTGACGTCATTTTAGACTCGGCTAATCCAAGGCATTTTCGGTCACGTGATAATATATCAAAACACTGTTTTTCTATTTCATGATTTTTAGTAATATTCTTTAACTACTTTTGACAGAATAGTGCAATCGCTCCCAGTATTTATGTTAAATACACTTGCTATTGTAATAATTGTTACTTTATTTGTGATACTGTCAAATAGCCTATTGTAAGTTATCCGATTTTTTTTGATTTCAAACGTATCACTTTGTTAGCAAACTTTGATTCTCTGCATAACCTCTAATTATTGATGGTATTTCATTCAGTCATTTTACTCAATTTAAATGACAAATCTGGTTCAGAAATATATTTAAAAAAAGAACGTACTCCTTCCTTAAAGGCCGGCATCGCATTTGTGATACTCCTGGTGTTGCAAGTGTCCATGGGCGAAGGTGATCACTTACCATCAGGTGAGCCGTCTGCTCGTATGCCACCTATAACATAAAAAAAAAATCTTGCTACGTTTTTCTTTTATTACATTCAGTCAATACAAGAACTTACATCGTTTCGGTTCATAGAAGCTTTGGACGATGCTTTGATAGCAGCTAAGGACGGTTTGAATCTGTAAAAAGCGCTCAAAATTAACTATCGTAAAATGTGAATAATTACGAGGTAAATAAACAAAATATTTATATTCTGGTTGCACTATGTTATAGTACAGGGTCGAGGAACATTTTGCTTCGTTCTTTTCCTGCTATCGAATATAAAATATATGCTTAATTTACGAGCATGCAGAACGGTCATTTGTAGAGCAGACATTTTATTGACATTAAATATTTGTATAAGTCCTTGGCATTCCCAGATTTCTTTACTACCAGCGGCGGCCCGCAACTTCGTCCGCGTTAACTTTTAGTTTTTTTATTCTAAATAAAAATATTTTTTCTAAAATAAAAGTAGCCTCAGTTACTCCTTATTACATCAGCTACCTGCCAATAAAAGTCCCGTCAAAATCGGTCCAGCCATTTCAGAGATTAGCTGCAACAAACAGACAGACAGAGAAAAATTGTACAAAATGTTATTTTGGTATATGTACCGTATATATATTCATATGCATGTAGTAAAAACCGGTTATTTCAATATTACAAACAGACACTCCAATTTTATTCATATATATAGATTCAAGTGCCCGCGATTTTGTCTGCGTACTTTAAATGGTTTCCTATACAAACGACCACCTTCCTTTCACTCTCTTAACAAATATTTCTGGAATAAAAATAATCTAATGTCCTTTCTTGAGACTCAAACTATATCTGTACCCAATTTCATCCTAATCGTTCAGCTGTTTATGCGTGAAGAGGTAAAAGACAGGCCCCCTTTTTGCATTTAAACTATTAGCATAGACTTCAAAACTGTTCTAACTATACTAACGTAATGTCGACACTAACAAATTAGAGTACATTCAAAACCCGCCCTTATATTAAGACTAGCTGTACCAGCGAACTTCGTAACGCCATAAAAAAATAGGGGTTGGTGGTAGTATGATGTGATGTATCATAAAAAAATAAAAACAAAAAAAATTGTCCGAAAAAAAAAATTAAGTTAATTTAAATTTAAAATTTAATTTAATTTCCCCTTAACATTTAGGGGATGAAAAGTAGATGTTGTCCAATTCTCAGACCTACTGAACATGCCCACAAAATTTCACGAAAATCGGTCGAGCCGTTTCGGAGTAGTTCAATTACGCACATCCTGACACGAGAATTTTATATATTAGAGAGAAGAAGGGCGGGTTTATTTTGCTGTAAGCAGCACAATGAACACGATGCATCTTCCACTAAATCCAGGAGTACAAACAAAATATCCTTCAGTTATAATGGTAATGTCGAATCGATCAAATTAGAGTAAGTACATGCAAAACCCGCCCGTATATCTTACAGCACAGTAAACACGATGCATCTTCCACCAGTCTCCGGAGTACAACCAAAATATTCTTCAGTTAGAATGGTAATAGTGTCGATTCTGGCATGATTCATAAGCCTAAACTAAAATTCAATTTCAGAACAGTGTAACTTTGTCATTATCTATACAGTACCCTTAGTACTAGTTTGAGCTCACGAAACCATCATAGATTTCGTAATTGTAAATTATGTTTCTATGTCCATTTTGATGAAAAGTAACCAAATATACTTAAAATTTAAGTAAAGACAAATGTTTTAACGATAGAATTTAAACACTTTTTATTTGTATCGAAACGAAAACGATAAAATCAGTACCCTTAGTATCATAGTTTTCGTAATAGTAAAACTCGTACTAAGGGTACTGGGTGAAAAGGAAAGACTGATGTCAAATTTTGTTTTAAGTTTAGAGAATCATGTCAGAATTGACGCCATAGTCGATACTAACAAATTAAGAGTTCATGCAGAACCCGCCCTTATATCATAGACTACAGTAAACACGATGCATCTTCCACCAGTCCCGGGAGTACAACCAAAATGTCCTTCAGTTATAATGGTAATGTCGATTCGATCAAATTAGAGTAAATACATGCAAAACCCGCCCTTATATCTTACAGTACAGTAAACACGATGCATCTTCCACCAGTCCCAGGAGTACAACCAAAAATTCCTTCAGTTATAATGGTAATGTCGATTCAATCAAATTAGAGTAAATACATGCAAAACTCGCCCTTATATCTTACAGTACAGTAAACACGATGCATCTTCCACCAGTCCCTGGAGTACAACCAAAATGTCCTTCAGTTATAATGGTAATGTCAATTCGATCAAATTAGAGTAAATACATGTAAAACCCGCTCTTATATCTTACAGTACAGTAAACACGATGCATCTTCCACCAGTCCCGGGAGTCAACCAAAATATCCTTCAATAAAAATGGTAATAGTGTCGATTTAGGCATGATTCTCTTCGCCAAAAATTAAATTTGACAACAGTGTATCCTTGTCATTATCTATACAAGACTAGTGGCCCGCCCTCGCTTCGCTTCGGTGTAGAGCTGTAGTGAAGGTAGACTACAGTTTTTGTTCTCAGGCTTGTATTATACACAGTGAATTTCTTTATATAATTATTTTTCTCACCTTTTAAAACTCCCCTAGACCGACACAAACATGTCAAGACCAAGATAAGATTGAATTTTATATAGATAATAATAATAATAAGATAAAAAGGAGATCTCATGTAAAATTTTGTTTTAAGTGTAGAGAATCATGCCAGAATTGACGCCAAAGTCGATACTAACAAATTAGAATACATGCAGAAACCGCCCGTATATCATACAGTACAGTTTACACGATGCATCTTCCACCAGGCCCAGGAGTCCAAACAAAATGAGGAGCTAGCGAACAAAACGGTATAATTACGCATCTGGAAGAACTACTTTCTTTTTACAGTCCGGAGGTTTTGGGCCCGTAGAATTTGAATTTTAACTCATTCTCAATCAAAACCGCCTAAAACAGTGTTATATTCGTTAAATTTATAAATAAAAAACCATACCAAAAGCTCACTGTAGGTATGTCATATAGTTTTTCTAAAACTCCTGTAAAATTTTATTTTATGAAATTATACCGTTTTGTTCGCAAGCTCCTCAAATGTCCTTCAGTTATAATGGTGATGTAGATTCGATCAAATTAGAGTAAGTACATGCAAAATCCGCCCCTATATCTTACAGTACAGTGAAAACGATGCATCTCCCACCAGGCCCGGCAGCAATGATCAAGTTATTTACTATTTATCTGCGTCTGAGCTAACTTCATTTAGAAGTAGAAAGGCGATATGGAACATTATAGTTTTAATTACATGCAAAATGTCTATGATGAGACGACTGTTTGATTTAAAGTATACAAAAGTTCTTTCGGTTATAAGACTAAGATCCTTAATACCTTCGAGGACACAGGCCCAATGAAAATTAGAGTACATGCAAAACCCGCCCTTATATCTTACAGCACAGTGAACACGATGCATCTTCCACCAGGCCCGGCAGTAATAATCAAGTTGTCCGCTACCTATCTGCATCTGACCTATCTCCGGTGGACTGCTTCCTCTGCCGGTCGAAGAATGGCACAGAACCGTTCTTGGGCAATCCGGGAGCTTGGGAACTGAACGCTGGCGAGGAAACGTTGCGCGACATCTGTTGCTGCGTCGATGTTACCGTCGCTGATCCATTCTGAAAACATTGTGAATGAGAGGTAGATATCAATAAATTAGAAATCAATATATCTTTATTCAAATTGGATGTATGTAACTCTTTTGAATCGTCCAAATTTTTTTTCCTACCACTCGCTATGGATATATTTTTTAGCTGCGGAGAAAAGGGGTCATCCATAAATTACGTCACACGAATTTCATGTCTTTTTTGCCCCTCCCCCCGTCCTTGTCACAGCTGGTCACATTTGTAAGACTCCCCCCCTCCCTAGTGTGACGTCACATATTTTGCAAATTTACATTTAGAAATCATTGAATGAAAACAGCGGTTCTGTAATCAGTTTTATTTCCATTTAAATTGTTTTTTCATTATTATTATAATTAAATCAAACAATTAACAAAACAAAAAAATTACCGAACAAAAAGTGATTGACTATGTTAATTAAAGAAATTAACAAAACATAAAATATTAATAGCATTATAATTAAATTAAAGATACAAACTTAATAATCTTGAGTCATTGATCCCACTCCTTTAAATTATTTATAACTGGCATAGCACCACTTTGTTCTCGTTTGGGTTGTTAATGCTTTCGTAAAGTAATAGTTTCAACACTTAGATTTTAATATATTTTGAAATGTGACGTCACGAAATTTAGGACCCCTCCCACCTCTTGTCACACGATGTCACATTTCGTCGACCCCCTCCCTACCCCTTAAAGTGTGACGTAATTTATGGATGGCCCCAAAACGAGCGCAATACTTCACAACATTAAAAGTATAATGTAGTAACGTTTACAAATCATTATGTTGTTAGAACGTCAATACAATCATGATTTATTTAATATAGAAAACCTGTTGGAATGATTGGAACAGTTCAAAGAAAAAAGCGAAAAGCGTAGTAGGGGAGCCCAAGTGGGGATTTTGGGATTTACAAAGAAATATGTAGATAAAAAAAGAAAATATGTTAAAAATGAGTTACCTAAAAAATCCTGGACAGACTATTTTTAATTAATTTAAAAAAGAAAATATTTTTAATGAAATGTTGCAACATCAAGCCAATAAGAAAATTTTGTCTTGGCTTATAATATAATACGTATAAAACATGCAGCCGTTGGGTTTTCTATTATTTACCTGGGCAAACTACTGGGTTGCCAGGTATAAACAGGTATGTCGATGCCAGTTACGTTGCCCAACGGCTGCACATTCTATACGTTATATACTTTAAGTCAGGACAACATTTTCTTATTATCTTATTTATTTTTACTTCATTGCAAAAAACAGCAAATGGCGGACTTAATGCCATATTAGGCATTCTCTACCAGTCGATCAGTAAGAGAGTGAGAAAGAAAAATATGGGGGTGCAATAAGGACATAAGTAGACTTGCAACGAATATTTGGTTACTATTCGGTATTCGGCCTATTCGGCTGCTTTTATTATATTCGGCCGAATACCGAATACTTAAATGATATATTTTGTCATAGAGAAATAATTGGTAAAATGAAAAATTAAAATCGATTGATTACGTATATATTCATATTTTCATTTCTGTTATATAATCATTTAAGTAGTCATTGGTACATAATCATCTTCTGAATTGGAAAAATGGAGGATTCTATGTATTTGAATTATTGTGGTAATCAAAATTTAGAAGGGTAAGGTTATGATTTCTTTTATAATCATTTATTAAGTAGTCATTGGTACATAAAACAGGTACATAATTTAATCATTTTCTGTATTAAACAAGTTAACAGTTTTTAATTCATTCAGTCATGTGATGAATGGTTACATAATAGCAATAATTTAAAGTTTACGCGCCGTTTTTGGCCATATCTCAAAAGTTGGTTTTGTCATTGAGCCGCATTTTAGCTTGAGGACGGCAGATTAGAACAAAACAAAGGAGCGCGAAACAATCATGTCTGTACAAGGCGCTAAAATCCAGCCGAATACTTGTACCTAATATTCGGCTATTCAGTCAGGGGCCTCGCCGAATATTCGGTATACTGCCGAATATACTATTCGTTGCAAGTCTAATTAAAAGTAGTCTGTCCAGGATTTTTTAGGCAACCCATTTTTAATATATTTTCTCATATACTAAATTCATGATAAAATATGTTTCATTTCATTATCAGCTCGGTGAAGGTCGATGTAGGTCGGATCTTCTACTAATAGTAATGATATACTTACATTTACCTTCTTCTCAGCGGTCTCATCAGGCACTTTAGCTTCAGTGATAGTGGGTAAAGTAGGCACCGTGGGCACGCCCGGCATATTTGGCACAGTGGGTACCCGCGCTAACGCTTCTAAGTTAAGCGACGAGTGAACACCCGGGTCTATGTTCAGGGGAGCCTGCAATCGGTGCACTTCTATACCATATTGATCCTTAATAACAGTTTACATAAGAATCATAATCCTGGGTAATATGAAATTTAAATAACAAAGCTCTATACCATATTCTAGAAAACGATCAAATTGCAATATTAGAAGATTTTAAGAATTTAAATTAGTGTTCTATACCATATTGAGCCTTATAAACAGTTGAGATAACGATTAAATTCTTTTGTAGTGTTATATTAAACATTAAAAGAATTTAAATTACTGTGCCAGACATGGCTTTTAAAGTGTCATTAGAACGATATTTAAACATGTTGTAAATACACTTTTAAGTGATATCATAAGGGATTGTTAACGCATTAATAGAGTTCAATAGTGATCATTACGACATTATCGTGAACTGGAATTAACTCTTTACTGTAATAAACTGATAAATTATTTAGTAAATCAACAAAGACAATGAATAAACTTGCGGATTGTGATTTATGCATTTCATTTTTCTCCATGCTTTCAGTTTAGTGTTTTAAAAGTGTCGTGCAAGTTGTTTTAAATGTTATGGTTAAAGAAATTTAATATCTTGGACTTAAACAGCATATCAGCATACTATGAGGACATATAGTGATTATTTATTGATGAATAATGACTAATTGTAATGACTAATGAGAGGGGCAAATGCAGTCATGATCAAGGCGAGACATAATAACAAAAGTATCATGAGCACGTGTGAAAAGCACAACTGTAATTATTAGGTACCGTATACTTATATTGTTATTGAAAAACATTTTTTAATAAATCTATCAGCAATCCATAAAAAAGCATGATAATGGCAGTTGTGACAAGTTCGGTAAATAACATAAAAATGAATAAAACATGACCACACTGTTACATCAATGACAAAATCATCTAACCTTCGCTTTATCCGTGTTGATTAAACGAGTCAATCTATATTTGTAACTGTTGTGCACATCACTGAAAGATTCATTTAGTGCAAACAACTACACATGACTCACGATTTGGTAGTGTTTTGTATGTCCTAATTATAATCACAAGATTTCAAAGTTGTTAAACTAACCCGGCAGGAATACGACGTTGCTTTTCTTCTTGTATGTTTTCATACCTTCATTCTTTTTTCCATGGTGCCATCTGGTAGTTGGACCATGAAGTATGAGCCTCCTATAGATCCCCGTTCCATTTGCAGTCTTTTCTCTTCAGCCATACGTTGCAGAAGTGGTTTTTCACCTGATGTCTGGAATATATGGGCAACTAATTGAACTACCTACTGGGGAATATATGAAGAACTAGAAAAGATTTAAAACGTTGTTTCTAGTATGCTACTAGTAGGTACGTTATACGATTAAATTGTGTTGAAAGTACTACATTTACATATCGGAGACTAGAGATACAGGATTGATTTCCTATTTTAAACAATGTGGTAGATCAAATAACACAGCTAAAAACATTATGAAATTATGAGCTACTAAATAGTGTCAGTTTTGCACGTAACTAATGCCCATATGCGCAAAATTACTAACAATTAACACAAAGTCTGCGGCATACGTTGCTTTTGTTCTCCACCAGTCCACCAGAGTTCTATTAATGAGATTACAATTGTATTATAAACATCATGCACATACATAGGAACAGTACACCCACAATAAGCCGAAACGTTTGAATAGACCGAATGAAGGATGAGACCCAAAGCTGACATAACCAGATTATTATAGTGTTTGTTAAGTATGAGATATTTACCTTGGGGTAGACCAAAGGCCTCATTAAAGCGCCGAAAACGGCACAGTTGAGTATCAAGCCAGCAAGCAGTAGATTTGCGTTTTGCCATGATCCGAATTCGTTTAAAAGGATTGAAGCGAGTGGCGCAAAGCTGAATGTGCCGACTCCCGAGCCGCACACCGCTATGCCAGTAGCAAGAGATCGTCTCGTTTCGAAGTAGTAACCCACTGCAACCACTGAAGGCAAGTATATCATACCGAAACCTATACCTGGAAAAATAAATAAAAGATATTTACAGTACATGCTAACGTGTACGACCTAAATATAAGCATTAGTTTTATACTATCGTACTGAGTCAACTGAACTATTTCCTCCCTCTTGATAAATAAAAAAATATTCGGTATTTACACCGAAAAATATTGTCAAATACCTACATCCTAAGCTGCCTAAAGTCTTTACTATGGATATAAAATTTGGACTGAATATTGCTAAAAGGTTAAGGCCGAGATTTCAATAAGTTTTAATGGTTGTTGTTTCTTTTTGAATGAAAATTTATTTTATCATTGTTGTTATCGAAATAACAGTATATTGCCACATAAAAAACTGTCTTTAATAGCTCAAACAACATTTCCAAATGTGCTTTTACTTAACTTTTTAATTATAATACAACTTCAGCTAAAAATTGAAGATTCATTTACACTCTATCCCTGAAATAAGGTTAGATAGAGGTCGTGATTCTGCTACTTTTTTAGTATTCATGAGGTGAAGGAACCTTCATTCAAATCAAAGCACATTCAAGACGCCTGTACAAATTAACAGGCTATTCATGTAACCCAAAGTCTGGCTGCGAAATTAGATGTTCCTTTGGCCAATTTGTGATAGAAATTCCTGTACGGCCAGCTTCCTAATAACACGCTAATGAAAAAGAGGAAGCGTCATCATAATTCAGACCGCGACCTCGACATCAATCATACCATCATGAACGCATTGTTGAACACTTAGTGGTGGTATAGAGAACAACTAACATATAATTAACCGTGTCAAGCGCAAATTACAAAGCGTATAAATATTAATTTACGGTTAACAGTATGAGAATAAACATAATATAGGTATAAAACAGATTTAAATATCTAGTATTCTCGTTTCTAACTTACCCGTACCCTTAGCACGAACTTTGACAGATTAGTACCGCCAACGTCAGTTATTATGGAAAAGGCAGCGCCCCTACTGGACGTAAGAACAAACTGGCTGTTTCCATACAAAATCTGATGATGACAATATGATTACGGAGCTGTCAAAATTCTTGCTTGGGCCCTAGCTCTTCAGACTGTAGACAACGTACAAAACTATGAACGAGACGTGACGTGACTCTTTCAATAAAAATTTAAATTTTTTTTTTTCTCTCAATGGTTAACTTGTTGATTGTGTCTAAATTGACCATATTTTATAGATTTATAGTATAATGATAATTAATATATTTGTGATTTCGGAAACAACCGAATAAACAAATTATCAAACTATTTTTTTTAAATTTATCTATGTTATAACGTTAAATTTGTATACGTTGTCCACGTATTAAAGGAAAACTTTCAAAATGCCCTAAAACGAGTAAATAAATGAACCCACATACATAATAAAATTAATAATATAGAAATATGATACGAAATGAGTCAGCCAGTTGTCGGCCCACAAATCGGTATTTGAAACCCACAAAGAACACAAAGGAGCATATGGACTGTTTTGTTGCGAAGAGTTCGTCGGCATTAATTTCACAGCAATGCGTCACTTTCCGGCACATAGTCCCATTTCAGATCAAACATTTACATGTCAATTAACAAACAATGATTAAACGAGCTACTGACTCGATTAATTTGCGGTCATTTAGCCGTAATGATGAGCGCAAACACCTTTCTGTTACACTATGATCTAATAAGTTTTCCTATTAATTTTCAGTATAATAAATCCAACTTAGTTTTGTTATAATATTTTATTACGGAAACGTTTTATTAAGAATAACTAATAAAAACATTTTTTTTCCACCTCAACAACCTACTGTATGAAACCGTTATCGAACTAAATAACGAAAAGTTCTCGTTTAAACTTTGTCATGAGAGAAAAACGTCTAACTAATTGGGTAGATTTTTGATTGACCCACATCGAAGTCTGGCTTGCGGCGATAACGTAAACCTGACCCACATTTTAAGAGGATCGCCAACCATTGGGCAACGTTCTTTAATTTCAAGTGAGTATCGTGTTAAATAGTGACGTCACAATCAAATGATCTGTCAACTTCAGTTACAAAAGGAAATGAAAATTCAGTTATATATGAGGTGTTTAAATAAGAAATATAATCTTTTAGAAATATTACTGTAATTGAGTCACTGATGAGTCGTTGATTTCCCTCTTAAAAATTATTCTGAGGAAATTACTACATTTCATCAACCTCTAGTAAAAGTTAAGAATTAATCTGGTTCCGTTGCTTTAGCGAAAGTTGCTATTCAGGTTCGTTGCCTAGATATTATTATTATTATTAAGACTATAATAATACCTTTTGCTAAGAAACGGAACCAGAATATCCTTACCTTTTACTGGAGGTTGATGAAACTGCCCGTTAGTCATTTTAGGCCTTAACTATAACTTCAGACTTGTCAAGCTTAATTAAAACATTAGGTGCGCTAAGTCGTGCAAACAAAATTGTTTGTCACGTGCAATTTAAATAATAATAAACACTAATAGGTAAGTACCTACTACATAGAAACAGTTCAAAATTAAGATAAATCGTTTAACAATATCCACTATTGAGATTTAAATGTCCACCTTCACGGAGAAGATGTGATACACCAAGGTTGTTCGACGTCCCGATTAAATGTATCGCGCGGGACAGGCTCAATCCCGCTTTTCGGGAATAACTCGACCGTGCGTGCAGCGTACTAAGAAAGCGCGGGCGGGTGGCACAGGCAAGTGTGGACTGGCCATCTGCCTGGCGCGTAATGAAGAACTCTCAAACAAAGACTCATCTATTTAACGATAGGGTATATCTGATTTAAAATATCATATTTTTATTGAAATACTTTTTCTATGGATAGTTTTACTAGGTGCCTATCTTTTGTCACGTAAACGTAATTTGAACTCTAATAAATAACTTTTGAATATTTATCATATTCAAAAACTTTGATTATGTAGCGAAAGCGGGAGCTTTCAACGAAAGAATCCCGCTTTTTTCACTCAAAAAGTCCTAAATCCAGCTTGGCAAAAAAAAACTGGCAACGCTGTGCCACCACACATGTTAAACTGGCTAAATCCACCATTAGCCTATGCGTTTGTCATAATGATCCCTAATGAGGAATATGGATGGACATAGATGTGGGATATGTGGGTTTACTGTTTTGCCGATGACTATATTACCTACTAATTTTTTTTCGATATTTTAATGAGACAGTTCAGTATTAAAACGTAAGATACAAGAATATCAAAAAAAAAACAAAGAATAATGGAAATTATTTATCAGACAGAATGACAAATGGGCGTAAAGATGTTGCTATACGATATTACAAAAAAATACGATAGAATGCAAAACAAATAAGACACAAAATAACTTTTCTAATGTTGTCATACTTTGGGTATTTGTTTACAGACAAAACCCAATTATTTGCGACAATTGGTAACATTATTGATTTCATACAAAATAATGACGCCTTTCTTGACCTGAATTGATTAATGGCTAAAAAAATGATAAATTATGTTAAGTTTGAAATAGTCTACTTTAACAAAACCATATATACGCGAAGAAGATTTATAGAAATTTAAATTACAATCAGTCTGTAAGAGGCTGCAAGACTTGTATACTAGTATTGCACCTAAATAAAAACGCTGATGGTCCAATAGTTTGACCTCTCACGAAGCGTTAATAATGAACTATGTTCAAAGTCTGAGAATGGTATCATATGATTTTCTCGGCGAGTGACTCTAAAATTTTCCACGCAAAGGAAACGTGGCGTTTCAAATTGTCTCAACTTGACATTGATGTTCGATGATTTAACATTGCCAATAGGTGTCTGTCGACGAGTTGCGCTGAACACGCTAATGAGATGAAAATAACAAAATTACAAAATCAACATGGAACGTTTCTCAGTTGTGCTGGAACGATTTTAAATATCTGCTTAGCGACTATTGAGAATTATATAAAATTTATCTTAATTTAGTCCTCACGATTTTTTTTCGAATGTTGTCAAATGATTATTATACATTTACATTGAAAACATTTTAGTTGTTAGAAGATGTAATAATTTAGCTTGGTTAAATCACAGCATAAGAATGGAACAATCGTAACGAGAAGTTTCTGTGGTAGCAGTCATGAGTAGTGGCCTTGGTCAATATACCTAATGATTTGTCACTAGCTCTCTGAATAGTGCAACAGTTTGTAGAAATAAGGGGGTGAAGGGAGTCCAATAAGTGTTAAGGTACGCAAGTGAGGCGCCATCGTGTCTACGCTCACTGGCGATATGCCAGGCTCGACGACCTTCAGATTAGTTCGCCTATAAAATACGAATTCTTATACCTAGTTATCCGCAAATTAATAAAGGCATTGCATTAATACTTAAGTAATGAGGATCCGTAACGATTTTAGTTGAGAATGTAGATTTATAGAGCTAATGATTCCGTAAAATACAGTAGTTAAATTGTTGTTCTACGACAAATATTGACGAAGTTATGACCAAATTACTAAACAATTTTCGGCAGGCCGCGTGATGGCTGTGACGTCATAGAGCTCTAGAGCTCGGGGGCGAGCGTGCGTAGAGACGCTACTGAAGTTTGACTGGAGTGAACCACGATCGAACTCTGTGACGTCACACGTTTTGGCCGCCGGTGAATATTGGCCACCATAAAATAGCAACGAATGAACCGATTTCTATGATTTAAAAAATATATTAATTAAATTCATCTTTAGATTATCATACTGTTGATTTTGAGTTGATTTGCTGACCTAGTATTGATCCTCATTGGCGCAAGTGATCTCAATCGTTCATATGTTATGTTCTCTTGTTAGTTTTAACATTAAAGCTACGAAGTCTTGATTGTGCAAAACTTTTCAGCTAAACATACATTATATAGTTAAACATGTTGGGTGAACGCAGCAAAGGACAATAGCTGAACCAAGCTAAATTCAAAGAGACAAGTAACACAAACAAAAGTGTGTTACTAAGTAAAACAGACTCCATGTAAAATTTTCCGAGCGAATGTGTCTGAATGTTAATTTTGAAAACCTCATATTTAAAGAATAAAGAAAGTTAATTCTAACTGAAAAGTTTTTATAGCAGCGGCCCATAGAAGACATGGTACTAAAAATTAACGTGTCTTGTATGAACCGCAACAAACACAAAAGGCGAAGAACCTGTCTTTCGTGAATATTTCCTCTCTCTCTTAATGAAATTTTAAGAACTCGATAACTACTAGATTCTTTAAACAATATTTTTTGGGCAAATCCAACAAGAGTAAGGTGTTTGTCCAACCTTTTGTCTGCTTTGTCGTGCGTGAGCCGCTTGCTTGGTCTAGTCTACGTAAATGCATAATTTAAATTGCTCGGACAAAGTTGCGTTCCGGGAACGAATGGTCAAATTGTAAGAGTGAGTAAATTAAAATTTTTGGTAATACAACAATACCTAATTCGCTTTGTCTGCTGTTATTGTGTGTTTGTTCTTCGTAAATGCATTACATTTTTCGAACAAAAGACAAAAACAAGACAACAAAGATCGGGATTTTCAACTTAAGTACTTAGTCAATTCAATTCTGAGAGTGAGGCAAAATTATTTTTTGGAGATCCAACAAGATCCAATCGCTTTGTCTGCTGCTGTCGTGCGTGAGTAAAAATATGCTTGTTTGGTCTAGTCTACGTAAATGCATAATTAAAATTACTCGGACAAAGCTATTTTCCGGGAACCAATGGGGTTTTCCACTGTAATCGGTCCAATTGTAAGAAGGGCTCATCGTTTCCGAGTCGAGAGCGTCATGCGCCGTTTCGTTGCCGTTTTGTTTCACTCATGTTGGCATTCGTCCAATTTCACACGCGATATATTGATGTAGCTTGAACGTTTGCAGTGAACAAAACCGATTGATATTAAGTACCTATGTTTTTTTTCTTTTATTCGATTTTAAATTGGGTAATTAATATCTACATCAATGGAAAGTAATGAACATTGAATTGAAATAGCATCACTATCAAAACGAACAGAAGAATACGACAATTTGCGCATTTTACAAAGAAATTGTAAGTTGTTCCAAGATTTATGTTAATAAGGCATAACTCAATTTATTATCGTGAGATAACTTAAAAATCAAATTAATAAAGTTAAAATATGGCAAAAAATAAAGACAAGAGAAATTAAAATGGAAACTAAAAAATTAGTATAAAAAATATTAGAATGAAATTCTTCTTTAGATTTATAATATTTTTAATGTGCGAGTGTGACCTAAAATATGATTAACCGTTGAATCAAATAAAAGATGATGCGTGATAATGATAAGAAAGTAATTATAAAATGTTCACTGAAAGATCAAACCAAACTTTCAAGGACATTCATGCCATGGACCATCCTCGTCGCGTCGACGCCAAGTCGGACAACATTTATGCCAATGTGCCAAGGTTACTGGCAGCGAGGCTCGTATACATAATCTCGCATTTATCGACGTTATGGTTCATTCCAATAGTTTATAGGCTACGGTCATATTATTATTAGTAGGTATTTAACCACACATTTTCCCCCTTTTAAACGAAGAATAATCCTAGAGTATTTACACCGTGTTTTGTACATACCACTCAAATGCCATTTGCCATTTAATGAACAGATACAAAACATAGAGTACCTAACTAATCAATGCTTATTCTTCGTTTATTAATTTGGGGGTATATAGAAGTATAACAATTATGTCATTAAAAAAATACTAAGTACCCATTGCATGAATGTGAAAAATATACTATTTTTAACTAATTTTTATAGTTACTATTGGAAATTAAAAGTACTGAAACAAGCGTATGCAAACGAAACTTTTGCACGCGGTAACTTACTAACAGATAAAATAATGATTGCCTACGGCACAATTTTTATTCAAAAAAACCTCAATAATATAATTGTGTGTTTCATTTCAACGAACATTTGCTCCAAACAATTTAAGAGCGGCTAAAAATAAAGTTGATAAGTCAATATCAATTAGAACGCTTCTTTAATTCGATTTTACTTTTGAGTGAAGTGCTTAAATCCTACCATGCTTAGTTTACGACCTACGATAACAACAATAAAATTAAGTAGTCACAGATATAAATAACACAATGATTCATACACAGTAAAACACAATCTAGTTAGAAAAAAATTGCTCAAAAATACAACCTCACTTGTTTTCGTGATCAAAGCTCGGGTCAACGGATTACTGTGGTATTATTCTAAACCACAACAAAAAATAACTTTGTTTTTGTTTGGCATGATTTCGATACAAGGCTATCGAATCTATAATTAGGTAGATCGATGAAATTCTTAAATATATTATTATATTTATTTAGCATTTAACTGCTAGATGTTTACATACAAAGAAAAACTAGACATTTTATTTAGTTAATAGCTTGATTATATTAAATTATTAGTAATTTTTATTTGAAATCTGCACAAGACCTGATTCTGTTTACTCGTTACCATTCTACCAGTGAAGTCACTATTATTATCTAGGTATATGCGAGTGGTTAGAATGCAAAATATATATTTGCCTACGACATTTCTATTAAGTCACTATGATGTAATCGAGTCATCTATTAGGCTGCATAATTTATTCGAGTAAAAACAAGAAGTATCTTGTTATTCAATTCAGTTTTAAGTATAAAAACTGACCTGAACATACGCTGTCTGTTAGTAAGATACTTAATAGACGTAAAATTACCTCCTAATAAGCCGTATGTGATCATCATGACCGTGACACTCTTGCTGAAAGTAGAGAGGACGAACGCTGTGGTGGCAACTAGAGACCCGGCGATACACACAGCGCGACACCCGAACTTGTTGCATAGTGCTGACACTATCGGACCTGTAGAAAACAAAAATAAACGTTAGAACAGCTCACGTTGCACCTAATGGTAAAGGATGAATCGGGCTATGATGAAATACTCTTAAACAAGAAGAAACAGATTCACTCTACATTTGCACTGCACAACATGTTAGCACTGCCTCAGTTGATGTTAGTATGACGTTTCATCCATCATTTTGCTGGCATGAATTCAATCCAATACACTGTGGAACCTAAGTCCACAACAGAACTCCACCAAAAGAAGGAATTATTTTTGTGTGGTGTCTTCTGTAAAGTGGAGGTTTTTACCCCAGACAGGCTTGATTCGAACAATAAATACGCACTGCCTTACTTATACTCCTAAGTATCGAAGTATCAAGAAACGTAACACATGCAATGAATTCGACGGCCGTGAATTCCCATAATTCAAAATGAAACAGAGAACTTGATGCAAATCCCTTGAATTAACACATTAAAATGGTCGAAATGATGCTGATACTCTACTTTTCGCAAATGATACAAAAACTCATTTAATTGAAGTGAAATGTTAAATCTCAATTTTAAAAAAATCAACAAAGGAAACTCCCATGAAATAAGCGAATGTTAATAACTTGTTGATGGATGGACCACAATTAACACCACTTAACCACCAAACCAACTAAGCTCTGAAAATTTCTTTGCATTTAAGTACATCTGCACCTACCAGCCCTTCAAAAGTTTGCATAACTGCGCATGTCTAATAAGGATGATAGATGTGAAATGATAAACTTATCAACCGTGATGGATTATCTCGAATATTCAGGAAGTTACGCACCTAATTGTAAGGATTTTATATTGACCAGAGTGTATCAGATATCTACTCTTCTTTATCAGATTGTCCGAAATATAAATAAAACAGAAAAATTTTATTGTATCTTAGTATGTACGAAGAGTTATCTAAGATAATTGAATGATTTAAGCAGCAGGCACTTCATTAGCTACAAGAAAACACTATGTCCTATACTACTTTTGTTGTTATCTACCTCGTTTTTCACAAAACATGAATATGGCGAAAGTTATCGAAAAGCAATTTTAAACATAATTAAAGACACAGATTGACTAAATAAAAACATTTATCATGTTTTCCCCTTTACATGTTATATCGCAAATTTAACTTTACGCGAAAATACGAACATTCCTTTGTGTGTCAACGATTTTGCAATACCTCGCGTAAAGGCTATTTTATTGAGGTTTTAGTATTTAAATGAAGGTGAACTTCAGAAAAACGTGGTAATGTATTTAAACTATATTCATTTTGACCCATGTTCGGTTTATGGCAGTCGATAATAATGTGTAAAATTAATGCAAACATATACATTTGGATTAGTGACTGATATAACATTTAATAAGTTACTTCTTTTAGTTATTATCTACGATGATTATCTCAATTGGGTTATTGTCAATAAAATTGTCATTGAAGAGCTGATGAAATGCCAGCCATCCAACAATATTTTTCTAATTTAAAATTCTAAAGATAACAAGTTGGCATGAAAAGCTAATTGAACCGAACATAGTTTTTCCAATAAATAACCAGTATGTAGGTATTGCAGCAGCAATAAATTATAGTATTTCAATAAATTATACACAGAATCACCTTGTCCTAAACCTACAAACAGGTGTATTAGTTAATAGAGTAGGTAAATTACAACTATATCTGAACTCGAAAAATTAGTATTGTATCTGCATTATATTTAAGCAACAATATCTCTGGCACCTAATTCTGTAATTTTTACTCCTTATGTGACCCCACAGAACACAGATTTCATGCAAGGAAAGAGGTTAGTTTATGTAACGTTGACACACTTGCTTTAAATTACAGGGAATGCGGGGAGAGGTAAAAGGCAATTCATCTTGAGGTTTTGCTAAATACATTGTTATAATTATAAATAATAAAATAATGCTACATAATTGAAGCACTATTTACTTTGTAGTCGAATGCAAGACACAGTAGAATTAAAACTCTTCTTGCTTTGTAATTAGAAACAAATTCAGCAAATTTCTTCTTTAATCTTTACTCTTTTAGGTGACATCATTCAATTATTTATTTATGTTAGTTAGAGGACTCAATACTAATGACCCTTGTTAATTACCATCACTCGTGTAACACACAATAAATGGAATCATTTGAAATTTAAATACTGGATTATAGTTAACCAGTTCAAGGAATAAATGCATGTTCTGCAACTACGAAGTACATTAAAACATAGCACGTTTTATAGGCTTCTGCAACTCTACCTGGATTCTTGTTTCATTTAATATAAATTGCCTGGCAAGAATTTTTTATCTGACAACCTCACTTTGTGTCAGCGAACTTAATAAAAAACAAGTACAAAAAGTAATTAAGTATAGTTGGGGGATCGTACTGTGTATCCATCTGAAGACTGTGTTAGATCTTCAATATATTGACAAAACATGGTAAAAAGTAGTAAAAGAAGGCTTTCAGGAATTCCCCCCCTGGTCCCATCCTTTAATTGTGACGGGCCTTAAAGGATGATTTCTGAAATAAAAGCTTTCCTATATCCTGTCCCAGGACTCAAATTATCTATTAATTAACATAAATTCATCTAAACGGGGTTTAGCTGTTTAAGCGTGAAGAAGTAACAGACAGGCACACACTAGGTACCTATTAAAATCTATATTTTTATATTACAATGTTTTCATCTTATCAGCATCCTACCACGGAATTTTGAGAGAAATGACAGAATATTGCATATCTTATTATCATATAATACACTTCACAGTGATAGCACCTATAAGGAGCATTAACAGATACAATAACCTCTTCGGATGTGTCTCAAATACCAAACAATAACTATTAGATATCACCTAGGTTATTATGTCGGGTCTTCGGTATAATGATAAGTGCAGTGGCTATTATATGCGTGTTTGATCGTGCTTCATTGTTTACTAACTCAAGACTTATCGCTACTTAATATGTAGGTCTGGTAACAATTAAAAAAAATGGTGACGGAAATTTTAAACTATTTTGTATCATTTTGGATAAAATAATAAAAATAAAACTGACAATAAGTTTGTTTAATTAGTAAATTGAAGCCATTAAAATCTGTCTAAAATTTACTATCTGAATCCATTATACTAAAAAATTTAAGAGTAATCTATACATATTCCTAAGGGTTATAGTCTCCTTAGAAAGACTATTAGTTGCAAATATCAGTACAGATAATATCAGTCTTAAGTAGGTAATAGAACAAAGATTTTATCATTGCACGTAATGTACGTCCCCTGTGTCAGTGATTTGCACATCATCAATGAAAATATTATAATGATATAATATATATGAATATAGAATGACTAAATTTTGTGATAAAAAATAATTCAAATGGCGCGCCATCTTCAGTGATGCCAATCGATAAATTTAATCAGGTCAATTAGCATTTAGATAAAAGTTGAGTAGAATGTAATTGTGATAAGACATATTGTGAGGTTGTTAAGGTAAAACAAGTTACCATGCGGCGTGAATAGTTAAGAGGGATTATAGATAATTATCTGTTTACGCTTAGCAATACATCCAATCTTAATCTTATCTTACAAATAAAACCGTTTAAATACACGGACAGACGTACATATTATTTAAAGTTTTATGATTAGATTATATTATTCAAGAGGAACATTATTTCAAACATCCTACTGTAATTATACTTAGCGCTGTAAATTGGATATGTGTACATACTTCGAAAGATTGCCTATAATCGATCATTGTGACATCAAAGTACGAACGTTTCTAGCGCTCTATGTAATAAAAACAAAAAAGAAAAGATTCCTTTTTTAATCAATCAAAATATCTCCAACAAATGAAAGTTTCATATCTTATTTGTATCAGCTATCTATAAAGTTAAAATTGAATTTAACATTTGTCCAAGTACTGTGTTGTCTTATTCTATTGCTATCATAAATATTTATATGAATATTATTAATCTGACATTGCTATCGGAAAGAAACTGGCAGCATCAACTTCAATCAAACTTAAAGGATAACTGAATTCTCTAAGTGCGGGCGTTGACATATACTGGACTATTGGGACGTAAGTATAATAGCAAAAGGAGCTGGTGTCAAATTACATTTACATGCATATTCTTATACAGGCAATACCATATAAAGTAAGTAGTTAAACATACATTATTCATACGGATAATAATAACATAAACAAAGTGAACCTTACGATAGGAACATTTGGAATAGATCACGTTGCCCCTAACAATAACGAAATCGTTAATGAAGCAATAACACGATAGGGAGTACGTATGTTATAAGCATAAATAAAAGAATAAAGCAATGAAAAGTGTACATTTGAATGGAATTTAAGATTTGTTTTACTGCACTAAGTTTCGAGTTAAATTAAAGAACAATGGAATGCCCTAATTATAAGTTTATAGAAAATCACGCTTGTTTTAAAGAGGTATACAGGCTGATACAGAAGCTTCCCTTACTACGATTCCAGATTCTATAGAAGTATCAATTCATCAACATTTATCAAATCCGCGAAGAGGGATGCAGCCCGAGTTGTATTTAAGATAGGGAATCGGTAATTACAAGTAGGGCATAAGCAGGAGCATGTGCCGACCTTCGCAGCCTGCCACTCGTTTTAGGCTAGGCCATTGCCCTGTAATGCATGGCTACGGCCCTGTCCGCAAATACGTAGGTCACTAAGTTTTGTCGTATGCGAAATAAATGTAAGATATTGTTTAGTTGAGGGTAGATTTATAAAGGCAAACTAATATAAAGGCAATATTAAACATGACTGAATTTACTCGTCGGGGTATTCGTGTAAAAATGTTATATAATTTCAAGCGTGGCTTGACAGTGTTTTGACGAAATGAGTGGTGCATAAGAACAAACGTGTCCTTCCCCAAGGATTATAGAAGATGGTTTATTCAGTTTAATCGCGGGAATTTTAGCTTGGAGGACGATTCGAGGCCGGGTAGGCCAATAGAGGTAACTACCGATAGAAACATTAAGGCAACGCGAAAACAACTGGTAATAGTACCTACAAAATTTATGTAGGGACCTACGTATAGTAAATATTACTAATCAACTCACCAGCCGCTAAGTAAACTCCTGACAGAAGACTGCCAACCCATGCTACCGTGCCTTTCCCTTCTCCGAAGTACGTGACCAGCTCCGGGAGGAATATTCCGAATGTGTAGGCGATGCCGTCAACGACGAGGTTGCACATGAAGGAGGCGAACACCACCACCCAGCCATAACCACCGTCGGGTGGCGGCGGCAGGGCCCCATAATCGAACGCCTCATCATCGTCGTCAGCCGCTGCGCCTTCGGCTGTCAACCGCGCTGCCTCTTCGCATGAAGTTTCGCTTTCAGTCTGTAAGGAAGCATAATAATTGAATTGTAGAAGTTACAAGATAAGTGATGTAGCGTCACTAAGGGCGTTCTATCGTCTATACCACGGCGAGTGTTCTGAGGAGTTATTCTCTCTTATTCCACCTTCCCCTTTCCTTCAGAGGACCACGCGCGCTGGCTTACTCTGTCACCGTCTAACTGTGGCCACAATTCCAACGCGTACAAAGAAATTTGGTGACTCATTTCTTTGTCGCACTATCCGTAAATGGAATGCTCTGCCCGCTCACGTGTTCCCTCCCTCTTACAACCTGGGATCCTTCAAAAGAGGCGTGAAGAAGCAAAACGCAGGCCGGCAGGGTGAGAATGGCTGGTGTGGCAGGTAGAACTGCTGTATCAGCTTCACCTTCACTTAACATCAGGTAAGGTGCGGTGGAATAACTTGCTGGGCTTTGTTTAAAACATCGGAACTCTAAAAATGCACAAGGTATAATAGCTACGGTACAATGTGAAGGTATTTTATAAATTACAATTTCTTCAACTTAAATCCGTATCTCAGGAAGGAAAGTAATGGGACAATTTTTGTTGATACTTGCATATTTTTTTAATTTGTCAAATCTATTTTCACCATTTAAGCAACGTGTTAGTTTTGTCATTTACACAGATTTTTTGCACCTTGTGCCTTTCTTCTTCAAGATACAAAAAGAGTTCTTTTTCGTCACTTAAATCTAAATAACATTTTAAGACAAATTAATATTTGGAGTCGATGTCATGCTTGTCTGATAAATTAAATATGAGTTCTCATTTACGACGTTAATCATTGTATCCTATTAACATTAAAATGAAGTGTGGTGATAACGAAAACCGTAATGTTGTGATAACAGTACACGAAATGTAGAATCTCATCCAGTTTTAATATAAAGTCAAATATTTATACGTGTCATGCAATTGATACGTGCAATCAAACGTCTTCCTCCAGTTTGTGATATTTTTATATACTTCTTGTTTTGTATTTTGTTACATAACAACAGAAGCGATAAATACGCGCACTCAAAAAAAACACAATTTCCAAAAAACTATGAACTTGCAGCAGTGCTGAAATATCGGAAACTCGCTAAAAACAAGGTACATTGTAACAATCCCCTAAATAACTTATTTATCTTATATATAAAATTCTCGTGTCACGGTGTGCGTAATTGAACTACTCCGAAAAACTCGACCGATTTTCGTGAAATTTTATATGCATATTCAGATCTGAGAATCGTACAACATCTATTTTTCATCCCCCTGAATGTTAAGGGTGGTCCACCCTTGAATTAATTTTTTTGTCATTTTTATGATACATCATACAAAAATACATACAACCTAAATTTTCACCTTTCTATCATCCATATTTTTATGGCGATACGAAGTTTGCTGGGCCAGCTAGTATTACAATAATCTAAGTGACCATGAAAGTTTAAAACAATAAATATGAACTCTTACATAAGTACTTATTTCCGTTTAATATATAAGTCAAATACCGAAAAACAACCTATGTGTCAAAATTAAAGCAAAAGGCGTGCGATATGAATAGTTAGCACCTAACTTATAATTTTATTTTAGTGATAATATTGACCCCAAAAGGGGGTTTATTTCTAAAGTTACATTATTAGTACACCTCTACACATAAAGCATACATGTTAAATTTCAAGTCTCTTACTTCAAAAACATAGGACTTTCATACAAACTTCTAACCCCCGTATTACCCCCTTAGGGGTGGAGTTTCGTGATAATGTGTAGCCTATATGTTGAGTCGATTTCTTAATAATATTCGTGCCAAATTTGAAGTAAATCCATGCAGTACTTTTTGAGTTTATCCCGGACATAGATACAGACAAACAGTCAAAAATCCAAAAAAACTATATTTTTGGTTTCGGTTTCGATTGTAGATCACACCCCAAGTATTCTTTTAAAAAAATATTTGTACAGTTTTGACTATCCCACCATTTTATTATATGTATATATATTATTGTGGCAGTCTCTAAGCTCTTTGCGAGAATCAAAAAAGAAATCCCTAAGATCTTGTGATTGCGGCATTTTCCTCAAAGATATCGTATTTTGCAATCATTACCTTATTACAGATTAAAAATATATGTAGCTAAAAATTTATGAAAAGCAATTTAAAAAATATGAAGCTAATTTTGAAATAGCTCTGTTTGCTTTATTTATTTTTTAATTAACTTTAATGGAAGAGTTTAACTAACTTTTAACACAATAACATTTTTAGAAAACTAAATTATTGCTGTCTTTGCATAACAGTATTTAAGTATGATTCGTTTATATCTAATTGACATCTTAATTCTAGTGCCACAATATCATCAAAAGTAACGGCACACATACTTAAAGCATCGTTAAATTAATGTTCCATAACTATAAGTGTATAACGTCACTAACGCTCCCATTACATGGCTTTTGATTTTACAGACGCAGTCGTAAATGCTATGACTGCTGTTGGTAACAAGTTCATCTATAATAATATCAAATGAAACATTATTATGTAGGTAATTAATAGAACTTAAATATAACTTAAAAGAAAAATAATTGTTTTAAAATACTATCCAACACTATCTAAGCATTTTATAAATAATAACAATTATTGTTATTTATAATATACTTATTCCTTTTTTTTATATGTAATATATTGAGAACTAGTAAATTACCGTTTGAAAAGGAACTAATAACTAAGGAAAGGTGTGGATTCTGGTATGGTTTTCTAGACCTGCCCCTCTAGCATGACTACCGAAACGGGATATGATAAAGCGATATATCGGCACTAACTGTCAGACTACTGTCAAACTCCACTGTAGTCTAACAGTTAATGCCGATATATCGCTTTATCATATCCCGTTTCGGTGGTCATGCTAGAGGGGCTGAACTTGGTTTTGCAGCGGTGTATCCTTGTCATTCTCTATATAGACTGAAAAGGGGGGACTGATGTTGGATTTGGTTTTGGGTTGGGAGAGTAGTGGCAGAATCGACAACAGTGTTTAGGTAATCACATGCATGTGTCCTGCCGTTGTGTTTATAGTTTGTTATAATAATGTACACTGGTACTTATATAATTATTTTCTATTTTTGTAACATAGTATCCATGTGTGGTTATGAGTAGTCATGCTCTCTTAAAAATCTCTTCGGTGGTCTCGTGTGAGGCGGGTCGTTGCGTTCCCTAAAAAATGGTTGAGCGAAGCCATGGCTGGTTCATGCGTCATGCTCGTGAACGGGTGCTGCCAGCGGAGATGAGTCTGCTCTTAATTCACTGGGTACTATTAATCGTTATACTAAATTTTAATCGTTCATTATTATTATTTTTTGCCTAAACAGTAGGACACGTCATTCCTAAACTTTGTTTTTTATATATATTTTTTTTATTTTATAGTCATAATTTTTATATTATTTGCATTTTTTTTGTTTGTAATGGAAAGTGACTTTATGAGTTACCTCATATTGAAGTCATTTTTCAATTTGACGACTCTGTATATAATACAGGGAGAAAAAAACAGCCCTTGCTGAGTTTCTTGCCGGTTCTTCTCAGTACAAGGTCTCCCGCCGTAGATTTGCGAACCGATAGCGTAGCTTTTCGACATTCACAAGTGCTTGTAACAGCCTAGACTGAATAAACGATATTGAATTTTGATTTTTTTAACATAGAGTGCTTATGCATATAAAATGGCAAAATATATTACAACGCTATTAAACTTCTAGATTAAATAAAATGTTATTTAATAGGAACATTAAAACTAGTGAATGAGGTAAGATTTCGATTCCCATTGTATTTTATGGAAAATATATTTATTTTTAAAGTTAGAAAGGTAAATCATGTAACATTTCATCACCACAAATTCTCCACAAAACAATTTTCCACTTTTTTTAATGCTTCCACTTATTTATTCCTCTGTCTAACTAACCTAAGCTTCCCCTGTCCAGCCGCGTCTGTCAGCGCCGGGCTGTATGTAGTATCTCATGAACCGTAATAGATTGGACAGTTGAAATATTCACAAAGTATACGTATTTCCATCCTGTACCAAAAAATAATAACATTCCATACAAACACGGCGTTTATGTTCTACCCTAAAAAATCTTGGTGTTCAAGTGTTTAGTATTTTACGACGGTGCAGCACCCTTCTTTTACGATTTCCACTCGCACTTGATTGGTTTATTTTTGTCCGCGTTTACAGCAGTAAATTATTGAATAAATATTGGTTCCAAGGTCAATTCTAGCGTGTTGTGATATGCATGCTACGTAAAAACATTCCATCAACCACAAACCTTAGTCCTTTAAGATTTTTCTTACTATGGCTATGCTTGCACAGTGGCTTCTTGTTTATATCATAGCTACGAGTATATCGCACAGCAAAAAACTGTAATCAATTAATAATTCGTTGAGATCTGCCGTTACAATAAGCAATTTTATTTTAATCATCATCATTTATTCGACAAGAAAGGAAAGCAGGAAAAAAAGCGTGGTCTACCGAAACGGTCCCTACTCAACACATGCTGCAGTCAGCAACTACAACACTGATCTTCCATAGTGTCGATGAGTGATCCAAAATGCTCATTAAATGAATACTATTGGGTCAAACTATAATAATAGTAAATATTATGGGTCCACATGGCAACAAATACTCATCAGACAAAAAAAGAATCACATAAAAACAACAAACCCGCCGAATCGAGAACCTTCTCATTTTTGAAGACGGTTTAAAACTATCCCGATTCTTAGCAGTCTCTCACCAGCCGATTGAAGATTGGATCTTTATTTAAAAACGAATAATTTCTTTATTTTATCCGTATCAAGCAGACTCCCATAAATTTTGTCTGAATAAATATTGTGTTCAAACAAATAGGTAATAAGAATACTTTGAACTGAGTTAACGATCTCTTTGTTCTCGATGAGCACATCAGTTCATTATCATTTTGTTCTTTGTGTGCCGGCGCGGCGCGTTATGTCAATTATTATGCTATCAAACAGCAGCCTTATCTAGGACTTCTTCAGTAAATGCCGCCTTTATTAAACATAACGTACACACTTAATGGCATCAAACTTGCAATTTTTTTTCGAAATTAAACACTAAAGGTTTTTTCTAATAAAGAAAATAAAGGAAGATAACGGATTGGAAAAGTCGTCTAGAGAAGAATAATTTAAACTTAATTATACCTTTATATCACTTTAATCTCGAAGATCTATTGGCTACATTCCTGATGAAGCTGTAGAGGGACCCTAAAATGGTGGCAAACAAGTGTAGCTGGAAGCAAAATCATTTATTACGTATAAACGCTTGCCCTAATCTTTGGAGCCCTAACCTAACAACCTTAGGTAGGTTGGTAGGTTAGAGCTGTCATTTTCAGAGAAAACAATAAAATATGGGTAAGTACTAAATAATAAAAATTAATACTCAAAAAAGAAGTGTTAGTGACGCGAGTTTTTCATTAAACACCAATATCAAAGCCACAAGAAACGGATAACGAATATCTTATCCATGTCATGGTCTCGATAAAAACAACAATCTAGCCCGATCTTATCACCATTATAATATCTTTGATTATAGTTAGGGAGAGTTATTAAAGCGAGTTCAATATTAAAAATAAAAAGATAATAGGGTGGGTTATATAGGACTTTTTTATGAAATAAAAACTGGGTTTTTTTATTTTAATCTTAGGCAGACCCATTTACAGTAAATTTACTAAATCTCGACTCAACTGAATAAGATATTTAACCCATAGATAATGTCAAAACTCCATTGTCAATTTAACATTATTGTAATGTCAAAAACCATTGTCAATTTGACTTTATTGTATTGGTTTTAGGTAAATTGAGATTTTGCAAATTTACTGGGAGTGTACCTTAAACCAATGTATTTAATTCCAAACGAAACACAATACGTAGTTTTTCAACACACTCGCTCAAAAAAAAATGATTTCCGGAGGTTGTATACATTGTTCGAAAGTTCAAAGTTTTACCAAACGCTTCCATACATGGCGCCGTGATTCTCTACAGTTTTATTTTTTTATTTCACACTAATCTGATCGGCGCTGCGGGTTACAGTTAGGTGGGTGATAGTGGGGATTGGTAGGTGAAGAGGGTTTGGAGGGCGAAAAGGAAATTAGAGTTTGAGAAGGGGATTGGAGGGTGTAAAGGAAGTGCGAAAAAGGGGATTTGAGGGTGTAAAGGTATTCGAGTGGAAAAGTTGTTTGGATTCGAGAGTGATAAGAGGCTTGGTGGGTGACAGTGGGGATAGATGGGTGTAAGGGGATTTGAGGGTGATAGTGAGGATTGTTGGGTGATAATAGGAGATAGGGGGGAGATAGTTGGATTGGTAGGTGAAAAGGGGATGCAAGGGTGACAGTCAGTTCTATTGGGTCATCCCGTAATAAAGAATCTCACTTCCAAGTTCGACACTTATAAATACATATATTTGTAAAATTGTTAACAATTCGAGATTGCATGTTATAGAATCATCGTGCTGAGCGGCTAAATGGTAGAGTCATCATAAGTAGAACAAAGTATTTTATAAGGTCGGAATTGTTTTTACAAGCTACGAATTGCTTCAATTCGATTAAAGAAATTTTGGAATTCGTTTAGAATCTTTGCATTTATCGAAGTTCTACTACGGCTCGTGTGGGTAGAGAGCAGGAGACATGTTTAGTGTTTTCTCAATATCCCCCACCTTTAGTGGGATGTGTAAATGTGTCATTGTATGAAGAGATGCTGACAATATGTGGCAAGTGTTTCCGGTAATAAAGGACCTAAGGCTCCCGTTACCAACAACATAAGCTTACAAAACATTTTCCTGCACCGCCCAAAGTCAACAAGGTCAATGCACTCTATCCCCTTAAAAAAGGTTTGCATTTGTACAGTGTATGTCATGCATGTATGAGTTTAGAGCGTACGCCGTCTTCATCCTCCCCTTCTCAGAGGATGATCACATCTGATAAAGCCTGTGAGGCCCTTATGGCCAAAGGCGTCTGAGTGGTTTAGTAAATATGAGTTAAACAAAACCCTGCCTGCGGCCTGCTGCTGTAGGGTATCAATGTGGAAATAACACCCGCTCCCCCCGGCCGGGAGGAAACAACAACAAAGGCGTACGGGCGTACACCACTGCAACTCAACGTAGGTGCCTACGTATACAGGGTGTTACAGAATTCCGAAATAAAATTTGTAGGTATGTATTCCGAAATAAATTTGTAGGTATCTGAGCGGGGTGCAGGGGCGCCTGGGGGAGATATGGGGGTCTGTTTAGGTAGTAGTAATAGTACACATTTATAGGGTTGTCATAGGCAGGTGTAAAGCGATATTTTTATTAATTTAATTAGAAAATAAAAGTGGTCTGAAAGGCGTCAAACCTTCGTAGGTAATTCTATACAAGGAACACAACCAAACCCTAGTTTTATTTCGGACTTTTGTCACACCCTGTATACCTAAATCATTTATTTTATGTCTGCACTATGGGTAAGTCAAGTGAACAGGTTTAAAGCATTGTTAATATTGACGTTCTAAAGACTACGGTGGCTCTCGCGTTTGACCTTGTTAACATTTATATCGTAAACAAACCTAGTGTCTTGATTTATTACGGCAACATAAAAAGATTCCATAGACACCTTGCGTACACAAACACACCTATACGTTAGTTGGATGTTTGTAACAAAGACAAAGTGTAGGTAACATCATCAGGTAGTATAATATAAAATCACTCCCAATAATATTTTATAAAGTGATTAAAAAAATATGCAATACACACTAGTGTCAAGATATTCGTTATTATCATCAGCTGATCAATAGACAATGAACAACCTCCTAGGACAGTTTACCGTATGGACGTTAAAATGCATTTGAAAATTATGATCCCTTCGAGTTTCAGTGCATCATTCGAAGCTCACAAGAACTAAGAAAACAGAACGACCCATGAGAAACTGGGAAATCGAGTATGAGGAAACAAAAATAAAAAATACATATACAATCTTCAAATACGAAGACATATGTTTTACGACTAGAATACTATGGGAATGCACTAAGCATTTAATAGCCTCCTCCTTCCCTCATTCCATTAAAGGCGGAAAATTTGTTATAACTTCACAAATAAGGAAGCCCTTGATAGTAACGACGGCGCTGTTTGAATTTATAATAAGCAATTATTCTACGAGTTTTTGCAGTCGATTAACTGAAACTATTTAATGTTGTAATAAGTCCACTGTTCATTGATAAAAAAACAGCAAGAGATTTTTAACAAAAGTATAAAAATAATCATGAATGAGATCAGATCAAAAAAACCTCGTGCTAAAGAAAAAAAAAGGAAATCCTAAAATAAACAATGCGCTCTCAGAAATTGCCAAGTAAATAAATGTAAATATAAAAGAGTTGTTCAACTCTTTGTTGTGTGTCTTGTTCATTGCACTTGTATGTGTTCGGTCAGAGCGGAAATACAAAAGTATTTTCGACTTTTAAAGAAGTTAGCTTGCGACCGTATGAGTTTTTGTTTCTCATTGGCTTTCAGTATTTCGTCTCAATCTTACAAAATATCAAGAATTAGTTTTTTTTGCAAAACTTCTCCGACCTTGATCTTTGATGCTAATATAAATTGTAATTCGCATTGCCTGTGATGGATAGGTTATAAATATTAATAACTCAAATGGATAGATTGTTTTCACAATATTACTTTTTGAGAATAATAGAATTCTTGATTCTGGAGCGGGGAAGGGAAAAGTCGTAAGTAAATGTCCAGGATTTGATAAGCCTGCATCTGGCAACCCCAGTCACTACCCGAGCAACCCTAGCCAGCGTGCCGGCGCACGTGATGTTGATTGCCGATAGTAATTGATCAGGAGCGCACCGCACGCTTATCGCATACCACTTCTATTCAACGTTAGATTCAAAGTGTCTATTACATTTTTTTTTATTAATTATTTAATTAGTATCATATTTGGAAGCACGAGAATAATGCTGAGTAAACGAACTGTTCTTCCCATTTTACTCCGTTAACACAATGAGAAATCTGTTAACACTATTTAAATGTGAAATGAACTATATTACAATATAAGTTATCCATGATTACAATAGTTTTAGCTTTTATCAGATTCATTTTTTTTATTGCATATCACATAAAGTGGTACAGAAGAATATAAGTAGAGAATTTAGCTAAACTAAAAAATATTGCAATATTGTTACACTTCATTTGTTACACCATCTTCGATTCTCCACGGTAAGTTACATTAATATCAAATATTTTTTAAACACTTACCATTATTTATAACTTTTAAATTATTTTAACAAACAATGACTGCAAGGCACACAACACGGTTACGTAGAACTACACCAACTTCTGTTCTATAATCGACTGTAATGATAACGATACACTAGTCACTCAGCTGCCTTCGAACTTGATAAAAATATTATCTTAATCAAGTATTGATAATGTCGAAGCCGCATTACTTATTTTTATGTAAACTTTCATTCGGTATCTCATTAGCAAACAATTAATTAAAGTAATGATTTTAGCCAGACAAATTCTCAAGTAAAATCCTTAGAGATGTGTTTGTTTATCGCAGACAGAACGTTAACTAATAAGCCAGTAATTTGAAATATCTCGTGGGTTCTTCATTGAACTTTTTCTTAGGATCTTGTTATTAGTTTTAACCATTACTGTAAAAATAACTTTTTCAACACATTTTCTCATAAAATGCATTTGCAAATGAACACATTGTTCGAAAATATAAATAACGGGCCATACAGCAGAACGTGCGGTAAAATTCATTACGCACGCTTGCACACATGGCACCGTGCGTATTCTTTAGGGTTTTTGTTTTTAATTTCGTACGAACTCACTTTAAAAAGAAAAAATGAGACGAAAGATGTAGTTCTTATTTTCATCACCCGCACGTGGCGCGCCATTTGGAAATGCGCGTCAATTTCTGATTAATTACTTAAATTATGTATATATTTTTTTTCAATTGTGTTGACAACGTTGTTTGACATTCGTGCGGATTGGTATTACAAACTCGTGACTATGTTATACCATAACCAACTTACCACACTAATATCATAAATAACCAATTCAACACATTTGATAAAAATGCATTTACGAAAGTATACAACCTTTCATTGTGCGAAAGTTCTAAATTATTATAGTTCTTAATTCATTAAGCACGCTCCCATAGATGGCACCGTACGTATTATTTAAGGTTTTTTTATAATTTCGATCAAACCTCTTCGGAATCGCTTTTAGTGTATACCTATGTATGTCTGTCTCACTTTAATACTAAAAAGAAAAAGAGACGAACGATGTAGTTCTAATTTTCAACAAAAACATTTGGCGCCATTTTCTTATTAGAAAAAATGCTTCATTATTTAAATTATGTATAATGATTTCTCGCACAAACTCGTAAATATGGTAAGCTTTTCCACTGTAGGAATAACGGTTTTCTTGATATCAAGAAACAAATAAAAAAAGAAATGGAGCCCCAACCTGGGGAAGTAATTTCCACCTTTGGGTGGTGTTGCGTTTCTGTTGCTGTTTTAAGTAATAGAAAAAAGGCCCTATGGGTTTGCGGAAGAGGTCAAGGTAAGGTACCCGCGAATGACAATGTAAGGTAACGCAAGTGGCTATAGGCTATGATAGACGCTCATCGAAGGTTGTTAGTAAGCATTACATAAGAACATAATAAAAAAAAATTACATTAATAATTTAATTTATCAAATTTCGAAAAAACTGTGAATGTTAGTTAGCACAGCTCTTTCGAAGGCGCAAATTTGTTTTCACACTATTGGTAACAATGACGTTTAATATTTAGACAGTTTATACGCCAACATGATTGCATTTTAAAATGGCACAAGTTGCCCCCGCCATAACTTCCCTAGGCAACAGCCGCCAATAGAGTGCACTAAAGTAGTATCTTTCACAAAGCTGATTTCATCTCGCTCTTTAGCCTCTATGTGTCAACGGTCAGCAACTGCCAAAATAAATAATCACTAAATATTTTTACATTAATTTCTTTAAAACTGTACTTACGAATGAAATGACACGTTTTTCTTATCTCTAACAGTTCGCGAGTATTTTGTGTACTATCCAAAAACATACATAGGGCTTTTTGTCTGAAAATACGTAAAATATTTACACGTTTTAGCAAAGTGTATCCGCGGCGAGAGAGCGTGGTCGACTGAATGTAAGTCGGGCAATTACCTGACTTTCGTATTGCTTAATTGTTGCGTGTATGAAGTATCTGTAACTTTAAAACATCATTGATTGGTAACTAAACTAACAACATACCAAGAAACTAGTAATGTGCAATTTATTGCAGCCAAACGCAATTTTTTGTCTGCGGTGAATGGATTATTACGATTCTTACAGAAAATAAGGAGTTACTAATAGTTTTCTTAAGCTGCAATGGAACTAAACAATCGAAATCATTAATGCAGGTAACTATGGCGCTCGACACGTGTTCAGCATATTGCAGACGAACAAATGCATGTATCTACAAAGTATCTAGACGTATATTTGAAACGCAAAACAATACTATGACGATATCAATTAAATTAAGAATTCATTACGTTTTAGTAGCTGGTAAGGTAGATCATTTACAGGATGGCGCAAAAATAATCACTCAATCGGAAGATGTTATAATTATTGTAAATATCGTCGTCGTAAGTCAATCATATTTCACATTTGTAAACTAGACAGATGCAGAATACGAACAGGCAAGCAATGGCGCACGATACTCCGCAGGAGCGTAAATATGTGTGATTTCAAGAACACGGTGCAAAAAACACACACAACACGATTTACAAATATTTGAAAATTATAATGAATATGGATAGCCACTTAACTGCTGTTTTAAAGACTATTATTGTAATTCTTATGACTCGTTGTAACTCCTCCTCGAATGCTTTAAAAAAACAAGGGGTTGAAGATAAGAACTATTAAGAATGTATACACAGGCAGCTCAGCAAAAGTAAATCTAGAAAGAGATGGAGATTCATTTAACATACAGAAAGGGGTAAGACAAGGGGACCCACTTTCACCAAAACTCTTCGTGGCAGTGCTGCTGGAGGACGTTTTCAGATACCTCTCTTAAGATTCGCTGATGACATTACCTTGCTCGCAAATTCTTCTCAGGAGCTACAAGTGATGCTTACAGACTTGGATACATACAGCAAGCAAGTAGGCCCTAATAGGAATGCAAACAAAACTAAAGCCATAACAAATAGAGAAAATGAAACAGTCATAGTAAACAATGTTAAAATTGCTTATGTGGTAAACTAAAGAAGCTATATCCCGAAAAGAGATTAAAAGTTGAATCGGACATGCATGGAAGAAATATTATTGGTCCTTGAAAGAAATAATGAAATATAGCAAAATTATCATCTCTCTTAAAGGAAAGCTGTTTAACACTTGTATTCTGATGTCAACGGGCAACGGATCGAAGCATGCTAGGCAAAAGAAATATATAAAAAGTCAGGCACAGCACCATTAGGAAGGCAACAAAAACTCGAGATTTCCTATTGACGTTGTGCAGTCTTAAATGGAGATGGGCTGGCCACATGATCTCTTATGTGAAGAAAATTGGAGCAAGTAAGTAACCTTAATACCCAAGAGAGGAGAAGAGAAGGAATGGAAAAACACTCAAGAGATGACATAGTTCAGTTAGCGGGGAAAACTTGAACAAAGCTAGCCAGGGAAAGAAGAAAGAAAAAGTGGAAAGAGCTGGAGGAGGCCTTTGCCAAAGGCAAACAAAGTTTAGAACAGTAATAAAAATGAACGCAATAAATTATTTTTATATAAACAATGTTGATCTCTGAATAAAGGCTATAAATAAATAAATAATTAAGCATAGCCAGTAAGATCGCCCCATTTGACCACCCCAGACATGTTTCTTTGGGGCTACTTGAAGTCTCGGGTTATTCCAACAAGCCTTACAGACAGACAATCGCAGCCCTTAAAGAGTCATCGAACAGCTGTTACCACCGGAAATCTTGTGGAAATCATGGGAACACGATAGAACGGGCACAAATATGTATCAACACTGGCGGCAAAAATTGACGGATATCATCTTTTCCACTAACCAGAAAAACATTTAAAGGTCCCAATATAGTCCAGTCAATGAAGGCTTAACTTTGCCATTTTGAGTTGATCACCTGCAACCAACGCGAAAATTTCCGCAAGGGTTCGTAGATTAATATACTAAAATTGCAGGGTGCTGCATTGACGGCAAAGGGTGAAAAAAAAAAGCCAAATGGTGCAAAAAAGAGTTTTTCGGCAATATCTCGCGACTGGCTGGAAAAATAGAAAAAGTTCCTAGTACAAAGTTGTAGAAAATTTAATTTCCTACAAAAAAGGTATCAACATATTTTTGCGCATCTCCCATAGTTTTTGCACAAAATGCAATTAAAGGTGCAAAATAAAAAAAGAAAATATATTGTTAATGGTTTTTTTTTTTTCATTTTTAAACGATCCTACGGGTCAAATTCAGCAATCACCACTTACTGAAATATTTAAGCATGAGTTTTCGGCAGTCCACTGGAATGAAAATTGACTACCGAAATGGTAAAAAAATGACCACCAAAATAATACAGCCAAGAACATCGCCTTTGTAGTAGAAGGGTTCCCTATTTTGAATTTAAATAAATTTCCTTATTCTTTGTAAATATTTTTGTTTATTATTTTTTAATAAGAATTATTAATGAAGAATTAATTAATTGTTACTCCTATTAATTATTATTAATAATTATAATTATTAATATGTACATTTTCAAAATAACGAACAAAGCGCGTTTAGAAAGCGAGAAGTTTATTAGTTAGTAAATCGTCCCCTTAGTGCCAAAACTGATTATCTGCACTTTTCCGCTACTGAACTTTTATAATACCAATCGACCCGTGTCATTAAGCCGCAATTACAGGTAAAACCCATTATGCTCTACGACGCATACTTCCTGAAATAGCTAATGAATAAACAGAATAAAGTTTTAGTTATGTATCTCATTTTAAGTGAACTGTCTGTGTAAGTTCGTATGAGAAATAAATTCTTTAAACCTAATAACTGCAAATTATTTCCAAAATTCTTGATTTAAAACCTAATAAACCCATTCAAAACACTTAAGTTGGTAAATGTATTACCGCTGAAACCAAATTTCGGATTTAAACTCATTTTTCATGTAGGCACTTAGAATAAATATCCTGTGAGTATCCTGTAATTGGCTTTGACTGTTTGAATTTTACCAGATATTTTAATTTTACTAGATGAAGTAAAAACTAACAAATCTGTCGCTTTGTGCAAAAAAATACATATAATATGTTTGCGTTATATTTGAGGCAAGTAAAAGAGGATAGACCGAATCGATCGACAGGTCACCTTCTAGCGTACGTGACATATATCTGAGGTGAGGCTATCAATAAGCGAGGAGAGCCTTTGGCTATCAGCCTTAACATCGCCAAGGCTTTGTTGGGTCTGGCACATAAGTCTTCTCTCCAAGCTTCCTGGATACGGTCTGCCTACTCTGTTCTGTGCCTGAGTGGCTGACTTCCTGCATGAACGTCAACGGACGGCGACGAATGTAGTTCGCAGTTCATGTCAGTGAATGTCGGTATTTCTCAAGACTCCGTCCTATCCCCTACACTCTTTTTGCTGCATTCAATGATTTAATTCCTCTTGAGAATATTCATTGCTATGCAGACGATAATACAGTGCATGCGGGATATTTTGGATACGCAGCCGCTGGACAGGTTGAAACCAAAGAGAAACGGGAGAATCTTGTCATTGAACTCAATCAAGATTTGGACTGCATTTCGGAATGCGGTACCAAGCACTTGGTTAAGTTCATTACCAAGAAAGCCCAGGTCTGCGCTTTCACGGTAAAACTAACGTTTTTTCACGCCTGAGCAACTGTGCTTGTTGTACATGACGTAAGTACGGTCTTGCGTGGAATATTGTTCGCACCCCAGAGGATGGTTCCGCCAAGGACTTTTTTGATGCTTTGGATAGGTTACAGCGGCGCGCGATCCGCAGCATTGGCGATAAAGGGGTGACTAAACACCTCGAGCCTCTTCAATTACGCCGTGCTGTGGCGTTATTAAGCGCTTTTTATCGTCTATATCATGGCGCATGTTTTGAGAAGTTATTGTCCCTTAACCTACCTTCCCCTTTCCTACAGAAATCTACACGCGCTGGCCTACGTTGTAACCGACTAACTGTGAACTACTATTCCTGTGTAGCATAGCTGGTGTGGCAAGTAATACTGCTGTACCAGCTATCTTCGCGTCTAGACTCCTCCGTCACCTAACCTCTGGTGGAGTCATTTGTCGAACCTATTTATAAAAAAAATATCTATAGCAAAGAAAAAAGATCTTGATGATTTGTGCAACAAAGGTGTCATACCTGAAGAGTACCATGGATTATACAGATCTTTGGCTACAAAAACAAGGCAATCTGATCGTTTTCCTTCAGAAACCATTCTGATGACTCATCATGTGAAAGCGAGTCAAGTGCAGATGAATAATACTGATTTTTTTACACTTATTTAATTAGGAATACTATCGGCCGCCAACGAATTCGTCCGCTTTAACTTTAATATACATTTTTGAACTAGATATTTTAGATAGAAATACTACTGCACCCGAAATATCGAACCTACAGTATCTAGATAAATGTACATCATAAACCGAAACTATTTAATATACCTATATAGACTCAAGGATCTCTAAAAACTTATCGATGTATCATTTCGTCGATACTTTCATTCTCTGGACTCTTATCGGCATTACTGTCCACCGAATCAATTGTCCCGATATCACTGAAATGATATACTTACTATTTGGCGGGAATCCACAATGACGTTGTTGCGCGTGCGTGTGCTCCAGCGAAGGCGGACTGGCTCGAAGTGAGCACTGACAAACGGGACACAACAACGCAATGTAGACGAACCTATATCACAAAAATGATAACTTTTTCCAGGACAAAAGTTGAGTACTTGTTACATGTATATGGAAGAAGGTAAACAAACAGTAGTAGGTTTTGTTAATAGGCTATTTTATATATTAATGATATAAAAGTTAATTTCAATCGAAAAAATAAATGTAACTACAGGGGAAGTAATTTTACGAGAGGAATTAGGTTTCAGACAGGTTCCCGTGATGATAAATGCCACTTCGTATTTTTTTATTTTATGGAATAGAGCCCATTACTCAATAATTCTTTTTGACAAGGTTGAGAAGTACCTACTTAAATAAGAAAAAAAGTCAAAATCATTTATCAGCACATTGCACTGCCGCTCTGAGCAATGCCGTGTATTTTTTTGCTTGGGGAGTTCACCTCTACATGATTCATTGGGATTTAATTAATATGTATCGGGCAATTTTTTATTACCTTTTTCATATAATAATCTTGACAAAAAAAATATTTCAATTTTATTATATGATAATGTATAAGAATATGTATTGCATATTGCAAATATATGTTTTAAATGCAAATTTTGCGCTGAACACGATGAAATAATAATAAATGTTAAAGTTAAATTGAAATAATTTTTTTTATCAAGTTTATTTTTCGTTATCTTTCTTAGTGGTTATCATTTTAAACCAAATACGCAGAATAGTTCACACAGTAATGTTTATTAGTGATTAATTAAAAAAAATAACATTGTTGCCCAGCGCGCGATTCAACAATGAATGAATAAAAGTGAGCAACTCACTCCCTAGCGCGCGATCTGTGTACGGAAGAGACGGTTAAACATGGATAGCTGATTTTAGCTGAAGCATAAATTTTAAAGTAACGATATCTAACGCTAATAAATTGTAGTGGAAGAAAAGAGTAAGCACCGATAATCGATTTTAGCTGAAGTAATTTATAAAGCGTTGAATAAAAGTTATTAAGTAAAAACTAATTGAAATTCGGTATCTTATTCAATTGCCTCAAACATTACGCAAATATACTATATATTTGTTTTTGAAAAAAGCGACTTAGATCTGTTCATTTTTACTTCTTCTAGTAAAATTAAAATATCTGGTAAAATTCAAACAGTCAAAGCCAATTACAGGATACTCACAGGATATTTACTCTAAGTGTCTACATGAAAAATGAGTTTAAATCCGAAATTTGGTTTCAGCGGTAATACATTTACCAGCTTAAGTGTTTTGAATGGGTTTATTAGGTTTAATTTAAATCAAGAATTTTGGAAATAATTTGCAGTTATTCTGTTTATTCATTAGCTATTTCAGAAAGTATGCGTCGTAGAGCATAATGGGGTTTACCTGTAGATGAGGCTTAATGAGACGGGTCGATTGGTATTATAAAAGTTCAGTAGCGGAAAAGTGCAGATAATCGGTTTTGCCACTAAGGGGACGATTTACTAACTAATAAACTTCTTGCTTTCTAAGCAATTCTGTATTCTAAAATCTGTATTTTTTTGCACAAAGCGACAGATTTGTTAGTTTTTACTTCATCTAGTAAAATTAAAATATCTGGTAAAATTCAAACAGTCAAAGCCAATTACAGGATACTCACAGGATATTTATTCTAAGTGCCTACATGAAAAATGAGTTTAAATCCGAAATTTGGTTTCAGCGGTAATACATTTACCAACTTAAGTGTTTTGAATGGGTTTATTAGGTTTTAAATCAAGAATTTTGGAAATAATTTGCAGTTATTAGGTTTAAAGAATTTATTTCTCATACGAACTTACACAGACAGTTCACTTAAAATGAGATACATAACTAAAACTTTATTCTGTTTATTCATTAGCTATTTCAGGAAGTATGCGTCGTAGAGCATAATGGGTTTTACCTGTAATTGCGGCTTAATGACACGGGTCGATTGGTATTATAAAAGTTCAGTAGCGGAAAAGTGCAGATAATCGGTTTTGCCACTAAGGGGACGATTTACTAACTAATAAACTTCTTGCTTTCTAAACGCGCTTTGTTTGTTATTTTGAAAATGTACATAGGTGTAACAATTAATTAATTCTTCATTAATAATTCTTATTAAAAAATAATGAACAAAAATATTTACAAAGAATAAGGAAATTTATTTAAATTCAAAATAGGGAACCCTTCTACTACAAAGGCGATGTTCTTGGCTGTATCATTTCGGTGGTCATTTTTTTACCATTTCGGTGGTCAATTTTCATTTCAGTGGACTGCCGAAAACTCATGCTTAAATATTTCAGTAAAAATGGAAAAAAAGCCATTAACAATATATTTTCTTTTTTTATTTTGCACCTTTAATTGCATTTTGTGCAAAAACTATGGGAGATACGCAAAAATATGTTAATACCTTTTTTGTAGGAAATTAAATTTTCTACAACTTTGTACTAGGAACTTTTTCTATTTTTCCAGCCAGTCGCGAGATATTGATGCAAAACTCGTTTTTGCACCATTTAGCATTTTTTTTTCACCCTTCGCCGTCAATGCAGCACCCTGCAATTTTAGTATATTAATCTACGAACCCTTGCGGAAATTTTCGCGTTGGTTGCAGGTGATCAACTCAAAATGGCAAAGTTAAGCCTTCATTGACTGGACTAATAAAGATTTCCATCACTCAAAATCTTTTTTTTTTTAATTAGTATAAAGTGAAACATACAAAATTTGATTCACACTCACAATGCCAAATAATAGTTAAAGTCAATGACACTCGATAAAGCCCCATCGATTAAGCTTTTAATAATTCAATCCCTGTTTCTAACAACGGCCATCAGACCGTTGGTTACCGTTAATATAATAATAGTCTTTAGACTATGACGATAAAGTTCATTATCAAAAAATATTACATATGTACTTCACTGAACTACCTTGAATATCAGTTCCACTCGAAGGTTTCCCAGCAACCTTGTCCAGGACGGTCATTGTCAAAGGCGCATGTGTCCATTCAATGCCGTTGTTGTTATCGACAGAACACTTCCTTGAAAATGAAAAGAGATCCAATTATGTGGAATATGTTTACCTGTCTTTTCTTTTTCACTGTTACGAATTGTACAATTATATTGGAAGCTGATTGTATAATATGAGAACAAAGTGCATGCGTTTTCTCCAAAAACAAATTGGATACTGGCAACAGTGTTGCCAACTCTACGTCTTTTTACGTAGATCTACGTATTTTAGACCTTTTCTGCAAACCTACTAACTTCAGTCCCAAAATCTACGTACTTTCTTCAATTTTTTCAAATTTGTAAAATAACTTAATTCACTAGAATAAAGAAGAATATTTTCTGTTACTTTACTTAAAAACTATACAAATGTTTATTGTTCATAAAGATGTATCTAAAAACTCTTGTAGAATACGTTCCTGTTATTGGTTTTGTTGACTAAATTAATGCTGGACGCAGGATTTGTGAAAGCAGAAACGACAAAACTCTTTGACTTAGTAGGTACATTCATAACCTTAAAAATTGTATTTTTAAATTTTAAATATTATTCAATGAGTACTTACAAAATGACTTTCAGTCGATGAAGTTACAGGATTTAGCAAGATTTAAACATGTGTTCATGTGTAAGTATGTTTATTTCTCTTGGCAATTTAAACCACAACTTTTCTAGAGTCTTTTACCAAGTGTATGATGATAACTACTATATTTTTCATGTGATCTATTAGAAATCATGGTTTTATAATATTAACTCAGAAAATTTATTTTCTACGTGCTTGCGAGTGTTTGTTTACAAATTTTTTGACGTCATAGCATAGATAAGTATATAGATAAATAGCGTTTTTGTATGTCTTCTTGGTAAAAAAAAATACATTTTTTTCGGTCTGATAGAACAATTATTAACAATTTAAAACATTATTCCAAAAAATGTCAAATAGCCTATTTAACAACAGTGTATCCTTGTCATTCTCTATACAGAATGAAAAGGAGAGACTGATGTTAAATTTAGTTTTAAATTTAGAGAATCATGCCAGAATCGACACCCACCAGTGTCTGTGTCTGATGGTAAATGTCTACCACAGCATGGTAAATGCTTCCAATGCAGCGACTTCTCCAAGAACTCTTTGTTCTATGTCCGTTTTTAAAGAAATTGTATAACAAAATACTCGTTTTATTCAGTTTCACCTAGCTTCTTCATTTCACTCAGGAAAAAGTACGTAGATCTACGTACTTTCCATATGCAAAATTTACCAATTCTACGTAATTTTCTCATCGGGCCTACGACTTTTTCAAAATCCAAGTTGGCAACACTGACTGGCAATCAGTAGGCAATAGCTGCGCACAAAACGACAACAATAATACAACTTTTCTCTCATAATTAGCAGTTTATCTGATACTAGGAGATATTATCGAAAAAGAATCAGATTTAAATTATGTAAGATTTCTGTAAGTGACATTAGCCAAATAAATGTATAGCAACAAAGTTTAGCTTAAACTATGTCCTGCGTATTAATAAAGAAGACAAAGCTTGGATTACTTACTCTATGTTTTGTCTATGTTTGTTGAATGACAAATGATAAATAAATGATATGAACAAAACACGGCGTAACTAGTCTAATCTTATTCCTCATTTATTAATAAGAGGGTGTAAGTAAAAGTAGGTCCGTCGGCATAAATTAATTAATTGTACAAAATCCATTTAATTGTGACTACTACTTGAATATATTATTTCACATCGTGAAGAAAAGTCATGGTACTCTATTTTGTATGTAAAAAGAGTGCCAAACAAACATATGGCCTACCGATGGTAAGCGCCAACCAAAGCTTTAGAATGGACACTTGGGGTATCAATTATACTAGAGAATGTTGAGTGCCCTGATCCCATACCTTACCTCGTGGAATCTTAGAACTTTACTCATCAAAGAAACAAACCACCAAAAGGAAATGTTATTTTACTGTGGTCTAATGTAAGGTAAGCTTTAATTTGTGCAAAAAATCAGCTCTATCTTAATCTCTATTCCTATACCTTTGCCTCCTCTATTTATATAAATTACGAATGTTTATTGTAAACCACAAATTTTCTAATTATTATTATTATTGACATATTTTTAAACATATTATCTAGGTACTTAGAAAAATAACATTAACAATGGCTGAAAGATGATTCATAGCCTCTAAAGAGATTACCAACGCAATAGACTACATAGCAACTCAAATATATTTTATGTCGGCAGTGCGTGCGCCTCTTGATAAAATAGTACCAGTTATGCCAATTACCAGCACACGTATCTCACTGGAGATGATTGTATTGCGAAACTATTCATGAAATAGTAGAATGGTTCTGCTGTGATCCTCTTTATTTATTTATTTTCATTTTTCATTAAAATTCACAGTCACCTGACTTTTGCCTTGCAGCTTAAGGCTAGGAAAATTTCGACGCGACTAATAGGGCCGTGGTAGCATAATAGCGAAGGATGCGGGTTCGAGTCCCGTCCGCTGCCTGGTCCGCGTGGATTTTTTTTTCTAGTAAACTTTTCTTTAGAGTTGTAGATTTTTTAGAAAATAATCAATATTTTACAAAGTAACTGTGACATTTTTGGTTCATCTGCCGTACTTTTATTAATAAATAGACCTATATTTATTCTTTAAATAAAATTCATTAAATATATAACAAAAAAGTTGCCTCCCCTTTCTTGGATCAAATTGCCCAGTTTACAGAGAATCAGCCACTTAATAAAGAGCTCTCATGCTTAACAATAGATTAATTTATCTAATAATAAAACCAGCCCAATAATTTTATTTTAATGAAAAATAGGTTTTCTGTATTGCATATGACATCCTGCACTCACCTAAACTCTGTCAAAGTAGTTCACAAATGAGGAGGTTAGGAACAAAAAGTGTCATTTATTTGCTCTAACTGTTTTTTGTAATCGGCTCAAAATGTTAAATTCCATCTGTAACTCCCAAGATTTTGTTCAAAAACTCAGTAGTTTCATAGAAAAATTGATATGAACTGCTGTTTCTGGAACAAAAAGTTACATTTTTATTCAATCACAGTGATTATATTAATAATCACAGTGATTATATTAATAATCACTGTGATAAATCAAGAATTCAAGTATTAACTTGAATTCAAAAAGTGACATATACTTAAGAAATATGTTTGATAAGTCTTTAGTCTGTTCAAAGTCAAACTAGGAACCAGATTGTGGAGAATTATATGTATAAGAAATAAAAATGTTTTCTGTGAATCTATTTTTATTTTCATAATGAATGTTTGATAAGGTAACATTTTTTAGACAGTGAGTTTCAAAAGGTGTCATTTTACAAAATATTTGTATCAAATAGTGACATTTGCATGCTATTGGATCAAAGGGTGTCATTTGATATGTATTTTTTTATTTCCAAGTTCCAAAACTGGCAAGATAACCTTTTTATTACAATTAATTTTATACAGTAATTGACACATATATGGATAATAAAAAATGCTTAGAACAACTTCTCAATTTACTCAAAAAGTTAAAAACTGTAAATGACACTTTTTGTTCCTAACCTCCTCAAATGAAAAATCTAAAATGTTTTTATTTACTTTATTTAATATGTTAATTTCTATTGATTTATTTATATAGCCATTATTCAGAGATTAGCTCTGTGTGCCTTTTGGCATAGGCCTCCTCCAACTCTTTCCACTTTTTCCTCTCCCTAGTCAGCCTTGTCCAAGTTTTCCTGCTAACTGAACTATGCCGTCCTCCCATCTCTTGTGTGGTTTCCCTTTCCTTCTCTTTTCCTCTCTTGGGTACCATTAGGTTACTGACTTGCTCCATTTTTCTTCACCTCTTATCATGTGGCCAGCCGTTCCATTGCCCGTTCACATGTTTTTAGTTTATTTTCCTGGTATTTAGTCAACGCCCAAGTCTGGCACACATATGTTAGAATAGGGAGAATACAGGGGGTAAACAGCTTTCCTTTAAGGGAGATGTTAATATTGCTATTTAGTCTTTTACATAATAAATTTTAACATTGTTTACTATTTCTTGTCTTTTTGTTTTCACTGGCCCATTTTTGCTTTTGACATTTGGAATCCAATCCTTCCTGTCAGTCAAATATTTTGAAGCCTTCTTAACACCTCCTGACCTAATGATTTGTTCTTCAAACTTTTTAATCTATGTGCCTGTCTATCTTTCCTCAGCTTATTTCTTATTTGCATTTTTCAAATGTATGTTATGCTCTGTCGTATTTCTTTAGTTTTGTGATTGATATTGATAAGTTTTGCCCTTTCCCTTTTGTAGTTGTAAAGTTTCTTCGGATATTTCATTTTTGTTTCCCTTAGTATAAAATCATTTTGCTTTGGTATTTCCTTGCTCATCATTTTTTCTAGAATGTCGTATTTGGTTATAATTTTTATTTTTAAGCATGTAACTGCTTGATGTTTAAATCTAAAGAAAATATAACAAGAAAAAATTCCATGCACACCACTGTCCTATTTGGATTGGATATCCAAGTTGTTCATTGATATAGTTCAAGTCTCTGTTGTATGTCTGTTGTAAGTCTTTGAATGTCCCATTCGGATGGTGTGGGTGTTTTATTTGTATTACGTCTCGACTTTTTTGTTGGGAACAGTTTTAATTTTGCTCTCACCATCATCCCATGGTTAGTGTTGAAATTTAGATTGCTGATTACTCCACAGTCCTCAAAGGATTTTTTGTTGTATAAGCAGTTTTTATATACTTTCCTAGGCTTTTATATACTTCCTTTTATAGGCTTCCATATATACATTCAACTCAACACATAACAAAGATGCAGCGGGGACAGTAAGTGCATGTAAATATGTACTAATAAGGACATACTGGTAAGAGAAAATACTTCCATTATGTAAAATTCAGGTAAAGGCTATAAATAAGAGGTTAATTGGACCTACCTTCTAAATTCAAGAAAATCATTGGCAAATAGTTGGAAATTTCAATATATAGAAAACCCAAAGTAAGGTTTGATTTTGCTTGGACCCCCCTTGCAATTAATGCCTTTCTGGCGAGTCTATTGAAGTAGGTCTGGTGCCCGAGTACTTTTTAAATTTTATTTTGATCTATTCATATTGCTTTAAAACAATTTTTGCTTGAAAATAATATATTTTTTATATGACAAATGGAAACCTTACTTAGGGACCGTACCCATTTTATGTAACCCATTTAAAAACAAAGTATGTACTCATATTTCATCTAATTAAAAAATCCAGTTTATAGTCAAAAGAGCTGGACAATATTCCAGACGTCTAGAGTCTAAAACTCAGACATGTCATAGATGGTAACTCTACCTCAAACCTTTACTGCCTTATTACAAAACACAGACTAAAGTTAAACCTGAACTAAAACTGATGCTGACACTTTTGTATACTCAAAAAAGACAGAGACACCATTAGGTTCAAAGCAATACTAATGTTAGTCAGTGTTTTAAATTCAAAAAAGACAGAGACACCATTAGGTTCAAAGCAATACTAATGTTAGTCAGTGTTTTAAAATAAGGCTGACATCATTATGGTACTATATCTGTGCAAAATAATGCAGCGTAATGGCTACCAAAATTTATGGAACTGCCCAAGACTTGTATCTTAATTTTGGTGGTTTAGATGGTGTTAGACAATTGACCCCAAGTGTGATGTAGTGTTACATGACTATCAATAATCAAGGAATTAGCACCATTTACACCAAGCCTTTAGCTAAATATAATTTATTAAAACATTTTTATCATAACCTCAGTAAGATACAAAAAATCATATCACAATTATATGGATTGCAGGTGAATATAAGATGTATAGTACTACATACTTATTTTCTTCAATTTTTAAATATGGTTTTTGATTATTGATCTTCTAATATTTTACAATCATAAGTGAAAAGCATGATGTTTATTATTATGGTGTTTCAAAGGGCTGATTTATACCTTGCAGTATTTATAAATCTACAGCTTTTAAATACAGAAGATGTTGTAAACAAATGTGTGAATTCTGTAGTCTCCTGTGCCAAACATACATCATCTATCTCTGTACTTACATCTTGTTTTATTCTAGATACAACATCCAAATGTTCTTAAAGAAAACATAACCTCACAGCACATTGAGACACAACATACTTACCCTTGAAAATGTTCTAAGTCGATTGATTCTGGGATTCGAAGGCACGTTATTCAAAGACACCTTGGACATCTTCCACTATTTAGAGTCGTCTCAACAACGAGAGAAAATAGAATGTCTTGTCACCTTTCAAGCACAGGCTGGCACTGTTCGAACGTTTAGTAATAACAAGTTCATGAGAAAGAAAATTTTAAATCAGACTGAGCATTCGACACACCTTGCTCAATTTTATTAAGAAAAACAAAAGTTAATTTTGACAGCAATTACACAATCCCATATTTAAAAATTACCTTAAATATTTTAATGAAAACACAAAACATTTAATAACATTAAATTACAATTACATTGAGTCTAAATTTATAAAATACAGAATAAAAACAATGTTCATATAAATTTTAAAGTCACTTTAGTCTATTCAATGCTTTTGACGTTTTGTTTCACACAGCGAAAACGCGAAACGAAGCAAACGAGAACCGCCTCTGACACTGCCAAGCCGACAACTGTCAAACACGAACAACAAAACGAATTAGCACGCGCGCGCCAAGAATTTATGGCGCGTTTATGAGAATGTCACTAGAATAATTTAAATGATTTTATGTAAAGTTTTAAATGATTATAGCTGGTATTAAAACTTATCTAACTATTTAATACGTGGATAGAAAACCTACCTTCCTAGCAGGAATAATTAGATTAAGTTTCATATAAATACAAAACTAAATAGGTATGGTTACTGAATTTAATAGAAAATAAACCTCTATCTTGTGATTTATCACGATCGACTTAAAAAAAATTTAGTACCTACTTACGTACATATTTCATTTCTTTATTATTGGTGAAAGAATATCAAACTTAACTTCATAAATTATTAAATGCTATCAAGAATTTTAATCAATAGTTAATCTCGTAACAGTGACAGACAACCGTGGTGTAAAAGTCCATAATAGTTAACATTATAGACAAGTTCCTATTTATCATTTTGAACAGCAGCATCCTTTGTACACTACATACACACGCAACTAAAATGATCATATAAGCTGAACATTTAGATTTATACATATTAAATATTTTTTACAAGCCCCTGACTATCATTTATCGACTATTTCACATATAGTGAACACAATCATCACAGTTCATGGAGGATTTTATATTTCCTATATAAAAAAAAACACAAGAATCCACCCAAACATAGTGCTGTGTGTATTTTGTTAATATTGTGCTATATTTATGAGAGGTGTATAAGGTATATGAGATGTAAGAGAGGTATGGCATAGCGCATTTTCCGCTCGAATTATAACGTCCGTCTGGGAAAGTAACCTCCACCTTACTGCAGTTCACAGTAAAATGACAGTACCTTTTGGTGGTGTTGTGTTTATGCCGGTGAGGTTCCAGGACCCACGGGTTAGGGGATTTGGTCAGGGTAGGCCACGGTGTAAGTGATATTTTTGGTATCGCAAACGTCTATACTATAGATGGTAACGGCTACCACAGCCTATAGACTCTATAGGCTATGGTAGCCGCTTACCATCAGGCGGGCCATACGCTTGTTTGCCACACTTTTAACATAAAGAAATTAAATAAAACTAGTTTTTACGGGTTAATGCACGAAACTTTATTTATTTATTGACGTTTCGCAGCCTTTTCAGGTCTGCATCGTCAGAAAAGGCTGCGAAACGTCAATAAATAAATAAAGTTTCGTGCATTAACCCGTAAAAACTAGTTTTATTTAATGAGTGATGTGCGTGATAACCTTAGAAACAAATAAAGAAATTAGATATATATTCTCTTATTGGTATCTTATTTATACATTGGATAGTACCTATCACCTAGGTACATTGGTGGAATAATTTATTACTTAGTAATTAGAAAGTAAACCAATTTGAAGTCCATAATGGACAGCTGTGTTCAACGTCAGTGAATTGTTAATCTTAAGTAGGTTTTCATTTATGATCACAACACAAGTACATACAAAGCAAAATCTCATTTTACTTAAAATTAAGTAAAAGTAATATAAAGCTACACAACTTTCCTTCTCTGTACCTGTGTCATGAAAGATAAAATGAAAAAATAAAACCAGTTCAGGGGATGTTGCGCTTCTCTATTATCTTTAAACCATCAACAATCGCACATTTAAAATGAATATTTATTATTATTATTATATTTTTTATATATATTTCAGGCTGTCGCAACTCTATTGTTGCCAAACTTGCCAATATTCCTTATTCATTTAAACAAACGAAACTTATAAAAGACTGTATTACCTACTCAAAAGCGATCAATAGCCATGGCCCCATTAGATCATAGAAGTACCTACACAAAGCACCGTCAGTTGTCTGCATTGAAAACATTTAATCAGTCAGCTGCACTTTCTACAATGTCGGTGGTACCTATTAATTTATTTTACGTAATGTCGAGAAGCGCAGTCACTCACCAGCGATCTTTCTGTCGGGTTGACTCTAATGTGGGAGTCGTCGTCATCGTCTGGATTGCATTCAGTCCCTGCAGCTTGGCCCATGGTCACGGGGCAGTTGGTGGGCCGATCGGAAGATGTGCCGGGTCGGTGGGAGCGACCGAGCGGCTGCGACCGGCGGCGGCGTTGGGCCGCGTAGCAGCCCGCGCGTCTGTCGCGCGTCCACTGCCGCGCGGCAGCTATGAAGCCTTTATACAACTTTTAGGGATGCGTGAGCTTATCGACAGATTGAGCTTTTTCTCTATAAAATACAAAGTACAATAAAAGTCCTTTGTGAATGTCTTTTTATTAATTGATAACCTCCTCGCATAATAGATTTAGATTATTGTGTAATAGTATAAAGTAAACAATAGTTTTGTATCTGTAGGATAAAGATATTTATTGTACAATTAAACAAACAATATTAGTATTGCAGCTGATTTTATAGTCATACAGAGAACGGGAGCTGATTTGATTACAGTGGTGTATCGTACGATCCACTCCACTTTGTCGCTTAAAATACAGTTGTTGTCGTGGGGTGGCGGTGAGTCGAGTCGACAAGTTGTAACTAGCTCGAAATGTACAAGTGCAGTGCAAGAATAAAGTGTTAATATTAAGCCGTGCTTTAATAAGAGACTCCACAGTACCTAATTCATATCTATAGTAACCTTATCCATAGAGTTATCCTAAACTGGCCGTATCTTTAAAATCCTTGTTCGAAGTAAAAGTTCATCGACAAACTTTAAGCCCGAGTCTAGCTCTAATTCGGTCGATACAGCGGGCGCAAGTCCGCTCAGCTGGGACCTGTGACAGTTGCCAATGCCAGTAAGATAAGTAGAAACATAACAACGATTCGACTGAGAGCGATTAATTTTAATTTTTGTTAATGGAAAGCACTCGCAGAAAACTACGCTCTAGCACTTTTGATGTCAAGACTCAATAAATCGCATCATTGTGTAATTTTATTTTCCCTGATAGTAAATCTTTATGTAAATAATTTTAAAAATTCAATATGTAATTTTAAATTTATTATTGAACACAATTTGATGAAATTAATATTATTGTCCCATCCTATTAGATTATCTTATGTATTGAGGTTAAATGATGAAGAAAGGATACTACACTAGCCACTAACTAATCAATCTATATACAGCACCGAAGACTTGTCTCGCTCGCCATCTCTAAGGTCGCGATGAGTTTTCGCTATCGGTAGAAAACCATCCACAATGGAAACAACGACGGTATAGTAGAACAGCTCGAGGGAAAACGTCAATGCTGTATGTTATTTTTTAAAAAAGTAAAATACAATCGTTCAGCACTTTCTAATGTGGAAAGTAGCCCATCGGACGAAAAAAACACCACAATTTAATCTCTAACTACGCTACAAACGCTTTGGGCGCTAACTCCTAACCGATCATCCTTTGTGAGTTGCACTACAGAGCTAGTAAAAGTAAAATTTTATTATCAATTAAAATAATTCAACTAGTGCAATCAACGGATACAACCTATTTTTACATAACCGGTACTTTAACTAAACAGTTAAAGTAAATTGATGTAACTCACGCAGTAATTTACATTCTATTTCTCTTCCTCACCAGATCAGTCCACGTCAGTCCCATTATATCTTAAACTTGTTACATCAGCTCAATGAACTGAAAATATATTGGAATATAATGACAAAAATATTGTTTTAATCAGCTAGTTTTAGGTATGACAATATTGACAATACTACATCAAATAAAACTAGTTTTTACGGGTTAATGCACGAAACTTTATTTATTTATTGACGTTTCGCAGCCTTTTCAGGTCTGCATCGTCAGAATAATTGACCTGAAAAGGCTGCGAAACGTCAATAAATAAATAAAGTTTCGTGCATTAACCCGTAAAAACTAGTTTTATTTAATGAGTGATGTGCGTGAAAACCTAAGAAACAAATAATACTACATCACTTTAACAATCTTTTTATAATTAAAATAGCACAAACATTAACATTATTAGGAACTACTTAATTTAAATTTCACTTTAATTAAATCAGTCGATTGTAACACTGAGTCCCGTATCTAGGGTACTCTGTTACAGGACAACTTAAAATAATATGAAATGAACAAAATGAGAAAAAGGATTTAACTTCTAATAAATATTAAACTTCTTCAAAATATTTTTTGGGAAAGTAAAGACATCAATCTGACGTTTGGTCTTTCTTTCTGCAATCTTTGTAATGTCATAAAATTTACGTGCTTTATTGCTGCCTTTAGAAGACTAACACCACATTCAACTATCAAAATCGCTTCTGCCATATATTTTTCACTGTGAAAACCATAATCCGTCTTCCTCTTAGGATTTGCACCATTTTCTTTTAATTCCTTGAAATAGTACAATGTCACACAGTGCCTGGGGGGGACAAAGCCGAGCGCGTCCGTGGGCTTTAGCTCTAGATACCTAAAGAGCTAGCTAAAGAGGTACTCAAAACGCTAAGCACTCTAGACGTGAATAAAGCCAGTGGGCCTGATGGCATTCCAGCTATTGTCCTGCGGAATTGTGCCCCTGAGTTGTCTCCTATTCTGACTCGCCTATATCGCTTATCCCTTGAGATTGGCCAAGTTCCGAAAACCTGGAAGCTTGCCAATGTCCAACCAGTGCCCAAAAAGGGTAGTCGTGCCGACCCTGCCAACTATCGACCTATTGCACCTCCATACTCTGTAAGATTATGTAGCGTGTATTGAACAACCGTCTCCTCGCTTACCTCGAAGATAACGATCTCCTCAGTGACTGCCAATTCGGTTTCCGCCGTGGGCGATCTACTAGGGATCTTCTTGTGTATGCTACCTACTTATGGAGTGAAGCCATAGAGAAACGCGGCGAAGCTCTCGCCGTTTCTCTTCATATTTCTAAGGCTTTTGACAGGGTCTGGCATACAAGTCTCATTGGCAAGCTTCCTTCATATGGAATCGCTGTCGGACTTTGCAACTGGATTGCAGATTTTCTGAGGAGCAGATCGATACGAGTGGTCATTAATGGCACATCGTCGGATCTGCTTGGTATTAATGCCGGTGTCCCCCAGGGATCTCTCCTCTACGCAACTCTATTCTTGCTGCACATCAATGATCTGCTCCTAACTCCCGGTATCTCTGGGTATGCAGACGACAGCACAGTTTCGGAGAGATAAATGCCTGATGTGAAGCCTGATGCAGATGTCCGATCATTAAGGGAGGCGATGGTGGAGGGAGTGAATGCAACCCTGGAAGCTGTTTCCCTCTGGGGTGAAGTCAACTTGGTTGGATTCAATCCCTCTAAAACACAGGCCTGTCTCTTCTCGACGAAACGGAGTCCATTCCAACTGACTCCTACTTTCCGAAATGTCTCCGTGCCGGTTAAAGACCATCTCGAGCTCTTGGGTATGGACATCTCATCCAGCCTCAATTTCGGTCGCTACATCGAGTCCATTACTAAAACCGTTGCCAGAAAACTTGGAATACTTTCTAAGGTCAGGCGATATTTTTAATCTGAGCAGCTCCTTAACCTTTACCGAGCCCAAGTTCGCTCCTGCTTGGAGTACTGTTGTCACCTTTGGGACGACTGCTCGGTATCAGCTGGATGCACTGGACTCGGTGGAACACCGTGCGAAGAGACTCATAGGCAATAACGCTCTCGTTGAGGCTAATCTCCCCTTCCCCTTTCCACCACCGGACGACCAGGCGCAGCGAGGGCTTCCACCCTTATGTTGTCGAAGTTCCTCCCATTCGCACGAAGCGATTTGCTTCGGCCTTCATTATACGAACGGCTAGGAAGTGGAACTCCTTGCCGAGGTCTGTTTTCCCGGACCAATATAATCTGGACATCTTCAAGGCCAGAGTGAATAGGCATCTTCTAGGCAGGCGTGTACCATCCTAGGCCTCATCATCGCTTTCCATCAGGTGAGATTGTGGTCAAACGCATTGCCTATTTTGCATAAAAAAAAAGTGCCCCAGAGAGGCAAACCAAACTGAATAAATTGGAATGAATATTTTAGGCTATTTTTAAAACAAATAATTCAATTGTAATATGTAGCTAAATAAACATTAAAATAAAAATTATAAATATTTACCTCAATACAACACGTCCGGAAAAAAAATAAAAACTTTGAAACGGTTTTTTCGACGCTTAATCACACAAAAACCATTTTTGTTTGTTAATTTTCAAGTGCGGTACAAAGTGTGGCAGAAAAAACGGTTCAAAGATGGCGGCTTGTGAGTTCGACATACGTGTATACCAACATCATAAAACTAATAGAAAGGGACGGAGAAATGTGCATTGTAACATTGTACCCCGTGTAACACTGTGTAACACTTCCATCGTGCTTGTAGAGCATTAACTTTGATTCGTCGGAGAACATAACTTTTGACCAATCACCAATAGTTTAATTTAAGTGGTTCTGGGCATATCTTATAATACGATGCCCACGGTCCAGTTTAGCTTTAGCAAGTCGTTGTATTACTGTCCATGCGCTTGGGTTACTTCCTCCGAGGTGCCGAAATTGATTTTTGAGAAAGCGATTTCGAAGCAAGGTGTTCGCCAAGTATCAATCTTCTCGTTCTGTGGTCAGACCCGTCTTTCCCATTGGGCAATTTGGGCAAGTGCCCAGGGCCCCGCGATCGATAGGGGACTCTTTGTACTGTAGACAGCGACACACCGACAGTCCTCCTGGCTGTATCGCGCTGACTCCGGGTGGTTTCCAACATTGTGAGAATTCTGGTGCATTCTTCAGCTTGAATAATTAATATTCAACACTATCGACACGGTTCATATAATTAATAAATAACAGATAAGAAACAAAAGCAAAAACAAATGCAGTAATTTCGTAGTTCCATCTTCGAAAGTCTTCCTTTTGATTTAATTTGATTTTTTATGATATAACTTTATAATAAGTAAGGAGTTTTAATATTTTCATTTAAGGAGTATTTCATTGTCTATCAATTAGAATTTATTTCATGAATCCAGCATTCTTAGTTTGCGAAATTTTTAGGATTCTTTAAAGGAAGCTTAGTTTTTTGTTTTTATTGAGACCCGTAAATTCACACATTCACATTGGGATGACAGATTTCCTTAGATGGTAAGTTTAATGTTAATTTTAACAAAATTCACTCTGCCCCTTATTGTTTTATTATACTTCATTGATTCTGGTACTCAATGCCATCTGTCGGTGAATAGCAAAATTTTAGAAGTAAGAAAAAATAGTGAGTTTAAGCAGTTTTATGTAGATGACGCTATGTGTACAACACAGTAGTTTTAGTAGTATATAGTGGTAGAATAGGCAAGGTGAAATATAGAGTTAATAAATCTATAATGTTTTGTAAAAAAAATATAGTGCTTAAATGCTAATAACTTATATTTTCCAAAGAAAAAGCTAACAGACATTGAATTCTTATATTACCATAAAATAAATAGTAATATTACGCATTTAAATACATTAAAAAATATTACTTATTATCTATTACGTTGTTACCTACCTACCTATTAAATTTCGTAAAAATAAACGATCCGTTTAGATTTAGATAGATGTTGCTGCATAGGATACCTATCTACTTATAAAATGAAGAAATGAAGCTATTAAATGAAGAGAAGAATGAAGTACCTAACATTAAATGAAGAATTAAGAGTTTTTTTCATTATCTCCAGAATGTTAAAACAACATTATATTTCCCTGAAGTAGTTTCACAAGCTTTTATTTAGAATTTAGTTCCACATAAACCAACTATCATTACCCAAGCACGAAGAACTATTTAACCAAAAAGTATTGGTATTGCCATTGTCAAAAAGTCTATGGTTTGTTTTTACATCCGATAGGGCTGCCTACTTTCCATAGAAACTTTGACGATGGCGCGGCGAACCGTAATCTTTCTCGCTAACTAGTTCTTCGTGCTTAGGGTAAGGGTGTGTCTGTTAATCAATACTAATGCAAGTATGGAACTATTTTCCCCCCTTAAATAAAAAACGCCCCCTTATTCTTAAGGAATAAGTTACGTACATAAAGTTAAGTTATAGTTGGCCAAGTTATCAATGTTGTTGTAGGTACTTTTTATAGCAAGGAATTGAAAATTGCGATTTGACGCCTCCCCCCCCCCCCCTCTCTATATTTAGTAAATTAAAGCAAAATATAGGTCAGTAACTAATGCCTTTTGGATAAACTAACTGGATTTTGCAGATTGCCGCCCCTCGTAGCTTTTCAGCCACCCATCGCAGCCTTCCGCCCCGAATATTGGATCTTGACCCTAGGTCGTCATACGTAATATGTCTCAGCTTACTTGTCAATAAAAAATAATTACTTTTTCTATTGTCTGTTGTACTAAAGGTACCTACATGCATTAATTATCGTAATTCATTACCACTTACTTGATTAAACGTATTAATTTATTACCTACTGATTGAGCACCTCAAAATAAATTAATCTATTAATATATAAAGTTACATTCAATAAATTATTGGAGAACATTATGATCGAATTTGGTTATTGTTTCTTTGTATGTAGAAGTTCTTAGGGAACTAATTAGTTTTACTTATTATCGTTATTTGATTAGTTTATTGAAATGCGCACTTACTTGATTACTAACGTTAATACCTCGCAGCCTTCATACTGAACAAAACAGTTTTCAACTAACCGTTATAAGGAAAACAATGTAGAGACTTCTATTAATTTCAAATAAAATGGATTCTAAACCTGAGAAACCTGCTACGACAGGAAGTGAAAATACTAAGGAGAATGTCCCCAAAAAATATAAAACAAATGAAGTCATTCGTGCTATTAGATCAGTTTTCTTTATCGAAAACTGTTACGGAATATTTAGATGCAGAATCACTGACGATGGATTAGCACCTACAAATGGCAAATTGAAATTCTTCACGTTAATGATAACATCAATATACTCTGTGTTCTTCGCGTCAGTTTTAAGATTGCCGGGTGCAATCAGGACGTCGGGCAAATTAATAGATGTAATGGATGAAGTGCCTTCTATTATAATACTTGCGCAATATGTTTTAACAACTATAAGAACAACATTCCTACTAAGCGAGTCGAATATTCGCTTATTTAAATCTATTGCGGACCTCGATTTCAAATTACATATCGATGCCAACCAAGATTTTTACAAAAAGTCACGAAAAGTCGTTAAAATAAGCATGCTTGCTATTTTGATATTCCATGGGTTGCTTGGAACCGCTGACTTGCTGACAGAAGACGGTAATATCCCATTAGGAAAAATTATTATACTGCCTATATATTTAGAACAAAATCTCGAGTTGTGTCTGTTCTGCTTGATGATATGGATGCTTTCAACTAGGCTTGCAGTCATCAATAATTATATAGCTGTATTCATCAAAGAAAAAGATACTAAATTATCAATATTTCTTGTGAAAGACCAGAAAATATCAAAGAAGAAAAAAAGCAAAGAATTGAATTTGATTGGACAAACTACCCCTGACAACATGAAGATTAGAGATTTAGCTGTGGCATATGACATTATCGGAGAAAATTGCAGTCTCATCAACGATATATATAACTTTCAAATTTTCATGTCTCTCGTGGCAACCTTCGTGTATATCGTAATAACGATTTGGACCTCACTATTTTACTACATGCGTACGTGGACAATTGAGCAAGATTACGATTCTTTGGCAACGATCATCATTTGGTGTACAACCGCTGTTGTGGGAGTGGGCTTGCTATCGCTATCATGCGAAAGATTGCTAGTGACGAGAAATGAAACCAAGATTTTGGTGAACAAGCTCATCATGGACTACGATCTACCGAAGAGCATGAGGGTACAAGCTAAGGCGTTCATGGAATTGATAGAAGCGTGGCAGTTAAAAATTTTCATATATGATATGTTTTCTGTGGACATATCATTAATGCTGAAGTTTATTAGTGTAGCCACAACTTATTTGATAGTCATCATTCAAATAACACATTTCTTGTAAATGAGAATGGAGATCGATATATATCATAGTGTTTGAGTGATTACAATTTCGTTGTGTATTTCATAAGGTGACACAACTACCTCCGCAGTAGTCTGACGTTAATTGTCATTTTATGATCTTAAGTGACAAACTCCTATTGCCCCAAAATTTTCTTTTCATTATAATAAATTATTCTTCAGTGTTAAATTGAGAGTAGAAAACCAGCTAAGAGCGGATCGGACACGACGAATTTGATCAGTAATAAATAATATTTAATACAGTCGAGAAGACACCATCAAAAAAATCACGTTTTCATATTATTGTATATTTACCTAAAAGAGCACGAGTGTTAATTTTACCTACAAATTGAATATATTGAATAAAAGCAATTGAAATACTTTGCATTGTATTTATTTTCATTTTTAAAAGACTAAATAACATTCTGGTTTTAATAAGAAAAATTGGCGAGGTATAATTAAGTAATTATATAAATACTAAAACAATTAAGTATCACAGTATAAGATAAAAAATTAACATTATGAATAAGTATCTATTTAAACATCACAAGTACCTAATATTTTAAAATAGAACTTTCACAATAAAACTTTATCAAAATCTACTTTCACATCACTATTACCATATAATCAAACCTAAACTTGGACAACGAGAAAACACAATTGAAAATTATTGCTCATTTAAAATTCTAAGGGAAAGCTTAACATTTTTTCTACGGGTATCATTTTAAGGGCCTGTTTGACATTGCTCATTATCCTGGTCACACCAAACTCTACAATGGGGTCGCCAAACTCTTCTGCTACCAAACGCCAGTTTTGATTAATAAATTCCATCACCAACTTGCCTGCAACGAACAACATAATATTAACAGTTTATAAAAAAAGTAGGACATTTTTTCCAGATTATTATTGACACGGGATTTAATTACCTTTCTTTTGGAAATGGCAAATGGTAATGAAAAGGTTTCGAAGAGGCTTAAACTATACGATTAATTTAATTTAACTATTACTCATAGCATTGCATTGCTAGTTCGTTTTTTAATCGAATTTAGGCCACTTTTATTCTTAATTACAAACACTTAGCATTAAAAACAATTCATTATTTAGTTTAAGCCTCTTCGATACCTTTTCATTACCATTTACCATTTCCAAAAGAAAGGTAATTAAATCCCGTGTCAATAATAATCTGGAAAAAAATATCAAGCTGACTCAGAGAATTCGCTGTCGCAAATAATAAATTACCAGTTATAAAGTTTGAAATAGTTGAAGTAGAAATAAATTACTGACTTGTCTCAGGGCTGCCCTTGAAGATATTCGTCAATTTATATGTGATCCGTCCGACGAATTTGTGTTTTGTCTTAATATCAACTATCTCCAAATATTTACTGCCATGTTCTTTTTCTACAGATTTTAGGGTCACTGTAATCGAAATTCTTACATTTCCTGTAAAAAAAGTAACTAAAAGTTACTGAAAAAAGTATACGAATGATTTAATTCTTTGAATGCTTTACAAATAAGATCAGATGAAGTATTACAAAATTTCCATATGCATATTATTCTTTCACACAAGAAAATGTTTTATGTAGTAGCATTCATTTACATAATCAAGTACTCACTGCATTTGATTGACGCATCACCATCACCATTGATTGGAAACATGAGAAGACGACCAGTGGACTTATATTTTCCATTGATAGAAACATTGCAAACAATTTCAGTGTCCAGAACATTTTCGACTAGCCTAGAAGAAAGAAGACATGGTAAATAGTAAGTACTTAGTATTTAATAATATGGGGTATTACTTATAATAATAAAAGTAACACATACTTTTACAAGAAATAAAATATCATGAGATATCTTTCACAATTTTACACGTATGCAAATTTAATCTATTAGTAGTTACCTTGCTTTGTCAACTACACAATTCCGCAGACCTTTCGCATAGCCTTGTCTAAATTGAATATTTAGACCCCCTGGAAGATTTAGGTCCAATCGTTTCACAGTCAGTGGATCGAGTCTTTCCACTTCGATCTCACGGATTCCTCTGGCAAATGTAGGTAAAGCCCTCTGCATGGACTCTTGGAGGCATCTACTTATATCTCCATTGCAGGATGTAGCAGATTTGGTGGGTGCTGTTAATGTAAAAATTATAAAGGTATTTTTATTTTATCCTATAATAAACCAGCTGGTACGACTTCGTCTGTATTCTATCGATTTCCCAAACAACATTTAAAAGCGAATAGGTGTCTTGTTTATTACTATTCAATAGGCTAGTTTACTCATGTCAAATTGTATTAAATAAATGTTTATTTCTTAAAGTATTTAGTCTAAGGAACCTTAATATATCGATTTCACTTCATAAAAGCAGAAGATTGCTGTAGAAATTTAATTTTAAAAAATATTTTTTAGTCTATATTTTTTAAACACTAAAAACGCTGTTCGCCACATCCGCCATGATTTTGACGTCTCTTCTGGTAAACAACTAAATGTCATTCGCGTGTTACTGTAGGTGGATTCTTTCGTCTGACTAAATTTATCATAAAACACTTTTAACTTTAGGAAAGAAAAAAACAGTAAACTTAGTTTTTTTTGACAAAACTAATTATGGATGCCGGCTTTGTGAAAGCAGAAAGCACAAATCTGCCAAGAATTGACGCATGATGGTTGGTGAATTTGTTGCACTAAACCCCGATTTCTGCTCTGCGGAGCAGAGAAACGACAAGGCATCTATGTAAGTACAGTGCATTTAGTATTACAATGTAGTAATAAACATAAAACTGATACAACATATGAATAAGTGTAATAAAGTTGCGTAGGTTAATTTCTTTCGGCACTTTAATCGACAACTTTCCTGGAGTCTTCAAGGATGTGTTTTTATATTCTCGTACAATACAGTAATGATAATTAATTTATTTTTCGTGGTATTTATTAGAAATCATGTTTTTGTTTATTATAAACTCAGTTAAAAGTAATTTTCTACGTGTTTACGAGTTTTTGTTTACGACAGTTCACGTCATAGCATAGATAATCTATAGACTAAAATGGCCGACAGCGTTTCATGGACATAACCATGAAAAGTCTATTTTAAAATTAAAGATTTGTAGCTTTCTAGGTTTAAAAAAAATACAATACATTTTTTTTCGGTCTAATAGAACATTAATTAACCATTTAAAACCTTTTTCCAAAAAGGGTCAACTAGCCTATTAAGATAAAAATACACACAAACTTAAAACGTATATAACTTAAGCCACCCCACAAATAATTTACAAAAAAAATACATCTAATAGATGTCTATGTCCTGACATTAAAAGCTCTCTTTATTTCTATCATACCAAACTAAAATGCATCAAAGATACTTTTTGATTTATATGAACTGGATGAAAAATAATAAACTAACTTCAAAGTAAACTCATTGCTGGGAATTATTTTATCATCGACATCGCCTTTATTATTAATCATTCACTATTCTGGTCTCGAATATACTACACGGAAGGGAGAAACCATAATAAAAATAATTTTACTTACGATTTATTGTTGCACTGGAAAATCCTTTCACCAGATAAATTATCACCAACAATATACACTTTTCACTGAACATAATCACAGGTTTCATGTTACTTATTTGCAATAACTGAGTCGTTCACCAAGTAGGTACTGACGCCAAATACTTACCAAAACTTTTTTTCATAACTTATATATAGAAAAAGGAGCCAATTACCTGCATGAGGTGATATATAATTAGGTGATTAGCTTATAGAAAAAATGATTACTAAATTTCCATTCTTTATTTACGAATTTTTTAATGAGATAATAATTAATATACATTAGCAAACATTAGTATGCTGATTCATTCATGCCTTTCGTCTATTAAACCGCCGTAGTTTGTGTGAATATGCTGTCTAAAGTATCCTGGAGAATTGTGAATCCAAGGTCGTTTGTGGTTCCAAGGGTTACGGGACTATACCTAGTCCATTTTAGGATCACTGCAATCGAAATTCTTACATTTCCTGTAAAAAAAGTAACTTAAAGTTATTATAAGCATACGAATCATTTAATTCTTTTGAAGTCTTTAAAAATAATATCAGATGAAGTATTACAAAATTCCCACAGGCATGTTATATAGGACTAGGTGTAGGGGTTAAATTCTTTACCCGCGCACGTGTTCCCTCCTTCCTATAATCTAGGGTCCTTTAAGAGAGGCGTGAAGAAGCATTTTTGCGGGCCGGCAAGGTGAGGATAGTTGGTGTAGCAGTTTATAACTGCTGTACCAGCTATCTTCGCGTTTGGACTTTATCACCACTTAACATCAGGTGGGGTAGAGTCATTTGCCTACCTAGTTATATAAAAAAATAAAAGGTCAAATATAGGGGTCTCAGGTGATGCCGTTGGTTCAGTGCTTAAACTTTATGTCTCTAATCCAGGAATACGATACCGTGATCTCCTTGACACCTGTACATCTGTAAAATTAAGAATTTAAATTTAGGACTCGTTAAAATTTGTTTATCTTGCACTTTAGCCGCTCTTATAGTGACGCCAAATTATAAAGACCATACTCATATTATAAATCCCGAAATTACCTACTCTATCTGTTAGGATTTTACTCTTTTCGATTTTAATAAGTTTTGGTAAATTGATATATGGATTAGGTCAAAGTCTATATTTTAGGTATAGGATCATTTTTTGCGAATAAAGAAGTTGAAGTGGGCGAAATATTGGATAGAAATTACACATATAAAATATAGTATGCAAAGACTTATAGGTACCAGTAGTAGGCTATTTACTTTGCTTTAAAGATAGATTGAGAGAATTAAGAGAGAGAGCTGGCAGTTCAAAATATGGCCTACTGCCACAACTACTGTAATTGATACTGTAATTGATGCTACAATAGTATAATAATTTGGAATTTTTCAAATATATATTTGGAACAACACCTCGAGTTGTGTCTTCTTGATGATATAGATGCTTTCAACTAGGCTTGCAGTGATCAATAATTATTAATGAAACGACTAGCTTTTTCCCGCGACTTCGTCCGCGTGAACTTTTTACTATATGGAATTTTTTTAACCATATCTGCCTTTTCATCAGTCTGCTTACTATTTAAAAAATAGTAAGTGGTTTTACATTTGAAATCATAAATAACGTGTCAAATTTGGTGTAATATTAAATTAAAAAACGGGACATTCCAAATTCAATTATTTTGTAAAAATATACCATAAATCCTGATGTGGCTCAGATCGGTTTGAGAGCAGAACAGAGAAACTTGAAAAAGTTTTATTGAAAACCAAAAAATATTATCTTGGAGTGAAGTACTATGTCCCAGTAAACTTCTTCTCGCTTCCTCGGTGGTAAAAGGATGCGTACGGCATTTCCCACACATAAAAAAAAGGATGGAAGTTCTTTAGCCGATTAAGAAGATACCTTAACGATGTGTAAGCTTTAGAAGGTTTGTCAGTATTAGTAGTAATAATTACTGTGATTCATTAACAGATAAACAAAAAAATACACATTTTGGGAACATGCAAAACTGTTGGATTTTGTTTGATTTTGGCAAAAATAAGGATCGTAGACTCACAGCATAAAATTACTTAAATTGCCCTCAGTAAAAGCAAAGCAAAGCTTTAGTAACAGTATAAGGTCTGATAACGACTAATAAGCGATTATAAATGTTCATGTCTTTTGAAAGACAGAAATGCTGTGGTAAACACTGACGATGCTGTAGGTAAATCAGTCAATAGCGTTCTTTATCACTTTGAATATAACGCAACTGGTATTCTAAACATATATATAAAATAAACTTTGTTGTGATACTGTCATTCGAAGTCAGTATCTAAATATTAAACAGAAGGTGTAAGGTAGAAGGTGATAATTAAACAGATGAAGTGTTCAACAACTTTATACTTGTTAAAGTGCAATAGAACCAAACTTGAGTCGAACTTACACGGGATCATGCTACATAAAACTGGCCGTGGGAGAAGCGAAGAGTAAAAATTTCCTTAAATTTAAACATCTAACAGCTAAATGCTTCAAAATTAAAAAATATAACTTTAACTTTTTATGGGCCATAGTACTTTCATCCCAGACAATTAGTTAGTTTAGTTTTCCTCAATACTTCTGCAAATTTCCTATGTTTTGAAATATCATAAAATGTAGTTTCCACATGTGTAGACTTATAATTAAAACTTCAGCATAACCCATGTGTCATATTAGACTTTACTATTCAAAACCGCGCATATAAAGCTTCGACACCCTCAATCCCCTTTTAAGGAGGTGGTTTAGGAAAACTAAAAATGATAAACTTCATAATTTATTTAGATAACTTATTAATGCAACTTCAAGTCTAATAACCTAAGGAATATGATTTTTCACACAAACTTTTATCCCCATTTTAAAGCCTGATACAAGTTTTCTTTTCTGGTCTTTAGCAAAAATACGAAGTATTTAGTTAATCGAATACCGCGTTAAAATTAATCCATATAAAAACTTCGACACACTCCCAAAGGGTATTTTAGGAAAACTAAAAATGACAAACTTTATAACTTATTTAGGTCACAGTATTCGTGCCAAGTTTCAAGTCTATTAAATAAAAGAATAAGATGTTTAAATGTAAAGAAAAGATTTAATAGAAAAAAAACGTCCCGTCTGCAGCCTGGTCTGCGTGGATTTTTCTCTATTAAAACTTTTCTTTAGATTTAAACATCTTATTTTTTTAAGATTTAAACATCTAGCAGTTTAATGCTAAAAAAAACATAAGAAAAATAATGGAATTTGATAGGTCAGGCTACCCTCGACAACATGAAGATTACAGATTTGGCTATGGCCTATGACATCATATGGGACACGTGCAGTCCCATCAACGATATATATAACTTTAAAATTTTCATATCTCTCGTGGCAACCTTTGGTTATATCGTTATAACGATTTGGACTTCATTATTTTACTACGTGCGCACTTGGACAATTGAGCAAGATTACGATTCTTTGGCAACAATCATCATTTGGTGTACAACCGCTGTTGTAGGAGTGAGCTTGCTATCGCTGTCATGCGAACGGTTGCTGGTGACGAGAAATGAAACCAAGAATTTCGTGAACAAGCTAATTATGGACTATGATCTACCGAAGAGCATGAGGGTACAAGCTAAGGCGTTCATGGAATTGATAGAAGCGTGACAGTTAAAATTTTTCATATATGACATGTTTTCTGTGGACATATCATTAATGCTGAAGTTTATTAGTGTAGCTACAACTTATTTGATAGACATCATTCAAATAACACATTTCTTGTAAATGAGAATGGAAATCTTTAGACATAGTTTTTTGAGTGATTACAATTTCGTGTGTATTTCATAAGGTGACATACCTACCTCCTCAGTAGTTAACTACGTAATCTACATTTAAGGTTAATGGTCATTTTGTGATCTTAAGTGACAAACTCCTATCGCCCCAAAAATTTCTCTTGATCATAATTATACTTCAGTGTTAAAGCGAGAGTATAAAATGACTAAGAGTGAATCGGACTCTTACACGAAGAAAATTTATCATAAATAATATTTAATAATAATAATCTTTATTTATTCTTCCACAATCTACAAATCACCTGACAACTTATTATACTATAATTTTATATCAGAACAATAAAATAGATTGTGAGAGACTGGTGCCTGAACTAGGCACAAAGCCTGTATCTCAGAGCACCAGGACTCTCCCTCCCCTGGAGAATGCACATTGAGCAAATTATAGGGTCATTGATCTGACATTTAAATTCAAATTGTAGGTATAGGAAGAAAAGAACACATTTTATTAAAATTGTGACACGATTGCCTTAAAATAAAAATAAATACCTTCAAAGCTTTGATTAAAATCAAAGCCTACAAGTAACAATTTGCTTTAATGTTATAACTATAACGAGTGTAAGTATATTCGGTATTTATGATAAATGTGAAAGCATGAGAGGGATAAGGTTAGGCTTAATTATTTATCTATGGAAGTGTAATAAACCTTCCGTTTCTAAGTATGTTTGGGAATGTAAAAATTTAGTAACACAGATTTTACAATTTCTGTTTGTGTAGTGGAGAATTTTTAATTTTGAGTGCAGCAAATTATAGCTTACTGCTATGCGGGCACAGAAAATAAAAGAAACAGTGTGCAAAAGTAGTTCTGCACCGAGGCGTGGCAGCTACAAGATGATTACGCTGAGCAGAGTGCCGGGAGGGATCCACCGCACTGTGTTGTTTGAGAACAGTATATAGTATAAATAACTGTCGGACGTTTAAAACTTGGCATATTTGATATAGTTCTGTAGTTGGGAATAAAATAGGTTTCTTAATACATATTTTAACTACTGCTCTTTGCGCACGTTCGAGCTTTCTTAAGATCGATTTAGAGGTACCTCCCCACGAGGTAATGCAGTATGTTAGGATAGATTCGCAAAGGGACACCGATAGAACCAGACTCAAGTCAGCTACATGACGAAGATTTTTAAAAACGTACATTAGTTTGCGTAATCTACCTGCAATAAGATCTACATGTGCAAGGAACGTTAGCTTGGAATCCACAGCAACACCCAAATATTTAGCAGTCCCACATGCCTCCAACGGAGGACAGGCACATGCATTTATTGAAGAGTTAGGATGGCAGTGGGCTATTAACGAAAGATCCTTAATCAATTTTTGTGGAATATTTTTAATTGATATTATCATATATTGGGTCTCCAGGATATTCAAAGTCAAAACGTTATTTTGAAGCCAGCAGGAGGTGCCAGATCGAGACCATACTGGGCGTGACGGAAGGTCTCCTTCCATGAGCCAGATGAGAAAATCAGTACAGTGTCATTAGCGTAAGAGATGATCTTACAGTTGGGAATTTGAAGAGAAGACAGATCATTGATATAAATTAGAGTGTTGGGCCGAGAATACTTCCTGTGGTACTCCGTATTCTATGTGACAGTCAGAGCTCTTGATACCATTAACAGTAACACATTGATAACGATCAGTGGATAGCTGCTGAATAGCGATAGCTGTCTGCCTCTAACTCCCAGACTTTCTAGTTTACTCAACAGGATGGGAACAGAAACCGTGTCGAATGCTTTAGCAAGGTCTAAGAACACGGAGACAGTTTTTCTGTTCTCATCAAGGTTCCTTGCTATATGATCCGTGAGTTCGTGAACGGCATCCGCCGTAGACTTTCCCGGAGTAAAGCCGTATTGCTCAGGAGCCAATGCGGATGTGCTCTTCAGAAAGTCCATTAATCGGTTATTGATTAGGCGTTCCAATATTTTAGACAGTGCTGGTAATATAGAAAAGGGACGATAATTATTAGGGCAGTCTTTTTCCCCTGACTTATAAATCGGATGGATAAGAGCATTTTTGAAAGCGGAAGGAAAACAGCCAGTATCAAATGCTAGATTACAAATATAAACAATAAGAGGTATGAGTATATTTTTATAACGTCTAATGAAATTAGTGGAAATAGGAAATAATACAGTCTACAAGACACCATCGAAAAACACAACGTTTCCATACTACTGTATATCTACTTAAAAGAGCACGAGTATTAATTATACCTACAAATTGAATATTTTGAATAAAAGCAATTAAAATACTTTGCATTGTATTTATTTTCATTTATAAATGTCTAAATAACATTCTGGTTTTAATAATTAAAATTGGCGAGATATAATTAAGGAATTATAAAAATACTTATACACAATTAAGTATCACAGTATAAGATAAAAAAATAAGATTATGAATAAGTACCTATTCAAACATCATAAGTACCTAATATTTTAAGATAGAACTTTTACAATAAATATACTTTATCAAAATCTACGGTCATATCACTATTAACATATAATCCAACCTAAACTTGGACAACGAGAAAACACAATTGAAAATTACTGCTCATTTAAAATTCTAAAGGAAAGCTTAACATTTTTTCTACGGGTATCATTTTGAGGGCTTGCTTGACATTGCTCATTATCCTGGTCACACCAAACTCCACAATGGGGTCGCCAAACTCTTCTGCTACCAAACGCCAGTTTTGATTAATAAATTCCATCACCAATTTGCCTGCAACGAACAACATAATATTAACAATTTATAGAAAAAGGATTTTTTCCATATTATTATTTACACGGGATTTAATTTACTTGTCATTTGGAAATAGTAAATAGTAATGAAAAGGTATCGAAGAGGCTTAAACTCAGTAATGAACTGCTTTAATAATATATAATATAGTTTTTATTTTTTATAATTTAGATAAACTGTGGTCTAAATTCGATTAAAAAACGAACTAGCAATGCAATGCTATGTGTAGTCAAGCTAACTTAGAGAATTCACTGTCGCAAATAATAAATTATCAGTTAAAAAGTTCCTACAAAGTTTTTATATTTGAAATTATTGACACATAAATAAAATACTGACTTGTCTCAGGGTTGCCCTTGAAGATATTCGTCAATTTATATGTGATCCGTCCGACGAATTTGTGATTTGTCTTAAAATCAACTATCTCCAAATGTTTACTGCCATTTTCTTGTACTACAGATTTTAGGGTTACTGCAATCGAAATTCTTACATTTCCTGTAAAAAAAGTAACTCAAAGTTATTTAAAGTATAAGAACTATTTAATTCTTTTAAATGCTTTAAAAATAAGATCAGATGAAGTATTACAAAATTTCCATGGGCATATTGCTTTAACACAAGAAAATGTTTGATTACAGCAACATTTATTTACGTAAGCAAAAGTACTCACTGCATTTGATTGACGCATCACCATCACCATTGATTGGAAACATGAGAAGACGACCAGTGGACTTATATTTTCCCTTGATAGAAAAATTGCAAACAATGTCTGTGATTAGAACATTTTCGACTAGCCTGGAAGAAAGAAGACATAGTAAACTTAGTATTCGATAATATGTGGTATTACAATTATTAAATTAACGCATACTTTTCCAAAAAATAAAATATCATGAGATATCCTACACAGTTTTACACGTTTGTAAATTTAATCTATTAGTAGTTACCTTGCTTTGTCAACTATACAATTCCGCAGACCTTTCGCATAGCCTTGTCTAAATTGAATATTTAGACCCCCTGGAAAATTTAGGTCCAATCGTTGCACAGTCAGTGGATCGAGTCTTTCCACTTCTATCTCACGGTTTCCTTCGGCAAATGTAGGTAAAGCCCGCTGCATGGATTCTTGGAGGCATCTACTTATATCTCCATTGCAGGATGTAGCAGATTTGGTGGGTGCTGTGAAAGTAAAAATTATAAAGGTATTTTTAAGAAACTAGCTGGTGCGACTTTGTCTATACTTGATTGATATCCCAGAGTAAATTTGATTTTAGCAAACCATACTAAAATGCATCAAAGATACTTTTGGATTTATATGAACTGGATGAAAAATAATAAACTAACTTCAAAGTAAACTCATTGCTGGGAATTATTTTATCATCGACATCGCCTTTATTATTAATCATTCACTATTCTGGTCTCGAATATACTACACGGAAGGGAGAAACCATAATAAAAATAATTTTACTTACGATTTATTGTTGCACTGGAAAATCCTTTCACCAGATAAATTATCACCAACAATATACATTTTTCACTGAACATAATCACAGGTTTCATGTTACTTATTTGCAATAACTGAGTCGTTCACCAAGTAGATACTGACGCCAAATACTTACCAAAACTGTTTTTCATAACTTATATATAGAAAAAGGAGCCAATTACCTGCATGAGGTGATATATAATTAGGTGATTAGCTTATAGAAAAAATTATTACTAAATACCATGCTTTATTTATGCATAACTTTTATTACTTAATGAGATAATAAGTAATAGACATTAGCAAATATTAGTATTGTGATTCATTCATGCCTTTCGTCTATTAAACCGCCGTAGTTTGTGGTGAATATGTTGTCTAAAATATCCTGGGGAATTGTGAATCCAAGGCCGTTTGTTACGGGACTAGGTGTAGGGGTAACAGGACTAGGTGTAGGGGTTACAGTACTAGGTGTAGGGGTTACAGTACTAGGTGTAGGGGTTACAGTACTAGGTGTAGGGGTTATAGTACTAGGTGTAGGGGTTATAGTACTAGGTGTAGGGGTAACTGGACTAGGTGGTAGGGTTAAAGGGATAAATATTGGGAGCTCAGATGATGCCGTTGGTTCAGTACTTGGACTCGGTGTCTCTAATCCAGGAATAGGACACCGCGATCTTCTTGACAGCTGTACATCTGTAAAATTATGAATTTACATTAACACTAGTTAAAATTGCTTATTTTGCACTTTATTCTCTATTATAGTGGCATCAAATTATAAAGTCTAGACTCATATTATAAATCCAAAACTCTGTCTGCGAGTAGTTTTTACGTGATTGAGTAACAAACATACAAACACTCAACATACAAGCTATCACATTTATAATATTAGTGGGATTTAGATCCTCACCAGTTTAAAATAAGACTGGAAAATTTATTTGTCTAACAGCCAACGTCTTTCTTAGAACCAATTATCGGCCTATCTTGTACCTACATGACACGATAGCCCTGACCTTTACATTATATTACTTTATTATACATTGAAATACTATTTACTAAATATAGTTATAACAGAGCGGAAATAATTAGATTGACTGTGGAGAGATTATAAATAGGAAATGAACTCTTTATCTATCTTTTAGTAATCGAGAGAAGAAAAAGAAACAATGATGTCGATTCTGGCATGATTCTCTAAAGCTAAACTTAAATTTGACAACAGTGCATCCTTGTTATTCTCTATACAGAATGAAAAGGAGAGACTGATGTTAAATTTAGTTTTAAGTTTAGAGAATCACGCCAGAATCGACACCAATGGTGTCGATTCTGGCATGATTCTCTTAACCTAAAGTGAAATTCGACCACAGTGTATCCTTGTTATTAATCATTCACTATTCTGGTCTCGAATATACTACTACTCTATACAGAATGAAAAGGAGAGACAGATGTTTAATTTAGTACCAATGCCATCTTTATTTTTAATAAGATTTGTTTTACGTTATTTATTTGCTAAGGATTTAAATCCTTATCTTCTTACTCTGACAAGTTAAAGTTAACGATGATAACTTAAAAGTCTTCGGTTCTCGTTTCGAGTGGTAATCATAGTTTCTATTTTTTTCGATAAGATTTAAATTAAGCACTTTGTTTAAAGGATAAGGGTTCAGAGCAACGTTTGTAACGTTATCTGTAAGGTGTGTATAGGTTATATTTTGGTGGTAAAATGTAAAGCGAATATATTTAAATGGTTCTCAAATAGCTAATGAATGATCACCTAAAAACACAACTGGTACCTTAAATATGGGCCAATGAAAAGTAACTAACCGACTCCACAATATTTGGCACATTCCAAGCGACTGGGGTTCGTGTAGGTTACGCCGTTGCTGCCACATACAGGGTTGTATTCAGATGTGGTTGGGCAGCCCCTGATGCAAACATCAACGTTCGTAACCGATTGTTGTGTCGGGTTTTGCTGGAATGACTGCTGCCACTGTTGCCTGTAACGTTATTTGTCATCATCATCATCAGCTCATTAATATTCCTATTGCTGGGCACAGGCCTTCCCTACGGATATAAAAAGCTATAATTCTGTTGTTGACCATGATTGATCCACCTCCACCAGATGAAGCCGGGAAAAACATGCCTTCCAAAGCACGAACGAGATAGATATACCAAATTTTCGGTCACCCATCCCTAATACTAAATTGCCACGGCGCTATCAAACTGTTGAAACTTTGGTGGTATATTTTTTTACCACACCACAATAAGAACTAGTAATTAATCCATTTTAAAAGTTTCAGAGTTATCGATTGTAGAAACTTTTTAAATTCTTTTACTGACCAATTTTGGGAAGCTGCCTTTTTTCTGTTCTGTGGCTGTCTTCCCCCTTTTTTAAATAAAATCAATTGCCATATTTAAATCGGAATGAAATTTGAGAACCTTGTTCTGTTCCTGTTTTTGAGGACAAGATTTGTATGAATGTAGGTTTTCGGAATATTCTCCAGAAACCATTAGGAAATTCGGAAAGCTGGGTTTTATTTGTTTTTCGTATTTCTAAATTTCTCATTTTCGGAGCGGGTCGCTTGTTTTTAGTGATTAAACTTCTCTGATGTTATAATCTCTGTGGCATCTTCGAGGTTTTGGATTTGAATCATTAAATTGATCAAACTAAAAGCAAAGCTCAGGAAATGACAAAACATTCTGGTCGAAGTTCAAGATTTATTGAAAGATGAATAGGTCTTTGGATTCAAACAATTCAGATTATTATCCTATTAATCTAAGGATATGGTGTTACGACTGTGTGACGCTTGTGGTACCTGTTTTAAGACTTTTAATTAATTCCTTGAGGATAACTGTTATTATATTTTGGTGTCGAGACTTAATATTCTATTCTATATTTAGTCTGTTACAAAACATTTTACTGGGTACTTGATAATGGTAATTAGTCATATTCACTGACAGCGTATAAACATCGTAAATACCTTAATTCCTCGAATGATTTAAATTAAAGCTTTGGCGTATGTTTGATTTTCATAATAAATGTCTAAACATCGTGTACCGATTGATCATCGTAACTATATCTTAGTTAATTTTTAATAATAAATTTTCTCACGACTTCCTTACCTAAAGAACTTGACCCTCGATGTAGCAAAAACTATAGAACATTACATTCATTACATTCGTTTTTATTGATTCGATTTCTTAAAATTTTTAGATCACAGTGTTGCCTATAACTTTTTATAGTACCTAGACGTAAATATTATCTTTTTTTTACGTTACTGCTCAGTAAAGAATAAATAGTATTTAAATTTCATACTTAACCACCTGCCCCAGTCTCACATGGATGCAATTTATAAAAACCTTGTCGTAGAATTATGAACACAAAAAGACAGCCAGATCTTTGAATCCATTCTCGGGTAATGATGTCTCTTAGAATTAATTTGATATTTATTGACCACATTGTTATTTATGTATAATTGTTATTTATGTAAATACCTGATTGTTGTTTGTGGTATTTTAATCCATATCCATACTTATGTTATATTACCACTATAATATTAAAGTGTGTCTGTATGTTACCTTTTCAAGCTTAAAACGCTGAACATATTAAGATGAAATTTGGTATAGAGATAATTTAACGGGGAAGGACACAGGATAGCTTGTATCCGATTAATCTTGTTTTCATCATAATACGTGCAAACTTGTACCCTAAGTTTGAATTAAAAATCAATTTTTTCACGCAGACAAAGTCGCGGGCACCCATTAGTGTCATTGATGACCTCCGTGGCCGAGTGGTTTAAACGCTGAGTTTCATGGTGTCGCCGACACGAGCGGTCCCGGGTTCGAATCCCGGTGGGGGCAGATGTTTGTGTGATGAATACGAGCATTTGTACTCCAGTCATGGATGTTTAATATGTATTTCTATATAAATTTACTTATATATGTATTCCATCCGTTACCCTAGTATCCCATAACACAAGCCTTACAGTGCTTACTTTGGGGCTAGGCTAATTGGTGTGCATGTTGGAAATATTAATTAATTAATTAGTTTTGCTCTGATATATATATATATATATATACATTTAATGACCAAAGATAGAGCAACACAACAGCAAGAGATCATTGTTCAGGATTTAACTAGAGATTCAAATAAAAAGCAGTACAGGCATTAAACCCATATTTGATCACCTAAATAATTATAATAAATAATAATAATAATAAATCATTTTTATTGCAGGCACTGGTATACATTCAAATACATGTCCCATAGATTATTAATTACAATTAAATCCACTTACGTTTCGTCAAAATTTAAATTAAACATTATTAATTACATACATTATTCTAAGTCATTTAACTGTCAATCATTATTCGATATTGTATTAAACATTGTATTAATTTCTATTAATTATATTGTTATATTATATTATTATTAAATAATTTAATATGCGAACTAAAGGTATACCATTTTTATATAACCCCGCGATTACGTACCCGTTACCTTAAGTTTCGCATAACTTTCATAATTTTGTCCAACCTTCTACAAAGTATACAAAACTTAAAAAAGATGGATGAAAGTGGTTCGTTCTCAAGTTAACTTAAGGGTAATAGGCATTCATTTATATAGACTAGCTGACCCGGCGAATACGCACAGCCTATTTTTTTTATTAGTTTTTTTAATTTCTTTTATACAAACCTTGTCCTGACAATAACGAACACATAAAAATTTATTTATTTCAACAATAGTTATGTATGATAATAGTGCGGTAAGTTGGTTATTATTACACAGGAGTGGACGAATGTAAGCCCGTGACGAAGTCGATGGTTTATCATAGTCACGAGTTTGTAAAAATACCAATACCGCACGAATGTCATACGTTTTTCAACACAATGTACCTATACCTAATTTAAGTAATGAAGCAAACTTTTTCTAATATGTAAAATGGCGCGCATTTCTAAATGGCGGGTAAGGGTACGGTTGGTGAAAATTAGAACTACATTTTTCGTATCTTTTACTTTTTGGTATTAAAGTGAAATAAAGACATATATTAAAAGCGTTTCCAAGGAGTTCAACCAAAATAAAAAAAAACCGTAAAGGATACGGCGGTGCCATGTATGGGAGGGTGCGTTTAAAGTTTTATAGCACGTCTCGTAGTATGAACCGTAATTTTGAATTATTGAACAATGTTCAACCGCCGAAAAAATTTATTTACCTATTTTGGTTGGAACGACTGCATCGTTAGGAAATTAGGCGCGCAAAACATTTCGGCGATTCATTTTTATTTAAAAAAGCACACGTGTGTCGTGGATCACTTAGTTAGAACGAAGGAAAAATAAACCTAATTTTAAGTAGCGCACAAGACACTATGAAATAACTGATCGTTTTGTGTGACGGAAAAATCTCACACTTTTTTTGGTTAGCCCCCATCGGCCAAGTCCGTATACCGTCCGAAAATGAACTTCGTACCAATATATAACTATATAATCGATTTATATTTAAGATTACTAAATACAGGAAAATACCTTAACATCATTCCATTGTTTCTCCATCCTCCTCCAGAGTCGTCTGAATAATCGTAATTCAGAAAATCATCTGTCCCTTGGCGTTGTGCACGGAAGTGTAAGTTCGGCGAATAGAAGAAAAATTGAACATTATCATTGGAATTTTGTCTGCTGTCAAATTCCCATGCCGATTCTGAATAAAGTGCTTCGGCTATGACTGTAATTAAAATAAAATAGGTGTTAATAAGGTACAATTTAATCAAAAAAAAACGCCCAAATACGACTCGGACCGCACACGTAGAGTCTATGTTCATCAATTATCATCAGCTTATCCTAGTCCACTGCTGGACATAGGCCTCTCCAATTGCACACCACTCAGATCGATCTTGGGCTACTCGCATCCAGTTTCTGCCAGCCACCTTGCGCAAATCGACACTCCATCGTGCCTGAGGACGTCCTACACTACGTTTGCCTAGACGAAGTCTCCACTCCAGAACTCGTCTACCCCAACGGTTTTCGGTTCTTCGGCAAATATGGCCAGCCCACTGCCATTTCAGCTTGCTAATCCGGTGGGCTATGTTGATGTAGGTTCTCTGTCGGATTACCTCATTTCTGATGCGATCCTTCAGAGAAACGCCGAGCATAGCAGTTTCCACAGCGCGCTGTGCGATTTTGAACTTGTGGACCAGCCGTACCGTCAGTGTCCACGTCTCGGTTCCGTATGTCATCACAGGTAGGACGTACTGATTTAAGACTTTCGTCTTTAGGCACTGTGGGATCGACGATGTCAGGATTTGACGTAGCTTCCCAAACGCTAGCCTAGCTGAATTCATCTATTTACCTCGTCCTCAAAGGATTTTCTACCTAACTGCAATGTCTGCCCGAGGTATACATATTTTTGAACAACTTCGAGAACGGCACCGTGTATTGCAATCGGTTCCGGTAGAACATGTTCATTGAACATGACCTTGGTTTTATCCAAGTTCATCCGTAGGCCGATGCGTATAGAAGAGTCAGCCAAGTCATTCAGCATTTTTTTGTAGGTCCTGCAGGGTTTCTGCTATGATGACGATGTCGTCTGCAAATCGAAAGCGAGAGATGCGTTCGCCGTTTATGTTGATGCCAAGTCCTTTCCAGTTCAGCGTCTTGAACATATCCTCCATTGCATTAGTGAACAATTTCGGGGAAATAACGTCCCCTTGTCTCACTCCACGATGCAACGGTATGAGACTTGTTTGCTGATTCTGTACTTGGACAGACATGGTGGCGGTTTTGTAGAGACATCTAATCACTTGGATATATCGCCAGGGTCTATGTTATTTGTTACTTATCCATGGTAGTTTTTTATGGTAGTTTCCTCCACCTATACCTATAGTTATAATCCCTTCTTCCCTTATGGTGTTTTTATACTTTGTTCCAACTGAGTGTGAAAAAATGTGAGTGGCGAGGAGACACTTACGTTTTTTTTATGAAGGAAGAAAATCAAACATACTTCTTTAACAAGGACTTTTACAGGGCAATGTATCACGAACCAATATCGAATTCGAATAGTTGCTGTTCAAGTTTCCATACAAAATTTTACATTGACATTTCGAACTCGAAAACTATTCGAATTCGATAATGGTTCGTGCAAATAGGTCTGGTATATAGATCGGACAGTGTCTAGCTCAATGGACGAAAAAAAAGTTAAATTATTTTAAAGGAGGCAAACATCTTTATTTAATTTCAATATAATGTTTGACTTTTCGGACCCTTTATAGACACAAGTTCAATAAATCAATTATTTTAAGATAACCATCATCTCGGTCTTGTGACCACAAAACCTGAAATGGCTCAAAAACGTCAAGTTTTTACAAAGGTCATTAACTATAGGTACGTGCCTTATAATACAACAAGCTTACAAGTATGCCCGCTAAAATGAAATACCTCCTTAATACTTTTTGAGACAAACATATCTACTTCTATATATCCCGGATACATATTATATCCGTCCTAGCTGAATCCGTCAGGCCTTTTTCACAACAATATGTAGGAATGAGTCAACCGGCAAAATCCAATTACTCCTTTGTATATAATAGAATCCGTAATCATAATAGTGGTAATGAGGGGTGATCATTAGATCAGTAAATATAACGATTTACGTGAGAATTGCAATGCTATTGTTTTAATAGTTTTATCATGCAAAATGTCTTTTTTTTCCAAATATATTCAAAATGTTCATTATTAACGCAAATAAATTACATAATTAGTTTTAACGTGTTATCAGAAATCTCATGTAGCATTTTGATAATTAATTCTTAGCACTAATCATAAATAATATTTTTAGATTAGACTGTTTATGTTTTACGATGTTAGTCAACAAAAACTGCGTGAATCATAATTGTCACGAAAGAGATTTCCGTGGTAGCTTTTATCGCATTATGAAAATATTACTACCTAATTGTATCGATAATAGCAGTTCACTTCCTTAATTAAATTTGAATAGCCCTCCTGATGGGATTCAATGGGATTCATTAAAAAGGCAATGTTTACGTAATGAAGAAGTGCTTAAGAACTGTGTTGCCGCTGCGCAGCAAAATGCGTAAAGAATGTGGACAACTTACCTAAAAATAGAGTGAAGTATGTGTACATTTTTTTTCTAAATTACTAAACTTATTATTCACTAAGTGTTCACGTCACTTGATATTCTTATATTTTTAAAGATGTTTTACGTCCGCATCTGCCCGATTAATGATTCAAAATGTTCACGGTTTCCGCAACTTGAAGAACAGAATGATCATAAATTTCCCCCCTCACGTCTTTCCAAAGGAAACCCGTTTTATCTCAGCATATATATGCTTAAGTTATGTGGTATTTAAGCCTTTTGCCGAGTATCTTATTAGTCACCTCACAATTCTTATAGGACACCACATACTGATGTCATTCTGTGTCTGGATCGACATAATCGTCGACGTATTTTCGTGTCTTTTCCAATAACTTATCGGCTTAATAATATTTCATATTACATTCTGCCTGTCCGTGCTAGAGTCGAGTTTTCCAAGTTGATAACAAATGAGTATCAAGATTATCGGTAATTCATGCCGGCTATTGCCACTTTGTTTTCTAATTAATTAACTAGTAAATTAGCTTCTAATTTGGGAGCCCCAAATTGTTGCTAAATCTATGTTTTGACAATTTATACGCGTTTTATTTGAATATATCTACCATCTACAGTTCTCATTATTATCATAGTACATATATGCAAGCATTTTGTAGATCCAAAGCCTGTAAAACCTGTCTGACAGACAACGGTCAAACAAACCGACAGCGAACGACAGCAATAGGGCTCGAAAGGACCCTACGGATACCAAAACGTATGTATCATTGACAGTCCATTACTACTACCATAACCATTGACGAAATAAAATATAATCTAATCTAATCAATCTATAATGTAAATGTCATTATTTCGGAAAAAAGCTGAAAAGTATCTTGCAACCGTTCTTCTTGTCAGCTGAAATACTTGTTCAGGACATATTTTAATTAACAACTCTTAACTAGTCAACTTTAATAAAGTTCATTTTTATTTCTTTGCAAATTGATTGTTACAATAAATTTATTTCTTAATCCGATAAACAAAATAAATAAGATTATTTGATCATTTCTTATTCGCTTTAGGATAGATTTATCCTCTATTCAATAAAAATTTACGAGCTGATCAAATGCAAATTAGTAACAACAAGGACACATTGCATCAAAATGTTGCCTACACAATATTTGTTAACTTATCTCGTTTTGACGTAAGTGTTTAATACGCAGTACGCACCCAATTTTCACATGATGTATTTAGTAAAAAACCAGCAATTATACTAAATTTGAGATTTTCTTTTATTTATTTAAAACTAGCTTTTATTTAAATTCTCCATATCATAGGACTGCACAAAAAGTAATCCACCGTCGTGGACCGCCCATCACATTAAATTTAGAATGAATGTCATCCGAATAAAACATTTAATGCAAAATTCATCTTTATCAGTGCCCCCAGCACGAACCATTATCGAATTCGAATAGTTTGCTAGTGCGAAATGTCAATATCAAATTTTGTATGAAAACTTGAGCAGCAGAGCCACAAAGTACCACATTTTGTACTCGTAAAGTATTCGAATTACGAAATGTCATTCTCAAAATTTGTATGGAAACACACATTTGACATTGACATTTTGGACTCGCGAACTGTTCGAATTTGATATTGGTTCGTGCTTAGGGTACTGTACCCTTAGTACCAATATCAAATTCGAACAGTTCGCGAGTGCAAAATGTTAATGTCAAATTACGTATGGAAACTTGAAAGGCAGCGCCACAACGGATGTAATGAGAACTAAAAATCAGTACACATACGACGTATATCTAGATCGAATTCAACTATTCGAATTAAATTCATGGTAGTGTTAAAGGACATGCACAAACGATTTCGCTACGGTTGAGAATACTGCTAGAAAATTCAGCTGCAAGACTGAACCCGCACCATCGATAAACATATATCTAAGTGAAAGAAAAGCTTTTCAAAAAGCGATCAACTAATGAAAAATGATTTGTCTTATTAAAAAATCTTATTTTATCAGGTACTTATTAAATTTGCTTAAAATGATTTTTAATAAATAACTGAGGAGTAAAATGCTTCAACAAAAAATAAATAAAACATCGATGAAATTTTTGATAACAAAACTAATTTTGTAATATTCTGTTAATAAATACCTAAGTGACAGAAAAGCTTTTTGAAAAGCGATCAACTAATGAATAATGATTTGCCTTATTAAAAATCTTATTTTCTCACGTACTTAATAAATTTATTTAAAATGTTTTTTTAATAAATAACTGTGGAGTAAAATGCTTCAACAAAAAATAAATAAAACGTAAAAGTTTTACTAGAAAAATTCCACGCGGACCAGGAAGCAGACGGGACTCAAACCCGCACCCTTCGCTATCCGGGCCAATGCAATGCACTGACCATTATGCTACCGCGGCCCTGATGGCCGGGTGGAAATTTCTTTAGCCAAAGGCTGCAAGGCAGCGCCATCTCTTCGCATTGTAGATAACCCACAATGTCAAATGAGTTCTTTTACAAGTATTAAACATTTGAAAGAAGAATTAGCAATCATAGTTATGTTTTTATTTTTTAAGCATTTAACTGCTAGATGTTTAAATCTAAAGAAAAGTTTTACTAGAAAAAAATCCACACGGACCAGGCAGCAGACGGGACTCGAACTTGTACCCTATTGTTGTTGCTATCTGGACGAATGCCCAGCTTAACAATGGCTAGAGGAATTTCGACGCGGTCCATGAGGGTCGCGGTAGCATAATTGGTCAGTGCATTCACCCGGATTGCGAAGGGTGTGAGTTCGAGTCCCGTCTGCTGCCTGGTCCGCGTGGATTATTCTTAGTAAAACTTTTCTTTAGATTTAAACATCTAGCAGTTAAATGCTTAAAAAATAAAAACATAAATAAAACATAGTTGAAACTTTTGATAACAAAACTAATTTGTAATACTCTGTTAATAAATACTCACTTTTTATTAATTTGGTGTTTAGGTAACATCGACATTTTATGTGTATAGTATTTAGTGATTCTTCTTCAGGGTTTGATAGTGAAAAAGGAACCCTTAAAGTCGTGCATGGCATTGTCAGTAAGTTCGTAGGTCTGGTCCGTAGCTCTTATGCCAACAAATTGGATAAATATTTTTAGGGCAGGCTCGGCAGGGATATATTTTTTCATTTCTGCCTCATAGTTGGAGTGCATTACAAAAGTATTCAGCGTTTGTGAATACAGAGGATCCGTTTGTTTGAAATGATGTGGTTGGGATATGTGAAAAAAATCGCATTAATAGCCGGTATAATAGAGTTAAAAACTATAGTTTTCAGACTATTTCGTAAATAAGTAATTTGTAAAAATTTCATGTACAATTAATGGTATTGATTGCTTTTTTATTTCTTAGTGGTTAAGCAGTGATTGGATCTACGATGTACAGAGCTTACCACAACTTCAACAAGAGTTGAAGTTAAGAGCTGTCCATCGTTGCTTCACCCTATTAGGACTCCCAGTTCTCTAGCTGCAGTTTGCGCTTTGGATTCGATGATTGCACCGAAGATGAGGTCATTAAATAACTTCATGCCAAGGAGACTATATATACTTTGTCTGTATATATCTTGACTCCATTAAATATAAATATTTCCCACACTCACACCAATTAGCCTAACCCCAAAGTAAGCATTGTAGGTTGTGTTATAAAATGCCAGGGTCACGGATAGGATACATATTGATACATATGTACTTTTTTATATATAAATATGTATATATATATATATAAACATCAATGACTAAGGTTCAAATGCTCGTATACATCATACTAACATTTGCCCCCACCTGGATTCGGACTCGGGGCCCCTGAGTAGGCGACGCCCTGCAACCCTATCCTGTTCAACCCTCACCCTCCAGAATACTTACGATCCAAACAATATTTTTGTGACTCACATGACCTTCAACTTCGTTCTACTGATACTCTTGCACTATCTGTTCCTCTCTTCCACTCTGGCTATATGTCTGATTCCTTTGCCATTCAATCTTCACGACTATGGAACAGCCTCCCTAACTCTGTTAGAAGGTCACCTAATAGGTTCATTTTTAAGAAGAAAGTTCATGAACATCTCCTAGAAAGCTAAGAACGTTAAACTCAACTCACAAGTTCCCTTCACAGTCCCTTCATCATCAATATATTTTATAAACTGTCTTAATAATGATTATGTGTATGACATACATGTGTATAAATATTTATGTAGTTGCTTTTATTGGTGTATGTATACAGTAAATCACTTTTTTTTTATAGCCTTACTCGTGGATTTCTTTATGCCTAAAGGTTGACTGGCAGAGGATGCTTTTAGCGTGGAGTTCGCAAAGTAAATTTTAAATAAATAAATAAAAATAAAATAAACCCGGCGTATATACCACTCGACCACGGAGGTCGTCATTCATTAACTAGTTTTAAAGATGGTTGATCTAAATAACCCATGTCCCATCCTACTCTACTACCGTGCAAAGCCCCGGTAACCTTACTAACTTGGTAAACAAACTACACAACAGAATATTGTAATTAACGAAATTGCTCAATATCGGTGATGCTTAATATCGATACCAAATTGAGCATGCTTGTGGTGGATGAAAACGTATGTATGTGTTTGTTACCATGGCAACTGTATATCAAATAATGCATTTTTTATGTCGATACAAATTAGTATTTTGTTGGTATTTTGTACATATAAATATAAAATAAAAATTAAGTCCTAGCCACCGCCAATTAATATAATGCAAGCACTCTTGGATTTTCGTATTTAATCTTTATTCTTTTATCTTTTGTATTTAAAAACAAGCAATTAAATATGTCTAGATAAAGGTTTGCTGTGACAAAAATAATTATTCTCTGGTTGGTCGAATCGCATATTGTAGGAGGATCAAACATTCATTAGATGGGCGCAGCTCAGTAGTCAGTAATATTATTTCGCGAGTTCTTGATTTGCAAAGTCAAAGTTTGCAAGTAGACAGCACAATAGTCTTTCATCTTATATTTACAATAGTATCAACAAAATAATTGACATCTACCCCCTTCCATATAATGAGTGTAAAAAGTTAATACATACTTGGTTGGAATCCCTGAATTATGAAAAAGTAGAATTATTTTTGCAACAGATAAAATAATACAGATAATTAAAACTCACTTCCTTTATTAAATTATAACCCTCACGATCACACAATAACAATCATGCGCACACAAAGACTTATTAAACACACACATACGCTCAAGCTCAAACATACATGCATACATACATACACGTATTCATGCATAAGCAAACTTATATCTAAGTTCTAAATATAATAAAAAATAATTGTTTAAATTTGTGAAATTTACATAAAATATGGATGTGTAATGGAGGAGCGGAGTCGCCTGGCACAAGCATTGATTTGCTTAAAAGGGGACTCCTGCCACTAACTATTGTAAACCCAATCATTTATGAATAAATTATTATTATTATTGATTTCCCCCTAAAATGAGTTACTGCTTCTATTTTCTGCTTCGTTAGCTGCCCATTAAAAATATGAGTATGATGTGCAATGTTATTAAATTCTTGAAAAAAAAATTCAGTCTTCTCTAGTTCGCATTTCGTCCCATCACTATCCACGGGTTCCACAATATAATCTTAGGGTGCAACGGTTCAGACTGATACGGTTTCAATTAAAAAGCAGCCAGTGCATTAATCCTCGGTCCCCCTTTTATTTTTTCCTTAATATCCCTAATGGTAGGGGAGATCAAGCGGGGATTTTAGGTTTTAATCAAGCGCGGCAGAATATCTTAAGAGGGGCAACCTGTAAAGTACCCCCTCCATTCCTGAGCTCTTTATATAGGGTAGAACGTCTAGGCACCAAAAAGAATATTCAACAATCGACCATGACTTTAGTCGTGTCCAAATCGTCAGTTCCTTTTGAATAGGAGCTGCTAGATGGTTCACTAGAGTGCTTCACAGGGTGCAAGGTCCTCTTATGTTATTCTGCCGCACTCGAGTTAATCCCAAAATACCCGCTTCGACTTGCGACTCCCATATAGTAATCCTATCCTATCCTACTATAATAAGATCAATCGGATTTATTGAGAATATACTGAGTGTGATGCCAATGATATCAGTGTGTATATTCTGTAATCATCCCACAAAATTTAAGCAAGGAAATGTACAAAGTGTTTCGTATAGTTATTAATTAACTTGAGCGCACTTCTTCAGTGCCCTACCATATTATATCTATGTATGACATATTGATATGTGATGCCACATGCCATTACTGAGAATACGAAGAAGTACAATCGTCACATGCATACATTTTCTTATTACAGTAACTAATATCATAAGAGGTAACCTTATCTACTACATTGTTTTGCAACAATAATAATAAAATCATTTATTGCAGGTAGCTAAGACCCATATTTTATACATGATACAATATAAAAACTAATTAAAAATACACTTACATAGTCATAACATAACGTAAAGTCAATCATCTATTTGCGATTCCCATCAGTATGCACAGATAGCCAATATCTATAAATTGAATTGTTAAGATCCGCGTACAAACATTTTAGTATGCCGTCACCAGAGCAACGCAGTTTCTCCCAAAATGAAGCCATGCGCGCCTTATTAACAGCAAATTAAAAATGTGACCCCCTGTTAATGTGTGTGAAAATTTATAACAAATTACCTAGAAATATCAAAGAAGAGATCAAAACAAATAAATTTAAGTTAATGCTAAAGGAATATCAGTCTCGTCTATATATCTCGGAATATAAGAATATGTTGAAAATGTTTTTATTCGCTGCAAGAATTTTTAAATGAATAATCTTAATAAATAATTAATTATTAATAAATAATGATAATAACTGAAGACGACCTCCGTGGCCGAGTGGTATGAACGCCGGGTTTCAAGGTGTTGCTTACTCGAGAGGTCCCGGGTTTGAGTCCTGGTGGGGGCAAATGTTTGTGTGATGAATACGAGCATTTGTACTCCAGTCATGGATGTTTAATATGTATTTCTATATATATTTATATAGTTATTTATCAGTATATGTATTCTATCCGTTACCCTAGTATCCCATATCACAAGCCTTACAGTGCTTACTTTGGGGCTAGGTTAATTGGTGTGAGTGTTAGAAATATTTATTTTATATTTATTTATTTATTGATAAATTTTATATAGTGTCTTGTGAATACGTACATGATGTTAAGAAAATGTTTATGTTTATTTAGTATTTGCAATGCCCTAGCAGGTTCATGTTTGTATCTATTAATTATAAATTTCTCTCTAAGATGAATGTAACAACATGGTGCAATAAAGAATTTGAACTTTGATAAAAGCATAGAAATCCGATACTCCAGCCTCCGCGAACATTGTAGAAGCACTGCAAAATGTCGGCAGAACCATCAGAAAACGAAAAATATACCTCACCCAGAGTTGACTGGTGTAGAAACTAGATTAGACTAGATTCCGCGCGTATCTCCCGCTGCTTCGGCCTGCATAACCAAGAAGGTTCGCCAGGCCATGGTGGTTGGTGGGAATTGGTTATGAAACTGATACAATACGCATTGAACAGTTTCAATTTTACCCGCTTGTTACACCGACAAAACTTACGGGCGACCAATGACGGGCGATAGATATTGCCCCGCCCCGAACAGCCATTGCCTTTCTTTCACGCTCTATTTCCCGGTCGTCTTTCATATTTTCGGTCAGTACCTATATGTCCCAAGTATTGGATAATAAAACTCGATCAGGTGTCTGATTTAATTTCACATTAGGCACGTCATCCGGACCCTTTCCTGCTTTAAATACGAACATTTCAGTTTTTTGAACATTGTATTTCAGATCATGGGATTTATATAATACTTAGAGATCGAAATTAGCTTCCTAAGGCTTCCTTAATGGAAGGACTCAGGACAACCATGGCATCAGCGTAACTGAGACTGTTAACACACCCACGAGACATCCAATTTTGGTGCTCCTCAGTCGTCCCATTAAGTCATTCACATACAAGTTGAAAAGATCCGGAGATGTGAGCCCACCTTGTCGTACTCCGCATTCCAATTTACAGCTATTGGTAGTCGCGTCGCCCCAGCAAACATAATTAGGTTGGTTTCCGAACAATAACTCAAGTATTCGTACAAGTTCTTCAGAAGCACTACGACTTTAATAATTCACTAGGTCAAAGGCGCGACTCAGGTCTAGAAAACACGCGTAAACCGTAGTGTTGTAGCCAACATAGTAGTTAACGGTGTGCTTTAGAGCAAATTTGGCAGAATTTGTTGAGAGCCTGGGACGGAAACCAAACAGCACATCATCAATTTCCAAGCACCTTTGCGGTTCAGGTTGCAGCAAACGTTCAAATATTTTCTTCCTTATAATCGAATCCAATGAGAAGGGGCTGTAATTAGCGAAAGACGATAAATTACCAGTTTTTTTTTTGGAAATGACTTTTGTCAGCATCGTATCATAGGGGAGATACGAATACCTTAGACAAAGATTTTAGAGGCAACATAGCTGAGGGTAGATTTCCTTGCCAGCGTAAGAAATGAGTTCCAAGCTTCGTCTGTCATGACCTGGAAATTTCCCCCGCTTCATCCTCCCCACAACCTTGGATGAATTTAAATTTATTACCCGTTGACGTATGGTCCTGCTTTGAGACAAATTTGCACCCTTAGCCCCCCGCAGGCTGTGGACTTAATTTAAATATATTCGCGAAGTTATTGGCTATTTGTTCAGGTTCTTGTACATCATCTACACTTATTGGTAAAGACTGTTCTGATGAAAATATACAAGTTTCCTTCCAAAACGGCAAAAACTTTTTATTTTTACAAGTATACGCTAATATGCCAAGTTTGATTTTTTCTTCATTCTTTTGACACCAAGCTAATTTATTAAACTGCTTCCTACTGCAACACATATTATCGTACATAGTTCCTGAACGAGGTCTACGGGTCTACCAGACTATTATGACTATCTTTCACATAAATATTCCAACCAGAAATGCTTTTGCATTTACGTTTTGTAGATGGGCAAACGCAGTTGTCTTAGCGCCTTTGGTAAAATTGATACAATAGATTTATATAAAATATCGATAAATTTAAAATTAGTATTTATAAAAATATGTTGCTTGCTATAACGCGCGTCAGACCTAACACAACATTTGTAATTAAAATTATCATTAAAAGCTTATTACAATAATTTAAATATTCGTCAATTTGTTTCGCATCTCTGTTGCCCCAGCGCACTCCAGTGTGGTGTAAAGGGCCACTACTCGGTTTACCGTGAAATTCAGTTACACCCTCTAGGTTACATACTATTAAAGATAAATAAACCCGACACTTCAGACCTTCGTAGACACAGTTGTGGCACAAGCACCCTTGGTGGTAATGCACAGTTATGGCCCAAGCACCCTTGGTGGTAATGCAATGGTCTAACCATCGCTGCGCCCCATTAGAGTCGCTGATGTACGTGAAAATGGATATACATACGAGATTTTTCAATATCTGCGCACACCCACTAATGCTCACGACAAAAACTGAGTTGCTCCTTGCCTAACCGTGCATCTGGATGCGCATTAAAGTCCCCAAGTATAAAAGCCAACTGTACATTATATATTGAATCGTGGAGCTTATTAACGCTAAACAGTTTGTAAAATTGGTAAAATTTTTGGACTCATCGGTCGGCATATTTATAGCACGATTTGAATAGCATTAATACAGTTACATTCACACTCAATTACGTTAATATTGGGAAAGATTTTCTTTCGCCAAAATAATGCAAGTACACTATAAGGCCTTTCTCCAAGCACCCCGGTCGATGTATCTGCTGAGGACTTTGCAGTTGCTAAGAATTCTGAGTGCACCGATTGTACGAAGTCCAAATCAGGCAATAACCAGGTCTCTTGGAGCGCGATAATATCGGCTTCAACACGTAGATCCCTAACGCGTGAGACTGATCTCTTAATCGATTTACAATTGTTTGAAATCATAGTTATGTTTTTCATAATATTGATGATTGATCCATATTTTATTAATTTATTTTGCTTTCTCTGAAATTTTATGTAATCTCGGCTAGATGGACGCTCACGAAAACGTCGATACTTAACTCCCGTCGGTCAAAAGTCACTAAAAAAATCTCTAACCTATCTTTGTTTATCACACACTAAACCGTGCATCTGGATGCGCATTAAAGTCCCCAAGTATAAAAGCCAACTGTATATTATATATTCAATCATGGAGCTTATTAACGCTAAACAGTTTGTAAAATTGGTAAAATTTTTGGACGCATCGGTCGGCATATTTATAGCGCGATTCGAATAGCATTAATACAGTTACATTCACACTCAATTACGTTAATATTGGGAAAGATTTTCTTTCGCCAAAATAATGCAAGTACACTATAAGGCCTTTCTCCAAGCACCCCGGTCGATGTATCTGCTGAGGACTTTGCAGTTGCTAAGAATTCTGAGTGCACCGATTGTACGAAGTCCAAACAGGCAATAACCAGGTCTCTTGGAGCGCGATAATATCGGCTTCAACACGTAGATCCCTAACGCGTGAGACTGATCTCTTAATCGATTTACAATTGTTTT